>OY720679.1:16753502-17380155 GCA_963170755.1 Amphimallon solstitiale
TTTGAATTTTGCCCACATAAAACGGTCAATTTTGTTCATCCTTGTCAAACTTTCGACGCTCATATATTTTCCTTCTTTCTCCTATGGTGTGGGTCACTTCCTAATCAGCAAGACATAGAGTACACTGCATCTAGTAGTATAATAGTATTAGATCATTGATCTTGTGCCAAACCAAGGTGACAACCATAGATAAAATATTTATACTCTTATATAGATGGCTAACTTCACTAATAATACGAGACTTGCAATTAGTAATTGTTTTTGTCGCCAACAGCGTTATGTGCACGAGCGGCAATTTTGAAATATGTACCTTTAATTTTTAAGTTTTAAAATTGATAAAACAAAGGAGACCGCAGGTTAATAATACTCTAATATATTTTTTCGTAATAATTTATTTTGCATTTAAAGTACATTTATTATCTAAGTATAATTAATAATAGAATATATGCGTATGATTGCAGACATATTTAGTATACAAGAGAGAAATATCAGTATTTAAATGAAATACATCGTACATCAATTATATATAATATTCATCACCTGATGAAGCCCTAGTAGGGTGAAACAATTGTTGTGAATTAAATAAAACTGTTTTGAACTCAATTTGAAGTTATTTCAATTTTTACTTGTGAAATAAAATGTGTTATATAGTGTGTGCTTCATTAAGTTCATTTACAATTTTGATGAACATCAACATTTTAACAAAAACATTTTTAGTTACTGCTAGTTCTATCAAAGCATTTGCTACTTTTCTGGCAGAAAATATATATTACTATTAAATGGAAAAATGTTGATTATAATTTAAATTTATTTATGTGGTACTGAGGTGTGTTTAAAAGAAATATGACAACTAAAAGTATTTCTTAAACTAAACCTTTCTGACTACGTAAATGCACTAATCTTTGCTTATTTTATCTAAAATAGTCAAGTGCATGTACTTTTATCGGGTCAGTTATACCTTTCGATAAATTACCTTTTAAAATTTTGTTTATATTGTTAGTCCACTGAAAAATTAACATTAACGTGAAATAATCTGTAAATATATCTAGCAAATTATGTTTTTTGCAGGTAAAAGAAAATTCAACCAAATTTAAAATTTTATTTACCAATTTCGCATGTACTTTATTTTTAACGCATAATTTAGGCAAATAGAAATTTGTAACGTCTAAACATTTCGAAAATGTACGAATAAAGTTTGTTTTTGGCCTGACTAATTTTTGTACACTATAGGCTCGTACATCAATTAAATGGTGTATAGATTCTGAGCCATGAGATACTAAATCAGACCGACAAGTTTAACACATGCCAATCCGTTTTAAAATTCTTTTTGCAATAAACCCGACATGCTTTTGTAAAATTATGTCGTGACTCTCATTTTTAAAGGTAAACAATTCATTATCTTCTACATCATTGCTTTCATCTTGTGTTATTTCTGTTGTGATGTTTGTCGTTACAAAGTTTTTAGTGTATCAAGAGCACCATCATGCTGATCTTCTTCACAATTTGCACCCAGAGAATGTGAGGCGGAAAAATTATTTATCAGAAGGCTTTTAAAAGATGTTATAAATGAGGATCGAGATGGATCTATGTTTCGCACTCCGTGGCTTCTAATACAGGCAAAGAAATTTTCAACAGGGTCTTGATTAAGGTTGCGGCTGCATAGATATTTAAAGCCTTTAGTTTTTAATTTCTGCCAAATATATATGAAGCCACGAAGTGTCAACTACCAATTTTTTATAGTTGGAGGGACAAACTCGCAATTGGTACTTGATATGAATCGCACTGTATCCAATACCTGAATGCATTCATACCAAAATGTGACATGATTTGTGTCATTAGATACTGCACTACATAGTGTCCTTTCATGTTTGTTAATCTTGGCCAGAGCATTGACACTGTCAAACATTTTGTCGAACAATAGCAAAAAGTCTGCTTATCCAGAGCTTCCTTTGAAAGACATTACCCTACAACAATAAGTATGAGTATTACAATAAAAGGCAAATAAATAAAAATATACCATATTGTACCAGTCCACGCATTGTTGACAATACACGATGTGAAAAAACCTGTGCAGGAAATGTTACTTTCATTTTCTTCACTTTGTCCTTGTATGTGTGCATCCGTTAATTTATTTAACATGCGTGTATCATCATCCCCACTATCTAATGATAGTCACACACCCGATAATTTCTTCGCTTTTCAATTTTAAGGTCGTCTCGTCCCACAGCTATCTTCCACTGTTCAAAAAGCTAAGAATAAAAATATAGTTAGCACATATTTTATCGAATATGGTCGAAATTTCATTGCGTGACTATTTTTTATGTATTGAAAAGCTAAAAAGATAATTTAGTTAAAAATCAAAATAATATGCTTACCTCGGGTTTCCTAGGAAAAATATGCAGAATTGCATTTTCCTGGTAACTTTTACACCCAGTTATAATGCATTTCACCATTTTCCCAAATTAAAAACAGTTCAAATAACCTAAGATATTTCAAACACAAAACATAAACAAAAAAAAACTAAACTAACTTTAAAAACGAATATAAATGATTATAATACAATGGAGAAACACGTAACTAGTAATAAGAAAGGAAATTAATATAATACCGAATCACAAGTAATTATTAACTGAAAATATTAACATAAAGTGACATAAACCTCAAAACAACTATAAACACGATTGGAAGCAAGATGAATCAAGATGGCTCTATGAAAACACTTCCGCGTGCTCCGGCAGAAACACCAGCATAATTCGTTTTTAGAAACTGTAAAATATTAAAATTCCTAGATAAATTACTAAAGTGCTACAGACCTGCCGCAGGCGACAAAAACTTTTATTAACGGTTTGTAACCGAGCTAAGTTTCTATTGGTAGATAGGAAGTTTACCGGGCATGGTGACAACCGCCACAAAATTTCCCTTGATTATCAAATTTTTCTCGTTTTGCTTTTACAAAAAGAGAAATTTTAAAACTAATTGCAAAAAATAGCATAAAAGACACGTTTCATTTGACATTAAAGCACTCATTCAGTTAAGAAACTCGTGGCTACGCCACTCGTTTCTTAAACTCTGAATTCGTACTTTGAAACGTCAAAATGAAACTTGTCCTTTAATATACTATTATTAGTCAATAATGACAGTTATTATTCTCGAGAGCTGAATTTACGAACCGAGCCGCGTAAGCGGCGAGGGAGGAACTCAGCTCGAGGGAATAATAGTCATTATTGCGAGTTAGTATACACTACTTTATCGACGACTAACTGAAAACTACTTAAAAAAATCAAAATAATTAAGCGAAAATGTCAGATTACTATATCAGTATGACGTTTGACGGTTAGACAGTTAGTAAAATGGCCGGACTTGTCTATCGTTACTACGACAACGTTAGAAACGTTATGTTCTTATTGGCGGAATGCAGGGAATAATGATAACGTTATGGCCCATTATTCCCTCGTCGCATTTCATTATTCCCTCCGGGTATTATGAGTGTTATTATTAGCCAATAGTGATTAATATAATACCTACTTTATTGTTTAGTCGTCGATAAACAATATAAATTTATAAGCTATAATACCCTAAATATTAATTCATTAGTTTCATTTCTTTATTTTGAAATTGTTCCGATGTGCGATGTCAATTTGTATTGGCATTGAACCGTCATATGAGTATATATTTTGGCCATGTCTGTTACTAAAACATTTCTATTGTACAATAGCATGCATAAAGTCCTATCTTTGACTTTTATGTTCGTTAACCTTTAAAAGGTTATATAGTTATTCAAACAGTACCATTTGAGATGCTTATGATTTCACACAGTTTTTCAAACAAATACTATTTTAAAAAAACTTATAATCAAGTTTATTTCTATTTAATGAAACAATTTGAAATTCTTAGTATAATAAGCAAATTTACAGAATATACGAAACTAGAACCATTTTAACGAGAATCGGAAATTGTGAACATATTGCGTTTACTAATACGCTAGAGTATTAACTACCGCATAACCATTCTCCTAAAGCTTCAGCCATGAATACGCAACGTCAACATTGTTGCGAAAAATCCGACGAGGGCGCCTGTAATGCAGGACAAAGTGCGATGATGTCTGAAAAGATTAAATGAAGGCATTATTGGACGGAAAGGGAAGTTTTGAGGTCAAATATTCCGGTATCCTGGATATCGATTGAATGCTTCGACCGCATGGTTTCAACGTAGGTACGCACTTTACTTGAATTAATTTCTACATTATACAGAAGTCGTAAAATATTTAATTCTTTTATCTGTTAAATACAGATCGGTCTAATAAATGGAATAAAATATACATGCTGACACAGGGGTGACGGAGGGTTTTGATCTACGTAGTGCTGAGAGCGCGGTCGTAGGAGAAGAGCATGGTGGGGATATTTCTTCTCTACATAAGACGCGATTTCAGTTGCTATGGAGCTGTGAGACTTGCAACATCGTTTGTGTGTCTGACAGTTTTATTAAAAATGGTGAGTGTATGACAGCGGTGTAGCGATTACTTCGTTTACATTTTAATGTCCGTAGACATGGAGCTGTTCCGAGTCATAACACTACCCTCAGATGGGTGCAACACTTTAGATTAACTGGGAACGTAATGGATATGAAGCATACAGGCCCGAGACGCAATGTAACGACACCAGAAAATATTGCAAGGGTAAGAGAAGCTGTACTTAGAAGTTCTGGACGGTCAGCTAGACGTCATGCTGGTGAGTTAGACTCAGTCGTGAATCGGTTAGACGAACATTACATCAACTGAAATTCCATTCAAACAAAATGCTTGTTGTGCAAAAATTGAACGCGACTGATTTTGCTGTGCGCGAAGACTTTGCTTACAGAATGCAAGTGATTTTGAATGAAAATGTGCACTTATTGATGAGCGATGACGCTCATTTTCATTTAAACGGGACAGTGAATAAACAAAACATGCGTTACTGGGCTCAAGAGAATCCACACTCTATTCACCAGCGTCCTCTACACTCTGAAAAAGTAACGTCTCGTGTGCTGTTGGCTCTTTCGGCTTTATTGGACTTTATCTTTTCGAAAAAAATGAAGCCACAGTCACTGTTAATTCGGCTCGATACATTCGTATGCTTGAAACGTTCTTGCGACCGGAAATAAGAAGACGAACAATACGTTTACAAGATGTTTGGTTCCAGTAGGATGGCGCTACAGCCCACACCTCGAACATTTCAATGGCAGTTCTTCGACGCATGTTTTGTGGACAGACTATCTCACGTTTTGGCGACGTTCCTTGGCCACCCAGATCCCCCGACTTATCGGTATGTCACTTTTTCCTGTGGGGGTACCTCAAGAGTCATGTCTACAATCACAAACCACGAAATTTTAATGAGTTGAAGAATGCAATCATTCAAGAAATTGCAGTTATCCCTGCAGAGATGTTAGTCCGTGTCATGGAGGATTTTATGAAAAGACTTGAGTCATGCATTCTAAATGACGGACATTACACCTGGACGACATTATTTTTCACAAATAATTCTCTCCTATACTAAAATGCCAAATAATGACCTTTAGTTTTATGTTAATAAACAAACATTAATTTTAAAATTAACTCAGTATTTTTTATTTAAAAACCGTCCGCCTCCCGTGTGCCACCCTGTATAATATAAAAGTATTAACATGCTTGAAATAGTTATTTTCATTAAAGTCAAGAAAGGGATACTTTTCCTGACTAGTCGAAATTTGAAGTAAGAGGCTACGTAGCGGCCGAGTACTTTAACAGCTGAGTGAGGTAAAGACACTTTCTTGACGAATTTTAGAAAATAAATTAATAGTGACAATAAAAATGACCAGAAAAATCAAATCGATCTGTTTCTGTTGTTTTCTTAGTGACTAGTCACGAAGAAACAAACGTTTACAACAATAAAACTTCATCACGTTTTGCAATTTTCACAGGTTATGTCTTCGAGTTAATAACGGTGTGATAAATATGATTGTCTTTAAAGAAAATAGTGATGTAGAAGACTACATTCCATCGAACATAATTGCAGCTACCAATGCTACAATGGAAGATTTACTGGCGATTTTTGGTATTCTAAAAAAGTCACAGTATTTACAGAACAAGTTCTCCTCGTTTATTTCGCAGTGAAGACCAATAATTATACATTCTCTACTTTGTGGAGTATTTTATCCATGTTAAAATCCACCTTGTCACTGAAGAAAAACTTTGATATTAAAAAGTTTCCCAAGTTAACTGCATATTTAAAAAAAAATCATTGGATATCAAAAAAACAGACATTTTTGTGATCAGATATTGGACAATTTCTTAGAGAAGCTCCTGATAAGGGTTCCTTGATGATGAAGGTAAATAAAATATCCACGAATTAATTTAATTTAGTAGGGGGTTATAGTATTCGGGCTAGCAAGGGCTTGTCGGTGTGTTGAGTACAGAGCGGACGTCGCAGGTTTAAACTACGACGGAGCAAAGAAATAATGTAAACAGCACGCAGTTACTGAATAGCACTATTCATATGGTCAACTGCAACATCTGTTTACGCCCGAGAATGAGAGCAAAAAAAGTCCACTTAACTCGTAAATTTCCAATCTACATCGGCGTAGATAGGAGCGTGAGGGGTCTTTAAAATTTATTATATTTACCTTATATTTCGCAAGTGAAATAAAGTTATATATGTATAAACCTATTCATACTTACGTTAGTTTCGTTTTTTCATTATCTAGACGTATGTGTGCATTGGATTTCGTTAAGTTTCAATAACATACGCATACATTTTTAGTAATTATTTATTTAGATCTAGAACATTTTTTATGTTACTTTTTCAGATATGATATGGAAGAACGTCAAGTGAAACAATGGCGAGTTGGATTAAGGGTCATACTGATTGTATGTCCATTGCCAGTGATTCCAATATTTATTGCAAAGTCTGTAAATATCGTTACAGAATGCCCAAAAAGGTCACGTACAACGTCACTTAGCATCGCTGAAACATACACAGAAATTGGACTCGTTGAAAGCTGACAATTTTAACGAAGAACTCTATGAAGCTTTAATGGCGACTAGTATCCCCTTAAAGAAATTTGGCAATCCCACTTTCAAAACATTTCTTCAAAAATATACTGGTCGAAATGTTCCTGATGAATCCACCTTACGCTATTATTATGTTTCTAAGTCCTTTACGAAAACGGTAGAATGCATTAGAAGACATCTTTCAAATCAGTACCTATGTAATGTAAATGTAGTAGCTGGTGTACTACATCCAACTATTCCATATAACGCATATGTAATAGCATCTAAAGTTATAAATACAGTTGATGCGGCAACAGTTGACGAAAATTTGAACAAAATGCTTTATTCGGACGGCAGGTACAGGGAAAAAATACTTTATTTGTTAGTGACAGTGCCGCATATATGTTAAAAACAGGCAGACTGAAAGGAAACATATCCTTATATGCTGCATATTACTTGTGTAGCACATGCTATCCACAGAATCTGTGAATATATTAGAGACAGGCAGACAGGTATCTGAAAATTGATAGACTTGTATCCGCTTTTGAAAGAGTTTTCAGAAAAGCACCATCGAGATTAGCTCTTTACAGGGAAAAACTTTCGTCTTTGACACTGCCTCCCTCGCCAGTAATAACAAGATGGGGAACATGGTTGGAAGCTACTAGTTTTTATGCAGAGAATTTCGATAGTTTACAAAATTTGGTTACATGTTTAAATGACGATGCTCGAGGTATTTCTGAGTGCAAGAAACTAACACAAATCCCAAATTAAAAAAATCAGTTGTTATTCCTTCAGGAACACTTTGGAAATTTGCCTAAACTAATCACATATTTTGAAAATCGAAATCTCAAATTAAAAGATGGATTAACCACATTAGGTGTGGCTATTAATAATTTCAAAAGTATTCTAACTGACTTCGGATGTGGCCTTCGGCATAAGTTAGACGCAGTTTTTAATAGAAATCCAGATTTAATAACATTGCGGCAATTGTCTATGGGGACAATGACACAAAATCTAACTGCTAAATTCGCTGAAATAAAAGAATATTTCCAGTACGCACCTATAACCAGTTGCGATGTAGAATGGACGTTTTCTATCTACAAGGATGTACTTCATTCAAAGAGAACAAATCTTACAGAAGAGAACTTTGAGAAAGTATTGCTAGTAAATATTAATACTCCTTTAATCGACTTGAACTACAAAATGAACAAATAATAACGTTTTTTGTATTTTATAGATCACCAGTCACTTGTTATCCAATTATATAAATAAAATTAAAACGTCTTTAAAAATACAACATTTCAATAGTGTGCCCATGGGCGATGAGTCATCAACCTTTCGTGTCCGCTCTGTAGTGATGAGTTAATAAAAATGTCTATTGATGACAAAATTGCTGACTTCAAATCACACAAACCCCGACGTTTTATTGTTGTTAATGGAGAAGAGGATTTCAATATTGCTCTATATAGAAAGTAAAGGCGCTACGAACAGCTCAAACCAGACACCGCCGCTTATTTTTAAGCCACAGACAAGGGAAATGCACTGTTCAATGTGTAGGTCTTCATTCTTCATACTTATTTCGAGTAAAGTTGCTTCTTACCTGGATTAGCAGATTCTAAGGATTACACTGAACATTGTTTACTGCGTAGTTCAGCAACATTGCTGATTGATGCTGGAGGGGATATAACCAATTTGAAAAGGCACGGAGGGTGGCAGTCTACAAGTGCAGCGGAAGGTTACAGTGCAGATTCACTTCAAAATAATATTCCAACTGCTAATCAAATACAAGGAAAGGAAACTATCGATTCAAATTAATCTTTCCGAAATTATCATCATATTCAAGTGAAAATGTGGATTCTAGTGCAGATTCAAAACTATTACCTATTTCAGATGCTGAACATACAACTATTAGTATTAATATTATGCATTATAGTTCATAAAATTTCGCATTTTGATATTTCTTTCAAAAATGACATAAAATAACATTGCAGTACTAAACATATTAGTCTGGTTTTTATTGTCGTGGATCAGTGAAATTCTACTTTCCTGATTCAAAACTTCTCAGTAAGTAACCAAATATGAACGATTTCAAAAAATATCAGTATCAGTTTTATAGTTTACAGAATACACAATAAAATCTTATGAATAATAACAACAACTTATTCAAAATAGAAAAGTATTTGTACTACCCTATTGTTGTTTCACGTTTTCCATTTTGGTTTGTTTATCATTGAGACATACACAAACTCAATAATTATAATATCAGAAAGCTTATATGCATAAGCCTCATTGATTAGTTGAAGTTAAAACACATCGATTAAACTTAATTGACCGTATTTACTTGATTTTTAATCGCCTAACGGTTTCTTTGTGTTTTCGAATGTCAAGAACCTGTTGAAGCCTTCCAAAAGCCATGTTCTTGAAGTGACAATTTCGGAGTAAATAAAACGTTTCGAAAATTGGTTTCAAAGTATGCGTATGAATTTTGAAGGCAGATATTTTGAAATCCATAAAACAGTTTTTCAAACATTTTCTTTCTTTCTTAATATTTGTAAAAACTTAAAAGCTGGCCCATGTAATTACTTTAATTTCACAAACAAATTTTTAATAACTTCTTTCGCAGTGTGCGTAGAGATAATGTCAATTCTGGAATATTGCTGTTATTATATACCTTGCATCTATGGAACTTTTTACTAATTGACATAATTAATATCTATTGACATATAAGAACTCTGGGTAGTCATTAAGTAGTTTTGCATAGTAAATGTATTAAGGAGTGTCATAGAAAATGATATACAAACGAAAAGCCAATAGAGATTTTGAATTTTAATTATTTCTTCAAAAGGTTATAAATAACACTGGTAAACACTGTTTTTGTCACATGAACTTTGTGATGAGTTTTGTTTGTGTTACTGTACCGTCATTAAAAAAAAATATATTATTTTGTTACAGTCACATTCAGTTTTTTCGTGACAGCTATATGTTCATTTCTGACATCATTTACGTGTTTTTGTTTGAATAAGTTAATTTAGGCGACTTTATAACTATCTTATTCGACTAACTGTGGGCGACAAACTCTGAGAAGAAGGAAATAAAGACAAAAAATATAAATATAAAACTCGACCTGATGAACAATTTTGTAAAAGCTATGCATAAAAATGGCAGAGGATTTGCATACCAGAAAGAGAAATTCCCTAAACTCAGCGAGGCAAAAATTAAAGAGGGAATATTAGTTGGTCCACAAATACGGGAACTAATGAAGGATAAGAACTTTGAAGAAAAACTGATTGATCAAGAAAAATTGGCCTGGAAACGTTTTGTGAATGTCGTCCACAATTTTCTAGAAAACCATAGATCAGAAAATTACAAACACTTAATTAATGAACTTATAACCTCATACAAAGCTTTGGATTGTAACATGTCCTTGAAAATACATATACTGGATTCTCATCTGTATTTCTTTCCCGAAAACTTGGGTGCTGTGAGTGACGAACAAAGCGAGAGGTTTCATCAGGACATATCATTAATAGAGAAGCGTTATCAAGGGAAATGAAGCCCAGGAATGCTAGCAGATTACTGTTGGAGACTGAAAAGGGACCTACCAGAAGCCAAACACTCACGAAAATTAAAACTATTTATTGTACATTAAGTAATAATTTGTTTAAGTGTAGGTGATTTTTGTACTTTTCATGAAAATACATGTTTTGATGTCACAAAGAAACTTGATGTGTCAATTTTTTTTTCATTGATATATTATTGTTTTGTGGCCAAAATAGATTCAAAATTTTATATAAGTTTTCGTGTGACAAAGAAAATATTAAATTTTGTAGACCAGTGTAATATAAGTAATATAGTGTGAAGGCTTAAGCAAACCAGTGATAATTAATTGCTACATGCCATGGTTGTGCGTTGTCAACATTTTCCGAATAGCAACTATTCAGACTGTCCTAGGAATAAATCAATTTTTATTCGAAACTATGCACACTGCGCTATAATATATATAAAACCCGCGCTTGCAACGAGAATAGCTTTGGCGGTAAGACACACAAATTAGGAGAAAAAAATGAAAGAGTAAGAGAGACTATGCAGATCTCATAGTAAACTTTTGAATACTTTTGTATTCTTTAGAAATTCGAAATACTACTTTTGGTGTACGGAGTTCACCGAAAATCTTATCCGATTTTGCGAGAAAGATTATATTCCTAAATATAAAGTTTGCCTCACACACATAAAGAGAGATGTTAAAAACCATCAGGGATCTTCAAACTGTGCATATCTGCAAACATTTTTCGTGTACTACATACAATAAGTAAAAAATGCGATTTAATTCTAGAGAAGTTGAACGGCTTTTATATGTCACGAAGTTCATGAAGGTTCAAAATTCTGAAAATAATGTATGCAAAGTCATTCCAAATCAACTTTAGAACATATTTTAACTTACTTAGAGTGCATAATTTGAGAGCTTTCCGCAGAAAAGTGTTTACTGATAAGAAAAAACGATAAAAATGTTTGTGTTCAAAAGATGAAAAAAAGAACAAAAATCTACATTTGAGTAATTTCATGCTCTTCGAGAATATGGTCAGGTATTCTCAAAATACGATTTTAGCGCTGAAGTGTGGTGGTCATCAGTTTAATTAATTCCAATACTTAATTAGCACAATCAAAGATGTGGCAGCAACAACATTTTCTTGCTTCTCACAAGTCGAAATGATCGCGACGATACCCCCATCAAATAAACGTAACGCTGTCAGTATAAAAACAACTGAACTAAAGTGCGACTCATTTGTGAAATACAAAAGAGAAACGGTGAGTAATCGATGAATCCAGGGCAAAAATTACAAAGCTAATAAAAATCAGACGTGAAGTATGGTGGGTTTATGCAGCGTTCCTTAACTTAGTATTAGTATTAGTGCTAAGAATTAGTCTTAACCTTAAAAGTACACGTTATACAGAAGTTAAATTTTCAAATTTCCCTGCGTAAGTGGTATGTAGGTGTGTACGTATTACCTCACAAGGTTTAGATCTTGGCTAACGAGGTCTTAACTTAGTCCTAAGAGTTAAAAATTACGAACTTTTAAGGTCGTGTCCTAACGCGGTCGTAAGAAACTTACGACCATAAGACCAGCTGACTGAACGCTAACACGTATACGCAATGATCGAACTGTCTCAAGACTAATACTAAGTTAGAACTAATTCACGCTGCATAAACCACTGATTTGTATAATATAAATGGATAAGCAATAGCATGTTAGAAATTGTGATCAAATACGAACTGCGCACGGGGCTGACGCACATGCGCAATAACATAAAATAAAGGTGCTGCTAATATGAAATCCCTAAAATCCCAGAAAAGTATGTAACAGAACATGAACTTTCAAATTAAAATCTGCATATGAGGATATTGAAATGTTTATTTATTAAGGGAAATTTAAAAAAAATACTCAAAAAAACAATACATTCCTTTTGAAATATTTATTTGTTATAAAAAAGTATTAATTTGGAGAGCTTTTTTTTACAAGTTCCCCACGTTCTACTTCTGTTTGTTTCTTTGCCATGCTGTAGCAACGGATTTTCGTATAACATCGCACAACATGCTTAATTAAAAGAGAAACGTGACTTTCATGTAAAATAGATGAATCAAGCATACCTATGTGTATCTAAAGATACAAAGTACTTATTTTCTACTAACAGGGTATTAGAAATTGAACGTAGAAATAGTTCAAAAAATACTGCCTCTGCAGGAAGTTCATTGTTGTTTTGTACAAGAATATGGCGTACTTGGACTTCAACTGTTTTACATACCTTGGTAACATCTTGTGAAGGACGAATAAAAGCACCATGATTTTTTTTGTTCAAAAGATGAAAACTAGCATATCGACAGATGTTTGTGAGATTTCTTATAGTACGGACACACATTTAGCACACTTAACAATGCGCTTCAATTGTTTGATAACAAAACCAGAAATAACATTTTGGGATAACAATGTCAGTGATGTTATGTCGGGAATTATATAATTTGATCCTTTTCCATGTCTTCTGCATTTTCCTTAATAAAAATACTCCAAAAATATAAACAGAAAGCTAGTACCCCTAGTAGCAAAATCACTATATGCACACTTGTTCTACATTAGCAAATATATATTTTCATCCTTCTCTAAAATTGTGATTTTTCTGCTTGGGCCACGTCTATTGAAATCGGGGATCGGAACTTTAGTGATTTCACATACGAATGTCAAAAGACTGCCCTTACTCGTAAGCCCCGAGTTAAGTATTCAATTTGGCATAAAAATTCCACGCGCATCCTATTGCATTGCTTATCCATTTATATTATACAGATCAGTGCAAAAATACAATAACTAAAATTCAGAATTAAGGAGCGAAATATGTAAATACAAATACGAAAGTAGAAAACGGACTAAAGCAGAAATGTTAGTACTAACCAAAGCTTCCGTTGCGGCAAGTACGTAATTAAATCGCATAACCCGAGGCAAATGAATCTTAAAATATAACAAGAAGTAATTCAGTGGTTTCAGGAAAATTTATATGTATGCATGTGTATGTACTTTAAATAAATGTATTCGCAAATCATATCTAAAATGTAAAGACACATCTAAGTATCATACCTATGCAATTCGCTGTCTACGATTTACCACGGTGTCTTTATAGTACGTACGATCGTAACATTTTTCTATAATAGCCTGTGTACGTATATACATATATACGAAGTCAGTGGGGCATTGTTTGAATGAGAATCTAACTTTAGGAAAACTCTGTTTACAGGAATATGAATTTGCAAACACGAATAAATTACATTATTTCAACGTCTGCAATAGCAATAGCGACTACACCGGCATAGGTATTTACTACAGGTACATATGTAATGTACTTCGCCGTCTACTGCATATCAGCCTTGCCTACTGGTATATAGTACCTATAACTGCCAATAATTACTGGAAACGTTCGAACGATAGAACTTTAGTAAATCTTAATGTAACAATTTCAATATCATTTGCGTATGAATAATGGTTTCTTATAGTTACATAATAATTATTTAGACGCTATTTTTAGAAAAAAAATGAGGTGTGGCCACCACACGACTTTCTTATACGTATGAAAGTGTTACTTCCGGTCCGAATTTTGAAATTTCATTTATATAAAAAATATTCCAAATCCAACTCTAAGTACTTTTGTACTCTTCATAAATATATATAGAATGCATAATTTACGACATATTTGCAAAAAACCGATTTTCGATAAGAGTAAAAAGCCTACTTCCGGCAGGAATTTCGAAAAAGTTTTTTAATAAAATTCTTCTTAAATTTAATTTTAAGTACATATGAATTCTTTATAAATTTGTCTAAACTTAGTAGTTGACGAAATATTGGCAAAATTCGAGTTTTTCACTGAAGTAAACTACTACTTCCGGTCGACCTAATTTGCTGAAAATCTAATCAGTTCCCAAGAGGGAGATTATACACGTAAATACAAAATTTGGAATTGATATCTCCAGCGGTTTGACCGCTATCGTGCTCACAGACAGACAGACATACAGACACACACACACACACACACACACACATACATTTTTTAAAAACCACTTTTTTGGTATCAGGGGACCTCAAAACGTGGACATCTGCAAAAATCTCGAGGTCGAAAATTTTCATCATCAAATACTTCCTTATACTACGTATAAGAAAGTAAAAAAAATGAGGTGTGGCCACCACACGACTTTCTTATACGTATGAGCGTTTCAAACTATACAATTTTAAAAAATTTTTTATACAAAAGATATTGAAAATTATGTTTTAAATACTTTTATACCCGTAACGTACTTGTCTAAAAAGCATGACTTGCGAAATATTCGCAAAAAACTGATTTTCGATAAGAGTAAAAGACCTACTTCCGGTAGGAATTTCGAAAAACTTTCTAAATAAAATTATTCTCAATTTTAATTTTAAGTATATATGAATTCTTTATAAATTTGTTTAAACTTAGTAGTTGACGAAATATTCGCAAAATTCGATTTTTTCGCTGAAGTAAACTGCTACTTCCGGTCTACCGATTTTACTGAAAAACTAATCAGATCTCAAGAGGGAGATTATACACGTAAATACAAAATTTGGAATTGATATCTACAGCGGTTTGGCCGCTATCGTGGTCACAGACACACAGACAGACAGACAGACACACACACACAGAGACATTTTTTTAAAAACCACTTTTTTGGTTTCAGGGGACCTCAAAACGTGGACATCTGCAAAAATCTCGAGGTCGAAAATTTTCATCATCACAATACTTCCTTATACTACGTATAAGAAAGTAAAAACAACCTCTACGCGCCAGCTGCACTTTTGATGAACGATATAAAAAAAATCAAATTTATGTAATTATATTTGAAGATAAAAAATTGAAAATAGTAAACATTGTCACATGCATTTCACGCAAATATATCGTAATCGGTCGGCTATTGCAGACTTGAATCCAAATGACATACAGTTTTTGCAATTAGAAAGAAATGTAGTACCTATAATATTGGAGTGTATATAACAGATGGGCAAGCGGAAATTTAATTATTAAAAAAATGAGGTGTGGCCACCACACGACTTTCTTATACGTATAAGCATTTCAAACTATACAATTTTTAGAATTTTTTTATACAAAGATTATTCAAAATCCTATTCTAAGTACTTTCATTCTCTTAATAAATCGCTATAGAATGCATCCTTTGCAAGATATTCGAAAAAAAGTGCTACTCGCTAAGAGTAAAAGTGCTACTTCCGGTCCGAATTTTGAAATTTCATTTATACAAAAAATATTGCAAATTCAACTCTAAATACTTTTGTACTCTTAATAAATATATATAGAATGCATAATTTACGACATATTTGCAAAAAACCGCTACTCGGTAAGAGTAAAAGTGGTACTTCCGGTCCGAATTTTGAAATTTTTTTTATACAAAAGATATTTAAAATTTTCATGTAAATACTTTTATACTCGTAATGTACCTGCCTAGAAAGCATGACTTGCGAGATATTCGCAAAAAACCGATTTTCGATAAGAGTAAAAGACCTACTTCCGGTAGGAATTTCGAAAAACTTTTTAAATAAAATTGTTCTCAATTTTAATTTTAAGTACATATGAATTCTTTATAAATTTGTATAAACTTAGTATTTGACGAAATATTGGCAAAATTCGATTTTTATACTGAAGTAAACTGCTACTTCCGGTCTACCGATTTTACTGAAAAACTAATCAGATCTCAAGAGGGAGATTATACACGTAAATACAAAATTTGGAATTGATATCTCCAGCGGTTTGACCGCTATCGTGGTCACAGACAGACAGACACACAGACAGACACACACACACACACACACACACACAGACATTTTTTAAAAACCACTTTTTTGGTATCAGCGGACCTCAAAACGTGGACATCTGCAAAAATCTCGAGGTCGAAAATTTTCATCATCACAATACTTCCTTATACTACGTATAAGAAAGTAATAGCTGCCAACTACCCCACAAATCTCATCGAAAACATTCTAAATAAGCCTCAAGAAAGAGACGGTGTTGCGTGCTCGTAGTCAAGTTACTATACTTTCTACTATTATCAACAATAATTAGTTGAATGGAATTTTATATCTATTCAACTGTTCCCTTACCGTATTTGTATGCTTGTATGTACGATCATACCCTTGCGACTTACGAGATGGTGAACTTGGCAGAGTATTTTGCTTATGATCAGTGGTTTGAATTCTAGTCAGAGCACATTTTTTCCAATCACAATTCTTTCTCACTACAATTAAATCATATTTGATGATACAAATAGTATACTTTTTACTATGTCTGTTACTGTCTGTTGCACTGTCTGTGACAAGTTTCAACCTAAACTAGTCATTTTCAAACAGTGTATAGAAATTTAATATTTATTTCTTATATAAACTTACATTGCTCAAAAAAATTAACGGATACAAGAAAAAATGCGTTATTTACATATATAAGGTGTCTAACGTTAAGTGTTCACCATTGCTAACTTTGTTATTATTGAAGCTACGAAGTCGGTTAAATTAGCAAACCAGTAGGACTTTTTTTGCTGATAAAGTTAGTCAAAACAGAGAAACAATTGAAGAGCTAGTTTCTGAGATATTCACAAAAGCAACAAATTTTTAAATGGAACATCCTGTATATTTCGACATATTTTGAAAGAGAGTTAAATTCTAAACAAAAAGTAAGTAATACACTATCGTCCTAAATTTAAAACTAAGCGAATAAAATGCACTTAAACTATCTGATTATCATTACTTTAATATGTAAGTAGTATTAAAGTAAAATCAAAACTGGCTGAGATAATAGGAAAAATCAATATTTTTTCAGTCCCCCTTTTTTTTTAAATCGAAATTCTGGCGGTTCTAAAGTAAAGTCATAAACGCCCCATATAAATAAAATTAAAATCAAACAAAAGCCGGTTATTTTATTTTGTGAATAAGTCTAGCTACTTTTTCTTTTCATATTTTTACTTTCTTATACGTAGTATAAGGAAGTATTGTGATGATGAAAATTTTCGACCTCGAGATTTTTGCAGATGTCCACGTTTTGAAGTCCCCTGATACCGAAAAAGTGGTTTTTAAAAAATGTCTGTGTGTCTGTGTGTCTGTGTGTCTGTGTGTCTGTGTGTCTGTCTGTGTGTGTGTGTGTGTGACCACGATAGCGGCCAAACCGCTGTAGATATCAATTCCAAATTTTGTATTTACGTGTATAATCTCCCTCTTGAGATCTGATTAGTTTTTCAGTAAAATCGGTAGACCGGAAGTAGCAGTTTACTTCAGCGAAAAAATCGAATTTTGCGAATATTTCGTCAACTACTAAGTTTAAACAAATTTATAAAGAATTCATATATACTTAAAATTAAAATTGAGAATAATTTTATTTAAAAAGTTTTTCGAAATTCCTACCGGAAGTAGGTCTTTTACTCTTATCGAAAATCAGTTTTTTGCGAATATTTCGCAAGTCATGCTTTTTAGACAAGTACGTTACGGGTATAAAAGTATTTAAAACATAATTTTCAATATCTTTTGTATAAAAAAAATTTCAAAATTCAGACCGGAAGTACCACTTTTACTCTTATCGAATAGCGATTTTTTGCAAATATGTCGTAAGTTATGCATTCTATATATATTTATCAAGAGTACAAAAGTATTTAGAACTGGATTTGCAATATTTTTTGTATATATGAAATTTCAAAATTCGGACCGGAAGTAGCGCTTTTACTCTTAGCGAAGAGGACTTTTTTGATAATATCTTGCAAAGTATGCATTCTATAGCGATTTATTAAGCGAATGAAAGTACCTAGAATAGGATTTTGAATAAGTTTTGTATAAAAAAATTCTTAAAATTGTATAGTTTGAAACGCTCATACGTATAAGAAAGTCGTGTGATGGCCACACCTCATGTTTTTTTTCTGTGAAGACAACTATATTGGGTAGACTCTGTCACTCCTTTCCCTTTCTGCACGCCCGCTTCGTAATGGATTTGTCTATACGTCCTAGCAAGCTGCACTATTTATAAGAAAATGCGCTCTCTCTACGCACGATTCCTAGGAGCGTACAGATGCCTCTTAAGTGCATTTTATTCGCTTATTTTTAAATTAGGACGATAGTGTATTACTTACTTTTTGTTTAGAATTTAACTGTCTTTCAAAATATGTCGAAATATATAGGATGTTCCATTTAATAATTTGTTGCTTTTGTGAATATCTCAGAAACTAGCTCTTCAATTGCTTCTTTGTTTTACTAACTTAATCAGCAAAAAACGTCCTACTAGTTTCCTAATTTAACCGACTTCGTAGTTTCAATAATAACAAAGTTAGCAATGGTGATCATTTAACTTTAGACACCTTGTATACACATTAGGTATCAATTTGGCTTATGCAAAACCAATCGATATTTTTCCATGATTTGAGCCTAATATGCAGGAACAAGCTTACGCTACGCGTTGCAATGCCTCATCTGTTTATCACGTATGAAACGCAAAGAACAAGCTGTTCAATACTACAGTATAGATTAGTTCTCCAGCAAGAAGTACTTTAGTTTTCTGTTACAAGTGAGCAAGATATAGCTGAACAGCATGACATAAGCAAACATAACAACTCTTTGCTCAATAGGTTTGTGTGTCGCAAATGTCATTGTCCGAGTATATATAAACTTCCTTTTTTGGAGACGGGAGATATTCATAGAAAACACAGGCAGGGTCGACAATGCCGCACTAGCGCTAAGAAATAACGTTATCTCACAGTATTGGCTTGTATAATCAGAACATAGATGCAAGTCAGCTACGAACTCAGTGTGTTTGTTGCAGCGGCAGAACATCATGTACCCAAACCATAAGAAACCGTCTTCATAGTGTCAGTCCGTATACTCGTCGATGTGTGTATTGCTTTACCTAATAAGCGTATTCGAATGCGTAGATTGCGAGAAGAACATGAGACTGTTTACCCCATGACTTCATTTTTCTTTTGCGATGAGTCCAGGTTTATCTTAATGCCTTATAATAAGAGGGCGTTAATTTGGCGTGAACGTGGGACTCAAGACAATCTTGAGTTTGTTTGGGAAAGGCCAATGCATGAAGGTGGCAGTATTATGGTGTGAACTAAAATCGGTAATGGTGGTTACACTTGTTGTTGTTGAAAATGGAGCTTGTTATAGTTCCTTATGTTGGTACACTCGACAAAAAGTTAATTTTTATTGATTATAATGCTCACTCTCAACGCGCTAATATCATCGTCGACTAGTTTGAGGAACGTTAAACCACAATTTCCTGTACTCCTAACTGAAAGCCAAGTGAGCATATTTGAGTGCACGACTTGAAAATTTCCCAAAATAAAGAATGGCCAAATATTCCTCAGGAACTTTTGGATAGACAATTTGATAAATTCAATGCAAGCTAGGTGAGACGTGTATTAATTGTCCGTGGTGACCATACACATATAGAACTGTTTTTGTGATGAATAAAACAAAAATATATTGCTTTTAACTCCATTTGCCAGTTAAATGATTTTTCATTTTTTCTTTTGAAATTCTCGAGTGATGGTAAGCATTATCACGCAATAATTAGCTGTTTAAAAATTGATTTATTTGAAATTATATAGTCACGGACAGTGCAAAAAGTGATAAAAGACGTATTTAAAAAATTCATATACAGCGTGTCCCAGGATTGATGTTACAAGATGTGTGTGGAACTAAAAATCTTTGAATCTCAATTTGATCTTTTGTAAGTAAGCCCTGCTTGGTTTGAAAGTTATTTTTAGTATAGTTTCGCGTTTGTGAAATCACGTAGGCCATGACAGTTGAGCAAGATCTACTTCCGTTTCGGGTAAAGTACCTTTGTCGTTCGTAGTATGCTAAAATATTACTAAGAAAAGTTGTTCAGAATGACAAACTTTGGCCCTATACAAAATTTCAGAAAAATCTACCTACTTTGATTAGATAGTTATTTTTTAGATTCACCAAACGAAATAGTATATTATGCAATGAGCATTTAATGATAGCTATTAAGACACGAGTAAGAAAATTACAATACGAGGCGAAGCCGAGTATTGTAATGAATACGAGTGTCTTAATAGCCATTAAATGCGAGTTGCATACACTATTTTTTCTACGACCCCATAATAAAACATTATTTTTTGAACATTCTATTTCATAAAATGAGGTTAAAATTTTCCATGCATCTTTGCGAATTTAGCTGGTAATAAATTGTTCGTGGTTACTAAGGCTTGTTCCATAATTTCTGGTGGACTCATATTCTACATTTCACTATCATTATCCCTTATTTTAACCGTTTATATTTTCAAAAAAGCACAAATTTTAAGTACTTGCTTGTAAATTGCAAAGAACTGTCACATTTATTTAATTTGTATATCTGTCAGATATGCAGTCGCCATATTGAATATTGTTTGAATATTGGAGTGTCGCATTCCTATTGGATATATATAAACTTGTATCGTAATGAAAAATCTGTATTCCTATTGAATATAAACTTGTATCATAATGATAATCTGTATCGTAATGGATATCATTAAAGTACAGGTTCGGCATATCTAATAATACAATTAAAGTATGGGAGTAGAAAAATTATATTTATTCATAAATTAACTGTACAAAATGTAATAATAGTAAGATTGATTGTAGAGCAATACTATTATTACATTTTGTACACTTAATTTGTGAATAAATATAATTTCATTTTGTTGAATCTAAAAAATAGCGATTTAATCAAAGTAGGTAGATCTTCCTGAATTTTTGTATAGGGCCATAGTTTGTCATTTTGAACAACTTTTCTTAATAATATATTAGCATAGGTACTGTGAACGACAAAGGTACTTCACCTGAAACGGAAATAGATCTTGCTCGACTGTCAAGGCCTACGTGATTTCACAAACTCGAAACTATACTAAAAATAAGTTTCAAACCAAGCAGGGCTAACTTACAAAAGATTAAATTATGATTCAAAGATTTTTAGTTCCACACACCTAAAGTAATGCTCAACAGCATTTAAATCATTTAGACATACAATGAATCTCTAGGTATGAGGCGACATCATGCTAATTTTTATTATTTATCCTGTTCAGATGATATGCATATTTACTAATAACTGTTGATTGCTTACATACTTCATAATAGTTTTAAATATGTTGTAAGTACAATGTTATTTCTTATAGGGAATTAGATTATTTAAGTCCAAAAATTTGACCTGCATTAAAAATATAGTATTAATATCGGTATAGATACGACTGATGCATCCTATTTTAATTTTTATTTTCGTAATAAATTTATGAACTTAAAAATTTCTCTTTTTTACTGCATTGTTGTATTACTAATTACCAAACAAACTATAGAAGACAAAATTAATCAAGATTTTCAATAATTAGAAATAATTCAATTCATGTCAAGATTATTAGAATTGTTAAGCTGCAGTGCATAATATGAAGTAGTTTACATAACTAAACTTAAATATTTAGTATTTTCATGGTGTAATATAAATAACGGAAGATAAGGATCTTTCAAACATTTAATTACAGAGCAACCAAAAATTTTACACATATTGTACATATAGATATATACGTATGTGCTACACAGACATAAGCATTATTAATTTGCATATACATATATTCCAAACAAAAGTACACTGGAAGTCATTGAGTTCCTGAAATATTTACAAACTAAAGCAAGAGTTAATCAGCGTCTTAGCATGTTAATGAATCCCAAAATTGACAGCGTAACGTGATGTGCCTTCAATTCAACAGTAGTTCGTTTTAGATCAAACTGTTCTCTTGAATTTTCCTATTCTAATAATAGAACATCACCGAGCGGCAACCGCAGAAATTATCCACGAGAATATACCATCCCCGGCGGACTATTATAGCAATGAGTAATACATGTAATTGTTGCTTTAAAAAAAAACTAGCAAAGATATATGTACATACATACATAGATAGAACTACATTCACAAATTATGCTATCCTGTCAGACTTTGAACATATGCATTATATTTGACATGAGATTAGCAACTAGCGCTACTTCTTTATCTAACATACGAGAAGGTAGACCAATTTATGTTGTCTAAAAATATCTATTGATAAAAGAGATCACCTAGAAATACGTTATTGTATTATTAATAAAATAAATTATTTCTGGCATACATTTACAGATAGAGAATAATAGTGATTTCAAATTTGTTTCCAATTATTTTTAATTGGATATAGTTTTTCAGAAATCGACATTTCCACTTTGACATAATTTAATACAATATTTCTTAGAAAGCGACTTAAAATCTACCTCCTTTGGATTTTGATCAACCAGCAGTTTTCAGTAGTATTTATCTTGATAGCAGATATTTCTTGCTGCTAACGTTTATCATGTTGGTCGCTAATAGAAGCAAGACTATTGGAGAATTTCTTAATGTAGTTCCAAGGAATGAATTTTTAGAGTCTTTTATATTCCTGTCGATTTTGTTCTAACTATTTTAGGTATTTTTAACCTTCCATGTGGCGGTTTCAGACTCATTCAAACAGATTTCACGTTTGGACCACCTTACGCTATATAGCGCAAAAATGATTTAATAACAAGAGAGTGAAAGTCAGAATATTATAGTTTCTGAAAAGATTTAGCTGGTGTGATTTCTACAGCATTTCTCAGAAAAGAGTTGTCTACCTTGCAAAATGTCATTTATACACCAATAAGGTATGTCATCATGCATGATTTTAAACAGCCTGTACTATTCATTAAAATGTAGTATTATGGAAAACCCGTCTATATTTTTAAACTGTCATAATAGGTGAATTTGCAAAAGAATTTCCAACTTGAAAGCATCGTTATTGCTTCCTCCATTTTCCAAAGTGCTGGTTCCTTATATCAGAAGATATAAGGAACCAGCAGAATTAGTATTGAAACTAAAGTTACTGCCAACATTAATATTTGTGACTACACTAAATATAATCGACAGGTTTAAAAATATTTGCGAAAAGAATATGGTACCAGAGGAGGCCCAGCCAATTGCTAATTATTTTGACAGCGCATGGATTAGTCGCCCGTTAAAACGTCTCTCGCCGATTTCCCCATTACATGCGAATTTGGTACGGCACTGTAGTAGAAGGACTACCACAAACAAATATTTCTAAGGAAGGCTTCATCTCAATATGTAGTTTTGAAAAGCCATACAACTAGACCAGTCGGAAAATTATCCAGTCGAGATATTTTTCAGTTGGAAAATGTTTCAATCTGAAAATTTTCCACTCGGGGAATTTTCCAGTTGGTGAATTTTTCAGTGGAAATATTGTTATTGGGAATTTTTCATCAGTGAATTTTTATTGGGGAATTTTTCTAGACCCTAGTGGGCAGCCGGAATATTCCCGACAACAATTCACCGACGACAACTCGCGAAAAGAGATAAAATCTTATTTTAATATTTATTTTGCAGTTGTATGCAGTTTTACTTTCTTATACGTAGTATAAGGAAGTATTGTGATGACAAAAATTTTCGACTTCGAGATTTTTGCTGATGTCCACGTTTTGAAGTCGCCTGATACCAAAAAAGGGGTTTTTGAAAAATGTGTGTGTATCAGAAACCAGTTTTTTGCAAGTATTTTACAAATGATGCTTTTTAGGCAGGTACGTTATGGGAATAAAAGTATTTAGAACTAAGTTTGAACACAGTTTCTATAAAAAAAATTTGAAAATTCGACCCGGAAGTATACCACTTTTACTCTTACCGAATAGCGATTATTTGCAAATATGTATGTCGTAAATTATGCGTTATATATATTTATCAAGAGAACAAAGGTATTTATAGCTGAATTTGCAATATTTTTTGTATACATGAAATTTCAAATTAAAGTATCTTGCAAAGTACCTATACATTCTATAGCGATTTATTAAGCGAATGGAAGTACTTAGAATAGTTTTTATATATTCACAACTCTTTCTTATACTGCTCTTTTATATATATTTAGAATTACCACAATTTGACTAGCCATTGCGAAACAAAAGTTTTTGATGCCTAGCGTATTAAAATATTACATAAGTCATTGTAATTGAAACATATATAAAGATTGACTTTTAATTGTGAAAGAAAATTCAGCTATAAATATCGTAAACATTAAATATTTATTATTACTAAATGTACGTTCGTATGTTTGAACACGAACGTCAGGTCATTAACATGATGCCCTTCTTTTGAAATAATAATATTCGCTTAGTAATTGATATATTATCTATATGAACTTGAATGAAGTCATTTTACAATGAAATTAGTGCTGCATTTAATTTTTCTACTATTGTTTTTATTAAAAATAGAAACAGCACCGTCTTCCTCGAAAACATACGAACAAAACGACAGTGAAAATGACGACCTAGCACTTTTGGCCATTATGAAAAATATTAGAAAATATTTTCAGACAGAAATTGAAAATATAAGACAAGAACTTTTCAAACAATATGTGCTGAAATGTAAAATTAATTGAATAATGCTATATTTTTGAACTGTATTGTTTGATAACATTGCATTTTAGCCAACGCAAGTGGTTCCTTGAAATCAGATGATTCTAAGATTATTGGTTCAAATGGAGATATTTGTTTGAAATTTTCAGCAATTAACACCGAAGAATATAATAATACGAAACATGAGAATAGTAAGACGTCTAACATAATTGTAAGTTAAAATACTTTGTGTACTTTTTATGTCATTGTTAAAATTACTTTTAGGATAATAATTATGAAGACAAACTGAAACAAAACGAGCAAAATATCTGTTTGGATAATATTTATGGGGCACAAAAAACAGACTCTGCTTATTCATTGAATTCATATACAAGCATACCGGTAGAAATTCATGAGGAAGCTTCCAATATAAAATTATCATCTCAAAATTTACAAAAAACAGACTGTAATTATCAAACAACAGAAGTATCAAATCATATTATACAACCTGCATTACAATCGACAAGAAATGACGAATTTCTTTATTCACGTAACATACAAGCCGCACCCTCAAGATTTAAACGTTTAATTCCGAATGTCATACAGATTAATACTGCGAGTAAGCCTTCTGCTCTACTAGGTGTTAAATTAAGTTTAGGATCTCGAAAAGACAAAGAGCATGGACATAGATATGGAGATACAGATGAGCATGGACCTGAATATGAATATGAACATGATCATAGGCATGAACCTGACAAGGGACATGAACATGAGCATGGTCATGTACACCGTTATGAACATGGTCGTGAACATGGACATGGACAAGAACATGGATATTTAAAATCTGAATTAATAACTTTATCAGACATTGAAATTATTAATATTGACAATGCTAGAACAAGAAAATGGTCTACAGTAGCAACAATGGCTACAGATAGTTGTCCAATAAAGAGTAAGACTACAACAAATATATTAAGTACAACAGAGTTTTGCCACGAAAATGATACATTTACTACAGATAAAGTAACTACAGCAAAGGAATATCTAGCTACTGACAGTTCTACAATAGAGAAAGACAAATCTACTGCTGATGTATTATCTACTACAGAAGATTGCCATTGGAAAAATATATGTACTTCAGCAACACACAATGCTACAGACAACTGTCAGGAAAATAATAGATCTACGACAGATGTTTTATTTATTACCACGGATTGTCGAACCTTAACTACTGCTTGGGATTTTCAAACTAAAGATAACTGTACTACAGATGTATTAACCACTACAGTAGATTATAAGTCGAAAGATAAACCTACTACAGATGTTTTCATTAGTACTAAGGATTGGCAAGCGAATAGTAAATTAAATACAGACGATTATGAAACAGAAAATTGGAAGGATCAAGATAAATCTACTAGACCAATACAAACTGCTACAAAGAATTGTTGTAAAAATGATAAATTTACTATAACTATGTTAGTTACTACAGAGAATTGTCAAGAGGAAACAAAGTCTACTAGGGATGTATTATCTACTACAGAACCTTATCACGACAAAGATAAATTCACCACAAATGTACTAACTACTACTAAGAATGATCAAGTAAAGGATAAATGTACTACAGATGTATTAATTTCTGCAGAAAATTGTCAAGAAAAATATAAATCTACTACATATATATTTACTACTACAGAATATTGTCAATTAAATAATACATTAACTACAGATGTGCTAACTACAACTCAGGCGTCTCAAGAGAAAGATAAAACTACAATAAACTTATTAACTACCACAAAAGATTGTCAGGAAAAAAACAAATCTACTACAGATGTATTATCTACTACAGATGATTTTCAGGAAAAAGATAAAGCTTTTACAGATATATTAACAACTACAGAGAATCATCAGGGAAAATATCAATCTATACCAGATGTATTATTCACTACATCAGCGTATCAAGCCAAAGACAAATCTACTACAGATGTATTGTCTACTATAGAAGTATATCAAGAAAAATATAAATCTATTACAGGAGATTATGAATTAGAAAGTGCATCTACTACAGATATATTATCTACTACCATGGCTTGTCAAGAGAGAGATACATCTTCTACTGAAGGTTGTCAAGAAATACAAAATTCTACAATAGACGTACTACCCACTACAACGGATTATCAAACGGAAGAGAAATTTACTACAAATATATTACCTGCTACAGATATGATAACTACTACAGGGATTTCTAAGGATGCAAATAAATCTACAATAAATGTGTTAGGCATTACAGAAATGTATCTAGCTGACGATAACTTAAAGTGCCAAGTGACAGCAGCAGCTACTACAGAGGGTTATCAAAGGAATGATATATCTACAGATGTATTATGTACTACAGATGATTTTCAGGAAAAAGATGAATCTTTTATAGATATATTAACAACTACAGAGAATCGCCAGGGAAAATATCAATCTATACCAGATGTATTATTCACTACATCAGCGTATCAAGCCAAAGACAAATCTACTACAGATGGATTGTCTACTATAGAAGCAAATCAAGAAAAATATAAATCTATTGCAGGAGATTATGAATTAGAAAGTGCATCTACTACAGATATATTGTCTACTACCACGGCTTGTCAAGAGAGAGATACATCTTCTACTGAAGTTTGTCAAGAAATACAAAATTCTACAATAGACGTACTACCCACTACAACGGATTATCAAACGGAAGAAGAATTTACTACAAATATATTACCTGCTACAGATATGATAACTACTACAGAGATTTCTAAGGATGCAAATAAATCTACAATAAATGTGTTAAAAGTTACAGAAATGTATCTACCTGACGATAACTTAAAGTGCCAAGTGACAGCAGCAGCTACTACAGAGGGTTATCAAAGGAATGATATATCTACAACAGCGAATTGTCAGGAAAAAGATAAATCTACTGCATATGCGTTTTCTACCACGAATTTTCAGGAGAAATATAATTTTACTAGAGATGTAGTAACTACGACAGAAATATGCCAACGAAATGATAAACCTACTACACGTACATTAAGTACTATAGATAAATATCAAACAAATAAAAAACCTACTAAGGATTATCAATCTGAAGAGAAATCTACTACAGAAATATTATCGACTGCATATGGTTGTCAGCAAAAACATGAATATAGTAAAGATGTATTTTCTACTACAGAGGAATATCAAACAAAGGAAAAATCTACAGCATATGTGCTTACTGCTACAGAATTTCAGGAGATATATAATTCTACCGTAGATATAGGGACTGCAACAGAGAAACGCCAAACAAGTGACAAAACTATTAATCCTTTCACTATAACAGACGACTATCAATCTAACAAATCTACTACAAATATATTATCGACTACAGATGATTGTCAGGGAAAAGATAAATCTTCTACATTTACTACTACGGATTTTCAGGAGAAACATAATTCTAGTAGATTTGTTTTATTAAGTACGACGGATGGATATGAAATAAATAGTAAATCTACTATATGCACAGATGATCTTAATGAACAAGAACAAACGAGCCAAATTCCCATGTCAACGTTACAGGTCAACACAATGCGGGTGCATCCGGCAAATGTAACAGAAGAAAAGTTAATGACCACACAGCATATTATAAATCAAAACACTACTACAGAAACTCCGATTAGAGACAGTAAAACGAAAATTTGTAAAAGTATTGAATGCGACTGTTCAGCAAAAAAAGAAACAGAGTGCAATATGCAAGAATTATTTATTCCTATACTAAAAATATCCAAGTGTGGTAAAAACCTGGACTTTTCTAAATACTTAAATACATTATTGAATTCTTTAAAGTTATAGTATTTACATGTATAAATTCATTTTTTGATAATAAAATACTTCCTGTAGTACTACGAATTAATGATTATTGTGAA
Source organism: Amphimallon solstitiale (assembly GCA_963170755.1). NCBI lineage: Eukaryota > Metazoa > Arthropoda > Insecta > Coleoptera > Scarabaeidae > Amphimallon > Amphimallon solstitiale. Next base: position 16,782,413 of record OY720679.1, read on the forward strand.
TAAATATATATCTAAATAGTTTTTTAAAAACAGTTTCTTATTTTTATTTTAAATGTAAGAGCGTTGTGTTTCGGCGAGGAGTAAATACATATTTCATCTAAATTATCAGAAAATATCTCGATATAAAAATCAACTAAGTGCTCTGCTTGTTAATTGCTGTGGCTCGGTACTAATTATACAAATATAATCTGTGGTTGGTAAAGGATTAGTGTATATAATAATCTTATTCTATCATATGCATCCGGGCGCAAAATGGGAATGAAGAATGAAATTGCGAGCATCGCCTCGCTTATTTTCCAAACATTACATTCTCATATACAGCATGTGTCAATTTTCATTAGCCATAGGCGATTAATCTATTCAGTACGTGGCAACATAGTACCCCTTCTTTCCTTTCCAATGCCAGCACGACCGATGCATGCTCGTAAATACAAGTTAGCGTGGTTAGCAAGCAGTGTTGCCATACTTGGGGATTTATCCCCAGATCTGGAGATATTTCAATTAAATGGGGACAAAAGGATTTCTTCAAAAAATCTGGAGATTTTTGCAGAAACTTTTAAAACATTATTATTATTATTAATATTTGGTAAAACTACAAAATATTTGAATAGAGCAGGCTTTGGACGGAAATTCTGTCGAGTCTGTCGGCTGTCAACCTGTCATTTCTGTACCAGAGTTCTCTTGGTGGTGACTTAGTGTTGCCAATTGCCATACTTGGGATTATTTGAATTGCGCGGACTTTTGCGCGGAAGCGGAATTCTGTCACAGTACAGTTCACAGTGTCACCTGTCACTTGTCGTTTTTGTCTGCTCCTGACTTCCTGTGCTGTTCTGGTGAAGGTGATCTCGTGGCTCGTGGCTGTTGTTTTGTCGTTTTTGTCTCTGCTGTGCTGTGCTGTTGTCTGCTATTAGCAACCACTCTCGAAGTTTGAAACGCCTCATCAACATAAAAGTAAGCTAGATTGAGCTAATGATGATGCATAATCATATTTAATTATATTATATTGTAGTTATGTCGTCGACGAAATTATACTTGCATAAATATAACAAATCTTGGGAAACAAAACCAGAATTTAGCACCTGGTTAACATCAAGTAAAAAAGGAGTACAGTACTTCTATTGTAAGGCGTGCCATGAAGATCTTATGGGAGGCATCTCCGCAGTTAAAAAGCACAACAAGAGAGAAAAGCACATTCAAAATCTTAACACTGTTAAACCCGTTTCTGTTTTAAGTTTGTTCCCGAAACAAATTAATATGGATAAGCGCACAAAAACGGTGGAAATATTGATAACTTCTTTTATAGTTGAGCACAATATATCTTTTAATACAGCCGATCATCTTGTGGCCCTAATAAAACGCCTATCTTTGGACCCAGAGGCAGTAAAAAATGCTACATGTAATAGAACCAAGTGTACAGCTCTTGTGACTAAGTGTATTGGAAAGACAAGTTTGGACTCATTAACTGACAAATTGAAGAATCAGAATTTCTCACTTTTAGTGGATGAATCTACGGATATAAGCGCCACTAAAAGTATGGCTCTTGTTGTACGTACTGTGGATGAGAGCTTAAAGGTACATGATGAATTCTTTGATTTAATTCCAATATCCAATGCTACATCAACTAATATGTACCAAGCAATTGTAAATTCATTTGCTGAGAAGAATATTCTGTATAAAAATAACCTTATTGGATATGGTGCAGATGGAGACAATTCAATGATGGGGTGCAGTCATTCGTTAAAAACTTTACTTTCTACTGATATACCTACATTACATGTATCAAAATGTATATGCCATTCTTTGGCTTTATGCGCATCCAGTTCCAAGCTGCCTTAAGAAATTGAAGAGTTGGTCAGAAAAATTTATAATTATTTTCAACACAGTTATAAGAGACAGGAAGAATTGCAATCTTTCCAAGAATTTGTAAAGGTAAAACCGCACAAAATGTTACAGCCAGTTCAGATAAGATGGCTATCGCTTTTAAGCGTAATTACACGAGTATTAGAACAATTTAATGCTGTAACACTGTACTTTAGATCTGAGTTTCTTGACAGAAATGTAGATTCAAGTGAAGTCATTTACAGTGGTTTAAATAATCCATTTAGTAAGCTGTATTTAGAATTTTTGAAATACTTTTTACCCATTTTTGTTAACTTGAATACAGAGTTTCAATCTGAAAATGTTAAAATTCATGTTATTTATACGAGTACAAGAATGGAAACTGCATACAGAACTATCTTAGAATGTTATGTCAAACGACAGTATCTAAAAAATACTGATATTAGTCAAGTTCAGTATAGAAATCCAAGAAATTTTGTTGAATTACATGAGGTATATTTAGGGCCTGTAGTTCAAAATTTTTTAAATTCTTCAAATGCTTCTGATCACGACAAAAATGATTTTAGAAATAAATGTTTACAATTTTTAGTGGAAAGTGCTCATCAAATCTATAAAAGGTTTCCATTTAATTCAGAACAAGTTAAAGGCCTCAAAACTCTTGCTTTTTTAGATCCAACAAATATTGACAAAATTTCATCTATTGCTTCTGCTGCTGCATCATTTCCAAGTTTTGTTGATGATATTAATGAATTAGATAGAGAGTGGCGATCTTTAAGGAATTCTGAATTAAATATATAGAATTATAAAAATGGAGACATTAGTTCTTTTTGGTGTGAAGTTAACAAAATTAAGAAAGGGGATGATACACTATTTTATCCTAATTTAATTAAATTTGTAAAACTTTTACTCTGTCTACCTCAAAGCAGTGCTGGAGTGGAGCGAATTTTCTCAATTATTAATTTAAATAAAAATAAAATTCGTAACAGATTAAATGTGGATACTTTAAGTTGCCACGTATTACTTGTATACGTATCAATCGCACGTAAACATTGAATCCCTATACCTACTGAAAATTGACACATACGGTATGTATAACTGGCGATACTCGCCACGCATTGCTATGCCCAAAAAAAACAAATCTATATCAGCACCAAACTTCACAGAAACACTTTCCAGACTATGCCAGAGTTTTCCTGAGAATTTCATGAAAATCGGTTCAGCGGTTTTATAGTCTATAGGAGTCTATAGGGTCTATAGGCAGGCCCGGCTGGTGAGTACGTTTTAGCGGTGCACGTACATAGACAAGACTGATTTCTTCATTATCGCTGATATACTCCCAGATGCCTAGTATATCACCGATAGTAAACGAATAAGTCTTGCGTGCACCGCCAAAACGTACTCACCAGCCGCTACTGTCTATAGGGGTCCCACACTCATACATCCACTTTTAATCTAACCACTGAATAATCATAGGTGATCCAATGTAATCCATGGGTTAGTAATCTAACCACATAATAATCACAGGTGATCCGATATCAATAAGATTAAATGATTCCGATTGGCACCAAACTTCACAGGAACATGCTCCAGACATGCTAGAATTTTCCTGAAAATGTCATCAAAATCGTTTCAGTGGTTTCGGAGTCTACAGGGAACACATACACACACACACACATCCAATTTTATACATAGAGATTAAATTTGTTAGCAGATCGCAACCTTGGACCAACAAGATTCTAACTATCATTTTGATACTTGTGAGTTACAGCTGTTTGAAAATCTGATATTGTTACTTGGAGGTTTTTGCTATTAGAGATCTGTGTGGCTGCTATCTACTAACATTTATGCAATTAAAAGACTGTAATCTATAGTTATATTTCATAATAAAAATGTCATTCCTCGAAATTTGTTCAAAATATAATCAGATAGAACTTTGTTGCAAATTACCGTCGTTTAATATCCAGTCACAAGGTTCTAACTCCTCATCATTATAAAATAAAGCGAGTGCATAATGACGAAATAATATGGAAATGAAATAAATATTTGAAACCCAGTTTACTGGGAAAAATTAAATAATATATTTTTAATTAAAAAAACTAAATAAATTACAACTTCTTCTTCCCTGCGCTGTGGATTTTGCCACTTTCTTTCCCTACTACGTAGTCTGTGTCCGTGTTCTTCTGAATTGCTTAATCACCAATGGAATGCTAATGATTTAGCATAAATTGATCATTGTGGAACTCAAATAATCAGATTACGAGTATTGGTCCTTTCTGGCACAGCAATGACAAATTTTTTAACTATGTTCGACATTGTCCTAGCACTTTACCGTTAATATAAATATTTATTACATATTCTATATCGTTAACCCATAAATAGGTTAGTGTTAATGGGTCATTGATTCGCCGCTCTTTGTGTGCTTGCTAGGTATATTATGATAATGGCATTTTTTCTGACTTTATCTTGATTGAATTAGAAAGCCTATTCTTAATTGATAATGTGGGACTTAATTCCATCATCAGGAGTGATGTAACCTCTGTGTATACGAATAACATACATCCTGTGTATACAAATCCCCTTTAATCTAAAACAACCCGATGTCTTTCTTGTTTTAATTAGTCTCTTTCGCTGCCAGCGTTACTTAAAAGAATTACTAAATAAGTGAATAACTAACATTTATTTATTCTCAAAATTAATAGTTTTCGTTTCTGTTTTCTTTGCCGGCCGTACTATTACAATTAATTACTGCAATTTCTTTCGTATACTCCTTACTAAGTTTTCAAGATAAACATATTCCAAGATAAGAAAGAACTCCCGCGTGAAAATTCAAATTCTTGAAACAGTTCATTAAAACTTTTCTTAATTACGCGACGTTGAAAATAAATGAATTTTTGGTTTGGTCCGAGGTAAATGTAACCTCAGATTATCATTTTTAATTTAATCTTTATAATTTGCTTGTTTAGTATCTCTGCATTGAAGTCATCATCTTTTTGACATCTCAATTTAAATTTCCATTCGTATTTTCTTATCTTTATGTCTATAAATTACTTAATTTCAATTCTTATAAGAAAAGTTACAGTCAACAGTATATAACAATGTACACTGATTGTGTGGATGTGAAAATATTGTTCTTATATATCATGTGTATCAAAATTAAATAGGTTTGTGCCAGCGATATGTATCCTTAAAGTAATGTCTTGTGCTTGGAAAATTCTTAGCGATTAAATGTTTACGGAAAATTGTTAATTTAATTTCAAATACATTACATTAAATATACAACTGCCACATATATAGGTATTCTTATTTTCATATTTTTGTCTAAATGGATCTATAAATTGTACATGTTCATGACAACAATAGTTCAAGTAGTTTGTTTGTAGTTGAAGCACGGAAACACAAGAAATAATAAAATGAAATTTGTTTACTCAGTTCACAGTCAATCACCTCGATTATTGTTTATGAACGTGATACTAGCGGATCACATAATTTTATATAAGTGACGGTAAAAATATACTTATCTAGTCTTCGTAAACATGTCGGTCGTCATAAGAACAATACTGCTAATTGTTTTGATCGTTTGTTGTAAGTCAAGTTCGTCGGCGCCAGCTGGCAGCGGACAAATAAATCGGAAACGCTGTAACGAATTACTTGAACGCCTTTTACAAATAATAAATGAAATAAAAAGTAATGGTATATGTTGTCAGTGTGAAGATACAACTTCTTCTTTTAAAGTTACAAACCCTTCCATATCCGTTACCACCGCATCGCCCTTGGTTAATACTCAAGCTCTTAGGATTGATGTTACAAGTCCTTCAACTTATGACACTACGCCCATGGTTACTACCCCAGCTATTACAACTTCTAGTGAAAAAATGCCGAATATAAATCCCGAGAAAGTTACTGTTACAGTGGAACCAATTAGGAAAACTACAATGAACATGCCTACAACTGACAAACCCATTAATAAATTGACTACGGTCACAAAAACTCCTGCTACTACTTCAACAGAAGCCACTACTAATTTTGAAACCACAGCTGCATATATTACTGAAGAAGGAAGTACAAACCCTGTAATTAAAACCACTACGCCAATTTCGACTACAATAAAGGCCAATCCTACAATAGGAGCAACACATGATATACAAATTACAACTCCTACAACGATTATTTTGACTTCAGCACAGACAAATCCCACAACTAGTAAAACACATGCTGATACAGAACAAGGTACAACTCCTTTAATTAAAACTACTGCGCCTATTTCCACTTCGATAAGAACAAGTCCTATAACTGGTAAAACATATGCTGATACAGAAGAAAGTACAATGTCTGTAAGTAAATCTACTACACCTATTGTCACTTCAACTGGTAAACTTCCAGGGAATATACTCTTAACAACGACTTCTTCTAGTACAAATACGATTAAACAAACTACAGATGCTTCTGTAAGTAAAACAACGTTAGTTAATGAAAACTCTACTTCGCCAACAATTACGACAGTTGCAAAAATTGATTCGCCTACAAGTATTGAAATTACGGGACAAACCAGTGTAACGTCCAATAAACCAACGCAAACCACACTAAAACCAGAAACTTCAACGTCTTGTATACTTGATAAACTGTTAAAGAACTGCGCTAACATTGATGATTTATACATTCCTGTCTTTAAGTTTAGTGGTAATCCAAATGTGGGACGTTTGAAGATTCAACTTACTTAAAATGGATTAGTATAATTAAGATTTTGTTATTTGCGGTTATTTGTTTATAGAAATTTATAAAACTACAGACTGACCTACCGAAAACGAAGCAAACAAATTATGTATTACAAAAGCGATGAAATATCAATCTCTTTTTTTGAAAGTTATACATATCTGTTATAAATTTAACATTCCTAAATATACAAAAAGTTGGAAAATTGAAATTCAGTGTTAAACCACTTTAAAATATTTTCATGTATCTGTATATTAAATCACATATTAAATAAGCGTTTTTGTTGGACCAAACATTTTAATATTTTTAAAACGATGTAATTATAAGTCGGTGCTTGGAAGCCGGGAAGTGGAATAAGTTAAACTTATCTACAACGTATATATGTGTCACCGTCACAAAAAAGCTAGACGTGTTTCAGCACTAATTAATAATTTTTAAGATATTATTCGTCTGTTTCACGTTAGGAGGGCAACGCTGTATGTAGAAATTGTATTTATTTTAAATAAAATATTTTTGTTAAAATAGTTTCTATTTATTATAAAAAAATACTTTGCTACTGCTTAATGTATTACACATTAGATATATGCATATCAGATTAACATCGTAATACAAATATTGACGTAGAAATGCATATAGCTAATAATGTTGGGAAGGCAACAGCTTTTGTGAGAAGATTCATTTCGACTACAAAAAAAATTATTAATTTTGAAACGTTTAAACCATTCAGTCGAGTTGTATCTTAATTTGTGTATTTGAATATAGAGAATGACTCATTTTGCACATGCATAATATGTGTAATTGTTGCATCTTTTTAAGCTAGTTCCAGGATTAGCAAGAATGGCGCAAAATAAAAGTTAAAAGTCCATATTTCTTCGGAAAGTTATCAATTTTAGTTTACACGTTGGCAAAATTCAGCACTATTGACCTTTTGTTACACATCGTTAAATTCGATAAACTACTTACAACTACTTACTAACAAAACACTGAACGTCTGATATCTGATGTCTTCTGCACCTGGTCTTTAAAATAGGTAATTTTGTTGCCGGTTAACTCAAGTGGAAACGGCCGTAGGTTTGACGAAATCGGTCAAGATGATAGACTCTAATGCGTAAGTACTTCTATTTTCTTAATAAATCTCTATAGAATGCATACTGTGCGAGATATTTACAAAAAATCGCTCTTCGGTAAGAGTAGAAGTGTTACTTCCGGCTTGAATTTTGAAACTGTCTTTATACAAAAAGTATTAAAAATCAATCTTTAAATACTTTTATACTCATAATGCATTTGCCTAGAAAGCATGACTTGCGAGATATTCGCAAAAAACTGATTTTCGATAAGAGTAAAAGACCTACTTCCGGCAGGAATTTCGAAAGACTTTTTTAATAAAATTTTTCACGAATTCACTTTTGACTACTTTTGAATTCTTTATGAATTTGTTTAAACTTAATAATTAACGAAATATTGGTAAAAGTCGATTTTTTCAGTGAAGTAAACTATTACTTCTGGTCTACCGATCTCATTGAAAATCCAATCAGATCTCAAGAGGGAGATTATATTCGTAAATTTAAAATTTGGAAATGATAGTTTAACGACTATCGAAGTCATACATACACAAACAGAGAGAGAAAGAGACATTTTTTTAAAATAACTTTTTCTGTATCAGAGGACTTCAAAACGTGGACATTGCAAAAATCTCGAGGTCGAAAATTTTTGTCATCACAATACTTCCTTGTCCGTAGTGTTTTTCTCGAACAACTCTTTCGGCAGTTTTGTTCCAGCTTGTAACATTGTAACATTACAATAATTACATGCGCCAATTGTCTTTTTGTATAAAATAATTTGAAATACTTCGCTTTTTTATTTTCCTTAGGGTATTTTAGAAACCGCCATTAGGCTGTAATAATTTTAATAAACCGTTATTTGTTATTGATGCGTCAACTTTACTAGCAGTCAACCTTTACTTGATTTAGTTTCATTTATAAATACAAAACATTTTTGAACTCCAACCAATTCGGTGTCCAAGTAATTTACATTGAGCGCTTTTAGACAAAGTAATAACGGTCTACTTTTATAATTCATTAAATATTTTCATTTGATATGTCCGCCAATATTAGTTCAATTAGCAATAAAGATACGTAATTAAATAAATATAGTAATTTAATATATTTTGTGAATACAATTTGTTATTTATAAATATTGAGTTTGTACACAAAATGTATACATGCTAATAATAATTGTATTTTTTACAATTATTAAATAATAAAGATTAGCCTTATAATTAATTATATAAAAATAAGAGTACTAAGAAACCTGAAACATTCTCAGCTAAAATTAATATTACATTCTAGGTACCTACAGGCTCAGTTGTAATTTTAATTTACGCCTCCGTCTACAAATACTTCTGGTATTGTAAATGAAATTTCGAGAGATTAAATAAGATAATTACGGAGAGATTTCAATTTTTGGCAACTCCTCAGAATGCTGTTAGCTATATTAATTAGAATAGAAAATATGCAAAAAATTACGAAAAAAATAAAAACAAAGAGCAACGACCTCGTATTCATTCCTGGTACCAATGCATTTTCATTTCTCTTTAAAACTTGATTTTGATTTACTACACTAAAAATAAATCCATCTAAAAATAAAATACTTAAAAGCTTTCACTATCCAATGGTTGATCATGAATATGTAAAGAAATTTAGGAAACATCTATGCATATTGTTAAAATAATATTACCCAGTTCAAAAAGTATGATATTAGGTTTTTTTTTGATTTATTAGGCGATTCTTGCATACGACAAAAATGACCATTCACAATATTGGAAGTGCGTCAATCATACATTTCATTTTGAAAAGTCTCTATACTACGATCCATACTTTGAAATTAGTACTAGATTCACAACCAGGAAATTCGTATTTCTAATGAAAGCCACATATACTTATGTATCACCATTCACATCTGAAAACTAGCATTTTGTACTTATAATTAACGTAATAAGTTCCCAAACTCGTTATTTTCATTAATAATTATAATTAGTAATCACGTCCGACTGTGAAAAGTGTCAAATATAAAGAAAATATTACCCAACGTATAGGTAATCTGTTGAATTACATGTATCAAGCTAGATAAGGATTAATAAATAACCTTATACTGTGAGTTGCAGCGGTAACAAGCTATATGCTATAAGCTCTTCATAAACTGATCATCAATTTTTATTGCAACCACTATTTCTATACCGGAGGTACGTTCCAGAATTGTTCAAGCTATCCGTGACTTGGTTGCAACCTCATAATAACTCGTTCGGAAGCTAATCATCAACGTCACATTTCATATCAACCACTTATTCGTCGAATAAGTGTACGACGAGACGAACATATAAGCTCGTCGCTAAGAAACAAAAAACATTTTCGCTATACCAACATCAAGCAGCCACGGGAGACAGCATCGATTTCGACAGAACAAAAATGCTAGCCAGAGTCGAACATCTTAATAAGCGAAATCGAAAAACGGCCGGACAATTTAAACAGAAGAGATGATCCAAGGCATCTATCGGAGATTTGGAAGACAGCTCTAACGAAACGACGTATTCACTATAATAGCCCAACAACATCTAGGGTACTAGCGCGAACAAGCGAGGACGGCCACCCGCATCGATTCGATGCGCAAATAAGCGCGCGACACAGCTAGCCCCACTAAGTCCAGAGCGCCTGGCAGGTAATGACATACATAGAACAAATACAAGCTGAACGACGGGTTACACGCAATCAGAGTAAGATCGAGACACAATCGCCTAAAGATAATAAATAAGATTTAAGCAACATTTATATTCACTTCGAATCCTGCTCAAGCTTGACTTAAATTGACATTTTGTGTTCGTCGCATTCACATTGCACTATTAAGACAACGAATTTGCAGGTTATGTTATATGTCATAACAAGTAATCACAACCTATTTGTGACCTATTAGAGATAGTGTATTTACCATGGAAAGCAGCAGCAATTGTTGTGTTTGGGGGCTGCAGCTGTGGTTATAGGACTTTATAAATATAATCAATTGAAAAATAAAAGAAACCGAAAACAATAGGAATGACGTCAGTCACCGGCTGATTCTTATATTATCTGACAGTCAAGCGGCACTAAAGGCGTTATCTAGCCAAGAGGTGTCGTCAAGACTGCTCTGGGAATGCCTCGAAGAACTTAAACTGCTGGCGACCCGGAATAAGGTAAAACTGACCTGGGTGTCAGGGCATAAAGGGAAATAAAGGGATCAGAAGCAAGATTCATAGGCCCAGAACCGGCTCTGGGGGTACCCAAAAGTTTGACCCGAAGCCAGGTTAAAGACTGGGTTTATGAAAAACACAAGCATCACTGGGCAACAGTTCCAGGACAATATCATGGTAAGGAATTTATTGACCAACCATGCAACAAAAGAGCCGCAGAACTACTACACATGAGCAGGGAACGGCTGCGAAAAATAACGGGTCTCTTGACTGGTCATGCACCTGTTAAAGTGCATCTCAACAGGATAGGCCTGTATGTTGGAGACCTTAGTTGCAGACTTTGCAATAAGGAACCAGAAATAGTCGGGCATATCCTGGTAAACTGTGAGGCACTAGATCACAAGAGGCAAAGCATCTTTGGGCAACCCAACGTAGATCCAGAGATGCTCAAGAGACACTCACTAAAGGACCTGTACTATTAGTACAGGAAACAACATTGCTGGAGTGGACAACATAGACAACACAGGTTGAGCACAATAAGCCTTATTGGCTGCGGTGCAAACTGGAGACGTTAGTCAGACAGGCCTGGGAAAAAAATGGAACCACAAAGCAGCAGCTTGTGTTTGGGGGCTGCAGCTGTGGTTATAGGACTTTATAAATATAATCAATTGAAAAACAAAAGAAACCGACCACAGAGACCGCGGAGAATGTGGGTTCAGGAAATTTACCGCAGACGTAAGGAACAGGGCTTGTATGAAAACTTAATTCAGGAAATGAGACTGTATGATCCGGAGCTGTTTTTTAATTTTACCAGAGTGAGTGTAAGATCGTTTGACATGTTATTAAAGATTGTCGGGCCACACATCGCAAAACACTCTCCACGGGAACCAATAGCTCCGGCACAAAGATTAATTTTAACATTGCGATTTCTTGCAACAGGGGATTCGTATGCCTGGCATATTCGTTTAGAATAGCACCTTCAACCATTTGTAAAATTATACGAGAAGTGTGTAATGTGTTATGGGAGCAACTGTCTATTATATATTTAAAACCATAAACAATTAATCAATGGTTGCATGTAAAAGAAGACCTTTTTCAAACGTGGCAATGGCCTAATTGTCTAGGAGCAATTGATGGCAAACATATTGCCATTCAAGCCCCTGCTCATTCTGGATCATTATATTACAATTACAAAAAATATTTCAGTATCGTGCTGCTTGGAGTTTGTGATGTCAATTATTGCTTTACCGTGGTTGATGTTGGTGCTTATGGTGCTCAGACTGATGGTGGCATTTTAAAACATTCCACTTTTGGCAAGAAATTAAAAGATGGCACATTAAACATACCATCTTCAGCTTCTCTACCCCACACCAATGCAGCTGTTCCCATGTACTTTGTTGGCGATGAAGCTTTCCCATTGCAGATAAATCTGTTGAGACCCTACAGTAAAAGAAGAAATGGGCGAATGCCTGAAGAAGAACATGTTTTCAATTACAGGTACCAAATTATTTAACTGTGAGAAAATTATGCATATGGATGAAATTTCTGTTTGTTTGTCTTTAGATTATCTAGAGCACGTCGCACAATTGAAAATGCCTTTGGTATACTAGTGGCACGTTTCCGGATTTTCCATCGTGTCATCAATGCTGCACCCGAGACTGTAGATAGTATTGTGAAAGCTACGACATGTTTACATAATTTTATAAAATCTCAACCTGGTGATACTGCCATGTATTGTGGGAATGGGTTTGTAGACCAGGAGCATGGGGATGTATTTATACCAGGACAATGGCGGAAGGAGGTTCCAACAACATGTGCTTTGCAGCCTGTTACAAATATTCGCTTTGGCAATAGGAATGCGGCTAGAGAGGCTTGGGAATTGCGGGATTATGTAAAGACATTTGTGAATAACCTTGGAAGTTCACTGTGTCCATGGCAGTTAAATTACATTAGGAGAACAGAGTGTAATTAATTATTAGTGTGTAATCAATTACTATTTTATATAAGCATAAATTCTTTATTAAATAAAATGTACAACAAAATATGGGAATACCATTTGTTTTTCTTTTCAACAAGGAACTTGTGCATTATCTTCATTTCTGACTTTTCTTTTGACTTGCAAGAGTCTAATTAATGTCTCATCAATGAAGTCCTCTACAACGTTAACAGGTAAGTCGCGACATTCTGCTTCTACATACTGTGCAAATCTAGTTAACTTGTCGCTTACAACTGTTGGAGTGGCGACATTTTTGATAGACCCAACACTCCTAGAAAAGGGTCATTTTCTAAGTTGTCCATGGTTTTCTGTCTTTTGCCTTGCCTAGGAGAAGCAGAAATAGTCCTAGTACTTGAGTTTACACGTTTGGTGGAACTTGTACTAGGTCTACTCGATGCATCATTTTCTACTGGCCAAACCGTGGGTTGCTTCTTCTTCCAATACCAGTACTGAAGAGTCAGTATCAGTATCTAGGTACTATGTGTCTTCACAAGCCTCCTGCGTTTCATGGCTTGCAAATGGCAAACTTGATGAAGTCCTATAACAAAAGTGTCAATCTAATTTCCACAGGTTACAGTATAATATGACATACTTCCTCGGTTCTCTGTTGTCATACATAAAGTTAAAAAAAAACATGTGAGGCCATTGACACCGGATCACATGGGCAGAGCCACTGCTGACAACGCACTTCGTCTTCTCCCTGTGATATTTTTCACATAGTGCCTTAAATCTTTTCTTAAAGTCCTCAACTGCATAACAAATATATTGTTAGTACACACAGAAATGGATTTATTATATTTCTTACCTGAAGAATTGCCCATCGACAACGCTACATTACTCCAAGCATTATCGGTCATTATTCTATTGCTGTACCCTTTTTGTGTGGAGATATAAATTGCAGGATAATTGCAAATTATTTTTAATAATAATTCATCATTTATTAATGATGAAGGACCATCATTATTTGCTGAAGCCATTATATTCCTCGAACATTCAGCCATAACCTCACTTTATAAATATAGAAGAAATGTCGTTCGTACAGAATTAATTTGTTTGGCGCTTGCAAATTGCAAGCAGCTTGCACCACTTTCACTTCAGCATCAAAGTGTGCAGCATCAGAATTCGTAATGTAAATGGTTGTGTTGATTACCCATTGGGCAAGCACAGCAAATTCTCTTTTAAGCGCAAGTCAAATTGAATGTCAATGTACCTTTATCGAAACATATCACCTATCCCTTTCAGGACATACGCACTCCTACGCGGGACTAAACCCGAAACAACGCGACAACACATTATTATTACTACAGTATTTAATTTAAGATAATAACAACAAAAGAATGTTTATATCGAACATGACTTAGTTTTATGTGTTTAATTAATTAAGGTATACAAACACAAGGGCGTATCAAACAATAAATTTTAGATGCTAATGACTTTAATCATCCGAAGTAGTCATTAATATTAATTTTGTCTTAGGCACATGACATAGACATGTGTATGTGTTCTATCGTCAACATATCTGAATTGGTGAAATTTCCGTAATACTCTTTAATATCCTGTAAGCATTCATATAGTAACAGCTATAATTATGGCAATTAAATAAATCGCAAACAAGACACTTTTATGTCTTTAACAGATTGTGTGAAAATATAAAATATTGCAGTAATGGCTGGCCAGTTAAGTAACTCAGTATAAGTAAAACAGTAAGAATAGAAAATTACGCAAGTCAACAGTTTTATTTTTTTTAAATAACTGTTGTAAAAATGGGTGTACAGTTCTTACAGTCTTTAATTGAAGGCATAACCAAAACCCAAAATTTTCCACCACGTTTAGTTTTAGAGTTATAATGATACTCCGCTAGTAAATAAACAATAATATTGTATTTAGAAAATTTGGGTGCCCGTTGCCATCTCTAATAACAAAGCAACAAAAATCTTCCATCATGACGGGATCCCACCTACTTTGATATCGTTTCTCCATTTCTGCAATCTCTTGAAGGAACCTTACCCTCTGTTCATCACTCGTTTTTCCTAAATTAGCAGGAAATAAATCTAAATGTGAATGCAAAAAATGAACTTTGACCGACATTCGGCACCCAAAATGTTTATAGTTTTCTAGCAAAATAGCCACGATATTATTTTTAAAAGAAGTCTATGCTGTCAGCTCTAAATCATTCATGGTATGTTCAAAATTTTCGCCTTTGAACAGCTTCCTAACTTGTAGACCAACAAATATTCCTTCGCCAACTTTCGCATATGGCAGTTTTGGAAACTTATCCCTTAAGTATTTAAAACAATTGCAATTCTTTCTAGTGCTTTGACAAACTGTTTAAGCGATCCTAATTTAATGTGTAGAGGGGGTAGAATCACCAAATTAGAATCCACAAACGGCTGAAATTTTATATTAAATTCTCCAGGAACAATGCTTGTCCGTGGCTGCCATTCCTTTATCTGGTAATGATACTGAGCTGCTTGGCTATCCCACAGGCACAAAAAATGACAATATTTATTAAACTCTCCTTGCAGTCCAAGTAATTAGGAAATAACCTTAAGATTACCATAGATTTGCCAAAGATGATTTGAATATTGTATGAGATTTAATGTAGTTGACATACTGTCATACGTTTCTTTTGTGTTTGTAGAATGAGCCATTGGAATTGATGGCTTGGAGTTACTATTATAAAGTAATACAGCTTTGAGACTTGTCTTCGACGACTCGATGAACAATCACCATTCTGCAGGGTTATATTCAATACTCATTTCATACAAAAGTTGATTTACACCAGTACAGTAACAGAAATTTTTTTCAACTTTGTAAAACAAACTGAATTCGTGACGATTCTTCAATACAGACATTCTTGTAGTGGAATGTAAAAGATTCCACTCTTTTAATCGAGATCCCAAAATTTGTGATTTTTCTTTGGTTAAAGCCAAATCCCGTATCAAATCATTCAGATCTGATTAAGTAATGAGATGTGGTTCATCAGAAGGATCATACGTCAGCAGATCACTTTAAAATGGCACGTTCAAAACATCGTTTATGTCTTCCTCGTCCGTGGAATTTGCAGAAAAATTAGAATGCATTGAAGTTGGAAGCTCACAATCAGCTCTTTTCAACGGTTTGGTTACAGATGGAATATCTTTTTTGGAATTATTACAAGACAGAAATAACCGTCCTTGACGTGATATGGTGGTTCACGCCCAATCATTGGCCTTTCGGATAGGACTTCAGAAGAATTCTTGTTTTTGTTCCACTGAGTTAATTTGACATCATGCGAAATACAGCATATATGATAACATGAAAATTGCAAAAGTGACTCCAATTTACAAATCCGGTGACCCCAATAATCCAAAGGTCTACAGACCTATTTCCGTGTTACCTACACTGTCAAAACTCCTAGAAGCCGCCCTCCTATTACGCCTCACATCATTCCTGGAGAAACATTCCATTCTAAGCGGGCAACAATTTGTATTCTGCCCGGGAGAGTCGACAGTGGATGCTGTACTATCGGTTCTGAACTTCGTTTGGGATGCTATGGAGGATGGGGACGATGGTTTGGTGGCCGCTACGGCGTCCGTGGTTTAGCATCAAGGCTTTTAAAATCGTTCTTCGAGAACAGAAGACAAGTTGTGTATGCAAACAATGAAATTAGTGTATCGCGACATGTTGAACATGGAGTAGCTCAGGGGTCGCTCATTGTCCCTCTTCTGTTCTGTATTTATATAAATGACTTGCAATACAATATTTCAAGCCATGTGGTATTGTACGCAGATGACATTACTTTTTTATTCACAGATACAGATGAAGGACAACTTAAAGTGAAAGCTCAAATGACATTGTCCAGGGCTCCCACTTGCATACCATGTACTTTTTCATTCCCGTATGAGCTATGGTCTTCAATTGTGGGGCGAGTCGGCACATGCTGTAGACATATTCATTCTACAGAAAAAAGCAATTCGTACAATAGAGCAGACCAATAGAATGACATCGTGCAGGCCTCTCTTTGTTAGAAACAAGATTATGTCTTTATCATCAGCATATACCTATAGACAGCGTCTTCGTGCTAAATTGGAGCTGCCCACGTTAAACAGAAAAGGAGATGTGACGCAGTTGTGACTAAGATCCCAATCACAGGTTCTACTTCCGAATCACAGGTTGCATATCACGAGTACCAAACATAGACATCTAGAACTCTTTAATAAATTACCGAACACCTGGTTTGAAAAACCAGTGCCACAATTCAAGACATCCATTAAGAAATACTTATTAGAAAACAGCTTCTACTCGGTTACTGAGTTTTTACAAGCTCGTTAAGTTTATGTTTTAATAATTTGCTATGACAATTAGGTTAGCTTACAGATCGCTGTTTACGGGATTTGATGAGCTGCTTGCTGTGATACGTGGGGAGGAATTGGATATAGTAGCGGTAACGGAGACGTGGCTTAGCAGTAATATCGCGGATGATACAGTTTTCATTCCCCGTTACACTTTGTATAGATGTGATCGCTCGGCGAGGGGGGGGGGGGCGTTGCTTTATATGTCAGGAACTCAATTAAATGTCACATTATTCAATCCAGTAATACCGATGCTCTTGAATCAATTTTTATAAGCTTGAAATTGCAAAATACGACATACGCTGTTGAATGTATCTATAGACCACCTAAGTCGGATGCAATGGCATCCATTGATCTCTTAGAAGCAATTATTTGTGAGATCATTCCAACAGTGGATGAGGTTGTGTGCTTGGGTGATTCTAACATTAATCTTTTCAATGCAAATGAGGCTAAGCTTCAGAAATTTTACTCGTTATGTGATGCTTGTGGTCTAACGCAAATAGTGGACCAACCAACAAGAGTCACTGGTTATAGCAGCACTCTTATTGATGTTATTATGGTTAGTGATGTGTCGCTGATCACTAATACTCGGTTGGTTGATATGCATACTGTATCGGATCATATGCTTATCATCTGCGATTTGAGTGTTCGACAATAGGTGTTGACAAGTGTGTAATTGAGCGGTCACACCGCGCTAAAAAAAGGAAAGAAAAATGGCAATGTTTTGCGGTAAATGTGAAATAGAAATTAAAGGTAGAGAGAAATACCTGATTTGTTACGGTTTTTGTGAACAAGCGTATCATCAAAATTGTACAGGACTAACCGACGTCGCCTATCGAGTTGTTACTGAAAAAAGTAATGTATTGTGGTGTTGTGATAAATGTGGCATTACAAAAAACTGTTCATTGAGGAAAATGATGATGAATCTTGAGAATAGCCTAGCTGAAATATCATCTAAAATAATCACACAATCGGAGTTATTGCGTGAGAACAAGCAGGAAATAGGGAATGAACTACAGAAGTTGGCGAATATACAAGAAGAAAGAGTGACATTATACGCGGAAAAAGTGAAGGCAAAGAAGCAGGAGCAGGTCCTTGTAATTAAACCAAGAAATGAAAACCAGAAGAGTCTCACAACAAAAGAAGAAATTAAGAAACTAATCGATCCAACGAATATTGAAATTACAGGTGTAAAGAATGTAAGTCGCGGTGGAGTTGTTATTGAATGTAAAAATAAGGATGCTATTTCGAAATTAAAAGAGGTAGCGAACTCGAAGCTTGGCAAAAAGTATGATATTAAGGAACCAGAAAAGCGAAAACCACGTGTGAAGATAGTAGGTATGAGTGAACAGCGGGACCCTGAAGAGATACGAGGCAAGATCATAGCTCAGAACCACTTCCTAAAAACAGATAACATAAAAATTGTTCACGTAGGTAGGATGATATCCAAAATAAAGCTGCCTGACAGGTTTTTTGCTTATGCGGAAGTAGATGCAGAGAGTTACAACAGACTATTGGAAACTCAGAAAATAAATATTGGTTGGGACGTATGTAAAGTATTTGATGCAGTGACAGTGACTAGATGTTACAAATGTTGCGGATATAATCACAAAGGGAAAGACTGTACGAGAGAACTAACATGTGCTAAATGTGCGGGATCACACCATGTAAGCAGCTGTAGTGCAAATGATAGTCAAGTGCAGTGTATAAATTGTAAGTATGCTGTAGATAAACTTCACTTAAAAATTAGCATAAATCACGCTACGTGGGACTCAGATTGTCCGGTATTTAAACGGAAGTTACAAAACGCCAGAGATAAAGTTGATTTTTTAGAATAAATCGTAATGTTACGACAAAGCAATATGGGGTAATTTATTTGAATGTACAGAGTTTACTTGCAAACTTTGAGCAAATAGAAAATTTGATAGAGACATATCGCCCGCCTATCCTTCTGCTTAGTGAGACGCGTGTTACATCTGATGTCCGGGAGTCAGAAATAAACTGTAGAGGTTACTCGGTTGCGAGATGTGATTCGCACAGCAGACACACGGGTGGTGTTATAATTTACGCAAGAAATGACATCAATTATAGTGAAACTTGCAACATAACAGTAAATAATGCCATATGGTTGCTAAGTATAAGTGTTTCGGTCGGGTTTGCTAGGGGTATTTATACAGTTTTATATCATAGTCCTAGTGCAAGCAAGGTGGACTTTTTGGACTTTTTTGAGGCCTGGTGTGAGGAAACTTTCGATGGAAGGGATATGTGTACTATTTTTGGTGATTTCAATGTGGATATGTCCAGAGATTCAACCTATGCGACTAGATTGAAAAATATCATTACTGCAAGTGGAATGAAACAAGTGGTTGGTGATTATACTAGGGTAACAAGCAATTCGAAAACATTAATTGACCTAGTTATAACAAATGAATGGAATGCGACGGTAGAAATTTGCGATTGCAAAATTTCCGACCACGAAACATTATTATTAAAGTTTACAAACAGCGATTCGATAGATATGATTCAGCGCAAAAAAATATTAGACAAAAGTGCTTATACAGATTACGACTTGCGAAACATGCTGATACTACGTAATTGGAAACAGATCGATAAATATAATTTACAAAATCGGACATTGTCACTAGTAAATGAACTAAATGCAAGTTATTACAACATTGTCAACAATAAAACAATTGCTGTGGGTCAGGGTAACCCATGGTTTAATCATGAATTAAAGTCATTGCAGAAACAAAGGAACGCATTATACAGAGTAGCAAAGAATAGCAATAGTAAGGACGACTGGAGTAATTACACAAACATGAGGAACTACTACAATAGACATATAAAATTAAGTAAGAATATTTATTATGAGAGGCAAATTGATGAAACAAGGGGCGATGCAAAAAGAATGTGGAAAAAACTTAAATCATTAGTCACGGTTACTAGCGAGAGAAAGCCTGAATATATTGATTTTCTATCGAGCAGGGAATGTGAAGCAAAGAAAATTGCGGAGAAGTATCAGGGAAATACATGACAATATCGAAGTAATTGTAGAGAACGTAAATATGGATGACTATCGCGGTGGAGACACAAACATATTGAACACTTTTGAACCGCTTGAAATGGGGCAGCTACGAAAAATTGTAGAATCACTTAAGAGCAAGTCAACAACTGATGGTATTGATACAAAAGTTATTAGCGACGCATTTCCGATTATTGGACATACGCTGTTGGGAATAATTAATGAGTCGTTCAAGACAGGCGTGTTTCCGGATGTTTGGAAAACCACTACGATAATACCGATTCCAAAGATCAACGGCACCAAGAACTGCTCTGATTTTAGACCGATCAACATGTTGCAACATTAGAAAAAATCATAGAATATGCAGCAAAAGAACAATTAGAATACTTTCTGGAAAAAAATTGCGTGTTGGTGGATGTGCAGTCCGGCTTCAGGAGGAATCACTCATGTGAAACAGCATTAAATTTAGTAATAGGTAACTGGAAGGAAGAGATAGATCGCGATAACAAAGTTGTAGCAGTTTTCTTGGATCTGAAAAGGGCTTTTGCGACACTTGACCGAAAGAAGTTAATACAAAAGTTAAGTAAATATGGAATAAGAGGTATGGCTTTGGAATGGATAAAGGATTATTTAACAGATAGGAAACAAAAAACTAGGTACGACGATGAAGAGTCAACAGCTGAGGAGGTCTCCCTAGGAGTCCCTCAGGGATCAATTCTAGGACCACTTCTCTTCATCCTTTACATAAACGACGTGATAAGTGCGACTAAGGACTGCAAGATTAACCTGTTTGCGGATGATACGCTAATAAGTGTTGCAGATAGGGATGTTGATTCAGCAATAAAAAAGATAAACTGTGAACTAGAAGGTGTTAGCAAGTGGTTAAAAATTAATAAACTAAAGTTGAATACGTCGAAAACACAAGCTATGCTTATCTACAGCAGTGTGATAAATGACACTAGTGAATCAGTGGTAATTGATAATGAAATTATTGAATGGGTAAATGAGATTAAATATCTCGGTGTGATAATTGACAATAAATTAACATTCTCTAGAAATATTGACTACATAGAAAAGAAAGTTGCAAAAAAAAAAGGTTTTTTGGGTAGGATAAGTGCTAAATTAAGTTTATGGGCTAGAATATATGTTTATAAGACAATCATTGCCCCACACTTTGATTATTGTTCCACAATTCTATTTCTAGCCAAAGATGGGGATATATATAGATTACAGAAACTGCAAAACAGGGCTATGAGGATTATACTGAGTTGCAATAGGTATACTCGAATTACATTAATGTTAGATACATTGCAATGGCTTAGTGTTAAGCAAAGGATTCAGTTCAACACTCTTATATTGATTTATAAAATAATACATAATAGGTTACCAAAGTATTTAAACAAATATGTTTCGTGTAGTAATGAGATTCATGACTACAATACTAGATACATAGATAACTTTAGGTTACCTTTTCACAAAAAATCGGCTTCGCAGAATAGTCTTTTTTATAAGGGTTTAAAATTATATAATGGTATGCCTGAAGCGACTAAACATAGTCCTTCTATAAGAGAGTTTAGACACTATTGTACGAGGTATGTTAGGAATGATTGTACAGTTTAAAATTATAGTGTAACATTGTAAACATCTAAAGATGAATAAAGTTTATTATTATTATTTAACCAAGAGAAAATATCAAAAGTTATACTTATCGGGATTTTAGATTTTTTAATGAGGAAAATTTTAAATCTGATTTGCGGAATGTATCATGGAATATGGTGTACGACATGCATGATGTAAACCTAATTGCAAACTATCTAAATAACAACATCCTACAACTTTTTGATTTTCATGCGCCTGTAAGAACAATACCCATCACCAAACCGAAAGCACCATGGATGACAGAAACCATTAAACAACTAATTAAAAATCGGAGGTCCGCGCTGTGTAAATTCAAAAGTTCAAAATCTCAGGCGGATTGGGAAAATTACAAGGCTATTAGAAACTTTGTAGAATTTGTAAACCGACAGAAAAATAGTAAGCTTTTGTGGCAGACAATGAAAGATTTAACAATTACACGTAAACGGCAACGAATCGATGTTCCTGACCACCTGAGCGATGTAGACCAAATTAATAACTATTTTGCTGGGTCGTTTAGCGCTGGGATAAGTCCGGATCGTGACACCTTAAGCTTCTATGAAAGTAATAAATTTAAGAATAACAATAATTTCAGCTTCCATTTCATTGACAGTTGTGATGTTCTTAGGTATGTGTCAGAAATTAAAACAAACGCAACTGGTGTGGACGGTATTAATATCACTATGCTCAAACTTTGCCTACCTGAAATTACGGAATATATGCGATACCTAATTAATCAATGCTTTTACTACAATGAATTTCCAGATATCTGTAAAAAAGGTGTTTCCTTTGTGTAAAGTAAATGATCCTACGGAATTCGGCCAACTCCGTCCGATAAGCATTCTGCCAATATTTTCCAAAATCATCGAAAAAGCTATGACCGAACAAATTCATGAGTACCTCTCCACTACGAATATTTTACCAAATTTACAGTCCGGTTTCCGTAAACGACATAGTACGACTACTGCTCTCCTTAAGGTGACCAACGACGTAATTACTGCGTTGGACGATAACAAAATCAGTATCCTAACTTTACTCGATTACTCCAAGGCTTTCGATACGTTACATCGCAGCTTACTAATTGCTAAACTAAGTTACTTTGGGTTTGATAAAAACGCGTGCAGGTTGCTATGTTCTTATCTTTCGGATCGCACATAAAGAGTATGCCTCAATAATATATACTCCGCGGAAGTAGTAGTAACTAATGGAACTCCGCAAGGGTCTGTAATTTCACCTCTACTTTTTATATTGTATACAGCGGACTTCATGCATGCCCTTAAGTATTGTACTCCTCACTTTTTTGCAAATGATAGTCAGTTATACTGCAACTGTGATATTGACCAGTTACCTACATACGTAAGCTATATGAATAAAGACATAGAAAGCTTAGTGAAAATATCAAAAGCACATGGTCTTAAAATTAATGCGCTAAAATCATCAGTAATACTCTTCTCCAGAAAGACACATGGTACAGTGGGTGGCATAGATATAAAGGTGGAAAATACTGAACGCCAGGTGGAGTGTGTTGTCAAGAATCTAGGACTGTTGATGGACAACAGTCTGAGATTCAGAGCTCATGTAAATAAATTAGTGCAAAGGGCTTATGCTTCCCTGAGGCACCTCTATGCAAATAAGAAAATTATTGCTTTTGATCTCAAGGTTTTGTTGTGCGATTCAGTGGTCCTGTCACATTTCAATTACTGCGACGTACTCTACGGTCCCTGTTTGGACTGCAACTATATTATGAAGATACAAAGAGTGCAAAACTCATGCATTAGATTCATCTATAACTTAAATAGAAGGGAGCATGTATCTCCTTACATAAATGAACTTGGTTGGCTGAATATGTACAACCGTAGACTGCTTCATCTGTGTGCACTTGTTCATGATGCAGTAGCAGCGAATGTTCCTAAGTATATTACCGATTTATTAGTCAAGCGGATACACGAGCGACATCTTAAGTATAGCGACCATTTGTCGGTCCCGCGTCATCGCACGGCCCTTGGTGAGCGATCATTTCCTTACATGGCATCAAAACATTATAATTCACTACCTCAAAGTTTAAGGGATAGGGGTGGAGGCACCTTCAGATATTTACTGAAGGAGATGCTACTTGGTAAGCAGTGATCTTACATATCTTGCATGTATTACATATCTTACATATCTTACTTATCTTGTATATTTATCTCACGTGTAGCAAATATTATATTCTTTTTGCGGATGTGTTGATTTATATAATAGGGTAGTTTTATGTTAACGGTTGTAATGTTATTGTTACTACTTCATATGGAGTGGTTGAGTTGAACAGCACAAGCTGGACTCCGCCCTAATAAAGTCCATTATTATTATTATTATTATTATTATTATTATTATTATTATTATTATTATTATTATAATGAAGTTTCATTTACACTGAATTATATCTACAATTAGTATATTCCGCTATGACTAGTATATTAGAATTTTCTACTTCTCTCTGGAATGCGTGACTTCGTAGCTTTTGTAGTCGCCGCTGCCCTTCACGGTACAGCCGCGAACATGCTCGAGCATGTTACAGTACTTTTTTAATTTTTAATTTTACGTTAATCTTAGTGAAAACAGAAATTTTTTGTTGTGACGTGATATGTTAGAAAACAGTTTTATGTTAAAAACAATGCAAAATACTAAAATTTTAGACTGTTAAGCCATTTAAAAAAATCGTGTCAGCTAGTGAAGTATTAAAACTCATAATGATAATATTGTTTTATTGCATTTTTATTATGAAATTACTACTTACCTAAAGAAACATATAGAAAATTAATCAATACAAGGTAACAGAAAATCAAATATTATTTAATTGTACATTTGGATATTTATCAAAGCTGCCAGGTTCTATATTGCATAATAAATAATGAAAGAGAATAGATCTTTGTACATTACATTTATAATTATTGACAGATAAAAAGATGGATAATTGGCTTTTCTACATTTATTGGAATATGACTGATGGTTAAATAATTGCAATGTAATGGCTTAATTTATTTTCTGGTTTTTATTTTCATTTTATATTTTGAACTTGATTCGACAGCAGAAAGATCATTAAATTAATGTAAATTTACTATGAAGCTTCT
This sequence comes from Amphimallon solstitiale, assembly GCA_963170755.1. Taxonomy (NCBI): domain Eukaryota; kingdom Metazoa; phylum Arthropoda; class Insecta; order Coleoptera; family Scarabaeidae; genus Amphimallon; species Amphimallon solstitiale. The sequence continues at coordinate 16,807,278 of OY720679.1, forward strand.
TATACGAGCACGTTCTTTATACTATAGGCATTTGACATGTTTCCAGTTATACCGTAAGAGTTTCATTCAGGCAGTAAATATTCTGAAATGAGAGGGATAGTCTATGCGGAAAGCATTGCTTTCAATAATTTCAATTTCACTCATACATTTTCTCTATTGAAAAGAAAAATGCTCAAGTTCATCAATAAGTTAATTCTGGAAAAAAACGAATATCAAGACATTTTTTCAAAGTAAATACGGATTTAATATTGTATTATTGAGGATTACACAGCAGACATTGTTAAAAAAAAATATAGGCCGTACGCTTACATTTTAAAATGTGGGTTTTGATCGACCAACGACAATTTTGACTTAGACATGACTTTGACTTACATTTTACCAAAACATTTCCTCGTTACTAAAGAGCCTCTTTTCAGTTTTTATTGAAACCAAAAGCAGAATTCAAAGCGCAAGTTATAGCTAGATCTGTCAAAGAATGAATATTTTTTTATTTGTAGAGCTTTGAACTTGCTCTTTTTGACAGCTCGTTTTTCAGAAGTCCCAGAAATACCGGTATTTAAGTCATTTTGTGATATTTAATTACCGTGCTACCTAGACTTTGAAAAGATAGCCAAGCTGTTTACAGGCATGTCGCTGTTTTCCCTTTCATTTCAGTAGTGTGACAATACGAAAAAAGTTACTACCCAATTTTGATTTTATATTTGAAACATTACATTACATATACAGTGCCTTCATTTAATCCCGAGTACCACGTGACTACTAAACGTATGCAACCCAACCTACACCGTTGGCAGACCTGTTTCTTGAAAGTAACTAAATGCCTACTACATGTACATCAGTGGCGTACCACTAAATTTTCCAATCAGTTTTAAAATAAACCTATAACTTTTTTAATGCTAAATTTAACCTAAAGGAATACAACCTCCAACAATTTTAAAATAACTAAAGAAATGCAAATTAATTTTTTATTGCAATTCAAACATTTACGAAAACAGAAAATTTTCACATTTTATAAAATATTACAACAAATGTTGAAAATTGTTCCTCTCAGCTTGCAAACATAAATTGATTTGTCTCTTCCTGTTATCAAATACACAGCGAAGTTCATTGACAGTTATGTTGTGTATTTCTTGTTCAATGGCTTGTTGTAATTCATCAAGATTATGCAAGCGGTTTCTGTAGATACTGTTTTTTATTTTTCCAAAAAGGTAAAAATCCAATGGTGTAAGATCTGGTGATCGTGAAGGCCTCACCCCTCTACTATCGCCATAAAACTCTTGGATATATCTTATAGTTTCACCCGCTGTGTGGGCAGTGGCACCATCTTGCTGAAAGTAACCTAGCTGCAATTCATCATCAAGTAAATTTGCAAAAAATGGTTCAAAATATTGGTTCGATATCTCTCAGCATTAATGGTGTCATGAAAAAATATTGGTTCTACTATTCTCCATCTTGAAATGGCTACCCAAATACCAACTTTAATTGGATGTAAACTTGTTTCAATGTAATTATGAGTATTTTCGGATGCCCATGTACGGTAGTTTTGACTGATCACGTAGTCATACAGGTGAAACCAAGCTTCATCTGAGAAAAATACCCTGTCCAATATATTATCGTCTTGTAAATTATTGTTAAACCAGTTACAGTAGTTTATTCTTTGTTGAAAGTCAGGTGGATAGAGTTGATGAATGACAGTTGTTTTGTACGGATACATATGAAGTTTTTTCTTCAATGCTTTATGACAAGTTCCAACTGGTAAACCTACAAAGTATGTAGAAGATATATAATTATTAAAAATTATGAAATATTGCAATTACCTGTTTGTGCCGACAATTTTGCAATTGATTTCTTAGGACTAACTTCCATGCGGTGTTGGATATCATCCATAACATCTTGTGTTAGAACATTTGGCCTGCCAGTAGGTTTCCCTTTACATATGCAATATTTATCAGTAAAACGTTTCACTAGTACGTTTTTGTGATTAACAAAAACAGAATATGGTGTTTCTACGTCTGGGAATACTTCACTAAACTGGTCGATACACGACTGTAGAGAATATGACCATGTTCCATCCAGGTTGCAATTTCCACTTCGAAAATGTGCCAACAAAATGAAAGCGTCCTGTTCTGGCGTAAAAACCATCTTGACAGAGTGCTGAAACTGAATATTATTGTAATGCAATTTACGTCGGTTGGAAATGATTACTTACCTAAATAATGACAAAATGGAAATAAAAAGCTCTGAAAAGCACTGGTATTAATCAATAACGATTTAATATTTGAAAAATTTTACTACAAACACCACTGAAAACTAACACGGGACGACAATGAACAAAATGATACACATTTGACATTTTTATATTCTTAGTGATTTCCATTTGATTAGATCATGCTGACAAATATCAGAAAATTGAAAAAACTAGTGGACTGCACTAAAGTGGTCACGTGGTACTCTGGATCAAATGAAGGCACAGTACTTTCTTACTGTGTAATGCAATATGTTAATTGTAATATATTCGAATATTAAATTACTGTTTCTACAATAGAAAAAGCTACTAAAGTATGTTTTCCTGTGAAAAAATATTTTGTATCAAAGCCATGACAGAATTGATTTTGAAGTATAGAGTGTTATTACCGCTTCTTTTCTAAGACAATACAAATTTTGAAAAAGTTAAAATTTGAAAAATAACAATTTTCGAACATCTGCTGGAGAAATCTTTCCTCAATAAAACTTGGTGTTGCTGTTAGTGAATATTAAAAAGCATTTTTAGCAGAAACAGCTTTCCAAAATAATGTTTTCTCACTTAGTTAAATTTTTTAGCGGACTCGGTAAGAGATATACATACATTAAATTATTAGTTATGTTTTAAAAGATTAAACTAAAAATAAAAACAAAACAAAATTTAATTGTTCAAATAAGGGCATTTCTTATGTCTAAACTAATTGCCGCAATACACCTATTTTATTGATGTAAAATTACTAACCTCTATAATGTACCTACGCAGTTTTGTGCGAGATTTCTGAATGAATTGCACCAAATAATTCTCGAAGTACTTGACTTGTTTTGAACATGTGTTTCTTTTTATAAGTAAGTGCATAGCCATCAATCCGCTTGATGAAGCGTATTATATTACCAATGTTGTTGGAAAATAAACTTTCCATTGAATGGCTTTGGTTAAATGAATATACCTAGAACTCATTCAGTAAACGAAACAGAAAATGGTATTTTTCACAAAGCATTTTTAAGACAGGTATGATGGATTTGCTTTGATTAATTTTACTTTCTTGTACGTAGTATAAGGAAGTAATGTGATGATAAAAATGTTCGACCTCGAGATTTTTGCAGATGTCCACGTTCTGAAGTCCCCTGATACCGAAAAAGTATTTTTTAAAAAATGTCTGTGTGTCTGTGTGTGACCACGATAGCGGTCAAATCGCTATAGCTATCAATTCCAAATTTTTCATTTAATAGTATAATCTTCCTCTTGAGAACTGATTAGATTTTCAGTAAAATCGGCAGACCGGAAGTAGTAGTTTACTTCAGTGAAAAAGTAGAATTTTGCCAATATTTCGTCAACTACTAAGTTTAAACAAATTTATAAAGAATTCATATGTAATTAAAATTGAAATTGTGAACAATTTTATAAAAAAAAGCTTTTTTGAAATTCCTACCGGAAGTAGGTCCTTTTACTGTTATCGAAAATCAGTTTTTTGCAAATATTTTGCAAGTCATGCTTTTTAGACAGGTACGTTACGAGTATAAAATTATTTAGAACTTAATTTTCAAAACCTTTTGTATAAAAAACCAAATTTCAAAATTCGGACCGGAAGTAACACTTTTACTCTTAGCGATATTCGAAAGAAAGCACTACTTTCTTTTGAATATCTCGCAAAGTATGCATTCTATAGAGACTTGTTAAGACAATAAAAGTATTTATAATAGGATTTGGAATCATTTTTATATAAAAAAAATCTAAAAATTCTATAATTGGCACTTTCATACGTATAAGAAAGTCATTTTTTATTTTATTATATGTTTCAGAACCATATTTAGGCTGTACAATGTCGATATAATTGAAAATATACTATTCCCATATTCTTTTTTGCACATTTGTTATTCGTATTATAGATTATGCAATTTAATCATTTTCTGAGATTTTGCGTAGTATTTTCCAAACTATAGTGTATGGAATTTTCAATCGCTTAGGTATCGTATTTGTGCTACTGATTTCTAGCGGATTACTTCTATCTATTGTCCGATTTTGCTAAATAATTTTTGCAACATGGACGTCAGTAATAGTCCCCTTGGTCGTCCTAATCTCGAACTGTGAATTTATCTGCCATGATAGTAGATCTGCCAAAGTGTCCATAAGAAATAGTATTATAGTAAATTGTTCAAGACTTGATCAATATATGAAATGATTTGTCGTTATGACAAAAATTCCTATTACTGACAATATATACAAAAAAAAAAATGGGTGTGCTTAAGACCACACGGCAAAAGTGAAAACTTCATCAAGGCGAGGTTAATAATACGAAATACAACTTTTTTTTCGTTCTATATTCATTTACATTTACATTTTCCATTTTCGTTTTATATTACATTTAAAAAATATATATTTATTATTATTGTGTATACATTATTCTAGTACATTTCGCTCGGTCTGATCAAGTTTTCACTTCAAAAATTCATACATGTATATATAGAAATAGACGATATGATAATTCTCATACGAGTACCCGCGCTGGTCTAATAATAATAATAATAATAATAATAATAATTTATTGCCGTAAATTTTTACAAAAAAACATTGGCAGTGTCAAATAACAAACAAAGGAAAAGTTAAAAAAAAACACACTGCAATAGCAGAATCATAAACAGCACAATATGTATGTTACATTAAGAGAACAGACATACAAAAGTTAACACAATTTATAGTATCCACGTCCGGTATTTACAACGTATTATTTAATAACTCTTTAAAGTTATAGAAGGCCCTGTCCAAAAGATATGCTTTCAAATTGCGTTTGAAAGCGGTTCTATTCACATCAGCAGCTATCTTTAAGTACTCCGGGAGTGCATTAAAAGCCGAGATAGCTTTGTAATAAGCCCCCCCTCTCGTAGCTGCTTGACCTATGCGATGGTACGGACAAATTGAACCCGTTTCGCGTGGTCATAGTAACATAAACCTGGTTATTCCTGACAAACCGTGATGAATTTTTCTGCACTAACATAATCAGCTCATAAATATACAAAGAAGGGAGCGTTAAGATCTTCAAATTACGGAAAAGATCCCTGCAGGGGGCCAAAAAATGCACCCCACACATTGATCGAATCACTCTCTTCTGCAATAGAAATATAGTATTGAAGCTGGTGGATGATCCCCAAAAAATAATTGCATAACGCAAGCGAGACTCTATGCTACCATAATAAAATTTCTCGATTGCATCAGTCGAGGTACATCTCTTCAATATATTCAACGCATATATGGCGGAGGAGACCCGGCCGGCCAGAAGAGCGCAGTGCTCACGCCAAGACAAGGATGAATCCAAAGTAAGGCCCAAAAAACCACAAGATGGACTCATAGGGACTGAACGGCCACCAGATCGCACATGCAAACTGTAATCAATCTTTGATTTTTTTGAAAAATAAACTATCTTCGTTTTTGCTGTGTTTAAAATTAATTTATTAGAGTTGCACCACGAGCCCATGTCAGCAATCACCCGAGATGCCAACGTCGATAATTGACCCAGACTCTCACTTGTTACGATACATGTCGTGTCGTCAGCGTACTGTGTGACAGCACAGTCACGAAGCCCTGTCTGAAGGTCGGAAACATAAATCAAAAATAAAGTGGGCCCCAAGATAGACCCCTGCGGCACACCCCTGTCCACCAACGCAAACCCCGACACATAATCCCCACACACCCCATCCACTACCCCATTCACACTCGTGGCATGATATCTATTTGTGAGATAGGACCTGAAAAGCTCGAGTGCCGTCCCCCTAATACCAACCCTCTCCATCTTATTTAATAGGATGTCGTGATCAAGAACGTCAAAAGCCCTTGATAAGTCGAAAAATATGCCCAAAATACAACACCCGCCATCCAAAGATTCATAAATGGAATTAATGGCATTGTACATGGCGTCACATGTCGATTTCTTTGCTAGAAAACCAAATTGAGAAGGATTTATTACATTGTATGAGGTCAGGAATGAACTCAATCTCTCACTAATGACTTTTTCAAAAATTTTACTAAAGCTGGGCAATAATGATATAGGACGGTAATTGCTTATGTCTGTGGTTAGTCCCTTTTTTAGACAAGGTATGATCTTCGCCAACTTTAGCTTATTGGGAAAGATGCCCCTCTCCAAACTCAAATTAACAAGATACACCAACGGCTCCACAATAAATTCAGTAACGTGTCTCATAAGTGAGTATGGAATATCATCAATACCAGCAGATTTCTTTACACTCACCTTATTACTTATATTAATTATTTCAATTCTCTCAGTTGGAGCGAGAAACAGGTTACTCGACAAACTTCTTATATTAAGAGCATCAGTTACTGGCTCGGCCATGATAGGGGTTGATCCCCCAAACTGTAAGTTGAAACAATTCGCCACCTCAACGGGATCTGAAACCAACTCGTTTAGGTCGTTTTTTAGATGAATGTGTTTACTCTTTTGCTCCTTAGTTTCTCTTCTGACTACATTCCAAACTGCGCGACACTTGTTCGAAGAGGAACTAATTACATTATCATCTAATGGTAACGTTGCGGCCTCATACCCGGGCGGCTCGGGATCGTATCTGCACGCGGACAAGAATTTTTCAGAAAATAAAAATACAATATTTCGCGTATTTGTTCTAAATTTCAATTTAATTGAAATTAAATACCGCTAGTTAGTGTTATAATTAGGGAGCGGAATCGAGCGAGTCATGACTCATGTTGTATTTTTAAAGAGGTTTTAATTTTATTTATATAATTGAATAACAAGTGGCTGGTGATTATAAAATACAAAATACCCTACTATTTGTTCATTTTCTCTTCTGTAAGACTTGTTCTCTTTGAATTAAGTACATCCTTGTAGATAGAAAACGTCTTTTCTACATCGCAACTGGTTCTATTTACGTAATGGAAATATTCTTTTATTTCAGCGTATTTAGCATACACATTTTTACTTTCTTATATGTAGGATAAGGAAGTAATGTGAAATTTTCGACTTCGAGATTTTTGCAGATGTCCACGTTTTGAAGTCCCCTGATACCGAAAAAGATGTTTTTAAAAAATGTCTGTGTGTCTCTATGTGACCACGATAACCGCTGTAGATATCAATTCCAAATTTTGTATTTACGTGTCTAATCTCTCTCTTGAGATCTGAGTAGTTTTTCAGTAAAATCGGTAGACCGGAAGTAGCAGTTTACTTCAGTGAAAAAATTAAATTTTGCCAATATTTCGTCAACTACTAAATTTAAACAAATTTATAAACAATTCATATGTACTTGAAATTAAAATTGAGAACAATTTTATTTAAAAAGTTTTTCGAAGCTGCTACCGGAAGTAGGTCTTTTACTCCTATCGAAAATCAGTTTTTTGCGAATATTTCACATGTCATGCTTTTTAGACAGGTACGTTACGGGTATAAAAGTATTTAAAACGTAATTTTCACTATCTTTTGCATAAAAACAATTTCAAAATTCAGACCGGAATTACCACTTTTACTCTTATCGAATAGCGATTTTTTGCGAATATGTCGTAAATTATGCAATCTATATGTATTTATCAAGAATACAAAAGTATTTAGTGCTAGATTTGCAATATTTTTTGAATATATGAAATTTCAAAATTCGGACCGGAAGTAACACTTTTACTCTTAGGGAGTAGTCCTTTTTTCGAATATCTTGCTAAGTATGCATTCTATAGCGATTTATTAAGAGAACAGAAGTACTTAGAATAGGATTTTGAATAATTTTTGTGTAAAAAAAATATAGTATGGTTGGAAACGCTCATACGTATAAGAAAGTCGTGTGGTGGCCACACCTCATTTTTTAATTTGCGATTCGATTTTCAAAATATGTCATTAGTTTAGGCAAATTTCCAAAGTGTTCCTGAAGGAATAACAACTGTTTTTTAAATTTGGGATTTGTGTTAGTTCCTTGCACTCAGAAATACTTCGAGCATCGTCATTTAAACATGTAACGAAATTTTGTAGACTATCGAAATTCTCTGCATGAAAACTATTTCCGTGTATGTTTTAGCAAAGCTAAGTGACGATATTTTACAGACTTTGCAATAAATTTCGGAATCACTGACAATTAATTTTTATCTCAGAAAAAGTAACAAACAACGTTCTAGATCTAAATAAATGATAACTAAAAATGTACGCGTATGTTATTGAAACATACATATTATATTACGAAATATAAGGTAAATATAATAAATTTTAAAAACTCGTCACCCTTGTACCTACGCCGATGAAGAAAGGATTTTATTCATAAAATTCCTTATTTTATGGCAGTTTTTTTTCTGATTCTCGGGCGTAAACAGATGTTGCAGTTCGCCCTATGAATTAGTGCTATTCAGATATAATGTAAACAACACGCAGTTGTTTACATTATTTCTTTTCACGGTTGTGGCTCCGTGGTAGTTTAGCTCGCTCGATTCCGCTCCCTAGTTATAATACAAAGCCGAGCGTGGAACGGTTGCCGAGCGAGTATAGCAGAGACCGGCAGAGATGCATTAATTATACCTCTCTATCTCCCTTAGTCGACTGGACTCGAGCCGACTTTACCCGAACGAGCGTGACGGCTCAGTTTCTTTCAGTGCTCAACAATCAATGCATCAACGCGCCCATAGAGGTTTTCACTTCAAAAATATATTTCAAAATAATATGGCCAGCTGTTCCGTCTTTCTCATTATATAATCTGCATTCATGTATGAAAATATCGATATTGTTCATGTTCTCTCTCAGAGTACATTGTCCTGTGACAAGTCGTGATAGATGCCTGATCTCAGACTTGTGCTAAGCTATAGCACTGCAGTGACAATGGCATCCAACAGCGCACTGTACCACAAACTTAATATTTTGCTATTCCTAAGGATGGTAAACTCCTATTACGACTATTTGCAAGCCTTGGTTTACCGAGCCTGTCTGCTAATTACTTTCCTGCTATGTCTGCATGTCTACGTATTCACATTAAAGTAAGTTTGTTGTGGTTCACCAGATGTTATATGCTTTGCTGACTTTCTAAAATAATTTTATCTATGCCTACATAGAGAAGGCAGCCCCAGTCAGCTATAACAAATATCAAAATATGTGTACCGACGTAGCTCTTGCCAATGCTCTGCAGCACATACTTGTCGATTCAGCATACCTGTAGTACCGTGGTGTGGCTTCCAAACTAGATCTACATTTTACACTTAAGTGTCGCATGATATCCCTCCTTTTGTTCCAGTGTCTGTCGTCGAACGGCCTTAAGTATTATACGAAGTGCTTCGATAAACATTCCTGTAATTGACTACTTCATTTCAATTAATGGAACATTACCATTCTGTCATACCTACTAAAGTTATCAACAGACACCAGTATATTCGATATTTGATGTTTTCATGGCGCATATACCTGATATACATACTTCTGAACACCGAACCAGAGACCTATAAGTTAACAGAGACCTCTTCATAGGACGTATATACAATACATCATGTATTGATTTAGGTCGCATGTTTTGTCAAAGGCTTTTCCAGTCACCATTAAAGGCAGGGTCACATCTAAGGGAGATGCACTGCTATACGCTTGCTCAAATTGTCCATTACATATTTGCATAAATTTTCTAAAACAAAAACCTTCGAAAACTTTCTCTCTAGCTGTGGCTTTAATTAAGGACATTTTACATTTGCTTTTTACTTTTCACAAATGCTGGTTATGCGATAGTTTTGTATATCGATACTTAACTTCGGTCCGAAAATGCTTTTATATCACTCAACATTTCAACATTTTTTCGGAAACAGTAGTGAATTTACCTACAGTAAGTATGACAACATCGTCGCCATACTCCGAACCATTGTCACTCGTGAGATTAGGTATAATTTGAATTTCTTTTTACTATTTAAAAATGTTAAAAACGTACATTTTGGTTTTGTTATTATATACTTACCTTTCTATTTTTAGTAGTAAAATAATGTACATATTATTTGACTATGATTACAACCTATTTTTATCTGGATTTATAAAAAGCAACCAACTACTAACTAAATTGACATTATGATTACTAAGAGATTATTTAGTTTGGGGAAATGCGTAATAAAACTTGTTTTCCGTAGATAGAATGCAAGCCTATTATTTGAGTAATTACATTTTTTTCACTTTTTCTTATCTTAATTTGTTGCAAGTAAATAGGAATTGAAAAGTACAACTATAACTTTTTCGTAACCTTTTATATTTTTGCAGTTAAACATTCATTTTTAATAAAGATAAATAGTCAATACTGAAAGATGATATGGAAGAATTATCTTCGATGTATTTGTTTCTTTTGTTAATATTTTTAAATCTTTTGCTAATTTATAAAACATTTTCGTATACGACAATGAAAATAGATGTATTATTCAAGATTATCGACTGCGGTATAGGTATTTCCATCTAAAAAGCTGACACACGTTACACAATCGTTGCTTATCTACAGTCATTGTTGAACACGAACATTGCTAATTCTGTATTTTTATTGTTGGATTTCAGTGGAAGTACGTTTGAAGGACAGTGGCAAAATGGTAAAAGACACGGACTTGGTGTTGAAACGAGGGGTCGTTGGATATACCGGGGAGAATGGACGCAAGGTTTTAAAGGACGATATGGAGTGCGCCAATCAAACACTTCAACAGCCAAGTACGAGGGCACTTGGGCCAATGGACTGCAAGACGGTTACGGTTCAGAGACATATGCGGACGAAGGTATAATTTCAGAAGGATTTCTGTGTGCCCACAATTTTCACTTTCTTTATGTTATTAGTATTAGCAGTATCTCAGAAACGTTTTCTGCCTTGTGTAACCCTATTTTAAATATTTATGATTTGATATTTTTCCCATTCCCCCCATGAAATTATTGCAGTGGCTATTTTATTAGAGTTACAAAATAAATTATCTGACTTTTGTTATTTTATATTATTCCATCGTCAATAATATTTTAGTAATCAACTTTTTCTTTATTATAGAATAATTGATATACAGGGTGAGTTTTTTTTTGAATGTTTAGCATTGGGATCTCAGAAACTACTGGAAATAGAAAAACCCCTAAATGGGGAAAGATGCGCAGTTTTACGAGCTTGATTTAAAACTGCTTTTGTTTCTACGATAACTTTCATGGCTTATTAGATATTCAAAGAAAACTAAATTTTACGATTTTCTTTAAACATGCTTAGCATCGTTAATAGTAATTTTAGAGAAAAAGTGTTCAGACAAAAGTTTTAGATAATTTTACGCCAAATAAAACTATGTAGCTAATATTTTCTTTTCGTTCACTATTATCGAGTTATGACACAAACTTGTGTTTTTTTTTCAATGGAAACCATAGTTGGTTTTGACATCATTAAAAAGCTTATTTTTTGCTTATTACAATGATATAAAGTTTGATATGGTTATATTAAAAAATAAAGAGGATATAGACATTTCTATGATTGTTCACTTTATAAGATATAAACTTTTTAAAAAAAAATGTTTGGTGTTTTGTAATTCAAAAAACGAAAAATCTGAGTTACAATAGTGTTCGTTGGAGCAGTCGAAATAAATATACTAACATTGCTTTCACGTTGAGTCACAGAAGTGAGATCTGTTAATTTTTACTTTTAAGTCAAGTTAATTGTCAAACATTGACAATTAGCTATTAATTAATTTAATTGTAACTTAACTATAAGCGGTGCAAACAGCCGTTAATCATAAGTTTGCATTGGCTATGGAATTTTATAACGTAGAAAAGCGTGATATGGTTGAATGTTACATTCAGTGCCAGAAAAATTCTGCTAAAGCTGTCGAAGTTTATTTTGAAAATTATTTTGATCGACGTCAGCCGTCGCTACCTACTTTTAAGAGATAATGGGATAATTTAGCAGATTATGGTTCGTTCGTTAAACCAAAATCAAAAAAAGGGATGGATGAAGATAGAGAAATAAACATATTAGCATGTGTCGCTCAGAATCCATCTACATCGACCCGACAAATTTCAACAGAAATGGGCTCCTCTCAACGCACTATTGTCAGAGTGTTGAAGTAGCATAAATTTCATCCCTACAAATTATCAGTATCACAAACTTTACATGAAGGTGATAACATCAGACGAATAGCTTTTTGTAGATGGTTTAATGATCAGTGTCAAAACGATCCACACTTTTCAATGAAAATATTATGGACTGATGAATCTCGTTTCACAAATTGTGGAATGTTTAATAGGCACAATGAGCACATATGGTCTGAAACAAATCCACTTCACGTTGAACATAGGAGACCACAAATTAAATTTGGGTTTAATGTTTGATGTGGTGTTATATGATCAACTGTTCTTCCTCCTTTTATTTTTGATGGATCACTAACTGGCAATCGTTATCTTCATTTTTTACAACAAGATTTCGAGGAAATGTTAGATAAGCAATGGTAGAACAAGCATAGCTTGAATTGCCTCCCTTTTCCATCATCTTTCACTTATTCAACTTATTGTAAGTTTCTTTTTTTTTTTGTTACCTTTTAGGTTTTAATTTTGATTTTGATGGAAATAAACACCATTATTATTATTATTATTATAATTTAAATTTAAGAACCCGAGCAATGCTGCAATGGTTTCAACATGACGGAGCGCCACCGCACAATCAACTGAATGTTAGAAATCATTTAAATTTGAACTTCCCTAATCAATGGATAGGACGAAATGCACCCATTAAATGGCCGGCTAGATCCCCTGATTTATCAGTTTTCGTTTTTTTCTTGTAGGGTGTACTAAAGGACATAGTATACAAAAGAACATATGAAACAATCGACGATTTAAGAGAAGCTGTATTAGTTGCTTTTAATAACATCGATAGGCGTAAAGTACGCAATGCTACAAATTCTGTTGTGAAGAGATGCAATTTGTGTATTAATAATAATGGAGGTATCTTTGAACATTAATAATGTTGTGTGCCCTTAATAAAAGTTATTATAGTTTTCATTTTATTACTACATAAGATTTCAAAATAAGTTTTTGTTTGGTTTGTATTTTATCAGTTCGAAATTCAATTGTTTTCCATAAAAACCATAAAAATGTCTATATCCTCTTTATTTTTTAAAATAACCATATCAAACCTTATATCACTATAATCAGCAAAAAATAAGATTTTTAATGATGTTAAAACCAACTATGGTTTCCATTTAAAAAAACAAAAGTTTGTGTCATAACTCGATAATGGTGAACGAAAAAAAAATATTAGCTACATAGTTTTATTTGGCGTAAAATTATCTAAAACTTTTGTCTGGACACTTTTTCTCTAAAATTACTATTAACGATGCTAAGCATGTTTAAAGAAAATCGTAAAATTTAGTTTTCTTTGAATATCTAATAAGCCATAAAAGTTATCGAAGAAACAAAAGCAGTTTTAAATCAAACTCGTAAAACTGCGCATCTTTCCCCATTTAAGCGTATTTCTATCTCCAGTAGTTTCTGAGATCCCAAAGCTAAACATTAAAAAAAATTCAGCCTGTATATACAGTGCGTTCATGATGAAAGGAACAAATTCATTTAAAATTTAAGTAATTATTTTGCAGAAAAACGCTCGGACAGGTCGATTAGTATTTTTAGTTGTAAATTTTTTGACATAAGAAAATTATATACAGGCTGTCTAAGGAAGAACATATGCAGCAATCATTGTTTTTTTTAAATGGAACATACTGTATATTATGCCATATTTGAATTGTATGGTAAATTCTCAACAGTTTTTGGGTAACATACCATATCCCCAAAATCAGCGGTTTTCGGAATAATGACATTTGAAATGTGATAAATTAAAAAAAATACATGAAAATCGATTAATTTGAAGTAGAGTTTTTTGTTGAAGATAAAATTTGCAATACCAGGTTGTTTTTGTTGGCTTTTAAAAAAATTTTCAAGGTGTCCTTGTTCAATTTAAACATTTTATTTCATTACCTATGTGTATTTTAATTTATGACAAAACTCATTATTTCGAAAACCGCTGATTTTGGGGATATGGTATGTTACACAAAAATGTGCTTAATGTGTATAGCATAATATACAGGCTGTTCCATTTAAAAAAATCCAATGATTGTTGCACATGTTCTTCTTTAGACACCCTGTATATAATTTTCTTATGTCAAAAAATTCTAAACTAAAAATACTAATCGACCTGTCCGAGCGTTTTTCTGCAAAATAATTACCTGAATTTTAAACGAATTTGTTCCTTTCATCATGAACGCACTGTATATATATACAGGGTGAGTCATAAAGTAGCCGCTTCTTCGATTGCTCTTTTGTGTTTTAAATAAAAGAAAATGCAATTAGTGGAGGATCCATGGTTGCTTGTGGCGTATATTGTAAAAATACTTTAAGCTCTGACGCACTTCCGGTTTCACCGGAAATGCACGGAACTTAATTTTTTTAAATGACCCACCCTATATATTTTTGGATTTTCTTGTACTGCTTTAAATTGCCTATTCAACTGTTTTTTCTTTTTCAAAATTGAGCCACTAGTTTTTGAGTTATTAATTTTTTTTGAAAATATTTGACCAAAACACGTGTTCAGAAAAAAATCATTTTCACATTGTTTTTAAAAGTAAAAACATTGACTTTGGTGGTGCCTGTAGCCAAGAAAATTGTGCATCATTTGGTAAAGTTGCACTCGACAATACCTCAAGAAACTTTGTTTTTTCAAAGCCTACTTCCTGAAATTTTCACATACCAAAAACTTATTTTTTTTAAATGGAACACTCAGTATTTTATTGAGGCATTTTGTTCCTTTTTTTTTCTCTTTCATTTTTGATAACAATCTTTTCTAATTTTTGAGATAATCACTATACGAATAATTAGCGGTCAATTAAAGAACTACGGGCGCTGTTCTCTGCACCCAAATATTGTTCCAATAAAGGCTGGAATGCGGCTGACTGCCTGAGTCAACTGTTAAAGAAAGTCGGTAAACATTTTTGTCAAACTTATAAAAGAATCGCTATTAGTTATCATCCAAATGAATTATTCTTATGAAGAGCTAATAGATATGATTGATATTTTGGGTGAATCTGAAAGAATCTCTTTGCTAGCATCCAGACTTTATGCACAGAGATCCGTACTTGCGAGTGTAGTTGAACACCCACATACTAGTACTACGAAAATTAGTTAGCAGTTAGATGTAAGTCAAATTTGAGAATCCAGAATAATTAGGAAATACGAAATTCACCCGTAGCATATTCATACACAGGGTTAGATGAAAGAAATTTTCAGAATCGTTTACATTTTTGTCAATTGGCAGCAGATAAATTATCCTGGCTTTCTCAATTTTTTGTTGTTTACCAACGAAACCTTCTATTCAAGTGAATACGTTCATCGTCACAATTTCCGTTATTATAACACATAAAATCCCCCACTTTATCACACCTGTAAACTTTCAAAATCGTTGGTCATTAAAACTGTGGGGAGGAATAGTGGGTAGTTACATAATTGGACGTTATTTCTTTGATGAAAACGTTATCTAAGAACGGATTTTCAAAACTTTTTGAAGACATCTTCAAATATGTCAGTAAACATAGCCTTTATTTTATTTCGATGTTAACCAACAGTGTTAAAAATGAAATACTGCAACTGGACATTGCCGGAATTAAAAAATTGAAATGCGATGCTCTTCATTCTATAAAATTATTACTTTTGGGATAGTTGGATATAACATTTACTTTGTTTGACAGTTGACTAAGGAAGTCGGGCGCCATCCCTGCCTTCCATTGGTTGAACGAATATTTTGGTGCATAGAACAACAGCGCTCGTAGTTCTTTAATTGACCGCTAATTGCTCCTATAGTGATTATTTCAGAAATTACAAAAGATAGGTATAGGACATTGTTAACAAAAATGAAAGAGAATAAAGAAGGTAACAAAATGCCCCAATAAAATACTAGGTGTTCCATTTAAAAAAAATAAGTTTTTGGTATGTGAAAATTTCAGGAAGTAGGCTTTGAAAAAACAAAGTTCATTGAGGTATTGTCGAGTGCAACTTTACCAAATAATGCAGAATTTTCTTGGCTACAACCACCACCAAAGTTAATGTTTCTGCTTTTAAAAACAATGTGAAAATGATTTTTTTCTGAACACGTGTTTTGGTCAAATATTTTCAGAAAAAATTAAAAACTCAAAAACTATTGGCTCAATTTTGAAAAAGAAAAAACAGTCGAACAGACAATTTAAAGCAGTACAAAAAAATCCAAAAATATATAGGCTGAGTCATTTAAAAAAAATAAGTTTCGTATTTTTACAATATGCGCCACAAGCAACCATGGATCTTCGACTAATTGTTTTTTCTTTTATTTAAAACACAAAAGAGCAATCGAAGAAGCGACTACTAATGACTCACCCTGTAAGTATATTTCGTTAAATGAGTGCTTAATATAAATACTTCTAAGAAAGTTCTAGGTTCTATTAAAGATAAAAGTAATAAAAACATAACAGCTATTATGATTAATAATTTAGAAATACATATAAACAAATAAAACTTACTTATTTTTTTTTTACGTACATTTTGAACAGAATAAGTTCCTATGCGAAATGCAAAAAAATACTTTTAGACAGAAATTTTTCAGGACGCTAAAAACTCAATTTTTAAATAAGTTGCAGGCAACTGCCATTATTGTTATTTTACTTCCACTTTGAAATGTTGAAATATTGTGACAACACAAATTATGAAGACGTGACTGTTATTAATCAGTTATATTAATTATAAAAGAATGCAATTTTTCTTTCACATGATCATGGGAAATAAATGCTTGACTATGAACAACACCGCATCTGTTCTTACACTAACAGATTGATATTTAGAACACACTAATAGTATACTATTGAAGTTAATATATTTGGGTAAAGCAATTCAGTTTCTCATTAATTTTTATAAATCGTTGCCATTATTGCTCATAAATGAAATTTTGTTTATGTCTTCTTTTCTAAATTTTATACTTGGACTTGTCCGAAGGATCTAAAGATTTGCACACATCAGTAGTTACGATGATATTACAGTATTTTCATGTATCCAACTTGAGTTTTCCCTGCAAAACATTTAATCTTCCTTTTCACGCCAATAAAGTATTATTGCATTAAGTTAATGGGATTTGTGAATAAGAAAAGGAAGTGTGAAAGAATTTAATTTAATAAAGATTGAAATTATTGAAGATAAAAAAAATCTTTCGTATAATTTAATAAAAATATTCCTTAAAGCCTTTTTTACTTTCAATTATATAGCACATACGGCTTCTGTGTCTCAATGCAGTTCCTCTTAGTTCAAAAACGTTTAAAAGTAAACAGTTCCTGTTTATACACCTACTAAAATGAAGTTACTAATTTGTTCGGTTTTAAAATTTGCTTATTGTGCCATACTTTATGAAATATATTGGTGGTATATTTCCCCAGTACCTACATACAAAAATTATATCTCTTAAGTTCATATTTAGAAAAATTAATTATAAAATTATGCTTGTCAACTGAGAAGCAACATATTAAATGTCATCCATTCAATTGTTAGTTTCGTGGCAAATACTATACCATATTGATATAAAAAACAGCCGTCTTGTTGCATCCTTTTCTCTTCGTAAATTTAGAGGAACAACTTCCAATAATTTTACTAAAGTGCTTCATAGAAATTACCCATAAGATTGTCAGTTAATACTGCCTACAAAGAAATGCGGGCCTATCATCCGATCACCAAGAATACCTTCCCATACATTTATGCTTTACCTATGCTAATATTCTAGTTATCAGTTAAGAAAGGCTTTACATTTGAATAATAATAAATAATTTCTTTTGTTAATTATTCCGTTACTATGGAAAGCAGGTTCATTCGCGGGCATTAATTTTAGTATCGCATTGACAGAACACTCTTCTAGCTTTAAACTGGTGGGAGCGTAAATTAGTGTTTATTAAATGTATTCATTACGGATGATATTTATTTTATTTTAAGGTTCTTTCAACGATAGTTTGGCTAATATCCAACAAACGACTTATTTCATGGGTACCTACGTGTGGATTTTCTGTTGTTGTCATAAGAATTCATAATTGGTTTTCAGATTTACCACATATTAAGGTTTCCTTGGTTTTGAATAAGCTTACCACCAGTAGCAATGAAAGCATCCATTACTCTTATAACGGCATCTGTTCTGGGACATCTGTTAGGGTAACGCTGCTGGTAAACTATTTGACCTAATAAATAATTTCTTTGATATTACTCAAGTAGAAAAATATCGTATTCAAATAAAGAAACGTGAAAAATAAAGTAAGCAATACAAAAATGAAGCGAAATATTTTATAGGTGTTCCAATTGAAAAAAATTAATTTTAGACAGAAATGTGTCATGTAATTTTAATCCAGTTTTCTGCATATGCAATTAGTAATTAAAAATAAGTATATTTGTATTAGGATATTTTATTATGACCAAACCACCAAAAACTGTGTTCATGTAATACGTCATGGAAAAACATAGTAGCTATACAATCACATTACTAAGATATAGTGTGCTTAAGTAAAACTGCCTGCAAAGTATAATTATTGTTCTCTAAACGTATTATAATTGTTTTTTTTGTTCGTGTTATTTTTATCAGTTTTTGCTTTCTGTTGTTACTTCATATTTATAGTTTACCCAAATAATAATGAACTTTCTAAAACGAGCAGTTAATTGATATGGTAAATCTTGGGTGAACCGCAGAAAAATTCTTTACTTGCTTCATGCAGCGAGATCATGTGGTTTTACCTCGTTGAATTTCTTTTTATGTGGATATACTAAAAACAATGTAATAACAGCAAAGATGAAAACAAGATTAAGAACTGTTTGCCGAGAAATGTCTGCCGAATCACTCCAAAGGATCGAACAGCAGCTTTTTCAAAGAAATTTTCTATGTACGCAAGCGGAAGACCCTATCTTTAAACATTTAACATAATTTTGTTAAATTTAGTAATTTATTACTTTAAATATATGATTTTCACATAATTGTTATATAAATTGGTATGATGGGCCATGTGTGGGTGGATAGTTAAGAGATGAAATTGAAACAAGGTCCAAGGTCCCACAGATTCTTTATTTTGATTACGGCGACCGGTTTCGTGAGTTTAAATACTACACTCACATCCTCAGGCCAAGCTTAAACAAGAAGCAAGCTCGTGACACCAAGGTACAAATTACAAAATAGGTGATAAAATGTGTTTAAAAAATGTGTTTAACAAATTAACTAATTAATATAACAAATTGTACAAGTCACATAATAAAAAAAATTTTGTTTTTTTAAAACAAATTGTGAAAAATTCAAATAGTCAAAAATACAGTGAAAATATATCAGTATCAAATGAAGGAGACTAACCCAACACTTACAATTCCAAAAAAGACTACCTTCCTTGCACCAGCAACCACATCCGTGTAAAAATCGTATGCCTCAACAGACAGTACTGATAATAAAATTTTATTCAAAAATGAAAAGGAATAAATCAAAATTATTCCCGTGTGTCAATGATATACAGGGTGTTCACACTTAAACCCGCACCATTGGTAACTCCGTTATTATTGGAGCTACGAATTCGTCCAAATTAGCAAACTAGTAGGATTTTTCCTGGCGGTTACGACGATGAAAACAAAAAAAACAATTGAACGTCGCGTTTTTCAGATATTTGACAAAATATAATTTTTTAAATGGAACACCCTATATATTTTATGCGGTTGAATAAAAAATTTAGTTCTGAATAAAAATGTTTAAATACATTATCTTAAAAAAATTGAAAATAAAAAAGTTATCACGTGATTTCTTAAACATTGCATTTTGTTTAAAAAAATTTATAATTACTGTCAATATAAACAACAGTTCTACACACAAACGACAGGTTTAGCAATGGGAAATCCCTTAAGTCCGCTAATGGCAGAAATATTTATGAACTACATCGAAACACAAATAAGTAAGCACCCCTTATTTAACAATTGTGTTTATTGGTACCGTTATGTTGATGACATATTAATCTGCTTTAAAGGTACAGTTAGGCAGTTAAAAGCGTTTCAAGACCACATTAACACCATACACCCTAATATAAAATTTACAACAGAAATAGAAAAGGATAAATCCATTAATTTCTTAGATTTAACGATTTCGAATAATAAAGGCAGGCATGAATTTGCAATTTTTCACAAACCTACGCACACAGATACTACTATACATAAAAGTTCTTTTCACCCCTGGCCACAGAAGTTATCAGCGTATGAGTCAATGATACACAGATTAATTAATGTACCGATGAACAAAACTAACTTTGAATTAGAACTAAATAGAATCTACACGATAGCTAACAATAACGGCTATACAGTAAATTTAGTAGACAATATTCTTGCACGAAAACGAAAAAAGCAGGCTTTATCGTTAATTTATCCAAAAGTACAAGAAAAGTCAGATAACAAATATAATGCTTTCACCTATATAGGACATACATCAATAAAAATAGGTAAACTAATTAAAAACGTTAAGAACGAGTCAATAGCATTTAAAACTAATAATTCAGTTCAAAAATATATTAGAAATGATAAAGACAAAACGAATACAAGGTTGAAATCGGGGGTCTATATGTTGACTTGTGAGTGTGATAAGGTATATGTGGGTCAAACAGGCCGTACTTTTGAACAAAGGACCGGGGAACATGAAAAAAGTTATATGGGTAAAAAAACGGAGTCTACCTTCGCAACGCATTGTAGAACACGAATTCAATAGAGATTTCAAAGTTTTACATATTCAAGATAAAGGACAGAAACTTAATTTATTAGAAACCTTAGAAATTAATAGATATAGTAAATTAGGTCGTGCTTTAAACGATCAGACTCAATTCAATTATTCCCCGTTGTTACAATGCTATAGTTTATAAAATACCCCCACTCATATCCCATACTGTTGTGACACTATATATTATGTTATAATAATTTGTATATTCAGTTTCTCATCACCTGATGAAGCCAAAGTTTGGCGAAACAATATTGTAGTGATATTATTAAATAATTTTTGAAACTAAGTTTACGTATTTTATTTATTCAGTTCCAAGAAATATCTTCTTTGAGGAATCGCGCGCTCGGGAAACATTGCACTATAATGTTCGCGAGCTCTAATAGTGTTTTTTCTCTGAAATATGTAAGCTTTTATCACATTTTTCCTCATGTGTGAAAACCATTTTTATTAGAAGAAAACAAGAAGAAAACAGCAAAATAACAATGCGAATTTTAAAACACTGACAGATTAATTTGACGGATTGTTATTGAATATTTTTTTTTATTGGTGCCTATTTGATCAAAATTGTAACAACTATTGTAATGTAGGCTAATTTCATTTTCTCTTTTCCTTTTTTTCTGAGTAGAATTTTAAATTATACTGTCCCATTTTAAAATTGGTAGTTTTCTGATTATCTCGGGAATATACCCCTTTAAAGAAATCACGTGATAACTTTTTTATTTTCAATTTTTTTAAGATAATGTATTTAAACATTTTTATTCAGAACTAAATTTTTTATTCAACCGCATAAAAATATATAGGGTGTTCCATTTAAAAAATTACATTTTGTCAAATATCTGAAAAATGCGACGTTCAATTGTTTTTTTGTGTTTAGCGTCGTAACCGCCAGGAAAAATCCTACTAGTTTGCTAATTTGGACGAATTCGTAGCTCCAATAATAACGGAGTTACCAATGGTGCGGGTTTAAGTGTGAACACCTTGTATATCATTGACACACGTGTGTCCATGATTTTTACACGGATGTGGTTGCTAGTGCAAGGAAGGTAGTCTTTTTTGGGATTGTAAGTGTCGGATTAGTCTCCTTCATTTGATACTGATATATTTTCACTGTATTTTTGACTATTTGAATTTTTCACAATTTGTTTTAAAAAAACAAAATTTTTTTTATTATGTGACTTGTACAATTTGTTATATTAATTAGTTAATTTGTTAAACACATTTTTTAAACACATTTTATCACCTATTTTGTAATTTGTACCTTGGTGTCACGAGCTTGCTTCTTGTTTAAGCTTGGCCTGAGGATGTGAGTGTAGTATTTAAACTCACGAAACCGGTCGCCGTAATCAAAATAAAGAATCTGTGGGACCTTGGACCTTGTTTCAATTTCATCTCCTAATTGTTATACGTCTTCACAACTTTTTTAAAATTACTTAAAACATATATGATGATAAAGGGTGATTAAGTACTTATTTGACTACCACAGAGATGTAATGTAAATTACAATTAACAAAAAAAAAAAATGAATTAATCTCAGGTGTACGTACTAAATATGAACACATTTTGTTTCGCGTTAAAATGAATAAGATATTTCAGAACAAGAAGGCGGAAGAAAAAATAATGACGACAACAGTAATAAGTAATATTAACAGAAGTCAATAACACAACGTTTGTTTTATACTTTTAACACAAGTTTGACAAAGTTTCACATTTTTGGATCAATATTTTTCAACAGTGACAGGCAGTTTCTACTTAAGCATGTAATAGTAATGAGTTTAAAATATAATTAAATTAATGAAACGTCCCAAGGTTGGGCACCATATGTAATAGTAATGCCCTTTAGTTGGTCGACATATGTAATAGTACGGTCCTTCAAAATTAAATAAATATGAATAAAATGCCCCAAAGTGGGGTGTTCAGATGTAATAATACAAATTTAAATAATATAATTAAAATGACTCAAATAAATAAAATGACTTATTGAATGCTCCTCGTAATTTAGCTCAGTTAAATAGTTCGGTTTAGCATAAGACTCTTAATTTCAAGACGGTTCAGGTATTTAGACACTAAGATTATTGTCCTGCACGTACTATTATTTCTATTTTATATTCCAAATTTCCTATAGTAAGGTAGACAAATAATACGCAAAAGAATATTTAAACATTTCTAATGTATTGATTAAAAACACCATCAACACAGATCAGGTTACAAACAAAGGTTATAGAAACAAAACACAATTCAGTTGGTACACCACAATACAAATTACGCATCAATTACAACATGGGCAAATATAATTAACAACAATGCAATGACGCTTTACCTATACAGTATACCATGGATTTAATTTGATGCTAATTGAATTGTTTTATAAAAAAGCATGCATGATATAGGCCTTTAATTCAAACAACGTTGGGTACCTGATACGATGCTTTGACGCCGCTTGACCGGTATTTTCACGGGCAGCTTTCCCAGGGTAGACTGAAATCGTCGTCTTCTTTGTCTGGAGATACGGCACACACTTAATTATTAATAGAACTTTTACTTCACTTGACCCACTATTTGTTTTATTAAAACTTATAACAGTTTTCTCACTAGGCTCTTTCTTTTACTTTTTTCTAGTGCGTAGAATTACTTGTATTAGCACTGTTAGCCTGTGAGAGTTCGTTCCCTTTTTATTGGGTGCGGTCTAGTGTTATTCTACTTAACACGACCTGCGAACCTCTTCATGCGTCGGCTAGGGAACGTCTGCTTGCCTATTCCTTGCTTAAGGCACGCCACGCCGTATTCTTGCTCGGGGTTTCCCCGGGCCACCTATGTACTTTACATTTCTTCATCACATTCAAGGTTCCACGTGTCGGTTGCACACACACTGTTTCTTATTTATGTCGCATAACTTCCTGGCTGGCTGCGATAATATTGACGCCACTTGTGTTTTTCATTCTTTCACACCGATACACCTACGCACTATTTCTTTCTTACATATACAGAATTTATATAGAAACATTTTAAACAGGAATATAATAATTTAATACAAATAAATGAATAATACATGTTTCCTGATCTGTGTTGATTTATTATCTACCATAATATCATAATACACATTACTTTAATAGAAATATTTGGAATATTTATATTATATTTGTATTTTATTCATTATATACAGGGCCTACCGTTACAGATACCCCCCTTTGCCTTTTCTGACAGGCTGATAAGTCTAAATGAAAAGCAAATAATGGTAACGTGTACATAATAAAATATAAAAAAAATTACAAAATTAATTTTGATCACCTATTCTACCTCGATCTTCTTGAGCAATAATGTCAAGAAGGTAGTCAGGCTTTTTTCTACTTCTGGGATCATTTCTGAGTGTCAATAGAAAATCTCTATCATATATTTTCTTGTATACCTCACCTTTTCCAGGTTTATCGGAGAATATGTCTTCATAGTCGGATATTACCTGTTCCACCCTATTCACCAGATTGCATTCTGTTGTACCCATTGTTAGTGGGTTGACTTTTGCAGTTTCGCAGTTCGACTCAAACAAGCTGGGAGCTATTGATGGTGGTGCTCCTACTCTGGGTAATAATTCGCTAGATTCCTCGTATTTATCCTTTTCAATACAGATTTGGACCTTGGGTATAATTGGAGAATCTCGTGGAGAATCCTCGAGGTCTTTCTTGTCGTGCTTAAGACAGTGGCTTCGGTTGAGGAGGAGAGGTAGCTGCTGCATATATTGTTTCCAGGCCTCTAATTGGGTGTTCCTGCTCGGTGTGTATTTCCGTGGATTCGGTTCTCTTACAGGCTCCCTCATTTTCATATGCAGAAGGCGAGGAGCGTTTGCTTCTGCATTTATTCGTTTCCCGAATCGGCACTCGGTGGTGGACTCCAGCGTCCTCGGTTGCTCTAACGACCTCTTCCTCTATAGTGACCTCTGTTTTGGTGGATCATTTGCACGTCCCTGCGATCATCACGTCTATCA
Organism: Amphimallon solstitiale; assembly: GCA_963170755.1. Taxonomy (NCBI): domain Eukaryota; kingdom Metazoa; phylum Arthropoda; class Insecta; order Coleoptera; family Scarabaeidae; genus Amphimallon; species Amphimallon solstitiale. The sequence continues at coordinate 16,832,221 of OY720679.1, forward strand.
TGGTTTCGTGAAGAAGGCCCCTCTCGATTTTGGATCCCCTCGACTATGCTTATTAGCTCGGGTATTGTCTTGGCTTTTGCTGATAGTAAAATACTTTCCACTTCATAGGAGAAATGTTTACGTATTGCTTCTATGAATAGTTCTGCGCCGATTGGTGGATCCACATATTGTGTCTTATTCACCCAATACCATACATGCTGAGTCATAGTCCCAAATTTCGCATTATATGTCCTAGGCCTCAATAATTCCATCCAAATTCTATTTTGTTCGCTTTCGGACCAATACATCTTCAGTAGTTCTTGTTGGAAATTTTCTATATTGTCCCACTGATGTTTCACTGCATTGGCCCATACTCGTGCGTCGCCTTCCAATTGGCCTATCGCAAAATCGAGCTTCTTTCTTTCGGGTATTGTTCCAAATTCAAAATGTCGCCTTAGTGCTTCCAGAAATTCCTTTGGGTGAAGCCCTCTTTTATCCCCATTGAACATAGGTACTTTCTTTTCTTCTATTATTCTTTCTATGCTTACTGGCGCTATTTTTTAAACATTCAATTTCCTGTTCGACTTCTTGAATGGTCTTTGCTACCTCCTTTTTGGTGTTTTCCATTTCCTGTTCAACTTCTTTATTTACTTGCTCAATTTTCTGATTGACTTCGTGTCTTCTTTCTGCCTTTTCCTCCTCTAATTTTCTTTCGAATTCATATGCTTGATGCTGAACCTTTTCGTCGACTGCTTTTAATTCTGTTTCCGTTCTTTCCTTGAAATCATCGATTTCCTTCCTTAGTTGCCCTTGGCTCTTTGTTATTTTTTCATACATCTGGTAATTGGCTTCTTGGATGTCTTTCTTTAAATCCTCATTACTTTTCTTTAAAGTTTCCATGTTTTCATCTAATTTGTTGAATTTCTCATCACTGTCTTTCTTTAATCCCTCGAATTTTTCATCGCTATCTTTCTTTAATCCCTCGAATTTTTCATCACTATTTTTTTTTAAAGTTTCCATATTTTTATCTAATCTTTCGAATTTCTTATCCATAAAGTCAAAAAGTGCCTGCACATCTCCCACTCCTTTGGGCGTCGCTTCCTTTTCGACCACGTTTTCGTCCGGGGTTTTATATCCGGATGCTCCTTGGTTTGTTTTTCCACTTCCATTCTCTACATCTGCGTTTCCCATGATTATTTCCTTTTCTCCTATCATCTTACCACTCCTTAAATGCATTCACTTCAATTCCTTATTTAATATTCTTCCAACTTTATTTCCTTTGGAGGCTATGTTTATTTTATACTACGGCGGCTTTATTTAAACAACGATAAGGCATATAAAAAACCACTAAATAAAAATTTGACAACAATGCTATAAAAGAAAATTCTTTTCCGTTCAAATTTTACTCCCTTTTGCCTTTAAAAGCTCCGCTAATGGTATAAAATGTTTATTTACTTAATTCTGGTGACCCCCCAACCAGGTGTGCCTATTCCTTTGGATCACCCTGTATAATACGTCGCCAATTTGCTTCCAAAATTATCGCTTATTCGTGTAAAATATTTTGGGTTTTATTCCTATTTACCCCCCAATAAAATGTCCTTTCTTTCGAAACACCCTGTATAATACGTATTATTGTATCGTATACCTTATATGCTATGCGCCCTGAAAATGTTTACACCAACTTTTGTAACACCCTGTATATCAAAAAAAATATACTTAAATTGTCTACCTTTTAATTCAAATTTAAATTGCGCTTTTATTTAAAAATTAAAATTTTGTTCAAAAGAATTTGAAAATTACGTGAAAATATTTCTAAATATTTGATAAAGCTTTGTTTCTACCAAATTCCTCCACACAAATTTGAAATAAATTGAAAATTTAGTGTCTTTTCGTGCCCACCGGCTGGTGCGCCATATGTAATAGTAATGCCCCTGAGTTTGTCGCCTTATGTAATAGTAAAGCCCCTGAGTTGGTCGCCTTATGTAATAGTAACGGATTTATTTTGCAATGAAAAGACTAAAATGTCCCAAGGTTGGGCACCATATGTAATAGTAAGGCCCTTAGTTGGGTGACATATGTAATAGTAACTGGATTTATTTTGCAATGAAAAGACTAAAATGTCCCAAGGTTGGGCACCATATGTAATAGTAAGGCCCTTAGTTGGGTGACATATGTAATAGTACGGTCCTTTAAAATTAAATAAATATGAATAAAATGCCCCAAAGTGGGGTGTTCAGATGTAATAATACAAATTTAAATAATATAATTAAAATGACTCAAATAAATAAAATGACTTATTGAATGCTCCTCGTAATTTAGCTCAGTTAAATAGTTCGGTTTAGCATAAGACTCTTAATTTCAAGACGGTTCAGGTATTTAGACACTAAGATTATTGTCCTGCACGTACTATTACTTCTATTTTATATTCCAAATTTCCTATAGTAAGGTAGACAAATAATACGCAAAAGAATATTTAAACATTTCTAATGTATTGATTAAAAACACCATCAACACAGATCAGGTTACAAACAAAGGTTATAGAAACAAAACACAATTCAGTTGGTACACCACAATACAAATTACGCATCAATTACAACATGGGCAAATATAATTAACAACAATGCAATGACGCTTTACCTATACAGTATACCATGGATTTAATTTGATGCTAATTGAATTGTTTTATAAAAAAGCATGCATGATATAGGCCTTTAATTCAAACAACGTTGGGTACCTGATACGATGCTTTGACGCCGCTTGACCGGTATTTTCACGGGCAGCTTTCCCAGGGTAGACTGAAATCGTCGTCTTCTTTGTCTGGAGATACGGCACACACTTAATTATTAATAGAACTTTTACTTCACTTGACCCACTATTTGTTTTATTAAAACTTATAACAGTTTTCTCACTAGGCTTTTTCTTTTACTTTTTTCTAGTGCGTAGAATTACTTGTATTAGCACTGTTAGCCTGTGAGAGTTCGTTCCCTTTTTATTGGGTGCGGTCTAGTGTTATTCTACTTAACACGACCTGCGAACCTCTTCATGCGTCGGCTAGGGAACGTCTGCTTGCCTATTCCTTGCTTAAGGCACGCCACGCCGTATTCTTGCTCGGGGTTTCCCCGGGCCACCTATGTACTTTACATTTCTTCATCACATTCAAGGTTCCACGTGTCGGTTGCACACACACTGTTTCTTATTTATGTCGCATAACTTCCTGGCTGGCTGCGATAATATTGACGCCACTTGTGTTTTTCATTCTTTCACACCGATACACCTACGCACTATTTCTTTCTTACATATACAGAATTTATATAGAAACATTTTAAACAGGAATATAATAATTTAATACAAATAAATGAATAATACATGTTTCCTGATCTGTGTTGATTTATTATCTACCATAATATCATAATACACATTACCTTAATAGAAATATTTGGAATATTTATATTATATTTGTATTTTATTCATTATATACAGGGCCTACCGTTACAAGCACAATATATCTTAGCAATGCGATTTCATGGCTACTATGTTTGTCCATGGCTGCCGTGGTTTTTACTTTAAATTAAATAAATTTAAATATCTTCTAAAATATCAAGGATAGGTATAGGACATAGTTAACAACACGAACGCCCAATATAAATTATAACAGGTTCTGCACATTAGTATCACTTGGCATACCAAATTATTTTGTGTTCTTTTAGGGCACTCTTGAATTATAGGCAATTAAATAGGCCGCTGTAAATGTCGCTGTTTCACTTTAATCCTAAATAACTAGAAAAGTATTAACTTTAACGAATAATTACTCTTAATAAAATATATTTCTATTTCAACACTAAATCCAAGTTTTAACTTATATATAGACTGTTCAATTAAAAAAAATACATCTTTTTTGGGCCAATGATTTATGGATCAGCCTGTATAAGCGTATATAATTTTAAATTGTGAATCAATGACAACCATATCAACTACATACCGTAAATTTTTAATTATTTCAGGTATTAAAGAGTAAATTTACTTAGTCAGATCGTTGACTCACCCTATGTGTGTATCCATAAAAAATAGATATAAGAAGTATTAAAAGCATGTATTATTATATGTACATATGCAGGGTGAGTCATCTAAGCGGGTAAGGCCGATTATGCCTTTATGAGTAAAGTTATTTCGAAGCGGTCTTTTTCTTGTTCATTAGGAGCACATTTTAAAAATATTTTGTATTATACAGTGTTCCATAACTTGGTGGCTAACCCTAGTTATAGTTTATAAATGGAACACCCTATATATTATTGCATTTTTGTGTTCCCCGTATAATATTTAGTGAAAAAGTAATAAGATAGTATAGGCCTAAATTGTAAAGTTTTTGACTTATTCCCATTTTTCTGAAAAATTCAATGTTTGTATAAGATTATATTTCTCGAAAACGACGTATTAGATGGACAAAATTTTTTGCAGTATTGTTTACAATAAGAGGTTCTAATAGGAGCATGTTTTATTTTTTTACAGATACTAACTGCATGTGCAGGAAACTGGATTAAAATTACATGACACGTTTTAGAATAAGAGTCATTTTTTTTTAATGAAACAGCCTGTATATCAGTTCATTTTTGAATTGTTTATTAAATTTCATGTCAGATACATGTAAGACGTTAATACTTTAAAAGTGATTATTTCCTTCACCTGTCAAATTTAAATTTTGTCCAATCACAATCAAAACTGAAGTTGAAATTAACCAATGAAAGGTACCGGTTCTTGATATCAGCGACTATTACAAATCGACTATTCAAATGTAGGTAACAAATCAGGTATGTATTTTTTCATTAAGTGGCAAACGTGTCAAATAGATGAAAATGTCCGACAAAAAGAGATTTAGCGATGTTTCGGATGAAATTATTGATAATCACATCGATTTGACAACTCATTTTTTATTATGAAACTTGGTTTAGGAAATAATCTTAACAAATATAGCTCGAGCTTGATAAGTAGTCGACTATTACATTGTTTCAATTTTTCTCGTGTGCCTCCTAATTTGACTTAACCAAAATTGGCATTAATAATTAAAGACTAAAGCCCTCGAGCTAAAGCTCTCGTGCTCTAGTCAAATTATTAATGCCAATTTTGGTCTCGTCAAATTGACCGTAGCGCACACTCGAAAAATTGATCACAATGAAATAGTCGACTATTTGTCAAGCTCTCGTTATATTACCTTTGACTATTACTGAGCTACTGTTATTTTTTGATATGCTTTTGTTAGTTTTTGCAAAAAAGTCAATTTTTTCAAATGGAACACCATTATATATTATATATATTATTTCATTTTCGAATTCCTTATTAAATTTCACATCAAAAACATGTAAGACATTAATACTTTAAAAGTGACTATTACTGAGCTATTGTCGCTTTTTGATATAATTTTGTCAGTACTATACTATATTAATTAAAACTACAAAACTGTTTTGATGTGAAATTTAATAAGGAAATCAAAAATAAAATAATATATATAATATATATAATGGTGTTCCATTTGTAAAAATTGACTTTTTTGCAAAAATTAACAAAAGCATATCAAAAAACGACAGTAGCTCAGTAATAGTCACTTTTAAAGTATTAACGTCTTACATGTATCTGACATGAAATTTAATAAACAATTCAAAAATGAACTGATTCTGTTCCATTTAAAAAAAATGACTTTTATTCTAAAACGTGTGATGTAATTTTAATCAAGTTTCTTGCACATGCAGTTAGTAACTGTAAAAAAATAAAACATGCTTATTGTAAACAATACTGCAAAAAATTTTGCCCATCTAATACGTCGTTTTCGAGAAATATAATTTTATACAAACATTGAATTTTTTAGAAAAATGGGAATAAGTCCAAAACTTTGCACTTTAGGCCTATACTATCTTATTACTTTTTGACTAAAAATTATACGGGGAATACAAAAGTGCAATAATATACAGGGTGTTCCATTTAAATAACTATAATTATGGTTAGCCACCAAGTTATGGAACACTCTGTATAATACAAAATATTTTTAAAATGTGCTCCTAATGAACAGCTATCACAAGGAAAAAACCGCTTCGAAATATCTTTACTCATAAAGGCATAATCGGCCTTACCCGCTTAGATGACTCACCCTGTATATAAAAAAGTTTATGTTTTCAAAAAAATATGAGAAGTACATAAAGCAAAAGTATAACAGTATAACAAATAAGCATTAAAAAAAGGTACAAAAGTATACAAGGAAAAGAAACCTGCACTCTTGGTAGAAAGAACTGAAAAGACCAAGGAGAATGAGACTGTAATGTCGAAAGAGATGGCGAAGTGAGAAACTGTCAAATCCAAATAAACCAGGATGAAATGTACAACGGATGTACTGACTGGGGATCATGGGGTTGTGTATCTTAGAACAGGTCGGCAGTCGCCCTCCCTAATGAGGTGCGACAACCAATTATTTCAATAATTAGTGCTTCTTTTCGCCGCTTCGTATTGCGGCTTTTTGAAGTATTCGGTTTCTAACAGAGCACTGCATAACAATAGTTATAGGGAAATAATCACTGGTGCATATTGGATATGTATATATTTCCCTAATTGTGTTATTAAATTTCGTTGTATCGAATTTATTAATTAATCATTGCAAGTGCAGACAGATAATCGAACAAGGAAAACATTTTAATTACTAAAAAAAATACAGTATTACAATATAACCGAAACGCAACTCCATTACGTCAAAGCCAATATACAAAAAACGGTATTGCCCAAATTCATAATAAATTGGGCTTCACACACTTACAAGCTCTCTTGATGAAACAGCACATGCAAATATAATTGAAAAATTAAAGTACTTATCCCTTAATTATATTAAAGGAGAGTTTATTGAGTAGATACCCTTGAGAATGAAAATGAAGGTGTTTTAAGTTTCTCAAAAGCTTTAGCAATGTTCATCGACTTTAATATCCAGAGATAGAAATCAACTACTGAAGAATGTTTTAGGACAACTGTTACGGATATAAAAGATAGCGTTACACTTCAAAGCCTTCTAAACTACACAGTAAAAAGTATCCTCCGTCGATGTAGCAGATATCTGAGGAATGATATTATACAAGAAATGGGGGTGATATAGATCATCGGGACAGTCAGATTATAAACAAATAATATGTGGTGAATGTAAATGCACCTCAAATGAAAATCTTTTTGTTGCATCACTAGTTCCTCTAAAGTTACTTGATTCCAAAAACAGTGCAGTATAATGGCAAAGTCAGACACGTTCTTAAGGACACTCAAGCAAAAACAAGAAAATCTAAATCTAGTTTTTTGGAGCTAATTACTTTTATTTTTCATAACTGCTATTTTTCATTCAATAACGAATTTTTCAATCAGGAGTTTGGGGTACCAATGGGATCGCCAATAAGTCCGATTTTGGCACTTATGGTGTTTGATTATCTGTTTCGATAATGTAATTGACAAACTTCCGTTTCGGTTGCCATTCATATAAAAATTTGTTGACGATGTAGTTTGCGCTGTACCCATCCATATGACACAAATAACACTGAACACTTTCAATGCGTTCCACACAAATTTACAATTCACTATTGAAACACAAATCAACAAATCCATTCCCTTTCTGGACACATTGGTGATAAGAGGTGATAATAATCAAATTATTCTAAATTGGCACCAAAAACCCACAGCGTCGGGACGTTTCATTAATTTCTATTCTCACCACCCACCCACCCAAAAATATAACACAGTAATTGCGATGAAAAATAGAATCACACATATCTGTCATAGCTCATTTGAAGATACAAATTTAAGGAAATTATTTAACATCTTCAGAAATAACGGGTATCCTAAACATTTGTTAAACAAGTTGATTTTCCACTCCAATTTCTTTGATGGGCTGACGGATGATGCGGACAACAAACTATTAGTAACGTTTAAAAAACTTCCATATATTAATAATTTGACTGAACAGATAGTCAAACATTTTAAGCCATACTCTAATATTACAATATCCAAATACAATTCCCTTACTGTAAGTACTGTATTCACAAAAACTAAGGACAGGACGCCTTTACTTGGACGGTGTAATGTATACTTTTATATTCGTAGCGTACCTGTCTAAAAAGCATGACTTGCAAAATATTTGCAAGAAACTGATTTTCGATAAGAGTAAAAGACCTACTTCCGGTAGGAATTTCGAAAAACCTTTTTAATAAAATTGTTCACAATTTCAATTTTAAGTACATATGAATTCTTTATAAATTTGTTTAAACTTAGTAATTCACGAAATATTTGCAAAATTCGATTTTTTCACTGAAGTAAACTACTACTTCCGGTCTGCTGATTTTGCTCGAAATCTAATCAGTTCTCAAGAGGGAGATTATATTCGTAAATACAAAATTTGGAATTGATATCTGTAGCGGTTTGACCGCTATCGTGGTCACACACACACACACACAGAGAGAGAGAGAGAGAGAGAGAGAGAGAGAGAGAGAGAGAGAGAGAGAGAGAGAGAGAGAGAGAGAGAGAGAGAGAGAGAGAGAGAGAGAGAGAGAGAGAGAGAGAGAGAGAGAGAGAGAGAGAGAGAGAGAGAGAGAGAGGGAGAGAGAGATTTTTTAAAAAGCACTTTTTTGGTATCAGGGGACTTCAAAACATGGACATCTGCAAAAATCTCGAGGTCGAAAATTTTCATCATCACAATACTTCCTTATACTACGTATAAGAAAGTAAAATGTAGACGAAAAACAGAAATTACCTATGTATACATTTGCTTAAAGTGCCCCCTATACGTCTATATATAACTCGACGGATTATCTGCATTTTAAAAGTATACTGAGTGTTCTTTGACAACACACCAGCAAAAATTAACAATTATTTTACATAGTAATCATAAAGTTAAGATATCAAAAATATCTTGATTTTGAAATTATACTAAATGTACAAAACATAAATTTTATAATGTTGCGAACCACAGCATTTCCCAAATGTCCATATACAGAAAAACAATAGCGCATAGCTATAATGTAATGGTGTTCTTTCTTGTATATGGCATTTAAAGTAAGCAACAATCTTAGAAACTCAAAACATGTTTTCATAAAAATCATACAACATCGAGACATGATATTTTCCTTTTAAAGCATCATCATGGATGTCTCTTAACTCATAAGTTACATCACTTAGTACTTCACTAATTCTATAGGGGCTTACAAATGATAAGTCTAATTTCGCACACTTGTTTTGCTCCCTTCTTCCAAGTCTATAGCTTTTCACTACACCAAGATCACCTACGCGATAAGTCTTGTGATGTCACACATTAGCGTTCTCACATTGCACGTACTTTGTGTCCTTCTGGTCTGTAGTACTCTCGCCTGTCCTTCCAACGCCTCGAGATCCTCTACCACTGGAGTATCTTGCATCCATGGCCTCGGCACTAACCTTCCATACATCAATGTGTAAGGTGAAATATTTGTTGTGACGCTGGGTAGAAAGTTTATATTGTTTTCTACCTCAGCAATATGCTGTACCCAAGCATTATGTCGTCGATGAGTCAGCATCCTCAAATGTCTTGTACTTCCTGTAAGTACCGCTCTCAATCATTATAGGACTGCATTACTAGACAAATAGTGTACCCAAGCAGAAAATGGTCAAAAAATAGATGTAAAAACATTTATTGTCAAAGTTACATTTTCATTCACTAATTTTGCAGTAAAATATCAGCGAGTATACCTTTATATATTATTCTATTTCGTCCAACGCAATCACTCGCGAAATACGAAAAATGTTACGTAGGTATGCTGCATGTATGAAAATTCACGCCGGATTTGTTAGCAAAGCTTCCAAATTGCAGTGGACATTTTCCAAAGTTTTATCACTATATGAACATTGTCAACCTTTGACTTCACATAATGACACTTAATATAAAGTAATATTATGTACTTACCATCAGAATTCAATAACACGTTATCTGATTTGTAAGCATCCTATAAACATATTAACAAAAATAAATGCATATACCTTTAAATAGAGTATATATTTATCAGAAACATTTTATTACCACTAAAAGTGTTTGAAACATTGAATAAATATCACTAATGCAGAGTGTAACAACCTTGAAAAGTTAAAATTGGATTGTAAAAAATATGACAGTTTAACGGCTTGAAATACAATATTACGTAGCATACACTCAGAATAACGTGAAAAGATAGAGTACCTTTTTTGTAGGTTATAAAACAAACATTATTTTCACAGTGTTTGAAGAACAGGTGATAAGCAAAACGAAATATGAAAGTAGTTTGGAATTTTAATTCTATAACAAATAAAACTATTAAGTTAAATGTGCAAAACATTACAAAAATTCTAAATTCGACATTCTTAAAATTAGAATTTAAAAATAGAAAACAAAATTATAACGGATAGGTAATTTTGGTTACAAAAAAAGCTGACAATACAATTCACAAACCACTCCAAGTCGATATATATATAAATGTATTTTTGTGCATGTATGTGTAAATGTATTCATTTATTCCTGTTGGATTTGCTAGCGTCGGTATTTTTTTCTGGCAAATGCTCAAATGGCTAACATTCATGAATATTACGTCAAACTTTTCTAGTTGATGTTCTACTACGATAAAATGCAAGTATATACATAGTGTTTTAACCAGTACTTCAGATGTAAATTTTAATAATCAGCCATAAACTGTGGCTGACAAATTAATTTAAAAATACAGAAATTAATAATATAAGGGAACGTGAATTAATAATATAATTACATCTTTTGTAATATATACATATACAGTGTGACCAGTGAAGTCCGCATCATATGGGATTTTTTTTATTAATAGATTTATTCTAAATTTGAGTTTGGCATCAATTTCTGCTTCGATCAAGATGAAAATTAACCAAAAAAAAAAATAGTCACGTGATTCGCATTATCTGTCAAATTTAATTTTTTTTCCAAAAAAAATTCAAAAGTGGGGTTATTTCTCAAAATATCGAAAAAAATTATTAGAAAAAGTTTTTCTAAAAACAATTTTTAGCTTATATGCAAAATTTCAGCTGCATAAGATAATTTAGATTTTTTGCCAATTTTTTGTAAATTGCACCACTGTTGCGAAATAAGACAACGCAACCTACATAAAACTTCTTATTTTAACAATGCTTTATTCCAGACACATTTTCTTTAAGGCAGCGCCATATTCAATGTCTGTTGTTCTACAAAATCCAAATAGGGCTATTAAAATTTGGTCACATGTGATGCAAAGTTTATTTGTTTTTGACCCTTCATAAAATAACTATTTTTGAAAATGTAGTTTGTGTCTAAAAGTAATACACATTAATATTAATACAGACAAGTACACAGCATCACAAGTAAAGTCTGCATTAAGTGGAAAATAAATTTTCGTTTAATTTTACGTAAGTCTAACTAGTTTCAATGATTTAATTTAAAACCCCTTTATTAAAATTTGTTATGGAGCTATGTTATAAAGAGTAAAAATAGTCTTTTATTATTTAAGTTCAGTTTCCAAAAAATTAACTAGTTTTGTACCTTACGATGATGCACCAAACACAAGTTGGCCGCAAAACAAATGATAAAAAAGATCAACAAGCCCTTGCTTTATTAATGACAGTCAAATCGCTTTCTGTTTGTCATAGTGGCTTTTAATTAATATTGCGTATTAAATAAAAAAATGTTAACTGTACAGGAAAGAATTGAAATTGTATTAATATGTGGTGAAAACACAAGTCATCGTGTAGCGGCCAACATTTTTAATGAAAGGCATCCAGGCAAAAATGTGCAACAATCTACTGTGAGTAGGATTATGGTGAAATTTAAATCAACTGGATCGGTGAAAAGTTCATTTAAAAAACCTCACAATCCTATAAAACATAATGAAGAAGTCCAATTAAATGTTTGCCTAGATATTGTGGAACATGGGTAAACTAGTATTAGACATGTTTTTCGCAGAACTGACGTTCAAAGGGAAAGTGTAAGGAATATTTTGCACAAAAATAAATTTAAGCCGTATAAACCTAAATTTATAAATACTCTTAAGTAACAAGATTTTGACATACGTTTGGGATTCTCTTTTTGGTACCAGGGGGAAAAAGAAGAAAATGTGTCCTTTCCTTTTCACGTTTTATGGACCGACGAGGCCACTTTCACTTCAAACGGCGTTGTTAGCTCTCAAAATTGTAGATGGTGGGCTCAAGAAAATCCAAATTTTATAATAGAATGCAAGGACCAGTATTCCTTTAAAACTAATGTGTGGTGCGGTATTTTAAACGATCAAGTTGTTGGGCCTTATTTTTTTAGAGGCAATTTAAATTCTGAAGAATACCTACGCTTCCTTAACACCGAGGTCATTGAAGTTTTGGACAATATGCCTATTGAAATAAGACATAATTTGTGGTACCAGTGTGACGGTGCCCCCATCCATTCTACAAGACGGGTTCAAGAACGCCTCTTGGAAATATTTAGGGGCAAAGTAATTGGGCGTAATATGGAGCAATACTGGCCGGCTAGGTCTCCGGATTTAACCCCACTTGATTTTTTCTTGTGGGGTTACCTAAAACAAAAAGTTTACAAAGAAAAACCTTTCCGTAATGTTGATCATTTGGAAACGGTGATTCGAAACTGTATTTTAGAAATAAGGCCCCTTAGTATCAGAAACTCCATTAAAGATGTATCAAGAAGAACAATTGTTTGTATTGAACGCAATGGGAGGCACACAGAAATGTAATTTTAATTTTTAGGTTTTTCAAATTATGTTTAATTTAATATTCAAATACCAAAAATACATATTGTTATTAATTGAAAAAAAAATCTTTTTCTAATAACTTGATCGATATTTTGAGAAATAACCCCACTTTTGAATTGTTTTTGGAAAAAAAATTAAATTTGACAGAAAATGCGAATCACGTGACTATTATTTTTTTGGTTCATTTTCATCTTGATCGAAGCAGAAATTGATGCCAAACTCAAATTTAGAATAAATCTATTAATAAAAAAATCCCATATGATGCGGACTTCACTGGTCACACTGTATGTTGGTACTACTACATTGCAGACTAATCATGAAAAACAATTTAAGATTATTTCCGCTCTGTAGTTAAAATCGTATTTTGTTATGATTAATTGAATAACGGCAATGTAAGAAGAAGGTTATATACCCAAGTAATATTATTTATAACATTTGCATTCTAAAAAATCAAAATGCACGACTAAAGTTTACTTACTTATTCTTAAAATTAAAATTCGGAAACAAATAAACATGTAGTATTTGCTTCGATATTTTCTGAGGTAATGTAGTTTTTTACAAAGTTTAGAAGGTAATCTCGCAGCTTAAGTTACAATACTTCTCATTGTACCTTAATCTGCACCTCTCACAAGACGACTTTACAGACGTGGAAGTTACACAATTTTTCCTGAAACTGCAAAAATCGTTGTTTTATAGCGGAATATAGCTAAAATTAGTTTCAGTTCAACTGAATATCAATGGTTAAAAGAGAAGCACATTGCATCGTCAAGTCGAAATTAATAAAGAAATATTGCAATGGTTTGTCAGACTGAGCAATAATTTATCAAAAATGCATGGTTGGAGAAGATTAATGGTTATCGTGTCTGTAGTAGCAGACGTACTAGCGAAAAAATTTCGTGATCAAGAGTACAAAAATTGGCGCAGGATTAAGAAAATCCAAGAAACAGAAGACGTAGATGGTATATTTTGAAAAAAGGCGAAGACTAACAAGCTGTCAAGTTTTTGGAGTATTTTTCAATATTGAAGCCTAACTTTTTGACAAGGAGTAATATAAATATCTATAGTTTTGCCAGATTAGTTGCTTTTTTGATAAGGAAAAATGTAAGTTTTCAATCCAAAAACACAGAAATTATGTTGACATATTCTTACAAGATGCTTCAGTTAAATAATTTCTTTTAGTAAAGGTAAATTTCGTCTATTTTGTATTTTGAAAATTATGTTTAGATGGTGCTTGTCATAGACTTGGCTGGCACTAGTCGATGTGATGAGCTGATTAAATTAACTCTGGATGAGATTAATGATCGTAATAACATTTTGGAAACATATATCTCGCAAGAGATCAAAACTTATAAACCAAATTTGTAGGCTGGAAAGAGAAAATCAGCTATTTTTTTTATAAAAACAATTTTTGGCCTTTAGACTTTATTTATTGGGTATAGAAGTGGATTTCCTCTTACGTATTTTAGGTCCGATACTGCGCTGTAAATAGTAGTACATAATTCATAAAAGAAATTAGTCTAAACAATAATGCTTCCAATTTCTTCTATTTTTAACGCAAACAGCAAATTACTGTTTCCACTTTGATTTATGCTCCAAAAGAAAGTAATTTTATAGGAATTTTTACATACAAAAATGCTTAGCATCCTGTGAACCAGTGCCTGATAGTTTACTAAGATATGCCTGCTATAAACTTTATTTATCTACTTGGCTATTTCAAATCACTCATACTGCTTCCAGTTATTTTCATATACTTTCTCTTGTCTTCATACAGTATATTACTAATCATATTTTTCCAATTTTTTCATTTATTTTTATTACAGTTTCTTCCAGTATTTGTCATTTTCTTGCTATAATTACGCAATGATCAGCATATGGAATCCCTGAAGTGACTTTTATATTATTCATCCCTTAACATTACAATCTCTCTTGTATTATATTAAATAATACTGCTGGTAAGCCATCTCACTGCTTTACATACTCACCAAAATTGGTGCTTGGTTGGCACTATCAAGATCTTTGGGTCTATATTTTTAACAAATATAAATGCGGAAATATATCGCAATAACTCATTACGATTTATTAAAGTCCTTATTAATCAGCTAAATGAGGGTATACTTATATAAGGACAGCAAAGGCAATACTTTAGCACATGTGTAGTTCAACAAGCACGTGATGATTTCGTAAAATTCTGTTTACTGATTCTTTTGGACATGATTCGATTTTTAGAAGCGTCGAAACACAGACGAAAATAGATGAGTGAGCAGTTTGTATTAACACCAACCATCAATATTGTGCAAATGCATTTGAAAAGACGAAGTGCAGAATTTCGTGCACACATAGATTATTAGGCCGAGCTCTGTGCCCAGACTGATTATGTTCCGCAATTATAACAACATGTTATAATTGCGGAACGTGTTATGATTTCAATCGATACCTTAACTGCATACCTTTTCACTTCATATTCAGGATGGCTGGAATTGATGATAAATTGAGCTTTCTCAATAATTGCATCTTATCCCTTTTTGATAGACATGCACCTATTACAACTCGAAGGATCACTAAACCTCCAGCTCCATAGCTGACCGAGAACATAAGGTTACTAATGAACTTGCGAGACAAGGCAAAGGCTAAGTTTCGGAGGACCAAACTCGCAGCACATTGGGACTATTATAAGACTCTACGCAACTATACCAATGTGAGTATAGGTAACGAGAAGAAGGCGTACTTCGATTACATCAGTAGAACTAAACCCAAAAATGACCTATTTAGGCAGGTGCAGCTCCTGTCCTTGAATGTTCAGGATAGACCTGCTATCCCTGTGCATCTGTCCGACGTCGACAGGATGAACAACCATTTTGTGAATTGCACGGCTGCGGTTGTGTCGAATAGCTCGGTCCCTGTTCATTCTCTCAATCTCCCGAGTGTTTTTTCCTTTCATCATGTGGAGGGGCACGAGGTGCTTGGGGTCATCAGTAGCATCACCTCCAAATCTACTGGCGCGGATGGTGTTTCATTGCAAATGATCAGGCTGTGCTATCCCGCTATTATTCCCTACTTGGCGCATCTCATCAATGTCTGCTTACTGGAGGCGGTATTCCCTCAGGAATGGAAGTGTGCACTTGTTCTTCCTCTTCCGAAGATCAATCAGCCTAAAGAATTTAAGGATCTCAGACCAATAAGTTTGCTTCCTGTCATGTCTAAAATTCTGGAAAAAATCATGCATCACCAAATCACAACGTATGTGCAGGAGTACAGTATTCTACCTGATACCCAATCTGAGTTCAGGAGGGGTTATAGTTGTGAGACAGCACTTCTCGTAATTACAGATGACATACTGACTGCTGGGGATAGTGGCCTCGTAACTACCCTAGTATTGCTTGACTTTAGCAAAGCATTCGACATGGTCGACCACTCTATATTACTTTCTTTACTTACTTCCGTTGGTTTCAGTAGCCGTGCTTGTCGTCTTGTGGGGAGTTTTCTGGAGCATCGGCGGCAGAGTGTTGTGTTTGATTCGAGGGAATCGTCTGCCTTACCAATACATCGTGGTGTGCCTCAGGGTTCCATAATCGGACCACTTCTTTTTTCGTTGTATACACGAGACTTGATTGAAAGTACCAGCTTTTGCAAGACCCATATATACGCCGATGATACACAGCTATATCTGTCCTTTGACCCTTCTGACTGGGAGTCAGCTCAGAGGAAAATTAATAGTGATCTTGAATCTGTGTCGAGGTTTGCATCGGAGAGAGGGCTTGTGATTAATCCCAGCAAGTCTCGGGTTCTGATGTTCGGTGGTCCTGCCTCTTGCGATCGGATTAAACAGTTCATTAATATTGAACTAAGCAATTCAACTCTGCCTGTGGTGGGTTCTGCGAGGAGCTTGGGCCTGATCTTAGATAATAGTTTTAGGTATAGACATCAGATTAGTAATTATATAAGAAATGCATATGCAAATTTAAGAAAGTTATTTCCGCATAGGTCAATCTTAAGCATTAAAGCTAAAACAATTTTATGCGAAACTTTTGTCCTATCCCAGTTTACCTACTGTGCGCCTCTTTATCACTCATGTATCGATAAGTATACGGAATACAGGATTCAAAAAATTCAGAATTGTTGCTTGAGGTTTATTTTCGGTCTGAGAAAGTTTGATCGCTTTTCTCACGGACTTGGCCGCTTGGGATGGTTGAACATGTATAGTAGGAGGGAGTTGCAGACCCTATGTTTATTTCAGAAAATTATTCTTTTTAAAACGCCTCCTTACTTACACAGAAAAATTAAATATCGATGTGATGTTCACAGCATCACAACCCGGTTCAGGGGCCTCATTTCGCCACCACCACATCGTACCTCACTATTCAAGAGGGCATTTTCGTATGTTATCTTTTCTAAATACAATGCGTTACCTATTGAACTCAAAGGGTTGTCCTTGGCTGGTTTCAAGCGTGGGCTTAGGAGGAGATTGACTGTGACTGTTGGCTGAATAATGTGTCTAGATAATACTTTTTTTTTCCTCTAAGCTAAGCATAAGTATCTCTGGGTTATTTGTGTATATTATGCATCTGTAACTAGGTTTGTTGTATTTTAGGTTTACTGCAGTGACAAACTATCACTTTATTTTAGGCATAGTCTCTTGTGAGGATTTATGCTGCAGCCAGGGTTTAGGTGGTAGAGCAGTCTTCGACTGAACCTCGCCCTGTGACTTGCGAAGGTTAAATTGAATCATATCTTATTTAGAATGTCACTTTTGTACTTTGTACTTTCGCAATAAAGATATTATTATTATTATTATTATAGTTTAACAAGTAATATTCTAACGCCACCAGCTTTGTAAGACTCTATACTACTACAAATAAGAATGTAGTTGATGGTAGTATATACATATCCATACAACAGAAATATACAAGACAATGCTGATATGCATATTAATAAACTCATTGGTGCAAATACATAATATTTACCTGACAGCGGGTGCAAGTTAAAATTGTATTTCTGCTAAAACATATATAAAAACGACCGGTTTTTATAACACTGATAAAGTGGGCCACAGTAGTCTAGCAAACTAAAGATCTCAGATCTGATTACAACCAATTTAATTAACTATTAGCAAAATTAAATAGCTCTTCTTAATTTACTAGATTTCATACTTACTGGTGTCTGTAATTCATGTAAAAATCCACAATTGATAATCGAATTACGAAATAAGGCAGACAATAGTTGCAAGACTCCAATCTGATATATTCATTTTTAAGCTAGTTGTTGTTTTGGATAATACGATTATACCAATAAATTATTATATGTATAACCATGTGCTTGACTTTTGTATCAGAGATATTCTTGTGGAGTAAGGCAAATTTTTTGATTAGCAACAAATGGCTCATGATTATTTACATTTATTATTGAATATAATTCCGTCATTGTATTAACTATCGTAATCATGGTTCTAGTGATGGTTCATCATCATGATTGTAGTAATCCTTACACGCTACACATAAAAGGAAGGTAGTAGTTCCCATGAACAAGTTTTTATACCACACACACATGATAGTATCAGTCAAGGCTAAGAAAGCCCAATTCAAAACACTTTTAAAATTTAAATAAGTTTATATTGGAGTTGATAAAGAAATGCAAAATAATTCAAAAATTGAAAATAAGTTTCCCTCATTTTCACTTGTAAAAGAAATAAGGAAACATTACATATAAATTCACAACTATATCTCATTGATCAAATGCGCATCTAACTTAATATAGAAACAAACATAAAAAATGAGGTGTGGTCACCACACGACTTTCTTATACGTATGAGCGTTTCAAAAAAAATTATTCAAAATCCTATTCTAAGTACTTTTATTCTCTTAATAAATCTCTATAGAATGCATATTTTGCAAGATATCAAAAAAGTGCTACTCGCTAAGAGTAAAAGTGCTACTTCCGGTCAGAATTTTGAAATTTCATATATACAAAAAACATTGAAAATCCAGTTCTAAATACTTTTGTACTTCTGATAAATATATATAGAATGCACAACTTACGACATATTTGCAAGAAATCGCTATTCGATAAGAGTAAAAGTGGTACTTCCGGTCTGAATTTCAAAATTTTTTTTATACAAAAGATATTGAAAATTATGTTTTGAATACTTTTACACCCGTAACGTACTTGTCTAAAAAGCATGACTTGCAAAATATTCGCAAAAAACTGATTTTCGATAAGAGTAAAAGACCTACTTCCGGTAGGAATTTCGAAAAACCTTTTTAATAAAATTGTTCACAATTTCAATTTTAAGTACATATGAATTCTTTATAAATTTGTTTAAACTTAGTAATTCACGAAATATTTGCAAAATTCGATTTTTTACTGAAGTAAACTACTACTTCCGGTCTGCTGATTTTGCTCAAAATCTAATCAGTTCTCAAGAGGGAGATTATATTCGTAAATACAAGATTTGGAATTGATATCTGTAGCGGTTTGACCGCTATCGTGGTCACACGCACACAGACACACACACAGGCAGACAGACACACAGACATTTTTTAAAAACCACTTTTTTGGTATCAGGGGACTTCAAAACGTGGACATCTGCAAAAATCTCGAGGTCGAAAATTTTCATCATCACAATACTTCCTTATACTACGTATAAGAAAGTAAAACGAAACTTATTTTCAAGCAAACGCGTCTCGTTCTTGATATGTGGATATAAGCAGATGTGCAAACGCTTGCTCTCGCATCTAAAGAAATTTTTTATTATAAATAGTCATCTCAAGCATAATTGCTATTAATTTTACTATCACGATTACATAACATTTTAGCTTAAAGATTAAAAGAATTTCTAAGCACAGAAACTTTCCGAAACCATTACTCGACGCTTTTCCTATACCTATATCAAAGGCAATTCTTCAAATCTCACACCCGATGAATACTATGCTTATTTTCTCTTCAAGTATTTGCATATTCGCAAGACAAATGTTATAGTAGTCTTTGAGCAGAAAGTTTCTTTCACTTCACAAATAATCTGCCATCACTGAATTATTACAACTACTTTTGTAATCAGTAGTTATGATTACGGTACATTACTGTAATCATAATCACTAATCAATCATCATATTACTATTCACTTATAGCATTGCCTTATAGGCACATAATGTCTATCTGAAATATGTAGAGATTGTGTACTTAAGTCAAACGGGCATGTGCTTAATTAAGTATGACTTTCTAATTGTTCTTCTTTTAATTAACTTATACTAAATTTTCGTCAGTTGGCCAAAGCCTAAGAAATTATTCTGTCTTGTTTATTGCAAATATTTATATGTGTGGTATTCGTATTCATAAATAGAAAACCGAAGAGAATTGAATAACTTAGGTCAATAACTTGGTCACCATAAGATTTTGCTATTGCATGTTTTGTGATTTGTTTACGACCATGTTCTCTATCTGTTTATTTTCTATTTTGCTCCTGTAGGGTATCTAAATTTAAATAAATTATGTACGTACGTCAGAGATATTATTACTTTAATTGATTGATATCTCTTCTGTTATGTGCAGGCCTGCTCATTAGTCGTAAGCTTTCAGATTGTTAACAACCACTGGCAGGATATTTCCCTATTCTAGTATCCAGTATTGTTACTTCCCCTCAACGTCATTAGAGGTAAAATATGCTAATTAAATAGGGTAGTATCTTCTATATTTTATCTTCTATGAAATCGGCCAGCCTTAAAATTTTTGAGTTCATAACCAATGCTCGACCGCTTCTATCACGAACACCCTTACCATTTATAGCAGTTGACAAGATGATAAGGAAAAAGTTACTAAATGCTTGTATGAGATAATAAGAACTAAAATAAATATCAATTATTTCTTCAGATTTCAATTGGATTAAGTATGCTTCCTCGTGAAACGAAATAGAATATTTCATTTTTATTCATTTTATATTAAAAATTAATATAGGAAAGTTTCATGTTTCATTATTTTTATACAGATTTTAATAAAATTACTGTAGTTTGCATGTAACTTCCTTTTATGATTAATCACAACCGCGTAACATTTTTATTTAAAATAACTTGGACGAGCGCATGTCATATATTCCCATGAGGCTTAGTCCGTTTCAAGTTAATTTGCTAATAATAGATGCGATCATTAGTTAATTGATTTTGCAAATTAATGCTTCTCGGGTCGATTATCCAATTTTCTATTACGTTTTGTTCAATCTGAGTATTTCCAGGAATTAAAACAAAGACCGATGGCACTGCGTAATATCGCCATATAATACAATTAAAATTTGCAAAATCGGATGTGAAAAGAGGTTAGTTATTAATGTAAAGGTCACATATCTACACATATTTAATATCTATAATGCTTTATTAATATGAATGTAGATATCACATGGACATTTAATGCTCTCATATTCAGTAGATTTATATACAATGTCCCTGTTCGCATTATAATTTAAATATTTTAAAATATAAACATGTTGATCGTGTCTTTGCTTGAATATTATTCGAAAGCCGATTGAAAATTAATAGATCTTAATATTAATGAACTCATGTAAAATTCTAAATCCCTACCACTTCACTTTTGCGTTATAAACGAGTCGGACATTTTACATTTATTGTTTGCGTAGTTCATTTGTTATCTGTAATATACAAGGAAAAAGCAAATGCGTACATACATGTGATAAATACTTGACCTCTTTTAAATAGCAGGCACCTGTAACTTTCTTGTGATATTTGAAATGAACCCAAAGTTTTGAATTTAGTGCATGTTATAATATGTATTGGAGACACAAAATATAATACATAAAGACGTTTTGAGTAGTTAGGATGACATCCGTCAAATAAAATTCTCTTTCCAGCAGTGGCTGAACACGTTTACTCATAATTCGTAGAAAAATAAGTCGGAGAGTTAGATGCCTAAGGATCCAGTGGCGCAGCGAGGTGGGGGGTTTTGGGGGTTAACCCCCCCCCCCCAGGCCGCCAGATACAGATACAGATGATTTTTAAAATATATATGTGTGTTTTGGTTTAAAAAAAATCTTGTCAACAGTGGCAAACAGTGTTAATTGTTTTCGAAACGCCACGCCCACACCATACCATTACCACTAAACGGTTATTACAGGTCATTGCTATAGTTAGTGCAATTATACCGACGTACCGATTGTACGAATCAGGTACATTTTACACTCTTCTGTATTCTATACAAGTCTACAAGTTTACTTTTCTGTACATTTTAAGGATATTTTTCATCCTCATGAAGTACATTAATTTTCTAAATACTCGGTCATTTTTTTACTGTGGGGGACCGCAGTAAAAAAGGGGTTTCTTTCAAAACAACGATCGATGGACAAAAATGTACACATTCCTATGAATTCCACGAAAACGAAAATCTTGCATCCCTTCATAACATTACAATTAGAACAGGAACAGATGTGGACATTCGGACATAAATGGATCGTAAAAAATCCATAAATTTGCCTGGTAGTTAAAAAATGGTCTATATTTTTTACTTGAGTGTTCGAACGTGTCGATCCTGGAGTTATAAATTATATATGACTTCCCCTTTTTTAAAATTTTAGGTATATAATAATATAAGTATGGTGACTAGAGACATTGCATTTTATTGCTTTTTTTTATCAACAATGGACTGTGGACCAGGAATCATATTAGGAAAACGGCTGAAACTTTTCTAGCCAAACAAATTGTTTATAAATAAAAGACTTATTGTTTGCCCTTTTTTTCGTATTTACATCTCCTGCTCCCTAAATTTATTGCATTCTGTACAAGAGCCAATAAATTAGTACATTTTGGACACGGGCCTTGTACATTTTCGTTTAGAGCTTTAGTATAGTTGAGTTTCACTTGCTGGTATCGTCGGTAGCGTTTTTTTTTGTGATTTACTACTTTGCGGAGTACATTGTGAGCATTAGTGTGACTTGTGAGGTGAATTTTCTGAAATATGGATAAATTTTTAATAAAGAAACCCAGACTGGATTCGTTTTCTCAGAGCAACAATATTAGTGTAAGTATATTTTTTGAATATGACGCTAATGCCGCGGGACGAACATTGCATCAATGTCGCATTTTAGTTTCAAATAGACTTATTTCATGGATATACACAAACATTTTTCATTTTCTCAACGCAGCCTGTTATTTTTTAAACAAAATTACCGATTTTAATGCTGTTTTTGAATTGAAATAATTAATTTCTTTTAGATTAAAAATCCTTAAAGTATCTTTTGCGATATTTTGAATACATATTTTTGGATTATACGGGCTAAAGTCTAAATAAAAAGTCAAATAAAACGTAATAATCAAAAGTATTTTCTCTATCAGGTTACGTCAGACTTAACTAGCGCAAAAAGTAATAAAACAAATGAAAAAGAGCCTTCAACATCTAAAAATATTGGTGAGCGACAGTTACACGAAGACAATTGGGTACTTGATTTTGGGTCGTATGTAGGAAAAACAATCGACGATATTACAAAGCAGACACTTTTAGAAAAACCTTGGTCACCGGATCTGTCTTTTAAATTTCCATCGTCAGGACCCAGAAACTTAAAATTTCAGATAAAATGGCTTGATGAGTGGAGGTGGCTAGTTTACTCCCCTTCTTTAGATTCTGCGTTCTGCAAGTATTGTTCGTTATTTTCCACTGTTGTCGGGCAACAAGCCAGTAAGGCCGGACAACTGGTTAAAACTCCTTTTAAAAAATGGAAGGACGCCAGAGAAGAATTCAGAAATCATGAAAATCATTTGTATCATAAGAATTGTCTCGAACGAGCAGCTAATTTTTTAGATATTATGATGAGAAAAACTGAAAATGTTGTTTTAAAAATTGACAAACAACGAAAAGATCAAATAATTAGTAATCGGGAAAGCCTAAAAGCCATAATTAAAACTGCGATGTATCTTGCTCGATTAGGAAAGTCATTTGGAGGTCACCGTGACTCTGGACCTCTTAATATAAATGAACCTCCAGTAAAAGGCGAGGGCAATTTTCTGTCTTTGCTCAAATTTCGAATCGAGGCAGGAGATCAAATTTTGGCTAAACACTTAAGCACAGCAGGTGCTAATGCAACTTATATCAGCTGGCAAATACAGAACGAAATAATCTCGTCGTTTAATTCGATTTTATTAAAAAAGCTTGTTGACAAAGTAAATGCTGCAAAATACTTCTCAGTTTTATGCGACGAGACCACCGACATAAGTGGTACTACTCAAATGTCATTATGTGTAAGATTTGTGGAAGATGGCATGATAAGGGAGGAATTTCTACAGTTTATTCCTGTTTCTGATGGTACAGGCGCTGGTTTAGCAAATAGCATCTGCAATGCCATGATAGATTTAGGGCTAGACGTAAAAAATCTTGTTGGCCAAGGATACGATGGAGCTATTGCAATGAGTGGTGCCCTTAGTGGAGCACAAGCCATTGTTCGGCAGAGCTATCCCAAAGCCCTTTACGTTCATTGTTCGTCACACTGATTTAATTTAGCACTTTCTGATGGATGTTCAGTGGCAGAAGTACGGAACTGTCTGGGTTCTATCGAAACAATTTATAATTTTTTTAATTTTCCAAAACGACAACGCGTACTGGAAAATGAGATCAGTAAATTACTCGAAAAACCAAAAATAGAAAAACTTAAAAGATTATGTCCCACCAGATGGATTCAGAGACATGACGCCGTGACTGCATTCGTTTCTCTTCTCAAACCAATAATAAATGCCTTGTTTGAGACTGCCAAGTGGACCAAAAAAAAAACGGCAACTGACGCTCAATTACTTTCGTCGGCAATTTGTCAATGTGGCTTTCTTTTATGTACTTTTGTGATAAAAGCTGTATTTTCACTGACTTTGCCACTGAGCAAGTACCTACAGACCCCAAATTTGGACCTGAGTTTAGCTGTTGAGTCAGCTGATAATGTCAATGAATCTTTAAAAAAAATGAGACAAGACGACGAGAAGTTTTTTTCAGATATTTATCAGGAGGCCAAAACTATTTGTGACGAGTTTGACATTACAATGTTACAACCTCGAACCACTAATCGGCAAACTCACAGAAACAATGTTCCTAGTTCATCGCCAGAAGATTATTACGCCCTTCACAGTAGGTGGCGGTACAAGTATTCTATCAAAAAATAGCGCCATTTTGTCGATATACTTTTTTAATTTAATTAAGCAAATATTGTACAAACCACTTGCGTCAAGACATCTTCTACGCATTCGCGTAATTAAAAGCACTCACTTTTCGGTCGTTCGTGCCTTCAAAATGCGCTCATGCAGGAATAGTCTTCCTGCACTTGGTTCATATATAACTATTATTCTAACCCCATTCTCATATACTTCTTTACTTGCTGCTCGCCTTAATAATTAATTCTTATTTTTTATGTACTAATATTACTACTATATTTTGTTGATAGGACAATAAATTACCATTATTATAATGATTACTAGCGCTTTCGACATTTATCCTTGTAAAGACAATATTGACAAAATATATTCATCTCTTTGGTAGGTATTGTATTATTTTAAGATTGTTAACGTAATTTGGATGTTGTTTTTAAGGTTTAAGTTTATCAGTGTTTGATAACCGTAATGATAATTATCTACTTGTCATTGATAATATTAATAATAATATTTTATTTAGTCCAACAGTATGAAACCAATTATAGGACAAAGAAGTAACGTACATAAATACAAAACAAATCAATCATATTCCTATTTGTAATATAAACAATTTATAACTATATACATATATTTATATATAAAGTTGAAGAATAATGCATTACTTGCTGAATTAGAAACAAAAAATATGTCTTCATAATATAAGTTCGCAGCCCGGCACATGGTGACCAGTGGCGATCACCCAAGAAGATTAGTCCTCGAAAAGGGCAACCAAAACGTGGAGGAGGAGCGAGAGCAAATCCTGTGAATGTAAAAGTGTAAGCATGATAGGAGATGTGGGCAATTAATTATTCCATTACATAGCTTCCATATAAAGCGTGCACCATGAAACTCTCGGTGATCCCGCAGTGACTGGAGGTCATTTGCTTGCAATAAGAGATTGTAATCGATGCCCACGTTCCGGATAAACACCCGTATCCTTCAAAGATAAGTATTTCAGGAATCGCCGATGTACTCTCTCAATGGCTAGTTGTAGCTATATGTACTGATGTGACCAAACTTGTAATGCATATTCCAGCTTACTAACGACAAAACTGAAATACAAAGTTTTCAGAAGCAGTGAGTTTTTAAAATACTTATAACTGCACAAAACAAAGCCCAAAGCTTTTGAAGCTGAATTGCAAATGAAATATATATGACTGGAGAAGCTCAAATGTGTGTCAAAGAACAAGGTTCTTTATGCTGTCCACTCGCCTGAGCTGGTTGTCTTCTATAGAATAGGTAGATGGTATATTGTCATTTTTGCGAGAGTGAGATATATAACAACATTTACTTATATCTAGTTTCAAATTGCAGTTGGAACACCATGCTGATATACGATTCAAGTTTTCTTGAAGATGAAGTATATCGTTCCAAGTTCGTATAGAGCAATATATCTTTAAATCATCCGCATATGCGAGTACATTTTATGTTATTGATTGAAGCAAATCGTTGGTATATAGAGTAAATAACAGAGGCCCTAAGTTAGAGCCTTGTGGCACCCCGGATGAGGGAGTAAACTCCAAATGATCTGAATCCATTGTAAAAGACATAGTTGCGCCTATTTGTCAAATATGGACGCAGAGGATAGAATAGGGACGGACTGAATCCAATTTCTGAGAGCTTTTCCAGAAGGATACCATGATCTATCGTGTCAAACGCGCGACTAACGTCAATGTAGATCACGTCTAATTGGATATTAGCATCCAGTTCATGAGAGACAGACTGAGTTATAGTGAGTAGGTTCGTAACTGTAGACCGTCCACGAATGAAATTATGTTGACATTCAGAAATAAAGATTTTGTATTGTAAGCTATGCAGGAATAATATCCTTTTCAAAAACTTTTGCAAAGTTGGGTAGAATGGATATTGGCCTGTAGTTCACAACCTCGTTCAGAGGCTTAGCTAAAGCAATTCTGGCATTGTGAACAAATACACTTGGGATTTGTACATCGCCAGCTGTATAATCTTGATTGAAAGACGACATTATTTGTATTAGCTGTCTTTTTAAACACTGGATAATGTAAATGGAACTTGATTAGGTTGAGAATCATCAAATGAGAATTGAGAGCTATGTTGATAATTTAATAATGAAATAAGGAAAATTTTAATTACAGCTAACGACCTCCCAATCGTTAGTCTGGTGCCCTATCCACCTGGCCACTCAGAGTGCATGAAATCGTACTATTAAAAAAAGGTATGTTAAAGTTGATGCCACTTTTCTAAGCAAATGAAATAAACTGTAATGTTTATAATTATATCATATGGAAGTGTTCACAGAGCTCTTATAAATCGTTTACATATGCGTTCCTACAAGATATCTATAATGCAGTATTTATTATCTTGTCAACTGTACATATAGTATAATATGAAGCTAATAATGGTGCTGTAGCTGTATATTTTTAATAATATTAGACGACCTGTTAATTATTGTTTAGATTGTGAAGGAGTGATTTTGAACATACGCTATGAGATTATTCGATTTTCTTCTGAAATTTGTATTTATAATTTGTTATATTAGTTTTTGCTACACAAATAGTTTACAATTACTAAAATGTTTTAAATTTCCTTTGCTAACTTGATTGAATTCTAATAAGCTGATATCACTAGTTATGTTTTGGTATAAAATGTTTTTTTTTATACAACGAAAATCTAGAATGTATAAATTTCAAACCTGTTGCTAATATACGAAATTGCATATGTCGAACAATCATGATTGTATGTAATTTTTTTTCGTTAATTGTATATTACGAAACTTTGAATTCAAAATTCGTGTTAAAATGTAGTAGCAGAATAATTAAAAAGCGTTTTAGTAAAGATTGTTATCATGGCATGTATTATATTTCATTTAATTTGCATTTTCACGGATACCTAGACCATTCATAAATGTCAGATAAATACTTAAATATTTAATGGTGCAAGTCATGAAATGCAGAACAATTTTATGTCCCATCTCACCACGCCACCACAAGCTTTATTTTATTTTTTGTAGAATCCCGTGTTTTCATAAGTACTGCGCTAGCACAATTTTTCTTCATTTTATAAAAATGCATAAAACTATTTATTATTATTATTATTATACCTACGGTCACTTCTGAAACTACATTTCATAAATTTTATTTATAATTGATATTTTTTATGTTTGCTTCAATTTTATGAATGTACAAGTAATATCAAAACATTAAAATGTTTTTCACTTTTAAGCATTAGATGCTATGTACGAGGTAGGCGCCATAAATTCTCGGCCTGATATACAAAAACGAAACTTGGAACAATATAAGAATTTTTATTTTTCAATGTAATCTCCCATAACTTCTATACATTTATTACAACGATTAATTAATAATTCGATACCCTTGTAAAAGTAATCTGAAGTTTTTCCGTCAAAATGTTCTATAACAGCTGCTTGCAACTCACTGTCGTCCTTAAAACTACGTCCCCTAAGGTCTTATTTTTTTAAATTAGAAAACAAACAAAAATCACAAGGAGCCATATCCGGATTATACGGTGAATGTTCCAATTCGTGAAAGCCGCATTCGCGGATGGCAGCTTGTGAAATGGCTGCAGTATGGACGGGAGCATTGCCATGCACACCTTTTGTCAATTTTCCACTACGTTTTGCATGAACACTGTCCAGTGGCGGCTCGGGGTGGTTCACATAGGGAGTGCATAATTTCAAAATTAAAAAGTCTAATACAAGAACGCTTACCCAATCTTTATAAGTTTCACCGACATACTGTTCCAGACAGGTACTGTTCATTGTACAGTTTGTTTTGAGGGAATAGTAAATATAACACTACAGTTTGATTACATCTGACAATAAACGAAGTCAATTTTGCGTGTCTTTGACTTGCAGAACAGTTCTATCACTTTTTCATTTAAATTTGGGAAATCATTTATAAATTCTTTTTCACAAGATAACATAGTAAGGGCATTTAATCTGTCTTATTTCATTGTATTTCTCAGGAAAGTTTTTATTCTCTTCAGCCGTGAAAACTGGCGTTCCGCTTCAGACGTTGTCATTGGGATTGTAATGACAATTTTTAAAAGCTTACCACCCAAAACCCCCGTATCTAAAATTTCACATCCATACGTCAATTTTCAAAAAACTCGTCCGCCATTTTGTCTATTTTTGACATTTTGACTTTGGAATCGTGATCGGCGACCTAAGACACCCCCGTATCTAAAATTTCACATTCATACGTCAATTTTCAAAAAAATCTTCTGCCATTTTGTTTTTTCTTACATTTTGGTTTTGAATTTGTGATCGGCGATCTAGGACACCCCCGTATCTAAAATTTCACATTTAGACGTCAATTTTCAAAAAATCTTCCGCCATTTTTTTTTGTCATTTTGATTATGGATTCGTGATCGGTGATCTAAGACACCCCCGAATCTAAAATTTCACATTTATACGTCAATTTTCAAAAAATCTTTCGCCATTTTGTTTTTTTTTGACATTTTGATTATGGATTCGTGATCGGTGACCTAAGACATCCCCGTATCTAAAATTTCACATTCATACGTCAATTTTCAAAAAAATCTTCCGCCATTTTGTTTTTTTTTACATTTTGATTTTGAATTTGTGATCGGCGACCTAGGACACCCCCGTATCTAAAATTTCACATTTATACGTCAATTTTCAAAAAATCTTAAGCCATTTTATTTTTTTTGACATTTTGATTATGGATTCGTGATCGGTGACCTAAGACAGCCCCGTATCTAAAATTTCATATTCATACGTCAATTTTCAAAAAAATCTTCCGCCATTTTGTTTTTTTTTGACATTTTGATTTTGGATTTGTGATCGGCAACCTAAGACACCCCCGTATCTAAAAATTTCACATTTATACGTCAAATTTCAAAAAATCCTTCGGCCATTTTGTTTTTTTTTTACATTTCGACTTTGGATACGTGATCAATGACACCACAAAAACTCCCTAGTGCCGAATTTTACTTTAATCAGAAGAGAGAAATTAATTTCAGCTAGCTCCGCCCACTCTGCATGTATGCGTAATCGTTTAAATAAAATTATTACTTAAGGGCACATCAATGTTAAAAACAATCCTTTTCCCCATTAAGGTTACCCGTTCTGGAATTATCGTATCTTAATTCGAATCATTATTAAAATATTAATCGACCCCTATACATAGATAAAAATATTAAATCAAGCGGGACCGTTACGTATTATGTGGAGATGCAGAACCAACAGCGGTGAGCAGACTGGGGATCTTGCTCACAGGCTATGTATTATACGATATGGAAGTAGAACAAAATACAGTTCTCCCCACGTTCAATGTAATGTTAATGGCTTAACGGAGCAACGGTAGGGCTTTGCTCATGGGTATGTTTCTCTCGGTGGAAGGGGTAAACATTCGAATAGTTTACATCCGTGCGCTGTTAGTCGTCATTATATCTGTGACGAGGATCGGTGCATGTAGGTTGTTACGCGCGCCGCACACGCCACGTTCCTGTTCAATAACTATGAATACGTAATAAATAAATACTTTCATAGTTAGTCGCCGCTTGGTTTGTTTTGTTTCAAAATTCCAGGGGGTGCAATTGCTCACTTGCTCTCATTAAAGAGTCGTCACTGACACTGTCCCTTAATTTATGCAATAAAGACGCATAATATGTGCCGTTCACACTTTTTTTTTATTGCGCTCTTTAAAGTCAATTAGCAAAATGCCCTCACAATCCCAGAATATTGTGGCCATCACCTTTTTCGTTGATTGAACGACTTTCGCCTTTCTGGGACGAGGTTCATCAGGTCGCCGCCATTCCGTGTACTTCCTTTTCGATAGAGGATCGTAAAATAGAACCGTAGTTTCATCCCCTGTGACAATGGACTCCAATATTGGTCTTGGGTTGTTTCCACACATGTTTAAAAACGACTGCCTGCGCACATTCGACTCCACGTTCACGTTGGAGAGCAGAAAGAAGTCGCGGTGCTCATCTAACACTAATTTTATTCATTCCCAAATGGTCATGGAGAATTCTGCGAACACTTGTTTCAGAAATGTTTGTTATCACTGTCCTTCACTTTCAAACGGCGATCTTCTAGCACTAAATATTCAACATTTGAAATTTGTTGAGGCGTTATCACTTCAATTGGTCGACCCGACCGATCAGCATCTTCCAGGGATTCTTGTCCCAAACGGAATCATTTTGCCCACTTTTTTACAGTTGAATACGAAGGAGATGAATCACCGTAAACGCCGTCTAAACGTTGTTTAATGTGATAGGGTGTATGCCCTTCTTTTGGTAAAAATTTAATGACCGCGCGGTACTCAATTTTCGTTACTTCAGACATTTTCGTGCGCTAGTCACATTGGTTGGCTGGTTACTAGGCTTCGAACCGTCATATTTATAGTGTGCACCTCGCATATGTGCCTGCATGACGTGACGGAGTTTGAAGCTGTATAAAAGCCTGTCAGGTGTAACGTTATGTTTGTTGTTATTTAAATTAAATATTAGCAATGTTAGCACATAGGTGTGATTTTACAGGTACTTAGTGGTATCTATGTTTCATATGTTCAGGTAATATTTCTTATATTTTGGTCACAGTTATTATATGTGATGTTTTAGGAAGATATTAGCTATTTCTGTTGTATCTAACTTCGTTTCTTTGTTAGATACATGTATATTGGTAATACCAATAGATTTTCTATATATGTATAAAGTTCAGACAAAGCCATTAGTGGTGTAATAATAAAAAGAACTAACAACAGTAAAATGTATTCATGATTATTAATGCTTATTTAAGATGTCAATTTAAACACATACTCAATTTATAAATGTAGATCTTTATATGGATGAAATTTATAATAATGCATATTAAAACTGTAATAAGATACGCCTACTCCAAAGAAAATAATATGTCAAATATGTTGGATCAATCGCTTTGGAAACCAGAACAGATTATTATTGATTTTGAAAAAAGAAAAAAAGTCAAGAGAATTTTAGCACGTGAATAAAATTATTGTATTAGTTATGAATATCATATAAAGAGGGTGAAAAGAGAGTAGCAGTAATAGCAGTCATAGGTTGAAGAGTAACAATGAATTAACAGTTGTACAAAAGATAATCACGACAGTTCGAAAGAGGATAGAAGAATAAGTATTTGGAATGTAAAACACGTTAAATTAAATACAGTAAGCAGAGGATCATTGAAAAAACAGTTTTAAGAAGGGAAGGCACATTACTAATTGAAGGGAAAGAAGAGGATATAAGAATAATAATTTCGCATACATAACACACCAAAATTCACACAGTAAGGTTAGTTAATTAAATTATATTGTTGCGGTTTCGGTACCGTATTTGTGTCACTTCTATTTATATAACACCGCACCACTATATTTATTTTGTATTGAATGAATTACTTCTTATTCCGGAATGACTCATCCATCGGTTCAACTGCTTTTATATACGAATACAAAACATCTGGAAACATTCGCGAAAACTCCATCTTTCTCTCGACGTTTGTAGAACATACGACAGACATTCTGTCTCTTCGCAGTACGTATAAAATGGATGGTTTATTGCTTTACGACTTGTTTACCAGTCGCGCCGAATATTTGCCTTTCTTTTTAATGTAGACTGGTTTCGTTACAATATAATAAATTGGGGAAAAATATATTACGAATGTAAAATTTTGGAATGTAAAATAGTCATGAATATGAAACTAAATTTTAAAGTAAATTAAAATAAACTTTATATATATATAGGTACATATAAATTATTATTTGTATATTGCTCTTTTATATTCTGTGAAAGAAATAAAACGACACAGGCCGAGAATTTATGGCGCCTACCTCGTACGTATTTAATTCAACACTTTGCTTAAATTCTTCTACTGCTTCACGAATATTCTATTAACCCCCTAAAGCATCGGCTATGTGCTTTCAGTTACTGAACTTGCTCATTTTTTTAATTCCCCACGGCTCCCTCGATCTCTTCATCTCTCTTAGTATTTCAGTTCTCTTCCACTATGTCTTTGTCGGCCTTCTCCTTTTTCCCGACACGTCTTAGTCAGTTTCTAGTATTTTTCTTGTAAATCTATTGAGGTTCATCATCATCACATGAAATGAACCAGTTTGTCTTCTTTCTAGTTTCAAAGAGATCGCCTCCTGCTTTTTATCTTCTCATTTCTCATTTGCAATTGAACAACTATTGCGTTATAGACGCTTGTCTTCGCCGTCTTCTCTGTCTCTTTTTTCTTAACATTGTTTCATTTATGGTGTATATACTAAATATCGGTATCTAAGCTACTGTGGTTTGTTATAATTGCTCCTAATAACTCATACATTATTACCAAATCTAATGTTTCTTGTTTGTAAGTTATTATTTGATTTTCATTTTCTGTATTATTGACTATCATCACTAGGGATCGGCAGTCAGGGCTACATTGCAGAACTGGGCTTAAATGAAGAAAGTAATTTGAAGTTGGGGACATTAATAGTGATGATCTTACTCATTACAAGTTTGTGATAGGACTGGACTTAAATGAATAATATGCCGATCCCTAATCATCATCTTGCTTTTATGTTGATTTCTATATTTAGATTGTCAATTTTATAAGTCCAAACGTTTACCATTTGTTATATATTTCTTTGTGTTCTGGCAATTAGCACAATATCGTCAGAATAATACGCTTTCGATTTTAGTAGGCACTACCTCTCTATATCTAGGAACCAAGGTAGTGATTTCATTGCTTCCCATATTACTTCTCTTCCTATCGTGTCAAATGTTGCTCTTAGATCAATGAGTACCAGGCACATTTTTCTCGTTTGCCTTTTCTATTAAATTTCTCACCATGCTTATGTTGTCATTTGCTGATTTAGATGCCGCTCTGCATTTTCCAATTTACTTGTTAGTTGCTGCCTCAATCTGTTTTCTATAATTCTTGTGTGTGTTAAAAGTTCTACATAAAATAACACGGTAATTACACTGGGCAACAAATTTTCGAAAAGTTCATGCTTCCAAGCTGAAAATAGTCATTTCTTAATGAATTCAATGTGCTGAACACGAAAATGACTAAGAAAAAGCTGAATTGGCTACGGGTTTTCTGTAATATGTACGCATATTTCAGAAAAAGTGTACTTATGTCAATATTATAATACATGGTAAGAAAACATTTACGCATATTTCAGAAAAAGTGTACTTATGTCAATATTATAATACATGGTAAGAAAACATTAGTCTGCTTCCGGCTTTCGACTTCTTTTGGCCTGCCGTTTGTGGTGGATTTGTGGAGCATCTCTACTGATTGTCCAACAATAGTCAGCTAGCATTGACGTAGACCATTTGCCTTGGTACCGTTGCTCCATGGTGGCAATGTCCTGATGAAAGCGTTCGCCGTGCTCATCGCTGACCTGCCCGCAGTTATCAGGAAAGAAATCTAAGTGGGAATCAAGAAAGTGGATCTTTAAGGACATATTGCAGCCGAATTCATGAAACAAAGCCAACATATCCTCAACCAGACACTTGTAATTTTCTGCCTTGTCATTCCCCAGGAAGTTTGCTGCCACTTGATAGAATGCATCCCAAACCTGTTTTTCTTTACCTTGAAGAAGTTCCTCAAAATTGGGGTCTCGGAAGAGCTGTCTAATTTGAGGCCCCACAAAGATGCCCTCTTTAATTTTGGCTTCACTGAGGGAATTTGTCATGCAGGTACTTGAATGCTGGTCCATTCTTATCCATGGCTTTTACCAAGTTTTTGACAAGACCGAGTTTGATGTGTAAAGGAGGAATGATGATTTTGTGTGGCTGTGCCAATGGTGGGTGCTGTACATTCGTTTCTCCAGGCTTAAAAAATGCTCTCGGAGGCCAGTCTTTCTTGATGTAGTGCAAATCGATTGCTCTGCTGTCCCACAGACAAAGAAAACAGCAGTACTTTGTATATCCCTGCTGCAAACCCATCAACAGAGATACTACCTTCAGGTCAGAACATATCTGCCAGCCATACTTGCTGTAGTTAATCGTCTCCAGTAGCTGCTTTAGATTGCCGTAAGTCTCCTTCATGTAGACCGCATGTGCAATAGGTATGGATGGAAGCTGGTTCCCATTATTCAACAAAACCGCCTTTAGGCTCAGTTTTGAAGCGTCTATAAACAGCCGCCATTCGTGGGGATCATGTGCAATACCGAGAGCTTGTAGTAGACCATCAATATCGCAGCAGAACACAAGGCTTTCTTCTTTCTTAAAGAAAGATTCGAAGAGCTGATGGCGAGTGCGAAATGAAGTCACTCGGACATTCTGTTCCAGAAGATTCCACTGTCGAAGTCTTGAGGCCAGTATCTCCGCTTTGCTTTTCGACAGATCCAAATCGCGAACAAGATCGTTCATTTCATCCTGGGTAATTTTATGTGGTGCAGATGTTTCGTCAAAGCACGAAAAGTCATCATCCTTACTGCCACGTTGAGGAGAACTCGCCGACGCATGGCCATCCTCATCGTCTGAACTGATAGAAAAATCTGTAGGAGGTTCTGGAATTGGGAGTCCTTCGCCATGAGAGACAGGTCGCAGAGCAGATGGTATGTTAAGGTATTCAACTGTCCACTTCTTCTTCTTGGTGATGCCTCCAGAAGCTTGTCGTACCATACAGAAATAACAGTCGTCAACGTGATTGGTGGGCTCCCTCCAAATCATGGGCACAGCAAATGGCATTGCCTTTCTTTTGCCATTAAGCCACTGTGAAAGATTTACGGCACAAGTGCGGCAGCATACGTGTGGGGCCCAGTCTTTGTCCTGGTCGCCTATCTTGCAACCAAAATACAAATGATACGCTTTCTTAACTGTTGCACTGATGTTCTTTTTCTGTGCAGCAAATGTCACTTCTCCGCAAATAAAACAGAAGTTATTTGCACTATTAACACAGTTACGAGGCATTGCTACTGTTTAGTTACTTTACACTACAGCAATCACTTATGTATGCTAGAGCTTCGAAAAATATGCGCGAATGAACGGACATTGCACGAGTTAACTGTCACGTCGGCCATTTATAAATAAACTATAATTAGCTATTGCTTGATATTGCGCAATCAATTTCGCAACACTCTCAATAGAAACTTACAGTAAATGCTGCATTAACTTTTTTGCATGAAGGGGTGATGCAATATGACGCAAAATTTCGTAATTTCTCACTAAATTGCATTACATTATGCAGTAGCATCTATACAATGGACAAAACGTCAATATCTCTTGAACGTGAGCCAATCAACTTTTTTCAATGTGATATTCGTGTTCAGCACATTGAATTCATTCAGGATTGGGTACTTTCACCTAAGAAGCAATTTCACTGTTGACCAGTGTTATCACAGTCAGTATGGTCTCCTTTTTTGTATGTTGAATTTGTTCCCAATGTTTGAGTATTGATTCTTCAGCCTGTACTTGTTTGAATAATTTGAGCATCCATTTTTTCCCTTTATCTTATGGTTTTTATTCAAAGTAATGTTTAAATTTAAAATGATTAATTAACTGATAGTAATAGTTTGACTTAAAAAAAATAATACGTACATAATTTGATACTTTGAAGTGTCGAGGTGCATGTAGTAATTATTTAATGAGAAATTTTCTCAATACTTCTCTATTTTGAACAAATAATTTGTCTTCTTCCATTTTCGCAGCGCATACGAGTTCTGTTCTGACTTCTTAATGTGGCTACCCACACCCTCATCGCTTGTCCGTAGTCCCATATACCCTAGCCATTTAATTTCTTTTCTTGTCCTCTCAGTATTAGTGGTCGTTGTTTGTTACTTTATGTTTGTTATATCTGACATATCACTTTCCTGCTCCCTGCCATCTCTCCTTTATCAGTTAAGCAGTTACGCGAAGCTAAGTTGAAAATGTTCACTACATACAGTGTGATCAATCTCAAGTGAAGGTTGCGTGGATTAAATTCTTATGTTGGCAACATTGACTAGTTGGTTATCTTGAGACTTTTGCATAGTCACTATATAACTAGTTAAAATTTGCACATATGGTTCTGACAGATATGTTATGTTATATTTATGTTAGAAGAGAATAAAATGAAATTAAAATCATGTAAAATGTGGTAATAAAACGACAACAAATTGAAGCAAAATCACAGCGATTGTACTTATTCAGTATAGGTCTAACAAGGAAACACCTAAATCTATGGATTTTTAAGATACCACCATATTTCACTTGAGATTGATGTCATTGTATTTACGTACTCTGTGTACAATAACGTGACCATTTCTGTCACATTCTGGTCCATCACATATTTTTATTTTTCGAATTACTGTATCTATAAAGTATATTAATTTTAGATAAATGAATATTTTTTGAAATTTGAATTTGAAATCAATTAATTAAAAATGCCGCTAATTCAAGAAATTTCTCACGACATTTAAAATATATACGGCAAAGAAACAGATTATATGTGTTTAATATATACATTAACCACATATAAAATATTAATTGTAATTATTCAGAATGAAATTTGGATTTCTGTGATCCAACACAGAGTGCACTGAATGTGCTGTAATATTGTAGAAGGAAAAACATAGTAATTAATATGGTTCCTTCATTAAATGAGAATGATAAGAAATTATCTCTCAAGCTTGCAAAGATCGTTTCCGTAACTATATATACAAATTTCGGTAGAAAGGAAAAATGAATACATTACACAGCCGAGCTGATGAGAATTCACGTTGTAGTGGTTAAACGAAACTGATGCATATGTGTTAGTCCTCGGAGTGATGTGTTTCTTTTTCTTAAAATAATTAACAATTAAAATAATGCAAGTAATTGTCATCAATTAATTAAAAATGCCGCTAATTCAAGAAATTTATCACGACATTTAAAATATATACGGCAAAGAAACAGATTATATGTGTTTAATATATACATTAACCACATATAAAATATTAATTGTAATTATCCAGAATGAAATTTGGATTTCTGTGTTCCAACGCAGAGTGCACTGAATGTGCTGTAATATTATAGAAAGAAAAACATAGTAATTTTTTGAAATATTCATGGACTCATATTTAATCAGTTTAACCCTTCCACGATCTATTTTTTACCTGTACGCTGGAAATAATGGATGTATCAATAATAAAAGAATATTGAACGCAATTCAGTATGGAAGTGACAATTTTCGTGAGCGAAAACAATACTTCCCACGTGACCAAAAACGTACAGTTGTATTACAACTCTCCAAAGTATATTTAATTATGTATAATTAAAATATGCACATATTAATGACAAACTGTATTGAGGGTACTTCAGCTTGATTCACATGTTTACGTAATTTCCCCAATGTTCTGAAGTCATGCTTATTTATGAATAATAAATTAGATTGTCTATTTATATACTATTTAGGAAAACAAGTATTAATTCGCTTTAAGGCTGGACGCCCGCTTCAAGCTGAGTTCGATTTGAAATAGGCGTACCACTGCTTTTTTCGTGCAAATGTAATAAAAGACAAATGTTTAAGGGTCCGCGTGCTCTGTCTTATGCTGAGGAAAAAGATAGAGAAAAGAACTTGTCACCTAATCTAATCTGCCTGTAATTTATGGCTGCGTTATGGTCTCAGATAATCGCCGGTTGGCCGACACGTTTGGCAGTCGGGAAGCAACCCCCCCTAAATTAGACAATCTATATTTTCTCAAACACACAAAAAAGGTGAAGCGGAATATGTAAAATCACCTGCCGGATTCAAATTTTGAGTTGGAAAATAAAATCGAAATCGCATAAAGGTCGAAAAATCGTTTTTGTGTGTAAATTTTAAAATTTTCATTTTCTTCAATTTTTAATACTTATCTCGTGATATCTTAGCAATGCAGAGAGCTAGGGATCTGTTTTTTTTAAGGTTATACCCTAAAGTATTTGGATGATACTAGTGTTTTCGATTTTTCTTTATGGTGTGTAAATTTTATAAAAAAAAAAAAGTTTTAGTAGACGACCAATTTGTGTAACGTATTTTTCAGCTATCGAGTAACTAATCTTATTTTTCAGAATTTACCCATATATATGTGAAACAAAATAAAGCCAACATTCCAAAATTACTTTTTGTGCAAGAAATAAATTTCTAGATCGTTTCAGAAGCAAATTATTGCGAATCAAATATAATAATTATACTCCCAGCCCGCAAGCCGTGTGAGTCCTAACATGCGCTTCTAGCAGGTATAGCGTTAGGGACGGGAAGAGATATTGCTTTTACTTTCTGATACGTAGTATAAGGAAGTATTGTGACGCTGACATTGTATATGTACACTATATTGTAAAGAAAATATCAACGGTTTCGATAAAATAATGTCCGAGTAACGATTACTTTCTTAACATACACCGATCTCAGAAGTATTTTACAAACTGCCTAGAAACTGCCCGAAATGGTAGGCGGAGCTACCTCTCGACACAATGTGCGAGCGTACCACATACTCTATTTGATTTCAGTGAATTTCGCCCAAATTTCAAAATTTTGTTTTCCGTTTCGTGACCTTATTTTTAAAAATTAAGAAAAAATAAAATTTATGTATTGCTGTTGAGTGTTACATAATGTTAAATAAAGGCTTGTTTTTTGAAATTTCTTACATTTTTATTTTTATTTACAGCCCTTTGGACAATTTCGAAGAAATTACGATTTATCCATTGAAAGGCATTGTTTTCTTAAATTAGCGTGTAAATTCGGTAAGGTTTTCATGAAAAATACGATTAGGAAATGGGAAAAACGATTTCGAGGCCGGGCGTACAGCCTTAAACGTATTTCGAGTAATACTTTAAAATAACATCACAGAAGAAATATTTATTTTCAAATGTATATAGCCAATATGTCTGCACTTATTCAACGTATAGACAGAAACATGTTAGAACTTGAATAAAATCTGATATCTCTTGGATCACCTAAATTAGTACTAGTTCCTTCCCACGAACAAATTGAAACCCGATGATGCCAATATAATTTGAAGATCCTAAAGCAATTAAGACTTACTTTTATTATTATTAGACAATTGGCCAAGACAGATACGAGGGTAGAGGAAATATTTTATTCTTTGCTGCATCATCTTCTTTATTACCACTTATTTCTAGCAGTAATTAAGATTCTGTTATTCTTATATGTTATTATTATATCACTTTGAGCGATTCTAATATGGTTCTTAAAATGTTTCAATACTTGATTTTGCTGATATTTAACAAATTCAGATTTTGTTATACTAAGCTTAATAAGTTTTTGATTAACTTATATAGCACCAAGTCTATACGCTGTTATCAGATTATTATCCTCATAAGCTATCTACCTTTCTTTCGATCTGAACGTTACCTTGTTTAACTTTCCCACTGCATATTATAGTTCTAGATTGAAATCATTTTTCAATAATAGGCTTGTGTGCCTTTTCCATTATTTGTTTTAGATTGTGTATGTTATTATCTCCCCTGTTATGAAGCCATATCGATATTGTAATTAATATGTGTTATATATAATGTATTTTATTTCGTTCACTGTTACTTCTTATACTTCAGTTCTGCTTTGTAATTATTCTATCATTGCCTCTTCTTTTTATTGATCATTCATCAAGTTCCTATGACGGTTTTTTCTTCCATTTTCTCTGTACTCCTTATTATTAATGTAATTTACAAACTAAAATATGCAGTACATAAGTACAGTTACTCTCTACAAATCTCAAACATAATAAATAACACAAATGATATAATATAAACAAAATACTTGAAAATAATAAAATCCTCGTTAATCCTCTGATCAAACCCTTTGTATTTCTGTTCTTGCGTTACTATTTATACAAGTTTAATCTCTTTTTCCAGACAAATAGGCAAATAGTATGCTTTGTAATTTGGCATGGAACAACGACAATATCAATGATTCCGCAGAAACGGAGACGATAGAGTGTCAGTGTAGATAATACGTCGTTGATCTATATTTATTGATCGAGAGTGGAATATAGTCGTAAGCATGTGTTATAATTCAAATATGGTGTTTGATAAAATGTTGCGAAAAGCTCTGTAGGTTAATCATTAAAGATCACACCCAAAGCAATGCAGTTAATAAGTTTACTCGTAAAAATATAATTGGATTAAAACTAATAAATATAAAGAATCATAGATCATTTTAGATTTTGTAATGAAATGAGATTATTCAATCCTACGCGACAATATAATAAAAGATATAGCTAGCCAGATCATGCGCTAGAGAAAAAATAATTAAATGGCAATTGGATTATTTTACTAACAAAGATATAGTAAATTTATTCATTATATGCTTCGACTTTTCGAGTTATCTGAAATTATCGGTTCTCTTCATCACATTTCACATATAGAGAACTATTGTATAGAAATCACATAAAACTTGTTTTACAAACAGAAAAATATTAAAATTCCCACTTCTAAGTTAAATAATACGTAAATAATAGACTTTGGAAAAATATCTATAATATTCATATGAGGAAGAGGTACTTTTGTAAAAACTTATATATCAGTTGAGCTTTAGGTAACAAAAACGTATGATTTAAAATTTAAAGCGTATGATAAGGCACTACAAAAATATTAATGCTCTAAAAATATTCCACTGCTGTACTTTCTTAATATCTGGTAAAGGCTGAAACTAATTTCTTTCGAGCGATGTAGCAATTTTTTCGTACAATTGCAATATTATTATTACACACCAGACCAATCATTAACATTTTCGAAGTTGAAGTCCATAGTAATCATCTAAACTATTTTTATATTATCATAAAGTTTCTCTGTGATTTGGAGCTATATTGTATGGCTGATTTCTTGAATACAGTACATGCATACTTTTTCCATTATTTTCTCTATTTTTGTTTGACGTTTATATGTGTAGGTACTTACTTACAGTAAAAGGAATTTATTATCATTATCATTAATGTTAATGCACCACAATTCAGCGAATTTAAATGGTCATTAATAATTCTCTTACATATTGAGTTACATCTTACAGACTGAGACCTGGCCGATGGATGCCCCTCCCACAAGGTGCGCAGTGAATCCTTATAATATTAGGATAAGCACGAGCAGTCTGGAAAAATTGTCAAGCGGTACACATATACCGTATGTGTCAATTTTCATTAGGTATAGGGATTCAATGTTTACGTGCGATTTATACGTATACAAGTAATACGTGGCAACGTGGCACCCCTACTGTCCGTCACCAATCCCGGCAACAATCGACATCACAACGATTTTCTCCGATCTTTCCACTTCTCTCCACCAGATTTTACGTTCAGTGTTTAGCTGCGAACACATTGCGATCTAGTCTGCAATAAAAGCTGTCTTATTATTGGAACGGGAAACATCAAATGGCCGCCGCGATCTCCTGATCTAGTAGTTTATTATTATTTTCAGAATCCTTTTTTATTTACCTTACTTTTAATTTTATTAGAATTACGTTTTTGTTTGTGTCATGCAGTGTGAACGCAGCTTAATAATTCTCGGCATTTACTGAAAGGAAAAAGAAAAACAAATCCTTGCAACTCATAAATATTATTTCTGAACGCATTACAAACACCCAAGCCGGTGGTCGAATAGTTACTGCTAACCAGGCTAACTTGTATTTACGAGCATGCATCGGTCGTGCTCGCATTGGAAAGGAAACAAGGGGTACTATGCTGCCACGTACTGTATGGATTAATCGCCTATGGCTAATGAAAATTGACACATGCTGTATGTATCTCTTTTCAGTATATTACAATTTCTTATCTGCATTTACTCGTTCGTCCGGCTAATGTATGCGATGATGAACAAATGGTATCATTTCTTTTTTCCGAATACTTTCTGTCAAGCACTGACCTATAAATCTGCGCGACTTATAGGTCGAGGCTCCTCCCATCGGCCAAGAAGGAAAGTAGGTGTTTTTCTCTTATCAAAAAATAACTTTTTGCGAATGCCTCAAAGAAAGTTTCAAAATTCAAGCCGAATGTAACACTTTTATCTAGAGGTTTATTTTAATAAGAAAATAAGTATTTAAAACTTTGTATGAAACACTCGGAACGCTCATACGCATATGAAAGGCATGTGGTGCCCACACTTTTTTAATATGATTAAATTTACAAATAAAAACAAATTACTAAATTATATAATACTCAATTTACGTGTATGTAAACTTATTTTGTTTAAGTAGTAATTGTGTTGTTTTTCCAAATTCTTTCCAAATATCTTCTTTTGTATTATTTGATATTTTGAAATTTAAACAAGTTTAAAAAAGCTTTTAGAAATCTTCAGGACAATTAGGTACTTGCTTTATTTATTTATGGTAGTGAATATTTAAAACATAAATTTATACTAAAATAAGAAGATTTAAATAAAATCCACAATTAGACATGTTGAAACAATTATAATTATCATCTTTAATTGGAAATTTGTACTTAAATGTTCTTATTTTAGTATAAATTTATGTTTTAAATATTGACCACCTTAAATAAATATAGTACCAATGTAATTGTTTTGAAGATTTTTTTTCTGCTTTAAGCTTGTTTAAAATCAAAATATTTCACTTTCGTATAAATAATATTTCCAATTATAGACAACATTCCATGTTTGTGATAAGATCTTTCATATTTAATTTCAGTATGCTTATTTTGCTTTTGTAATAATGTGCACATATGGTTTATATAGTTATGTTATGTTATAATTATATAAATAAAGAGAATGGAAAGACATTTTCATTGTTTATAACAAAATAAT
The DNA here is from genome assembly GCA_963170755.1 of Amphimallon solstitiale. Taxonomy (NCBI): domain Eukaryota; kingdom Metazoa; phylum Arthropoda; class Insecta; order Coleoptera; family Scarabaeidae; genus Amphimallon; species Amphimallon solstitiale. The sequence goes on from OY720679.1 coordinate 16,875,797, forward strand.
CATTTAGATCACAATGACAGAAAATGAGATGTTTGAAATAAATAGAAAAATATATGTGCGTCTAGCCAAAATAGACATAGCAAGTCATTAAACCTATAGCAAATGTTCAAAATGGCCTTCTTCAAATTCACACAACACATTTTGTAAATTATTAACTTTATGTTTAATATCATTTTGTAATACTTCTAAATTATGAAGTCTATTGGAAAAAACTTGGTAAGATCTGAAGAGCGAGCTTGTCAACGTCTCCTACTGATAAGACGATCACTGGATGTAACTATTGTGCAGTTTGATTTCATTCAAATCATTAATGAAAGGCTGTAAAATCAGTTCTTTATATCTTTGTGCATTAGTGAATGTCATTAGAAAAAAGTGGTCCAACTGGTAACTGGTTTCTTGGAAAATGTGAATTTTCAGCAGACCAGGTTCTATAATTTTAGCTGTTGACATAACCTGACAAATGAAACCACGCTTCATCAGAAAAAAATTTGGTATTTAATATTTCAGCATTGCTAATTGTATTGTAAACCATTGATAATAATTTATTCCTTGTAGGAATGTGTAAATGTTTCTTCAGGGCTTTATGAACATTTCTATATGATACACCTACAAGCAATATTGCTTATAGGCTATTACTAGTTTCCAATTAACGAACACAAACCTGATTGTGCAGACAATATTCGTATAGACCTATTTTGGCTGCCTTCTATTCTATTTCGAATGTCTGTTTCAATGTCCTCGGTTAGAATGGTTGGTGCTCAATCACGTTTTCTTTTTAGTACACTGACTGTTTTACTAATCTATTACGATGTTACAGAAATGTATCGTATCATACGAAATATTATGATTTGGGTTTTCAGTAGTGACTTGAGATATGCAGGATTGTACAAAGTATGTCCACCGTTCATTTTCACCTTCAGTACCACTGGAAAAGTGCGCCATAATAATAAACGTATCCTGCTGGACACCGAACGGTATTTCAACCGATTTCTGTACATACCATTTAATAATTTAATTTGGCTTAAAAATCATACAACACATAACAAAGAACTGAATATTTAATAGACAATATTGTCTTTATAAAGAAAAATTTCGAAGAACTTAGGGATACATAAGTAAAAAGTAAGTAAAACGTGATAATAACGACAACAAATTGAACAAAATGACAGCGATTGTACGTAATCAGAATAGGTATCTGTCAAAAAAAAATATAACTTAGTCTACGGATTTTTCAGATAGCACACTTCATTTGAGATTAATCTCATATATGTAGAGATTCTAAATATTGCTGACAATGATTTACAACGGCTAGAATACCTATATCCAAACTTCCCCTCGTTGACTGTCGAACTCATTGAAAAATCCAAGGGTTATTATAACACAGCAATAAAGTCATTTCTCAATTTTTTTTCATTTTCCACTCGAGCAGGGTGCACTAATGACTTCAAATAGACCAATAGAAAAAAATCCAAAAGATTTAAGACTGAGGATCAAGCAGGCCATAAGTGAGGTACTCCTCGACCGATTCAGCAATCTTCCAAATGTTTCGTTTAAAATGAGTGGGTGAATCATCGTGTATAAACAGCATTTCATTTTTCTTTGCTAGTGGCGAATCTCACGTAGTGATTCTTTCAAAAAATGTTGATACATTTCACTGGTAAGTCTTTCAATTAACCAGTCGCCCACAATTTCAATCGCGGGTGACAAAACATTTTGTCGTTGCTTATTGAAGAGCTTGCAAATATTGTTTAAAACGTCGAAATTTCGGTACACAATTTTAAAATATAAATTAGTTGCCAAATTATAGATGATATTAAAAAGGGTAAAAAAGCCCAATATAAAATTTCGTTTATACAACTTACTGTTCCCGTTGGGAGTCAATTATAAAAAAGCTAATAACAAAACATATTGTGTGTCAGAGAGCTGTTATGTGTAAAAGTGTTGGAATTTGGAAATTTTAATTTGTGATTTGACTTTTTGAGAAAGATGTTATAAACATTGAAACGCCAAAGTAAATGGATCGTATTATTTTAATTTTGTAATTTATTTTTACACAAGTAACCCAAGAAAAAACAAAAAAAACACATATTTTACAAAAAAGGGGTAAGGAAAAATAACATTTTATATTTGTACTATGTATATGTATATATAAACATTAAAATTCCTGGTATTAGCGGCCTGTTTCTTATTACTTGTCAAATATTAAAAATTTAACAATAAAAAACACATAATTAAAACGTTTCGACAATTTTATTCTTGTCTTCTTCAGTTAAAACACTTTTTTTTTTATATAAGTACACATTTTGCTAAAACTGTTCAGCGGCAAACCAGAACAACTGTAAAAGATACAATTTCTTATTAAATTTACAGAACGCATTTTATACCAACGCTTTTTAACTCACCGTAAAGCGTTGGTATAAAATGCTTAAAATCTTATCTCTAAGCTAACTTTTAGGAAAATCCATTATAAAATCAAACTTGACAACTGAAAAGCAACTTATTAAATGGCATTCAATCAATTGTCAATTTCGCAACGAATATCATGGCTCACTTAAATACGGTATTAAAATAAAAAACATTATTTCGAAACACCACAATAGCTCAGTAATGGTCACTTTTAAAATATTAAAGTCCCACATGCTTTTAAGGAAATTTAGTAAGCAATTCAAAAATAAACCGATATACAGGTTATTGCGTTTGAAAAAAATCACTTTTAGACAAAAATATGTTATGTGACTTTCATCCAGTTTCCTGCAAATTCAATTAGAATGTTTTTTATGAACAACGCTGGACACAAAAATTGTGTCCATCTAATATACGTCGTTTTCGAAAAATATAATTTTATAAAAACATTGTATTTTTCAAAAAAAAAAATGGTAATAATTCAAAAATCTTAAATTTTAGGCCTATACTTATAACTCTTTCGCTAAGAATTATACGGGGAATACAAAAATGTAGTGTATATAGGCTGTTCTATTTAAAAAACTATAACTATGGTCAATCACCAAGTTTTGAAACACTGCATAGCAAGAAAGCCGTTTCAAAATATCTTTTCTCATAAAGTCACAATCTGCCTTCCCCGCGGAGATGACTCACCCTGTATATAAGCATTGAAACATATTAATACTAAATAATTCATAGTAAGAACAGTATTCAGTTGGCTTTTTAAGCATTTATTCTTTTAGATGAAAGAGAGAATTTACCGTATTTACTGGCGTATCTTTTCTAAACTAAAAGTTTATTATCTATACTTATTTTGACTGAATTTTTTTGTTGTAAGAAATGCCAACAAAACACTCTACCAATCATTTTGTTCAGTATATGAGAAAACACACTTTAACACGAAATTACGCCAGGCACTCTAACACATAAATGTTGCGAAATCAGGGAACACCGCATGCTTCAGGATTGCTGTTATACAGATGTACAGATATACAAACAGAGTCCACAACAGTGCCCTCAAGATATGGCGGTGAAAAGACTGGAACTTGAAATCGACGACTCGTACAAAAATGAACCTTTTTAAAAATTATTCACACACATTATGAGGTCACTACAAGTGACTTTATAAAGGTCTCCAATCCTGAACCATATACATGGTTTAGTTTTGTCAGGGAGGTTCAGGATAAACTGCTCGTAATCATACGTTTGATTCAGCATCATACTAAAGAGCTATATATATATATATATATATATATATATATATAATATAGATAAGATATATATAGATAAGTATACTTATTGCCCTCAAGTAATGTATAGTTGCGGCAAAAAGTTTTGTCGGATACTACGGCCATCGATATAGAACATATGCCTAGTCAACTGTAGTGGACTTTAGTTTGCTTTAACATTAGAGTGATTGCATTCAATGATTTTGTACATAAGTGCGAGTGTATAGTATGATATACATTTCAAATATTTGTGTTTATTTATGATTAATAACATGATGACAAAAAATACGATTGCTGCTCCTTTATATTCGTCTCGCTTTCGGAAGTATTTTAAAGATATCGGCTTTACCTTGTAATTATTTTAATGATATATGAGAATGAATTATTAATTTCTCTTCTGAAACAATGATAAAACTTGTTAATTTTTGACTATAATAATATAAGCATTGTTTTATAGACAACTAAAAATGACAAAAATAATTTAGTGTTGTAGCAGTTACAGTGCCTGGTCCTCTTATAAAATAGAAAAATATTTCCATTCTCTAATAAGCGAATATTTAGAATTATTGAATATTAGGTATAGTCTTTCTAACTGACATCGATAGTGTTCAATAGCGAAATTAAATTATAAAAATTTTGCCGCGGGTAATATTCGAACATCTGTTTCTTAAGGCTGCATTGGAAAAGGACTGGAGGGGGGAGAAATGTTTCAAAAACTATTAGTTTGACTTCAGCTTTTCCGGCGTTAGAAAGCAAAACTTGTAAAGTTTATACTTCGAACAAACAGATAAAGGCTTCACTATGTGCACAAGTATACTATCTTGCAAATCAAGTTATTATATAAGCTATCGTTTACTATTAGGGTAAGTTTTGCAAACTTGGAAATAGCTGTGTCAGTCTTATCATTTTGTTGACCAGGGTGTTGATCAATCGAAAATTAACGACAACCCCTGTATTACACCTGTCTAGTCGAGTTGGCCAAAAAGTTATTGGGTTTCACCACGTTCTGTATTTTTCATAAAATTTTCAGGAGTTTCTTCTTTTGCTAACTATTTTACAATGTAAGTTCAAGTTTAGGAATTATTTTATTATAGTTGAGGCAAGGTTTTGTCGGGTCTGAAGAGTAGCAATATGGAAGGTATGTTTGGCCAACTGTAGTAAATTGTAACACCAAATAAAGAAAGATTCTATTAATTTTTTTAATACAAAAGTTTGAGTATATAATGTGTCTGTAATTGATCTACGCCGCCGCCACTTACGAGGGGTTGTTTTTATATTCCCGGACTAGACATTTTTCAATTTTAATATAATTTTTCATTATAGTGTTTTATTATCATACATACCTTGGTAACGACTTTGACAATTTACAAAACAATTGCAGCAGTATTAGTTTTAATATCTGTCAGTTTGAGATGTCACGTATCAAAATGCATAAACTTGAATATCTAGCAGTTATAAAATTCTTGACAAAACAAGGAAAATCTCCAAAAATTATCCGTGAAAAAATGTTGGCTGTATACGGGGATGATTGTCCTTCAAAGTCGACTATTTGCGAATGGGCAAAATTGTTTAAACATGGCCTAGAAGCACTGGATGATGATCCCCGTCCAGGTCGGCCTGTTGATCTGATCACCGCCCATGTTATTGAAAAAACCAAGTGTTTGGTACTGGAGGATGCAAGATTAAAGAAGCGACAATTAGCAGCTTCATTAGGAGTTTCAGAAAGCACGGTTTTCAGAATTCTACACGAATACCTTGGAATGACAAAAGTTAATGCCAGATGGGTTCCGCGAATGCTTTCGCCATTCCAAATGAGTGTGCGGATGGAGACGTGTAACAATTTTTGGCGCTTTGTGGAGACGAACCAGGTTTAATTATCAATCGACTTGTCACCGCAGATGAGACCTGGGTCCATCATTTTGACCCTAAGTCAAAACAAGAATCAATGTAGTAGCATGTTAAGGGATCTAGCCCTCCCAAGAAGTTTAAAGTTACCCCTTCTGCAGGAAAAATAATGGCAACGCTTTTTTGGGATTGTCAAGGAATACTAATGATTGATTATCTACGTAAGGGTAGTACGGTAACAGGAGAGTATTACGCAAGATTAATACATCGCCTAAGAGATTCTATTAAAGCGAAAAGGCGCGGAAAACTGACGCAAGGTGTCCTGTTGCTTCACGATAATGCACCAGTCCACAAATCAAGATTTGCAAAAGCTGTCGTTGCCGAATGTGGCTTTACAGAAATAGACCATCCACCTTATAGTCCAGATCTCGCTCCGTGCGACTATTTTTTGTTTCCTAATCTCAAAAGAACTCTAAGAGGAACGTAATTTATGGACGATTACGAACTTATAGCGGCTGTTGAAAGGTATTTTCCAGACAAACCAAAGGAATTTTTTTATAATGGGTTAGAGATGTTATTGAAACGATGTAATACTTGCATCCAATAGCAAGGGGACCATATTGAAAAATAAATTTTTATTGCTGTTCGAAACTTTTTTTTTTTCATGCCTAGTCCGGAAATATAAAAACGACCCTTCGTACATTTTAACGATTTTCAAATTTTGCAGTTTCCACCCCTGCGTGTATTCAAATTATTAAGCGCATAAGCGCACTTCACAGGGTTTTCTAGCAGTGACTTTAAAAATTATCGACACAAACTAATCAACTTTAAACAGAAAGTGAATTGAATGAATAATATTGGCAATGTCATAGTTGCACGTAAGCATGATCATATGATAATAAAGTGAAGTTTATTTTGGGAACTAAATACGAGGGTCAGACAAGCTACAATTATTGAGAATAGAAAAATTGATACAAGTTTTTAGAATTTTTATTTTAAATATGTTCAAAATAATTGCCATTTACAATAATGCACTTAACCCTTCTCTCCTTCCATAGTTTAAAAGCGTTCAACCAGCTGTCCTTAGGGATACTATCAAAAAAACACTTAACGGCGATGTCAATCTCTTTCTTCTGACTGGAACCTTTTCCCTCTCAAATGATTTTTGAGCTCAAAAAATAGCCAGAAGTCACACATCGCCAAATCCGGTAAGTAAGGAGGATGTTCTATAATTTTGATTTTGTTTTCCGCTAAATACTGAAGAGTTGTCCCTGCTGTATGGGACGACGCGTTATCATGATGTAACAGGATCCCGTTTTTGGGCACTCTACTAAACACTGAAGGCAAACAATTTTCAACATACCATATAGCGGTAACTGTCTTCTGATCTTCTAATTTAATGGCGGCCAGTAAACCCGTACTTCTAAAAAATACTGCGTACATAACTTTTTTCATTGCTCGTTGTTTTTTCACCATCGTAGGGATTTCCTCGTCTTCATGTATCCAGACTCGGCTTTCTTGGCGAGTGGGAACATCAAAAAACGGTATGTTCGTTTCATCGCCAGTTACAATTTTAGAAATAATTTGATGGCCTCCAGCATTCAACATATCTAAAGTCTGTTGGCAAATTCTAACACGTTCTGCTTTTTGTAAATCTGTCAGATGAGGTGGTACAAACCGAAATACAACCTTTTTTAAATGTAAATGTTCGTGCAATATTGATCTCACTTGCGAGGATCCAATATTCAGATTGGACTCTATCATTACATAGGTAATGCGGTTGTCCTCTTCCACCATTTTCTTCACCCCAGCAATGTTTTCGGGGTTAATATCAGTTAAAGGAGGACCAGTTTCTTTTTTGTGTACCACCGACTTGCAACCTCGCTCAAATTCTTTATACCATCTATAAACAGTAACCAATGATGGTGCGAGATCCCCAAATGCCGATTTTAAACTTTCCTCACACTCATACGCGTTCTTGAAATCATGGCGGCCGAAAGTTCTCTCGTGATAATTCCATTTTTCCGATAACAGAAGCTGGACTACTTCTCAGACACTATTCAACCAAATGTCACAAACAAAACTGCAATTGACAGATAAAATAATGCACTATTTAATAAACAACAATTTTTTTTGCACGGGTAACTAGATTTTTCAATTCTCAATAATTGTAGCTTATCCCTCGTATTTAGGCGGACCTACCATCGAATAACAAATGAAGTAAGACCAAGTTGCCGACCTAATAGCATAATATTTTAATGATATTTGCGAGTATAAATTATATACTAACTAGATATTATTTTTTTTATATTATTGTTGTTTTTTCTTGAAGTGATTTGTATTTACTTTAGATGGTGAAGATTATTAATTGTAATAGAATGAGCAGTATTTTATAGAAAAGTAAAATTAATATAAAACAACAATTTGGGGTTGATACCTCTGAAGGCAAGTTTGAATCTTGCCGGCGATGTGAAATTTCTAAAATTTAATTTGCAAGCCAGTGTCGATTGAGAAGAATATAATTCAAAACATTTACTTATTATAGAACAGCTTCAACATTCAAAGTACACACAGATACATTTTTAACGGCTTATATTGTATTAAGAAACAGATGTTCGAATCTTATAATTTAATTTATTAGAGAACACATATAAATATTTTTACATTTTATAAAAAGAAGAGATTGTTACAACATCAAAATTGTTTAAGTCATATTTTTAATAATGATATTTGTATTATATAAAGCTAATATCAATATTATAATATAAAAAGGAAGTATAAAAAATTGATGGAATAATCGAGAACAAAAGATGCTGGATTAGATGGAAGATTGAATTAGAAGATTTAATACGCCTGATTAATACAAATATTATATCTATTTTCTTGACATTATCTATAATTTACAACTAGCGACAAAATATTATTAAACATGCAATAACCATAGCACTCCTAGTGACTGATGAGTGCGTATAGAAATTGAATTTTCCATCAAATTTAATTAATATGTGATCTTAATGAATTTATGTTCCCTGCGTGAACTCCCCCATCTGTGGAGGAGTCCCACATTGATCGCGCGAGAAGAGGACACTCATCAAAATGTTCCCTATCCATTGTCGATTGAAAGAAAATCAAATCAGAGAACGATCTGACTGTAATAGCCATTTAATACGATTGCTGCTCGACTGTCAAAATACAAAGCACCCTATAAACATGAAACCTCTATAATAGAAATGAATTATAGCATGTTAACATGTATTTTACATACTATGCTACCTGCGTATTAAAAGAGCTTTTACGCATATTTATATGTTGCTGTACCTATATAGACACTTGTACGATATATGTATATACAGGGTTATGATAAAGTAACGCACAAAATTCATAAAACGTACAATGTTCATTTTTGAAAAAAATGCAAAAACACGTGAAACAGTTTATTTTATTCCGCGTCTTTTAACATAAGTCAAAAAAATAAAACGTCAAATTTGCCAAAGTTATGACGCCATCAATATTTTTTTTAAATATGAAGCTTGGTTTTTTTTTTTACTTTATTTGATAAAGCTTGTTTTTCTGCATTATAAAGAAATAATTGAAGTAGGGGTCACATACAAAAAAAACTGAGAGAGTTAATAAAAAACAAAATAAACTAGTTTTTGAATTTATGAAAAGAAACTAAATATTAAAAGAATTAAAACTTAAAGTTACCTAGTAATAAAACAACTGTTTGTCAGTGTCAGTCTTACAATTAGTGTCATACCAATTTTACTATGATGGCTCCTTTAACGGAAAGGGAAAGGATAGAAATTCTAATGATGGTATGTTACGGCTATAGACTTCAAAGTCATGAAGAAGCATGTGTTTTATTTAACGAAACACATTTTGAAAGACCTCCAATTGATAGAAGCACAGTAAGCAGAATTGTTGCAAAATTTAATGAAACAGGAAGCGTAAGTGATGCTCCAAAATCTGGAAGACCGGGAATAAGCGACGATGCAAAGTTAGATATTTTGCTGTCATTAGAAGACAACCCTCATGCAACTACAGCAGAAATTGCCTTACAACAAGATGTTAGTCAGTCGTTTGGTGTAAAGTTTTTAAAAAAAGAAGAACTGCACCCATACAAAGTTCAACTTGTTCACGAACTCTCAGAAGATGATCCGGACAGACGTTTGGAATTTTGTGAAATTTTCATGAGGCATTGTGACGAAAATTCAAATTTGCTTAATAGTGTAGTATTTTCAGACGAGGCAACGTTTTATTTAAGTGGTACAGTAAATCGACACAATTGTCGCTACTGGGCTCGGGAAAATCCCAACTGGATTCAGACAAAACACACCCAGCGCCCCCAAAAAATTAATGTATGGGTAGGAATCGTCAGGGGAAAATTTACTGGTCCTTATTTCTTTCGTGGGAATTTAACAGCTGAGCGATATTTGGAACATCTTCGTATAGCAGTGCTTCCGGATCTAATTGCGGCATTTCCGGATCCAAATAATAGGGAAAACTTGGATTCCAGTATTTGGTTCCAACAAGATGGTACACCACCACTTTATGGTCTTAATGGTCGAAGGTTTCTGGATAACCAGTTTGAAGGAAGGTGGATTGGAAGACGTGGACCAATGGAGTGGCCACCTAGGTTACCTGATCTCACCCCCCTTGATTTCTTTCTGTGGGGACATTTAAAAAGTCGGGTCTACGTTAAACGACCAGACAATTTAGAAGACTTAATGGAACGAATTAGACATGAAATGACTCGTATAACTCCGCAGATGATCGAGGACTCTGTAAATCAGGTCTACCATCGTCTTGGCCTATGTCAGATAGTGAACGGGACACAGTTTGAACAATTCCTGTAAGAAATCGTTTTGGTTTAATGGACTGTTTAGTTAATTTAAATGTTATTACTATAATAAAGTTTATTTTGTTTCTTATTAATTCTCTCAGTTTTTTCTTATGTGACCCCTACTTCAATTATTTCTTTATAATGCAGAAAAACAAGCTTTATCAAATAAAGTAAAAAAAAAAAACAAGCTTCATATTTAAAAAAAATATTGATGACGTCATAACTTTGACAAATTTGACGTTTTATTTTTTTGACTTATGTTAAAAGACGCGGAATAAAATAAACTGTTTGACGTGTTTTTGCATTTTTTTCAAAAATGAACATTGTACGTTTTATGAATTTTGTGCGTTACTTTATCATAACCCTGTATATACCGGGTGTCTGTTTAAGTTCGGCCTCCGGCCATATCTCGGCAACCATTTACCGTACAACCTAGCGAAAAAAAGTTGATAATAAAATGGACCACCGGAATTTCAACAAATATATTTTTAAGTTTCCAAAATGATTGCAAAGGGACGCAATTCTCAAGATCAATAAAAAATTAGATAATTTTTCATTAAATTCTAGATTAAGACAGATTAAAATTTTTACTAGCAACATTTTCAGACATGTTTATACAATTTTCATTTGAAACTTTTTGATGTTAAGTCCCATACGAAGGGGAGGGTGGAGGGTGGAGGGAGGTATGCCTGCGTACAAAAGTAGTTATAATTTCGGATTACCTCAACAGATTTTAATGTTTCTGGGCTCATCAGATAGAGAATTTTCAAAGAATTGAAAAATATGTAGTAAGAAATTACGTGGTTGTCAAAAAAAAATAGCGGGGGGGGGCGCTGTTCTCAATACATGTATATTACTTGTTTTTCTCTAAAATTTTAAATTGAACGGTATATTTTTAATATCATAATGTTGAAGCACATCAAAAATTGAAGGGAATGATAAAAACTGGAAATTGATACCTTTTTTCTTAAGGAAGAAAAATAAAAATATTTAAATATAAATTTATTTATTTATTGCGAGTAATAATTTTATTATAATTTTAAGAGGGTCACTAGACAGTGTATAGTTGGTTTTCACTTGAATTTTCATCATACTCTTCCATAAATGTATTCATTTCAATCTTCTCACCAATTTTTTAATTCATTGCATACTCGATTGCATATGTTACGATAATCTCCTTTTAAATGTTTCCAAATTCTCTAGCTATTTTTAAATTTCATGTCTTGTCTTGACATTGAAGTAAAATAATAACAACAATAATAATAATAATAATATATCTTTGTTACCCAACAGATATACATCTAATTATAGGAAAACAGCAAAAATAATTTCCCTAACTCATGAGCTAGGTAGATAATAACGAGAAAAAAAAACAATATAATATAATGCGTGAGTTATAACTAAAGGGCGGATGTTTAGGCAAATGCCTGAATGCCTGCCTTTTTTTTTGAGTATTTTCTCGATTTTTGCCTTTTTAGTGTAATGAATGCCTTATTCTTGATTTTTTTGTCAATTTTTGCCTTTTGGTAGAAGTTTTCACCGAAAGATTAAGTACCTGTTTATTCTTTCGAAAACAGATATACCGGAGAACCCATTCCCTTCTATTATATTTATTTCAATGGAATTATCTCTTGTTTTAATTTCCTTAAATGTAAATGTAGACGTATTATAATACCAAAGGCAGAAACTTTCTCCTAGTTTGATAAACTAATCCGTTTTGGAGGAGTGGTTCGCCAAATTTTACTCATTTATTTTCTTCGCATTATTGTGTTTACTGCCCGTGTGCTTGTTAAGTGATATTTTGTGAAAATGCCGCCAGTACGAGGTTCGAATATAAAAAAGTGGGTCAAATTGGATAAAAATTTGACAGCTGATAAAAGCTCCATCTTTTGCAAAGTGTGCTCAAAGTTGGTAGTCCTGTTCTGGTTTTCAAAGCTAGAAATTCTAGAGTAACAAAAAACATAAAATAATTCCCGACGAATCCACTTTGCGGAAGAATTATTTATATACATGTTATCAATCGGTAAGTTCTTAAAACGAACAAAGAACATCTAAATTATTATTTTTCTTCGAATTACAGAAAATTGAAAATATAAGAAGAGATATCGCTGACAATTATATCTGGGTTCCTCTGAACAAAACAACAGATTGCAGAGGCCGATATATTGCTAATATGATCGAAAAACTAGAAGAAAAGCAGCCTGGAATTCCTCATCTGTTAGCTTGCAAAGTATTAGAAAAAAAAATCACAAAACGATTGCCAACTTTTTAGACGATGGTCTGAGTAAGTTTCACATAAATGTACACTGTGAATACATTTTACAAACATGTCACTTTTTAGGTATATTATATCCAAATGGAGTAAGGAAAGACAATATACTTTTGATAGTCACCGATGTTAGAAACGTTCTACCAATCGATGATTCATCTTACAGGTTTGGCTCATGGGCTGCATAGAGTTTGTGGGTTTATAAGAGAACAGTTTTGTGTAGTGAACAAGTTAATATCTTCGACAAAAAAGGTAAGAATGTTGTCAAATCTTTTCGTTAATTAAGTATCTAACTGTTCTTAAATTCTGCAGTTTACTTAAAGGCTCCTTTGCGTGTTTCCGTCTATAAGAAGAAACTTCCCAAACTCCTTTGCCCCCAGAACCTATCCTCACAAGATTAGATTTCAGTGTGCATATTTTCTGCAACTTATTTCGAAGAAATTAAAGAGGTATGTGTTTCAAATTGTTGATTTAATACAAATATACATATATGTGTATTTTCTTTTTAAGGTAGTTAATTCTTTCGACAGAGGTTCTTCGCAATTTATTGCAAAATCTCAAGACGCGTTCGAAGATCCTCAAGTGAAAAATGGCCTTATCTTTATTAAAGCCAATTATGGAAGATTACCTGACGCTATAGAAAATTTAGAAAGCCGTGGTCTTAGTTCAGTTGATCATGCAAGAAATTTCAACAGTGCGAAGGCCTCCATAGAAAACGTTACTGGTCGTATGGGGGAAAAAGTTAATTAAAAATTAAAAGCAGTAATTAATAAAAATCCTGGGTTGGGAAAAATTATGTAAGCGGCAAAAATCCACGAAGAGATGGCAGAAACATTGGAGCTGGAGCTGAACATTGCACAGACTGCAACTTTAAAATATGCTCCTGTTACTTCATGTGAGGTCGAAAGATCACTTTCGAGGTATAAAGATATTGTATCAAATAAACGACAAAGTTTGTTACCAGAAAATATTGAAAAACATTTAATTTCAGCTTGGGAAACTAACGTTTGTGATGGGTAGAGTTTTTACTTACAAATTTGTGTAAGTAGCTATGTAAATAAAGTTGGCTTTTTCAAATTATACTTCCTTTTTTAAATTTTACATGCCTTTTTTTAAAAAATTATTTGCCTTCTTCTCTATATAATCATGCCTTTTTTGCGGGTTTTCTTTGCCTGAACATCCGCCCTTTAGTTATAACCAAATCATTTACTCATTGGTAACGAAAGGGTATAAAAATACCCTATATCTAAAAATAAAAGTAAGTAAAAGAACCCATTATTATACCTAAACATAAATAAGAAAATATTGTAATGAAATGAGCCCCCAAAAAAAAAAGCAGACATCCGAGCGACGACAAAAACGTACCGGTAAACAAGTCGTAAATCAACAGCGACAGAAAGTCTGGAATATGGTAGAAGAAAGCCGGAATTTGCTAGACTTTTTGTCTACACATATAAATGCCGCCGGTGGGATAAGGAATTCATTCATTCAGTAGTATTAGTACAGTGCAAACAAACATAAATACGGTGAATAGTGCAGTGTTATTATAGTTCAAGAAGTAAATAAATATTACAGACATAAGTAGTAGTAATAGAAATAAATACGTGTGTTAATTTATTCGTAGTAGTTTTAAGTGCGTACATTTATTTTATATTTTTATATTGTGATTAGATTTAAGTGTGTAAATATACAGACAGTTTTAAAACATTTGCACGAGTTGTTTATTTCGACCCCGTAAACGCAACAATATATTGACCAAGTAATATAAACGAGAAAGAATATATTTAAATCAGAAAGTACAAAAAATAAAACAAAAAACTTCAACTTAACTGTCCACCACTATCTTCAATATACATGTTTACTTGTCCATTAGTAGAGAACACAGTTACTTCAATGTCGGAGCCAGCAATTGTTGTAATCGGCTTTTTACGATAAACTATGTCTTTTATTCTGCCCCATAAATAAAAATAAAGAACATCTCGAAAAGCGAATAAAAACGTAATAATGTCTTCCTTCGGGATAATTTAGGAAATATTGCCGGGAAGCAAGAATGCATTTTCAAGGATTGAAAGAAAGTACATCCTTATCATGTCATAATTTTTAACGTTGGAATATGACATTTTACAAACTTAATAATTATGTGGCGGTGTCCAAAAAAGCTTAGTTTGCTAAATACGTACAAAAAGTTTAACTATAAGTGACACTAATATTTTTACATTTCGATTTTCATGGCCCCCCGTGGAAATCTCATAATATTCAGTATCACGGTACATGCGATGTTGTATGATGATGGAAATTAAAAAAAAAAGCACACTATGCACTGTTCATTATTATTATTATTTTATTTCAATGTTGGAAAGGACAATAAATGATATTTAAAAAATAATAGCTAGACAATTTGAAAAAAATTAAAGGGATAATATAAAAACGAAAATGAAAAGTGTGAACACATGGATGTTAAAACTAACATCAAGCAGTAAATAATTACTGTGACTTACATATATACCTTTATACGTAAAACGTATATGCATATATATGACATTTTACAAACTTAATAATTATGTGGCGGTGTCCAAAAAAGCTTAGTTTGCTAAATACGTACAAAAAGTTTAACTATAAGTGACACTAATATAACGTAATATATGCAATCAATTAAAAAATCTATAAAAAGATTGAATTGAAAAAATTTATTTATGGAAGAGTGTGATGAAAATTCAAGTGAAAACGAACTATACACTGTTGACCCTTTTAAAATTAAAATAAAATTATTACTCGCAATAAATAAATAAATTTATATTTAATTTTTTTTATTTTTCTTCGTATAACTATATTTTCGTCAAGAAAAGAGGTAGCAACCTCCTGTTTTCATCATTCTCTTCAGTTTTTCAATATTTCGATATTAAAAAACAAGTAATATACATGAATTGAGAACGGCTTCAATTTTTTCATCATTCTCTTCAGTTTTTCTATATTTCGATATTAAAAAACAAGTAATATACATGAATTGAGAACGGCTTCAATTCTTTGTAAAATTCTCTATCTAATGAGACCAGAAACTTTAAAATCCGTTAGGGCAACCCGAAATTATACCTACTTTTGTACACAGACATACCCCCCCTCCGTTCACATTTCCCTTCGTATGGGAGTTAGATCAAAAAGTTTCAAATGATAATTGTATAAAAACGTCTGAAAATGTTGCCAGTAAAAATTTTAATCTATCTTAATCAAGAATTTAATGAAAAATTATGGAATTTTTAATTCATCTTAAGAATTGCGCCCCCTTGCGATCATTTTGGAAACTAAAAAATATTTTTGTTGAAATTTCCGTGGTTCGTTTTAGTATCAAGATTTTTTCCACCAGGTTGTACGATAAACGGTTACCGAAATATGGCCGGTGGTCAAGCTTAGTTCGAATCGATGAACTAGTTCATGTGAACTAATTGACATGTTCGACTAGTTCGTAGGAGTAGTTCGCGAAGAACTACTTGTATCTTATGTCTGTATTTTAAGACAGAAATCCTTGTTGAACTAAAGATTAGCAGTATATATTATACTTTGTAACACAGTATTCTTCACCGCTTGAAATAATATTAATTGTAAATCCGTAAATTTATGAGAAAACTAAATAGGTAAACTCCGTGTTAGAATGAGGCAGCTCATTTTAGTATTTCACAATAATATTTCTAAACTAACAACCGATAATCACCATATTATAGAGATTATAAAAAGCTAAATTATAGTACAAGAGAGGAGTGTGTGAAGTTAGCCCCCCTTTTTTCGAATATCGGAAATCTGACGGTTGTTCCAGGTTGTTCTAGGTTTGTTCTAAATTGTTCCAAAATATTTCAAAAAAAAAGTCAAAATTGGCCGAGATAATTGAAAAAAACGACTTTTTCACCCAGCCCCCCTTTTTTCGAAAATTGAAATTCTGAAGGTTGTTCCAGGTTGTTCTAGTTGTTCTAAACATTGTTCCAAAGAATCTCGAAAAAAAAATCAAAATTGGCCGAGATAATCGGAAAAAACGAGTTTTTGCCAGCCCCCCTTTTCTTGAAAATTGTAATTCTGATGATTGTTCTAGGTTGCTCTAGGTTTGTTCTGAATTGTTCCAAAGTATTTCATAGAAAAAATCAAAATCAGACGAGAAATTGGGAAAAAACGAAAGCCAAAAGTATGAAGTCGGACCCAGTTTTTGCAAAAATTAAAATTTTGACGGTTGTTCTAGGTTGTTCTAGGTTTGTTCTAAACATTGTTCGAATACGTCAAAACCGTATCTCTTATATATCAAAAGATATGGCAAAAAAACCAAATCCAAAAGTGTGAAGTTAGCCCCCCTTTTTTCGAAAATCTAACTTCTGACGGTTGTTCCAGGTTGCTCTAGGTGTGTTCTCAATTGTTCCAAAGTATTTCAAAAAATAAATCATAATTGGCCGAAAAAACGGCAAAAAACTTTTTTTTTCTGGCGGCCCTTTTTTCGAAAATCGAAATTCTGACGGTTGTTCTAGGTTGTTCTAAGTTCGTTTTAAATTGTTCCAAAGGATTTCAAAGAAAAAATCATAATTGGCCGAGATAATAGAAAAAATGATTTTCCCACGGTCCCCCTTTTTGCGAAAATTGAAATTCTGAGGGTTGTTCCAGGTTGTTCTAGATTTGTTCTAAACATTATTCTTATACATCAGAACCGTATCTCTTATATTTCAAAAGATATTGCAAAAAAACGTTTTTAAAACAAGTGTGAAGTTAGCCCCCCTTTTTTCGAAAATCTAACTTCTGACGGTTGTTCCAGGTTGCTCTAGGTGTGTTCTCAATTGTTCCAAAGTATTTCAAAAAATAAATCATAATTGGCCGAAAAAACGGCAAAAAACTTTTTTTTTCTGGCGGCCCATTTTTCGAAAATCGAAATTCTGACGGTTGTTCTGGGTTGTTCTAAGTTTGTTTTAAATTGTTCCAAAGGATCTCAAAGAAAAAATCATAATTGGCCGAGATAATAGAAAAAAACGATTTTCCCACGGACCCCCTTTTTGCGAAAATTCAAATTCTGAGGGTTGTTCCAGGTTGTTCTAGATTTGTTCTAAACATTATTCTTATACATCAGAACCGTATCTCTTATATTTCAAAAGATATTGCAAAAAAACGTTTTTAAAAAAAGTGTGAAGTTAGCCCCCCTTTTTTCGAAAATCTAACTTCTGACGGTTGTTCCAGGTTGCTCTAGGTGTGTTCTCAATTGTTCCAAAGTATTTCAAAAAATAAATCATAATTGGCCGAAAAAACGGCAAAAAACTTTTTTTTTCTGGCGGCCCATTTTTCGAAAATCGAAATTCTGACGGTTGTTCTGGGTTGTTCTAAGTTTGTTTTAAATTGTTCCAAAGGATCTCAAAGAAAAAATCATAATTGGCCGAGATAATAGAAAAAAACGATTTTCCCACGGACCCCCTTTTTGCGAAAATTGCAATTCTGAGGGTTGTTCCAGGTTGTTCTAGATTTGTTCTAAACATTATTCTTATACATCAGAACCGTATCTCTTATATTTCAAAAGATATTGCAAAAAAAACGTTTTTAAAAAAGTGTGAAGTTAGCCCCCCTTTTTTCGAAAATCTAACTTCTGACGGTTGTTCCAGGTTGCTCTAGGTGTGTTCTCAATTGTTCCAAAGTATTTCAAAAAATAAATCATAATTGGCCGAAAAAACGGCAAAAAACTTTTTTTTTCTGGCGGCCCTTTTTTCGAAAATCGAAATTCTGACGGCTGTTCTAGGTTGTTCTAAGTTCGTTTTAAATTGTTCCAAAGGATTTCAAAGAAAAAATCATAATTGGCCGAGATAATAGAAAAAAACTATTTTCCCATGGACCCCCTCTTTGCGAAAATTGAAATTCTGAGGGTTGTTCCAGGTTGTTCTAGATTTGTTCTAAACATTATTCTTATACATCACAACCGTATCTGTTATATTTCAAAAGATATTGCAAAAAACTTTTTTCAAAAAGTGTGAAGTTACCCCCCCTTTTTTCGAAAATCTAACTTCTGACGGTTGTTCCAGGTTGCTCTAAGTGTGTTCTCAATTGTTCCAAAGTATTTCAAAAAATAAATCATAATTGGCCGAAAAAACGGCAAAAAACAATTTTTTTCTGGCGCCCCTTTTTTCGAAAATCGAAATTTTGACGGTTGTTCTAGGTTGTTCTAAATTGTTCCAAAGGATTACAAAGAAAAAATCGAAATTGCCCAAGATAATAGGTAAATCGATTTTACCTATTATCTATATTTTAAAATGAATAATAATACTCATTTGTGATTCTGAATAAACATCTATACAAGCAGTAAATATACATATATTTTCCCAAGTAATATAATTCATTTGTTTGAAAACAATATTGTTACTAAATGCTGATGCTCCTAACATAAAATAATATTAGAACAGTGACGTTAGTTACATTATTAATGTAGATTAAAAACTACCTCATAAACATATTGAGAATGATTATACCTTGCTCATAAAAAGATTAGTGTTTTTCTTAAGAGCTGCTAGGTTGATGTTTCTTTGGTTATTTTTATTAGAGTTCATGCTTTAGTTTATCCCTAAAATCTAAAATATATATTTTTTCTGTAAAATTTATTTATTGATATTATTATATTATTTGATAACATTGACATAAATAATATATTTTTTTATCAATTTGGTATTGTAAAACAGTAGCCTTTCCCAAATCGGCTACTCTTTGACGGATATACTATCTTATATTATCTAAATAGGTACCTATATAATATTTTTTCCAAATAAAGTAATAGTAGCCTTTCAATCGTTTTAGTGAGAAAATTAGACAGCATATTTCAACATGTTTACGAAGAGGGGCTACAAAAAATAAGCATACTTGATAGGAATGTCTACAAGTGCTTGCATTCCCGGAGCAAAAACCATGAAAAAAAGTGGCCAGACCACGGCTAGACAAAATAACGTTGTAGTGGTTTACTATAATTAAAATTTTCAAACTTTAAAATCAGTATTTTATTTTTATTATTATTAGACAAAATAAAATAACAAAGGGAGCCTGATAGACTTCCCCATTTTGTTTGATTTTAGTTGGGTACCCATATCCAGCGTTTTTTTTTTTTGAAATACTTTGAAACTGTAAGAATTTCGATTTTTAAGAAATGGGGACTGGGGAAAAATATCGTTTTTTCATAACCGATTTTGATTTTTTCTTTGAAATAGTTCATCAGCATTTGGTAACAATATCGTTTTGTAATAAATGAACATTATATTTCTTGCGAAAATATATATTTATTGCTATATTAGATGTTTATTTCTTTAAATAGAACTGCATCATACAAAAACTTCCTTCAACACAGTAATGTTCGGAAAGTGCATTCCGCCCATTGTAAAATCGTTTTTTCCTATTATCTCCGCCAATTATGATTTTTTCTTTGAAATACTTTGGAACAATTGAGAAGAAACCTAGAACAACCTGGAACAACCGTCGAATTTAGATTTTCGAAAAGAAGGGGGGCTGCTAACTTCACACTTTTGGATACAGTTCTTTCTTGCAATATCTTTTGATATATAAGAGATACGGTTCTGAAGTACATATTAGAATAATGTTTAGAACAAATCTAGAACAATCTGGAACAACCATCAGAATTTCAATTTTCGCAAAAAAGGGGGTCGTGAGAAAATCGTTTTTTTCTATTATCTTGGCCAATTATGATTTTTTCTTTGAAATCCTTTGGAACAATTTAAAACGAACTTAGAACAACCTAGAACAACCGTCAGAATTTCGATTTTCGAAAAAAGGGCCGCCAAAAAAGAAAAGTTTTTTGCCGTTTTTTCGGCCAATTAAGATTTATTTTTTGAATTACTTTGGAACAATTGAGAACACACCTAGAGCAACCTGGAACAACCGTCAGAAGTTAGATTTTCGAAAAAAGGGGGGCTAACTTCACACTTTTTTAAAAACGTTTTTTTGCAACATCTTTTGAAATATAAGAGATACGGTTCTGATGTATAAGAATAATGTTTAGAACAAATCTAGAACAACCTGGAACAACCCTCAGAATTTCAATTTTCGCAAAAAGGGGGTCCG
The DNA here is from genome assembly GCA_963170755.1 of Amphimallon solstitiale. Taxonomy (NCBI): domain Eukaryota; kingdom Metazoa; phylum Arthropoda; class Insecta; order Coleoptera; family Scarabaeidae; genus Amphimallon; species Amphimallon solstitiale. Next base: position 16,896,492 of record OY720679.1, read on the forward strand.
TGGGTAAATCGCTTTTTCTATTATCTCGGCCAATTATGATTTTTTCTTTGAAATCCTTTGGAACAATTTAAAACGAACTTAGAACAACCTAGAACAACCGTCAGAATTTCGATTTTCGAAAAAAGGGCCGCCAGAAAAAAAAAGTTTTTTGCCGTTTTTTCGGCCAATTATGATTTATTTTTTGAAATACTTTGGAACAATTGAGAACACACCTAGAGCAACCTGGAACAACCGTCAGAAGTTAGATTTTCGAAAAAAGGGGGGCTAACTTCACACTTTTTTAAAAACGTTTTTTGCAATATCTTTTGAAATATAAGAGATACGGTTCTGATGTATAAGAATAATGTTTAGAACAAATCTAGAACAACCTGGAACAACCCTCAGAATTTCAATTTTCGCAAAAAGGGGGTCCGTGGGAAAATCGTTTTTTCTATTATCTCGGCCAATTATGATTTTTTCTTTGAAATCCTTTGGAACAATTTAAAACGAACTTAGAACAACCTAGAACAACCGTCAGAATTTCGATTTTCGAAAAAAGGGCCGCCAAAAAAAAAGTTTTTTGCCGTTTTTTCGGCCAATTATGATTTATTTTTTGAAATACTTTGGAACAATTGAGAACACACCTAGAGCAACCTGGAACAACCGTCAGAAGTTAGATTTTCGAAAAAAGGGGGGCTAACTTCACACTTTTTTAAAAACGTTTTTTTGCAATATCTTTTGAAATATAAGAGATACGGTTCTGATGTATAAGAATAATGTTTAGAACAAATCTAGAACAACCTGGAACAACCCTCAGAATTTCAATTTTCGCAAAAAGGGGGTCCGTGGGAAAATCGTTTTTTTCTATTATCTCGGCCAATTATGATTTTTTCTTTGAAATCCTTTGGAACAATTTAAAACAAACTTAGAACAACCTAGAACAACCGTCAGAATTTCGATTTTCGAAAAAAGGGCCGCCAAAGAAAAAAAGTTTTTTGCCGTTTTTTCGGCCAATTATGATTTATTTTTTGAAATACTTTGGAACAATTGAGAACACACCTAGAGCAACCTGAAACAGCCGTCAGAAGTTAGATTTTCGAAAAAAGGGGGGCTAACTTCACACTTTTTTAAAAACGTTTTTTTGCAATATCTTTTGAAATATAAGAGATACGGTTCTGATGTATAAGAATAATGTTTAGAACAAATCTAGAACAACCTGGAACAGACCTCAGAATTTCAATTTTCGCAAAAAGGGGGACCGTGGGAAAATCGTTTTTTTCTATTATCTCGGCTAATTATGATTTTTTCTTTGAAATCCTTTGGAACAATTTAAAACGAACTTAGAACAACCTAGAACAACCGTCAGAATTTCGATTTTCGAAAAAAGGGCCGCCAGAAAAAAAAAGTTTTTTGCCGTTTTTTCGGCCAATTATGATTTATTTTTTGAAATACTTTGGAACAATTGAGAACACACCTAGAGCAACCTGGAACAACCGTCAGAAGTTAGATTTTCGAAAAAAGGGGGGCTAACTTCACACTTTTTTAAAAACGTTTTTTGCAATATCTTTTGAAATATAAGAGATACGGTTCTGATGTATAAGAATAATGTTTAGAACAAATCTAGAACAACCTGGAACAACCCTCAGAATTTCAATTTTCGCAAAAAGGGGGCCGTGGGAAAATCGTTTTTTCTATTATCTCGGCCAATTATGATTTTTTCTTTGAAATCCTTTGGAACAATTTAAAACGAACTTAGAACAACCTAGAACAACCGTCAGAATTTCGATTTTCGAAAAAAGGGCCGCCAAAAAAAAAGTTTTTTGCCGTTTTTTCGGCCAATTATGATTTATTTTTTGAAATACTTTGGAACAATTGAGAACACACCTAGAGCAACCTGGAACAACCGTCAGAAGTTAGATTTTCGAAAAAAGGGGGGCTAACTTCACACTTTTTTTAAACGTTTTTTTGCAATATCTTTTGAAATATAAGAGATACGGTTCTGATGTATAAGAATAATGTTTAGAACAAATCTAGAACAACCTGGAACAACCCTCAGAATTTCAATTTTCGCAAAAAGGGGGTCCGTGGGAAAATCGTTTTTTTCTATTATCTCGGCCAATTATGATTTTTTCTTTGAAATCCTTTGGAACAATTTAAAACAAACTTAGAACAACCTAGAACAACCGTCAGAATTTCGATTTTCGAAAAAAGGGCCGCCAAAGAAAAAAAGTTTTTTGCCGTTTTTTCGGCCAATTATGATTTATTTTTTGAAATACTTTGGAACAATTGAGAACACACCTAGAGCAACCTGAAACAGCCGTCAGAAGTTAGATTTTCGAAAAAAGGGGGGCTAACTTCACACTTTTTTAAAAACGTTTTTTTGCAATATCTTTTGAAATATAAGAGATACGGTTCTGATGTATAAGAATAATGTTTAGAACAAATCTAGAACAACCTGGAACAGCCCTCAGAATTTCAATTTTCGCAAAAAGGGGGACCGTGGGAAAATCGTTTTTTTCTATTATCTCGGCTAATTATGATTTTTTCTTTGAAATCCTTTGGAACAATTTAAAACGAACTTAGAACAACCTAGAACAACCGTCAGAATTTCGATTTTCGAAAAAAGGGCCGCCAGAAAAAAAAAGTTTTTTGCCGTTTTTTCGGCCAATTATGATTTATTTTTTGAAATACTTTGGAACAATTGAGAACACACCTAGAGCAACCTGGAACAACCGTCAGAAGTTAGATTTTCGAAAAAAGGGGGGCTAACTTCACACTTTTGGATTTGGTTTTTTTGCCATATCTTTTGATATATAAGAGATACGGTTTTGACGTATTCGAACAATGTTTAGAACAAACCTAGAACAACCTAGAACAACCGTCAAAATTTTAATTTTTGCAAAAACTGGGTCCGACTTCATACTTTTGGCTTTCGTTTTTTCCCAATTTCTCGTCTGATTTTGATTTTTTCTATGAAATACTTTGGAACAATTCAGAACAAACCTAGAGCAACCTAGAACAATCATCAGAATTACAATTTTCAAGAAAAGGGGGGCTGGCAAAAACTCGTTTTTTCCGATTATCTCGGCCAATTTTGATTTTTTTTTCGAGATTCTTTGGAACAATGTTTAGAACAACTAGAACAACCTGGAACAACCTTCAGAATTTCAATTTTCGAAAAAAGGGGGGCTGGGTGAAAAAGTCGTTTTTTTCAATTATCTCGGCCAATTTTGACTTTTTTTTTGAAATACTTTGGAACAATTTAGAACAAACCTAGAACAACCTGGAACAACCGTCAGATTTCCGATATTCGAAAAAAGGGGGGCTAACTTCACACACTCACAAGAGAGTTTAGATGAGGCGATACAACAAAGATTAAAGTGGTTCTCATCCATATATATATATTACTGTACGTAAAGCTTGATAATACAAAATGGTTCTTTATAATTAGTAAAGTAAAATAAAATTAGTTTTATTTTTGTAAAGAAAATAATGAAAATATATTATTATTCGTTTATTCTCTAAAAAAAAAAGTATCCACATTATTTATACGTAGGTATACGGCCTTATGGCTTTTATAAAAGCATCATCAACGGCCGATGAAGAACGTAAACCCCGTAATTTATTCTTTACCCGCGGAAATAAGGAGAAGTCATTAGGAACATTTTGGACAACCTGAGGCAAACAAACTGTAGTGTACCATTCTGAATTAACAGTACGTTTATTTTCCAGTGTTACAGTGGAAACATGCCCAGTAATTCTAAAAAATGTGGCGACTGTCTTCTTCTTTCGACTTTTGTTGGAGCCGACTCATTCTCAAAGACCCAAACTGTTGATTGTTGCTTTTCTTCGGGATCATAGTAGTATACCGATGTTTCATCTCACCTGTGATGATGTTGTACACAAAATTAGACGATCCACGGTTAAAGCGATCTAGTGTAGATCTTTAGATTATTTTTGAATTGGAGTTAAGTTATGGGGTATCACCGAGAACAAAGCTCACGGACCTTCAAATGTTTGTGTAAAATAATATCAATTGCTTTCACACCAATCTTTAAAGATGCTTGAATGCGTCTGACAGTAGTATGCCGGTCTTCTACAATCATGTTCCGAATAAGAGCAATATTTTATTGTGTAACTACTGTTTTTGGCTTAGGAGCTAGAAAACATTCTTTCTTTACGGCTTAAGCCACGCTTGAAATTATAAAAAATCACCGCTCGATAATGTTCCTTGATCAGTTGTAACTTACAAACAATCAGGTATATTTGACAACTGTCACTATAACTAAACTTGTAAGCAACTGCTTGAAATTGTCATACATAATTTATCGCAAAATATCATCGCCTATTAGATAGGCTCAGCGGAAAGAGAACATCCCTCGTATGAAATTGGATGTATGTATGTACGTTCCCTATAGACTTCGAAGCCGCTGCACCAATTTTGATGAACTTTTCAGGAAAACTCTAGCATAGTCTGGATAGTGTCCCTGTGAAGTTTTCACTTATCACTTTATCTTAATAATAATGTTTTTAGAAATGCACTGAATATTTATTTTATTCTGCAAATGAGTACTTCGGAGAATAACATTGATACGAAATCAAATTTTATTTTATACACACAAGTATCTCTCATATAAATAAAAATGATTATTTATAACATATATTTTTAATATTAGGAATATTTTTCGTACAGGTATATGAGAAATGAATTTAAAACTTTGCGAACTAAATTTGTCTGACCGAAAGATGGTTTCAGCATAGCTTCAATACTCACACACAGTTTACTGTTTTTTGTGAAAAGTAGTTCGCCGAGAACTATTTCGCTTGGAAATTGCGAACTAGTTCAATTAGTTCTACGAGAAGAATCGTTCTTACTGAATCGGTCGTTCGCGAACTACCCATCTCTTTTAAACAAACACCCGGTATATATATTTGTAAAAACGTTAAATTAATAATATAGTGAAGTTGATTGTTGTCTGCAATAAATTGCGGAACACTCTAGAGACGCTACAAATTGGCTCTTGCCCTTCCTATTTGTTATTTTGTCATTAGTTTGCTATATTTTATCAATGAAGTCCCTACGTCAAGATGACTTTTAGATTCATTTTGTACTTTTATATATTTATTTATATAAAAAGAAATTTATTACTGCTCAAGACAGGATTATGGATTATGATTTGACGTTTCGATTGTGTGTTTACAATTTTCATCAGATCTTTAATGAAAGAAACGATTAAAAGATACAATTTGCCAATTAACTTAAAGTGTCAATTATTAACTTACACTGACATAGTAGTGTCAAGAAGGACCATACAGCCAGGGAATACCTTAAAAATTACTATTACTTAGTTAAAAACGACGATACATTTAAATTTTGTATATAATTGCAAGCAATTTAAACAGTTAATTACATGTTAAAGTATTGCATGTACAAAAACGTATTTGTTATCTTTGATACTAACACTTTTTCACAATTCCACTTGAGTTTAAAAAAGAAATATTCCATAATAACGATAGTATGTGTTATGTGTGTATATTTAATATTTAAACAATAACGTGACAGCTCTGGATCCACTTATTTGATTTTGGCTTTAATTTTGCGTGTGATCCGATGGATCACAGCCGAATGACTGTTGATGAAACTGCTGCAATCACTCCTATTGATGATGTGAGTTTGTACCGCGTTGATAGCTAGAGTTTCCAAAAATAGCTCTGAATAATTTTTATATTGTTAGAAATTATAACATGATCAATACTATTTAGATCGGAAGCCAACACACATCTTGCTTTCCTTTAGACGCGACTGAATCTGGATTTTAATAGGTACACCATATTATTATTGGCAAGGAGACAAGGAGAGGGTCTTTCAGTGGTGTATGTAGTCTGCTTATAGTATTAGTTATGGGGTAAGTGATACGAACAGTACCCTAAAAGAGCTTTGGAGGTGAGGCCAATACTTATATATTTGATTAAAGAACTATTTTCATTAGGAAGTTTTGGTTATATTATTAATAGGTATTATCTATAATATTCGTAATTTGGATATTAGAAGAGAAAAGTATCTTATTATATCATACAAGAATCTAATAATGTAAATATATATATTAATAATTTCGAAATACCTACGTAATCTACTGATACAATATTAGTCTAATTTTTAGAAATTATATATCACAAATTATTAAGAAAAGAAGATAGTCTAGAACAGGTGTTACGTGTGTTTATAGGTCAGGTGCTAGTTGTGACCTAGAAATAAAGTGATGTGTAAGGTTTCATTATGCTAACATTCGTATTTTTCCAAGTTCATGCACGTTCTCACAGCTCGTGTTTCATTAGTGTTGACAAGTACTGTCTTCACTTTTACGAAGATATTTCTGCTGCGTAATTACTTCACCACTTCTTTGTCAGACAAATATATACAGGAGGCGAAAAAAACGTCAATATAAATAATTTCAATTTCATCAAAAAATATCCTACTGAGCGACTAAATTATATTCAATCTTCAGTTTCTTTGTCCAACCAATCCTTACCATTTTTAGGGCCCATTTATCCAGCGTCAATTGATATGCCATTTTAATCGTTGTTTAAAATACAGTTGGGCTTTTTCAACACCGATTTCAACTACTAGCGATTAAGACTTTAAGATAATTTTTAACATATGGGTGTTTGTAAATGTCATCATAATAATCACCGAAATTCGAATTAATCGTAATATAGGAAATTCCAATTTTTATTATTATTGACAGTGTGTGTATTATCTTCGTATGCATTTCTTTGCGGTATGAAAGTATTCTCTTGCTTTTTTCATAAATGCAATTAACACTGATTGTATGATTTTAAAATATATCAAGTTCGACAGCAATACCATGTGTTCACTTTTCGCGGATTATTTCGCTGCACATTTTGCACCAGATGCTTACATTGGCAATAGAATCATGATTACCAAGTTTAGTCCACACAAATCTCAATTGCAATCACTTTATTTCCCGGAAAAGACGGAACATGACTTCTACTCCATAATAAGCAAAATTTCAAAGGATAAGGTACCTGGATTAGATGACATACTAATGAAGGATATACTGAAGAATGCTGAAACTTTTTGTGGTCCAATCGTTACATTGTTCAATCATTCCATGCGAGATGGCCTTATTCCGCAAGGTCTTAAGACATCAATTATAAGACCTACATATAAAAAAAATCAAGGTCGGACTGCAGCAATTATCGCCTTATTGCAAACCTGTCAAGCATAGATAAGATCTTCGAAAGATATGTATCGGACAAACTAATCAACTACTTCAACAAATACAATTTAGACAAATTCCAATTTGGCTATAGCAAAGATCGAAGTACAACCGCCCTTTTGGAAAATTTTTCAAATGAAGTCAATAACGCGGTTGACAACATGACGCATGTACTTTGTATTTTTGTTGATTTTAGCAGAGCTTTTGACAACATAAACCACAGAATTCTACTCAATATATTGGATAGATTGGGGATTAGAGGTGATCTGCTGCGATGGTAGGAAAATTTTCTTTTTCACTGTAAATTAGTGAAAATAAAGAACACCAAAAGCAGAACGGAAAGTGTAACCTGAGGAGTGCCCCAAGGAAGCATTTTAGGTACTCTGCTGTATCTGCTGTATATTTACGATATTGGACATATTGCAGTGGTTTGCATAGCTATATGGTTTATAAATAAATTGTATAAATGTATTATTACCACACGTGGGGCATAGCCATATAATCTATGCTGTAGTCTGTACCAGCAGAATTTAATTAAATAATGACAATAATTATGCTATAACCCTGCCTTAATGATACAAAACTACATAAATTTTCATGAATGCAGAGATTGCAATTATAAAAAAAAACTACTCCTATAAATTTTAATCTCAATTCCTGTTAACATTCACACTATTTTCGTAGGTTCTGGCTCTTTCCTTTATTCATCAGCTTTATTCATCAGCAACATTTCTTATTTAAATTCAATTAGGATAAGGTTAATAATAAATAAGTATTTAAATTTCATAAACATTTATATTCATATAATTATTCATTAAACAACAACACAGTAAAAAAAATCTATTCACAACATGTGGCTGTTAGGAATGTTTTTTTTATTATTCCAACCATAAAAAAATATATATAAAAAATACACATTGCTTTTATCCTTTATGCGGATTAAAGAAAAATATTATTTATGCTATCCTTAATCTTTTAATATTGTATTCATAGATTTAAAGAAATAATTTTTTTTCTGCGATGCTAAATTTTATTTCCACAGAGACATTCATTCGCACGTAATGCCTCCGAAGATCTAAAATTTCGCAAAGAACAAAATACCTTGAATATAACCTTTACCAATCCCCATATGCAAACATTCACATGTTATACCTACTACAGATTGGCTTTTGTCCATCAAGAATACTTGTATCGTTACTTATTCAAAATGCTTAAAATTTTATTAATTTTTCCAATATAAATTGTTAATAGTGCACAGCAAACACTGCAAGCCAATATTTTCACATAGTACTCCCAATGCCCTTCTACACCATTAACAATTCTCCCATGATTTACAAAAGTTAATTTAATTTAGCAAAAATAATATTTTATTTAAGTATTAATGATGTCCAACGCTTTACTAGAAATGAATATTCACACATAGCATCCCTAGCGCACGTCGTACACCATCAATTATTTGAATCATATATTTATTTTAAAGAAAACTTACTTATGTTCTTGATATAAATCATCAAATTCTTGTTTGTTCATGTCTACCATTTTGTAAATTTTAAATATGAAATAAACAATATAACAATGAATTAATAATAATATGAAAACTAAAATAAATACTGAAGTTCAAAATAAACTTAATACATTTAGCAAATTTGATCAAATGTAGTGTATTAAAACTCTTACGATCATTTGCATACGCGAATGAAATTTTTGCGTCTGGTAAATTCAAAAGATAGGCAGCTTCTTCTTTCTCTCGCTCTTCGCGTCTTTTTATAACCTCGGTTTTCAAACAAAACACAACTACCTGCGTACAGCGCCACAACTTCAACACTATAAATTTTATGTTGGTGTTGCCCTGTTCATTTTTGTTTTCTTCAAGTTTTTCTCAGGTCAAAAATATACCTATATTGCTTTTTGACACTTCAAGAATGCACTAAATGTTTACATACACAAATTGTTTATTTATAAAGTCCATGCACATCTGCGATTCTTTGTCTTCAGTAGGTATATCTTCCTTTTATTAACGCCATCCCTCATTATGTTTGTAAATGAATTCATTGCCTCTTTCATTATTGTTTATGTACTTTTGTTTCCCATTGTATAAAACTATCCGTATTTTCTTGTTGTAGGTATCTTTGTTGGAAATAATCGGAAATACATTGAACACAGATGGGATTCTTCTTTTTATGACCGCATCATCAGGAACACAGACCTCGACATCATCACCTTTGCTTTCCAACCATTTCCTTTCGTCTTCATTTAGGTTGATCTGCACATAACTGTCAACAATGTTAACATTATTTCTTCTTTGTAGATTATTTAAATTAAACAAGATTTATCCTGTTATCTTGAAGCCTTTACTTTATTAAAAAATTACAAGGATGTGTTTTTATCTATACTTTTAGTATACCGTTTCGAATAAAGAACACTTTCTTTATATCCTTTTAAAAATGCTATTAAATATAAGTATCAGGTATTTATTGTATTTTATCATGTAACCATAAATTGTGTGAGAGATAAAAATCTTTTTACAAATTTATATACTACGTCTATTCGTACAATTTTACGGCATTTAAATGGCACACTCTTTTCACTGTTCCATCTTTCAACATCATTCTCTCTCTGTTATTTATTTTTAGTACATTTTTAATTATGAAAAGTGGTTCATTTTTCAATATATTTAATGCCACCCTTACACAATGCGAAAAGTTGGGTTCGGCCTTTGTATACTCAAACCACATCTTGTGCTCATCTTTTCTATTAATATAGAATACATGAATTTATTTTTGTGTTTATTTCTATTCCTCTTTATGTATATACATTTTAACTTAAATTACTATATACTTTTCATCATGATGTTGCGCCTTAAAGGTTATGCAACTCATTATTATCTTAAGAACTAAAAATTTATTTTCTTATTCTAATGCTTAATTATTTAACTATTTTTAAAAATACTTAAACTATAAAGGTCACGGCAATACCGCTTATATGAGGATGATACTATCATTTATATAAACCACGAGTATGTGGAAACAGCAAACAATAGTATGCGGAGTAAATTTAAGCGATTTCAGGAGTGGGCGTATGACAGGAACTTACTTATAAACTTGGAAAAGACAGTGTTGATGCATACACGCACGCTCCACGCATCTTGCCCCACGGTTCCAAATACCTAGGTGTTTGGATGGACAACAACTTTTTGTGGAAGGCTCAAACTCTCATGTTATCCAAAAACTGTGATATTTGAGTGGAATGCTCTTTTGGCTAATGGAGTTTCTGTCGGGACCTATTTTAAAAATAATATACAGTGCGCTATTCGAACCAGTCTTGTCGTACGGTATATCGGTTTGGGGCAGGCGTCAGCAGTGTATATCAAACGCATTAAATCGATCCAGAACCGCGTTGTAAAGAATGTGGCGTGGGACCTTGTTGGTGTGGACTCTGTAAACGAAATATCTAAACATATATTTATCCTTCCGGTCGACAAACTTTTCTTATACAGACTTGCAACTCACACATTCGCCATCATGCGTGTGTTGCCAGAGGTGAAGTTCAAACGAGTGAGTATGGAGCCAGAAAGTGGGAAGTTATGTTGCCGCGGTTATTCAATGCGCTGCCGGAGTAACTGAAGAGGCAACATGCTCTGAGACTCTTTAAGCGTGGTCTTAAAGAATGGCTGTATATATTGTAGTATTTATGATGGAAATTGGCTTCACTTAACCGGTATTTGTTATTGATTGTTTTTCTTTTTTTCAAGAATCGAATACATACGCCACTGTCAAGCTCGTGGAGCTTAGTGGCTTAATACATTAAATTGAAAATTTTACATTATGTTAATTTAAGAATTTGGTGGTGAATTTGAAATTATTGTTATTGTTGTTATCATTGTTGTGGAAAAATTACTAGTGTGGGCGGAACTGACGGTGATCGTTCCATTAGCATTTGCGTGTTGGTGGGGCAACTGCTGTATATGCTTCGCGTGAGGAAACCCTGCGGCATCTCTCGGCACTCGCTGCTGTGAAATGTCCTGGATTAAGGTGGAGAGTGTGGAGGGAAAAAAACAGTATACTCTATACACATAAAAATTAAATGTTGTCCGTTGGCATCACTTGGAGACGGCTGGACCGACTTGTCTAATTCCTTTAAATAAATGTTAGTAATAGTCAGAATAAGGTTTAGAGAAAGAAAAATTGGAAAAGTTGCCCGGAAATTGTAAAATTAGCGAAAACTGGAAGTGCTTTTTTCTGTAGGATTTTTGTATGAAGTCAAAATCATAACTCTCGATTCGAATGATGGATATGCGTAATTCTTTTTTTGTTTTGCTCGCTATGGTCTTACAAAAGTTTTCAGGAAAAAAACAATCGGTACAGTTTTAAAGGAAATCGAAAAGTTTGGAAAACTACAAGAATCATTATTCTTTTATGCAACCTCAATCATAACTGACGATGGCAACGACATTTTTAGTTGATTCTTTTCTTTCTTTTGTTCGTTATGCTTCCGGGATGTAAATAACTTAATTGAAGATCTTAAGAAAAATCTGGAAAACCGCATTCCAACCTAAATTAAATTAAAATAACATTTATTTTTACTTTTGCGTAAATTCGCGACCTGTCCAACAATTGTAGTTATATTATTTCTATCTATCAATCAACTTTCCGTCACTATGTAATCAAGTGGTTTAATTCACAATTTGACAAACAACTGTCAAATTTATTCATACCTATGCTAGGATCCGATAGGTGGCGTTGTAAACAAGTTATTAACAAAATATATATTTATGGATTAAACTGACTCCTATTCACAATGTATGTTGGTTAGTGCTAAAAAAGAAAATCATACAATCTGGACCAGAAGGTGGCGTTGTGATCGACTCATGGCGCCACTTACGTAACGTGCATGCAGAACAACGTCTGCCAGGCCAGTTAGTTAGTAATGTAAATAGCGTAATATTTATATATATCGTAAAAGAAGCTGCTGACCTTGTGCAATTTGGAGAAAAAGTGTATAGGCTTGCAAAGTTGACATGCAATTAAATTCTATACAAGGCATGATTGTAGGTGCTGTAAAGTTACTTCGATTTCTTCAAAATATAACCTTATCTAAATTAAAATTAGGTAAACCAAATTACAAGCATGATCTCTCCTCAATCAACCTTTGAATATCACGTTAGTTAGAACATATGTGTTTTATAAACAGCTAATATATGATCCTACAGTAAAAGCACCTGACTTTGTATATCCTCCAGAAACATTAATTGGGAGAGAAACGTTATTACAAGTACATGAATTTTACTTTACAGCAAAAATTAGGTATTTTAAAATGAAATTAGTAAATATGATCCATTTGACGGGAAAGGGAATGTAATATTTAGTGGCCTCAGAAATATACATTTCAACTATTACCCAAGAAATTGTAGTAAATGTTTATAGGTCATTTGAAACACGACTAATATATACAGAAGAAGAAGGCCATACTTTGGAATATTTAGTAGTTTTGCTAATCGTTCTTTACTTTAAATGCCTTTGCTTTTCTGTTATATACATTTTAAATATTAAATTATACGCACACAATAATAGACTAACTAATAATAATGCTTTTCTTCTTTCGCGCGTTTCTTATTTGTTAGATGATAACTTGTAATAACTGTGATAATATGATGCTTGAAAATTGTAACCTAAAAAAACACTTATTTTTAAGTAAAGTACATTTAAATACATGTACTGAGGGTTTTGCAACTCTTTGATACACTGTAACTGAGATATTTTCACCATAATTGCTGATTTATCAAGCTTGTCACTTCAAAAGTTTTAAAAATTTAATGAAAATTACGTATTTGTAAAAAGAAAATATTATAAGTAGCTATATTCGATTAATTTTAGTTATAATGTGTAATGCAATTAATAGCAATTCATATTTTAAATTAATAATCCGTAATTGTAACTTTTGCAATATCTCCCACAGACGCAAGAATGTAAGTATTGTACGTTTTAGTGGCATGTATTATAAATATACCATTTAATGTTTTTAACGCTTTTTAACTTTAGCGAATAGTATACAGTTCTAAAGAACATGTATTGAAATGGCGAAAAACACATAAATTCGCGTACTGAAATGATATCTCTCCTAATGAACCCATAATAGGTCTTTCATAATTAATCGTTATTTCATAGCACTTTTTCAAAACAAGCACAATGTTTGATAAAAAAATTGCCATACCTCAGAAAGAGTTGAAAACGGGCAAATACAAATTGATGTTAGTTTAATCAGATCTATCAGAATCTGTCATCAAATGTAAAAAATGCATCGTATTTTAAAAAATATGTCTGTGTTGATTCGTGGTTCTAATAATTGATAATTTTTGTACTAAAAATGAAAATATATTTAAATTGTAAAGCTCATAATTATCGACAAGTCTTTTATTAAAAAATTTTTGCTATGTATATTATTAGATATCAATAGTGACCTTCGCTGAATTACCCCACATATTGTATTGGGTTTTATTTCCATTTTCCATCATACTTTTGTATTTGTCAATAGGAGTAAACAATATTATTAAAATATATTATCGCTGCAATATGTAATTTAGATAAATACACTAGCATAAATGTTGTTAATTTTGTAGAGTAAATCCATAAGCATTATTTGGATAACCGCTGCATTTGTTCATATAACACTTGTTAAAATTAATCCGGTATGAACTGTCCGAGTATTTTAATCAGAGATGAGAAAACTGAGTTTTACTCGGGTAACTCATACATGAATAACGTTCATGTCGATTCATATACCGGGTGTCTGTTTAAGCTCGGCCACCGGCCATATCTCGGCAACCGTTTATCGTACAACCTGGAGGAAACAATCTTTATAGTGAAATGGACCGTACGAATTTCAACCAAAATATTTTTAAGTTTCCAAAATGATCGCAAGGGGGCGCAATTTTCAAGATGAATTAAATATTCGATAATTTTTCATTAAGTTCCAGATTAAGATAGATTAAAATTTGTATTAGCAACATTTTTAGACGCAATATTTTTAGACAAGCGTCTAAAAATATTGCTAGTAAAAATTTTAATGTATCTTAATCTAGAATTTAATGAAAAATTATCGAATTTTTAATTCATCTTGAGAATTGCGCCCCCTTGCGATCATTTTGGAAACTTAAAAATATTTTTGTTGAATTTCCTGTTGTCTATTTTACTATCAAGATTTTTTTCGCCAGGTTGTACGATAAACGGTTGTCGAGATATGGCCGGTAGCCGAGCTTAAACAGACACCCGGTATATTCCAAAGAAAATGATGAATAGCTCCAAGTATGTAGAAGATACTCATACAATCGTTACGTGTTTTAATGAAACGCTTGAAACTTTTCAAACCTTAAATTCTCAATTGAGATTTTACCACATTTATAGATTTTGAATGGTTATACATTTGATTATACTTTTTAAAAACGTTTTCTGCTAAAAGCCATTTCGTAAGTTTTGAGAGAGTTTGATGAATAATCAAAAAGTTATCGTAATTTTTTTGTTTGTATATTAATACAAAAACAGAAATCTGACTTGATGTTATTCGTCTTTGTCTTTAGGTACAAAGATGACTAGATTGCGCAATTATGGGTTACTTAATTTTTCTGCGCACGAGAAACATTATAAATGCACACGTCACCGAAAAAAATAAGATAATATTAATATTAAAAACGTTTGGATTAATTTCATTCCTCGACATCAAGCAAATATATCTGAAACTCTAAAGGGTACAATTTGTGCGTGAATCTAGACGTTAAACCGCTTTCTGAACTTGAAATTGTTTGACACTAAATATAATAAAACTGCAAGGCATCAGATGATAACTATGCAAAATTTTAGGTCAAATATTCAATTTGTCATTCCAAAATAAATTTTGTGTTGTTTAATAGACATTATATTTGTAAAATTACTTTTTGATTACCATAATTTTATCATTTTTAAATTTTCCTTTGTAAAAGCATTAGGTATGTTTAATTTATAAATGCTTGCCAAGATGCAACATCGAAGCCTATCATTTATTTCATTTACTGAAGAACCGGAACTGAACGTGAGTCGATCGTCTCGATTTTGTAAATCCTGAATGTATAAAATTTTATAAAAACAAACACTCAGAACGAAAATAGAACGTAATTTGAGTAAACGAAGAAATTTTCGATAGACGTTTATTATGTACGAAATTTCCTACGCTACTTTCCGTAATAAATAACCGTGTGAGATTCCTCGATTTAAGGATATTCTCGTCGTAAGTAAACAAACGCATTGTAAAATTCCATTTAAATTTAAATATAACTGAATATGTATGCAGATTTAATAGATTTTCCAAAGAGATTTGCATATGTTGACCACGAGAAGTGCACTGAAACGATAATTGTTAGACTAAAATAATTGTGCACGGTAGAATCTGCATTTAAATATAACAGGAAATATACATAATTTACAGTAGCCATATTTTCACTTTGTAATAATATCAATAAATTCTATAATCTCTATACATTATATTTCTCACGTATAGCTTATTTATTACAACTATAAATTCACAGAATTAATTTAAAAGACATAAGACTGAAAGGGGGATATGCCAAGCAATTAAGACCGAAAAATGCCCGGACATCAGAAGAGATGAATAACGTCTACCGGAGATTTGGAAGACAGCTCCAACGGAACGACGTATTCAGTAACAATAATCTATAATTTATTGTCACATATTTTTACTACGGAAATATTTACATGGTTTAGAGTAGGCAGAAATAATAATACAATGCTATTGGGTAAACTAAATTAAAATAAAAACAATAAAAATAAATAAATTCGGTGAATTCGACATAATGTCGATTTCAAAGTATTTGTGTGTTATAATAGTATAAATCCTTTTGGCAACCGACATGTGCCAATAAATTAAAATGGCTTTAAATTTGATATGTTACAAAATATTATGCGTCAAATAATAAATATAACCAACAAAACTCATTTCAGGGCTGTCATAAATAGTAATATTCATACACTTTTTGACATTTTCCATAATTATCTTTCGATGTTCGTTATAATTGTCATCCAAATAATACAAATTTGTCAATAATGATTGCCTTCTAAACAGAATAGCCAAGTATTAACTACAATATAAGTAGAGAAAAGTAATATTTAAAAAGTTTATTTATAATATTTAATTCTTAGCCGATAATGGCCTTTTAAAGATGGAAGTAGAAAAAGTAAAAGTAATAATTAGTGAAGTGCAACGGCGAAGAATTCACTTATAAATAAATAATAATAAGTAAAAACTGCAACGAAGGCATTAAAATTAGGTGCAACTAAGAAATAATATTTTAACTCACACGAAAAAATCTTTGAGTTAATAAAAGAAGTATGTGGTATATACGTCTTTTATTAACTCAAAGATTTTTTCGTGTGAGTTAAAATATTATTTCTTAGTTGCACCTAATTTTATCTTAAAAAAATATTACCTATACTGAAAATAAACTTAAAACTATAAGAATTAATAAAATTGCAACCTGCGGAGAAATATAAAAACCCAAAAACAATAGCCAAGATCATGCAAAATTCTAAACAAATACCGCAAAAGAAAGTGATATCAACGACACCATAACCTCCGAAATCCAAACTACAATAGAGAGAATAATCCTTACTAAATGTTTTTTATATATACAGCCTGTCCAGAAACTCTCCTGACAAACGAAGACCGGAGATTCCTCAGATTTTAAGACAATTTAACCCAATTGACCCTAGTCCGAAAATGCTTCCTAAGGGAGCTAGAGCTCTTTGAAAATGGCGCCTTGTAATTAGTTTTTTTTAATATCTCCCGAACGCTTCTATTTAGAATACCAAAAACTGGTATGCTTATTTATCCTCCAGAGATGAATCGATTCCATCAATTACGAATTTCTAGTACCTGTCATAGGCGTCCGGTTTGGGTAGGTTAACGGTTATTTTAACGCATAAATTTTTTTGTCTTTAACTTTTAAGCATTTGTGACACTAGATTATTAAATTTTCAGGTATTCTAGTACTAAAAGGTACTCTTACTTTATGTCGGTAGGATACACCGTTTTCTAGAAAAATCGATTTAAAAATTTTTCGTTTTTTCGTCATTAAAATTCAATTTCTTATTATTTTTTTTTCGGGAGATATTAAAAAAAAATAATTACAAGGCGCCATCTTCAAAGAGCTCTAGCTCCCCTAGGAAGCATTTTCGGACTAGGGTGAATTGGATTAAATTGTCTTAAAATTATCTGAGGAATCTCCGGTCTTCGTTTGTCAGGAGAGTTTCTAGTCACCCTGTATATACAGAGCAACATAATTACATGCTGCCATTTCATCATAGAACAACATTTTTTCAAAGAAATCTTTTTTATAGTGATTATAAATTATACAATAAACTTCTATCCGATATAAAACAGGAAGATTTAAACAAATGTAAACTCAAATTGAATTGTTACTCCTGTGAGGACGGCTTGAATTAATGATTTGTGATCTATATTTTGTAGTTTTCATTTTGACGTTTTCACACATGTATGTTTTCTCTGTATGTACACATGTCACTCAAATAAGTTATATTATTATTATTATTATTATTATTATTATTATTATTATTATATTACTAGAGATTCATCTTTGCAAATTATTATTTGGGAAGAATAGAAATTTGGACTTATCTCCACAGACATATTAATATCCAGTGACAATTAGTAATTCTTATAGTATAGAATATTACGTATATTCTTTTTATAAAGATCTTATAAATAAATTTTAAATACATAACTATCTTAATTATGACTACTAAAAGCGAGACAATCATTCAAAAAAATTAATTACGGTCTAACTTATGCCATATTGTAAGAATCTCTACCGCATTCTGTCACATTTAACAGTTTTTCTCTTACTTCAACCATCTTCTATATCTTCAACAGACGTTAGAAATAGTCCTAATAACACAGCCTACATGATATACCTACTGTCATTAACTATATTATCTCCTTACTAATATATTGTTATAAAAAGTTATATTTTGCCAAAACTAATAAGTAAAAATAATAATTTCTTTAAATAGATGAAGTGTGCAATAATACTATATATATATTTTATAGCTCTACTAATAATTTTGATAATAAGTACCACCACCTTCTAAATTGTGAAATATATGTTGAATGCATATTAAGTACATTAAATTAATACAATTATACTGAATTAAATAAGGATTTTTCATTAGTACCGACGTATCGTACACAATATGTGTTTCAAGTCGGTAGGAGGCAAAACATATAAATATGTTTCCTTCTGTATCATAGAGTGAATTAAGAAATTAATCTCTCATGCTTGCAAAGATCACTTCTGTTTGTATAAATACACAAATCGAAAATTAGATGAAAGGTCAGATTTCATTATCGGACTGACGAGCGGTGGCGAAACTAACATGTTAGTCTTCGATAATGAAATTACTCTTTTCCCTAAGTTCATTAATTAACTTAAAAGCAAGTAATTTTTCAATTTCATATAAGCCGCAAGAAATCTGCTCGCATGTATATAGATATATACCTGTGTGTGGTTCATGTATATAATATATATATATATTATATATATATGAATTAACAATATATTTTCTTGGGTATTGTGGTAAAATTATATTAAAATAAAAGAAAGATTGTTAACGTTTCGATGTTTCATTTACATCTTTCTCAAAACATTAGTAGATATATATAAACTGCAAAATGTAAAATTGTCTAAACAAAAAATAAAAACAAAAAACAAAATCTTTCAAATCGTCATTTTATAGTGCTGCTGTACCAAGATAATATTCACTATATATATAAGGAGCACAGATATAATAGAAATATTTAATTAAGCAAGAATTGGAGCATATTATATAATAAAACTTGCACGTTCACTATCAACTTGATAATATCGACAGACAGAATTTTTCTTAAGAATTATTTTAAAAAGCATATTATGAATTTATAGAAAATACCATGAATTGAATATGTGCGTACTTCATAACATTTCTTTGAAATCCGTATAGTTGCATTACTATGCGACTAATTGTCAGCCAAAAATAGATCAACTATTTTTAACGACGAATAAGCAACAATCCACATTCCTTAAGAGCAAATTAGGTTTCCTCACAATAAAAATACAGACATGATTTAGGAGGGCACCCAAAAATAGCTCATTTAATCTGGGTTATATTTTTGTTCGTATTCATCTAACCAAACAGTTGCCCGTCATTTCAGATAAATTCAATTCTATATTTTAAGTATTACACATCTGGAGACCTGCTATCTAGGTATATGCAGGGATGTACGCGTATCTTAAACGGCTTGCTTGTATAATTGAAGTATCTTATTTGTAATTATTTATTACTTTAGTTAATTTGCCTAATAAACTACTATCCATTTCGGACTTTCTTAGAATTTCATTTGTGTATGGGTTAGTACAATGTACTTAAAGTACAAAAGTATTAATTATACACATAGATAAAAAGACTACGTAAAAGAATAATGTCTATAATAAATATACAGGGTTAGACACTCCAATATGAATATTTACGCGTGCTTGTTAACCAAGCTGAAGTACTGTAAAATATTTAGAGTTCGACTCATTAGAGAGTAAATGGTCATCTGTGGATTCTCCGAATGTTGGTCCTTGCTAAACAGTGATCAATAGTGGTAGCATTTGTATATTATTACGTAATATTTCGCGCAGACACCATGAACCATCCTCTAGTGAAACTGATTCTGTGCGGTGATCGTATATTACACTAGAAATTATTCTATTGCGAATACAACTCACACTTATTATTCCTTTTAAAGGAATATTTAATTGAAACATATCGAATTCAAAATAATTTTTGGATATTATAATCCCATAAACAGAATTTTAGGGATTTATGGAAGTGATTTTAAAAATTATCAAATATAATACAACTAGCAGGAACATGTTATCAAAACCGGTTTGATAACTTGTTGACTATTTAAACCACGTGAATATCATTAATAACAGTTTCCAACAGCATTAATTAGATTATACAACGAATAAGTTATCATTGAAGCAACAAGGGACTATTTATTTTAAAAAGGAAATGTATAATTATTATAATTAACGCTACAGTTTTTTTTTCAGTTGAAACGGACCTCATGTATAATTTTCTAGTCTGAAAATATTATTTAATATGTGTGATTATTAACATATTATGAGTTGTATGATCAACATAAAGTAATCAACGTTCACAGGGTATGAATTTAAAAGTACAGTGGCAAGGTGTATAGTTACACGTAAGGATGATCTTATGATAATGCATGGACGCTTATTTTGTATAAAAATTGAGCGCGATTCTAGTGCAGAACAAATAACAGAAGACATCTCTAATTAACTAAAGTAAAAGCTTCTAAATGGCAATACGTAAATCAATTAAATACACCCATTGTACATAATCCAATCTCCATCTAACCACAGGTGTAGGGTGTTGATCTTTTAATCTGTTCTCTTCATAAACCAATCTTTTCCAAATCTTGTCCTCTGTATCTAAGTTTTATGCTTCTCTTCTAACTATCCTCCGTTTTAGTTTTCTATCGATGGTTTCATCCAATGTTTATTAGTCTTGCTCTATTCACTTGCATTTTTGCCTCCCCTGTCTGCGTAACTGGTCTGTCGCTGTTCATTCTTATTCTGTGGTCGAACTATCTAAGTTGGTTTTAGTCAATTTTATATGTTATTGGTGCTTCTACCTTTTCTAATATGAACCTAGCTTATTTTATGCTTCCTAGCAACATCCAGAATTTTTATAATAGTCTTTTTCGTTTTTGCTTATCTTTTGTTAATACATTCGATTAGTATGATATTGGAGTATATACGTTCATGTTCGTCTTTCTTGATACTTCGTTCTTTCTAATATATGTGTTCTTCACCGTGTTGAGCAATTAAGTATTTCAAGTCGTCAACTTGCTCGATTGTTGACACAAGCCTCTTTCTAATTTTTCCGCTTACCCATAATTTTGATTTTGCTTCGTTAATTTTTATGTTTGTTTGACAATGTTCCTTGCCATATTTCTAGCTTATTTATCAATCTGAGACGAAATCGTCCGCAGATAAATGACTTTTCTAGTTGTAGGTTTGTATGTCATATGTAAAATAACGTACCAAAAAGTACGGCTCCTTGCTTACTTGGTTACGTCATCGTAATTGGTTCTTCAACATTATCTATGAGTATTGAATGCTGGTTATATTTTTAATACCATTGGTTAGATTCTGTAACATCATCTTTTTTTCATCTGAAACCACTAGTTCTTTAAGTTTTACTGATATCTCGTTTCGCCTTTTGCTCGTATAGAAGAATAGTTTGTTGCAAATATCGTGTAAGTCATGCTATATAGACAAATATATTTAGAGCATATTGAATAATGTTCGTATGAAAAGAATTTCAAAATTGGGACCGAAAAGAACATCTTATCTGATGACAGATTTTTTGCATATATCTAGTAAATTATGTATTCTATCCAGATTTATGAAGAGTACAAAAGTATTTATACCTCGAATTGAATCAATTTCCGTATAAAAAAAAATCAAAATTCCAGATCAGAGTAACACATTTACTCTGATCTTATAATGATTTTTTGCAAACATCTCAAAAATTATGCTATATACATTTTATACAGATTTTTTAAGTGTATAATAGTATTCAGAGCGGAATTTGGAATTATTTCTGTATTAAAAAAGAGAAAATCTAGCTGGAACTACCACTTTTACTCACAATTTTTAGCAAAAAACCATGTCCTAATCTTAAGTAATAAGCATTTTGTCATTGAAATAAATTACTACACAGCTGAGGCTGGATTTCGCCAATGGTCCATCCTAGTACGTGTATCTTGCATCTTGCACTGTACACTAAATTGAGCTATTACATGCGTTCAGATGGTTTTGTCCTCTCCATTTGTCGCAGTAAGTTTTGCTTAACTAAGAGTTGAAAGGCTTTAACGTTTGAATGTGAAATGATATAATATGATAGACTTTGGTTAAATGATTAAAGTAAACAATCCACAATGTTCCGCAATTACTATCCGATGCGTAATACTTTCACAGTCCACCGTTAATGGGATATTTATTTTCAACTCCACTTTCGGTTTGCTAGAATCATTTATAATTAACCAAGCAGTTCTAGCAATCATTTAGATGTTGCAATTCTAGTATCGAATTTTGAATGTAACTAAAATAAAAAGTTTACCAAATCCTCAACTTGACATCCCACCTCGCTTTCTATAAATTATTTTGCTCAGGAATATCAATTGCGCTATTTGTTGCTAAGTTTAATCTGTAGTGATAACTGTTCATTCGTAGTTCTTCTTCTTCTTCTTCTTCTTCTTCTTCTTCTTCTTCTTCTTCTTCTTCTTCTTCTTCTTCTTCTTCTTCTTCTTCTTCTTCTTCTTCTTCTTCTTCTTCTTCTTCTTCTTCTTCTTCTTCTTCTTCTTCTTCTTCTTCTTCTTCTTCTTCTTCTTCTTCTTCTTCTTCTTCTTCTTCTTCTTCTTCTTCTTCTTCTTCTTCTTCTTCTTCTTCTTCTTCTTCTTCTGCTTCTTCCTTTTTTCTACTCATGGTAGGTGGGCTGTGCCTCTTTTCAATCCCCCCATGTCTCTTCGGATATGAATGTCCAGGACTCTTTCCAGCGTTTTGATGGCCATCCCTGATTCCTTTTTCCAACAGGGTTATTTAGCTGACCCCTTTTCGCAAGCCTGTTGTCATCCATTCTATTCATGGGGGTTTTTCCCAATATTTTCTTGGGTGGCTTGTCCATGTATGTTGCTTTGTTGTCTAAGGTTCTTGCTTCTAATTCTGTCATGTAGGGTTTTTCCATGGTTGCTTCTTATTATCTTCATTTCGACAGTTCGCATCATTTGCTGTGTTCCGAATGTGTCTGACCTTGTCTCAGCCGCGTATGTTATAAAAGGTCTTAATGCAACTTTGTATATTCTGGTTCTACTCTCTACTTTTAGGTATTTGTTTCTCCATATTATGTCCCTCAAGCAACCCGAGATTTGAGAAGCCTTCATTGTTGTTCTCGAACTTCACTGTATAAGTTTCCGGAACTTGTTATACAGGCTCCCAAGTATTTAAACTGACTTACTTGTTCGATACATTGCTGCTCAATACTGACAAAACCAAGTGCCTGGTCAAATCCAAAGAACCGGTAAGATGCAAATTAGAGGTCGATCATTCGTAGTTAAAATCACTCAAAATGTTTTATCTATATTTCATATTATTTATATTACCCAATCCAATATCTTTTACATGTCATACGAGTATTGACACCAAAGTACTTTGATCATCATGTATGATAAATACATGCGGGTTCCAGAATTGATCCTTATGGTATGTTCTGTGAATACTTCTTGAAGTAATTCCAAGAACTAATGAGCATAATTGAAAATTTCATGTAGCCTCCTGTACGTTTCATTTTTATTATAAGCTGATTACAAATAAGTTTGATTAATGCAATTTAGGTACACCAATTACACTTCAAGAGCTAACTTGAAGACCAAACTCTGCTGATATCGCGTGATATTCTTCAGTTAGAATATAATAATATATTATGTAATGCTGCATATGATACATTCGCATAAAATCGGTGTCGATAAATGTTCAGCATTGTAAAAATAACTCGGTGCGTGCTAACTTGGTCTTACTGGCATTGATTTCGGTGTATACGTCACCTTGGATTCTTCAATTCCATTGTTTAATTTTCATATTTCCGAATTTTCTGTACGTATTATAAAACGGATATAGTGAAATATATTTTAGGCAAGTTGTGATAAATATTTAGGTAACTTAACATTATGTGCTTCTTGTGAATAAAAATATTATTCACTATACTTAATTCGCTTAGACAATATACAGCAAACAACATAACTCCTGTAGTCATTATCAAAAATTATTTCTTCTTAGTTTCATGCTGTAGCCTTGGCAGTGTTACTATATTACTATACACGTTTCGACCTCACTTTCATGAATCATCTTCCTCGTGGGTGTATTATGTAAGGTTCACTAAAGCACATAATCTATTATGAAATTGTTTGTCACAAGAGTTATGTAATTCATGTAATAGTGTGTAAAGTTCATATTTATGGATTTTATGCACTCTAGTTTTGCAGCTACAATAACGAGCTTCGTGTGTGAAAATTGTAGCTTTTAAATTTTTCATTACATGCCTCCATGCAATTCTGATGTATTAATAATATTTATTACAAAGAAACTAATGCCTAATGTCTACATCATTAAAATATTGTAATTATCTGTCCTTAATCAAGTTTTAGAAGTAATAATAAAAGAACACAAAAGTAAATTAATTATTAACTGAATTTGAATAATAATAATATTAATAAATACAGACACCGCTTTAGAGATATTACCTCAATGAATATATTGTAACGAAACCAGCAGACATTCGAGCGACAATAAAAGAAGGTTGTAAATCATCTCAGCGCGACGGCTAAAAACGATATGTAAACAAGTCGATGAATCATCTCCACGCCGTACGGCTTGCATAGCGAAAAAGGACTAGAACGTTTCTCGTACATGTGAAGAAAAAGCGGGACTGTGCTCGTATGTTCTAGTAATCTTCGCATGTGTATATAAGGCGGCTGGATTCATTGTTCATCAATAGTTTCGGGAAAGGAAGTCCTTAAGTAGTCTCGAGTGCGAAGAAATAAATAGTGGTAGCCAAAGAAATAAATAAGTAGTGCTGTGTTATATAAATAGAAGTGTTACATAAATACGGACAGAGATATTAGTAATAGAAATAAATAAATACAAGTGTTAATTTTAATTTATTAATAGTAGTTTGAGTGTGATACTTTAGTTGTATATTTTATATTGTAAATAATTTTAAGTTATATAAATATACACTCTGTTTTAAATAAATAATTGCACGAGTTGTTTATTTGGAACCCGAAAACGTTACAATATCATCCAGGAGATTCTTGCCATTCTGAAGTGAATATAAGTAGGAGGGCGTTTTATGATGTTCACTGTCCAAACGGAAGTAGTACCTGTAATTAATTTTGGGAAACATATTTATATCGCTATTATAGTTTTCTGGCAGAAAGTTGACATAGTTATTTACAGAAAAATAGATAATAAATAACTATATAACAAGTAAACAATAAGTAAATGTATTTGTTTATAGTGTTCAGATATAAATGCTAACTACATTATTATAAACAGGTCATGTGTTTAATAAATGAATGGAAGCTTTTACTCATTTTGATTAGTTGTATGTATATCGGAATTACATACATATTATGTATGTATATAATATGTATGTAATTGTGACTTTGTTCCGAAATCTTTGTATATTTTTAATATGACACGGTTCGGCACAACTCCAAAATTGTTGTTGGTTTCAGGACTTAGGAAAATGCCCTAAACGAGGCTCAGCTTCCAACTACCAGTCTCTAGTCATTTACATGATACATGTACTTCATAATTTATGCTGAACTAAATTACCAATATAACGACTCCCTATCGTTGCTGTCATATGTTGATTTCCTTGTCCTTGCTTGCATTACTTGAGCCACGGATATATTACATGTGCCTACCACTAAAACTTAAAAAAAGCGTCCCAAACAACATCCAACAACATTACAAGGCAACAATGCCGACATATGAGCTTAATGACAAACATAGAAAGATGCAATCGCTAATTGTGTAATTAAAAATGAGAATGTAAACATTAAAGCATAGAACATCCGCTATTATCTATGTGGTTTCTAGATTTTTCATAGACAGCATTTAATTCCACTACATAAATAATTTCGACGCGTATTATGTAATTAAAAAATTAGGAGTAGATCACACCGCACAAATAACTGACTTAAATCAAGATATATCAAAGATATTAAAATGTACAATTGTGTAAATAAAACATGAAAACAAATAAGTTAGAAAAATATATATGCCTATGGCTATCTAACACCTCTTAATTTACACCTTCATGTTTGTTACATAACTCTGCATTATAATATCTTTGACACATACATAAGGTAGTCTTATTTGTGTGGCGTGATTAGATGTTGTCTATGATAAATCTCGATCTTCTGGTCTTAATACATGAATGGTATACGGCTGCTCTACTCATACACTTAATTATACATTTCGTGTTTGCATCTTGCTATGTTTGTCATTAAACACTCAGGTCGGCTAAACGAGAACGGTCCTGTCCTGTCAACACTCAACTGTTGTTAAGTGTACATTTGAAGCTAGAACGGTAGCCGATCCGTCTGCTGAATGTGATCATTAAAGCGCAATGTATTATACTTATCCATGGGCGAGATAGGGGAAGTGGATACGATTTCACTCAGACTAGACCGACTCGTGTTTTGTCGGCTCTCGGGTACCGTATTACCTACCGGTTTCCCCGAGAGCCAACAAAACACGAGTCGGTCTAGTCTGAGTGAAATCGGATCCACTTCCCCCATCTCGCCCATGTATAATTATACTTACTAAGTGTTACAATTTATTTTTAGTTTCTATCGCATATTTTCTTGTACCTATTATTTTTAAGGTATCTTGTATATATTTATCTCGTTCACGTTACATTTTGTTCCGTTCATTTGGGTAGTATTTTCTTTTTCTTTTTCGAATTTAGTGAAATTTATTCTTGTCTTGGTTATTTCTGTATTTAGTAGAACATTTATTTGGTTCTATATTACCATTTGTAGATTGCTT
The DNA here is from genome assembly GCA_963170755.1 of Amphimallon solstitiale. Lineage (NCBI taxonomy): Eukaryota > Metazoa > Arthropoda > Insecta > Coleoptera > Scarabaeidae > Amphimallon > Amphimallon solstitiale. Next base: position 16,923,444 of record OY720679.1, read on the forward strand.
GTATTGATCTTGTTTTATTTGTCTTTTGGTTTTTGTGTTGTTGTTATTGTAAGCTTTGTTTTAGGATTTATAAATAAGTATATAATTATTCCGCTTGAGATTATCGTTATTTGAGCCAAATTAGTTGTTTAGTCAGATGTTATGGTGTTTTTCCATGTCCACTTAGAGGTCGCTCTTTGACGTCTAACCTTCCCGAACATTTTTAACTGAAATTTTGATACTGCCTCTTTTCGTTCAAACCTTCTTAAAAGAAACATCTTCCAACGCAAAAGTAGGATTGTTCTCAGTCAGCCTTGAGCAAATTAACTTGAATATTTGGATTTTATCGTGTGTTAATCACAAACATGTGGATTGAGTTGTGAATTGTCAAGATTAATTAGATATTATCGAAAATTGGAAAATCTCGTAAAGAGTTTTTTTTCTGACTGAAAGATCTTTCGCTGCTGTAAGTACATTTATTGTTGGGTTTTATTGATCCTAATTATGTTATTTTCTTCCTGTTCCGTCTTTTAGTTTGCGTTTATCGTATGGTGAAATTTTGAGACGCAAGCCGTTTCATGTATGGAAATTTCGACGTCACGTGCTTGTAATTGTGTCAGCCATTTGTAATTTGGAAGAAGGCATGTTCACATACTTATATGTTTAATTATCTGGGAAGATATTCTGACGTTCCGATGATATTTTGAGGGAAGGTTTTTAACTACTGCCGTTGGACGTTAATTCGCAGCCCTGTACCTCGTGGAAAATCCATGGAGGTTATATCTGTTGAGGAAATCTTGTGTCGAGTCCTTCTTGACACTGTGTTCAGAATCAGGTATTTGTGAACCAATTTTGTAGCTGTTTAAGTGTAATTAGTGTGCATAGAAAACACTGTCGATTAATTTAATTAGGCACAACCACTTGTGCCTTGCCAATAATAGTTTTCCGGGGTACATCGGAATGATTAATTAGTGTTTCATTGTCAAATCATATTTTCAAGTATAGTCAATTTAACTATTGTAATTTTATGGCATTTAGGCCTTGTGCAAATTCAATTTAATCATTTAACGTTCAATTTTTAAGATAATTTAAACCTCTTTGTGGAGGTTTCGGAGTATTTTCGCTCGGTTACTGCCAAATGTTTCAAATTTTTCGATTATTTTTAAGTCTTTGAGATTTAGTGGGCTACTTTAATTGCCACACCTAGTATTTTATTTTGTAGTTTATAAACCAGTGTAATTTGGTAATTTTGGTCTGAGTTATCGGCCAAAAGAGTATAATTTTTAACGATTTAAATATCATGGTGTATTAAGTTAGGTTATCTGTTTCTGTAAGGCGAGGATATATAAGCTATATTCATACCACCTAGATTCTAACGTATAGTCGTCACACGGTTTGGCGTATTGCCCCTGATATACAGGTTGTTTCACATGCTAATGTTTTGGTTCCGCAATTTAGCGACCAAGCTACTCGACTACTATAAGTTTAGTAATAATAGTTGCTTTCGCATTTATTTAACCTCATTTAATATGAGTTTTCAAAATTAATTAAGTCAAACCATTTGTATTTCATTTTATCATTTAAAATAATGTTTTAATTTTATAATTTGACTAGGATTGCTTATACGTTAATTGTATTTAGATTTATTGATATTCAAGCAAATGTTTTATTTTTTGTTTTAATTATTATTTGTGTGGGAATTTAAGAAGTCGATAATAGACTTTAGTGATTTATTTCATATTTTTGTCTGTAGTATTCCTTTTAATAATTTTTGGTGACTATTACATAATTTGTTGTATTTAATAATTTTGGGTGACTATTGCATAATTTTGTGGTTATTTAATCATTTTTGGTGACCCTTTCATTTAATTTTGAAACAAATAAATAAATTCTTGTTATTAAATTTGAATGTGTGTGTGTTTGGTTTTGCCAATCATTTTACCTGGGATTTAAATATTAAACGTGGTCCGAAGTTCAAAGTATAAGGTTTGTACACAGTAGATTACTACGGACTGGCGCCTGGACAACTTATGACCTTCGTATTGTACAGTGTTCGAACCTACGCACGCGGCTGAAGCTGGAAGCACTATTGTCTGTCATATTTGACACCGACCCTTGGGAAGAGTGAAAGGTAAGACCATAAGTGTCGTATAACCTGGCAATAAATAAATAGACAAGCATCCCTTAAAATATTTTCATTTGGTCTCTGATAATTTTGAATAGAAGGTTAGTATCGTGGTGGCGTCATACTTTCTGCCTCCTTGTAAATTTTAGAACAAGGGGGTAGCATTAGTTTTAAACATATTTAGTGGTAGTATAATTTTAATAAACGTGCTGGACCATGGCTTTAGTCATGAAACCATATGCCTATGGTTGTTCGGGCATTTCCGTGATATGGGCTGCTAAATTCGAACAATAAAGATGTATGCAACCTATTGGATTCTATTTTATATTTATAGTCATTTTGTATTAAATAACACATGGTGTCAGGTGAAACAAGGTGAAATTTGACTGGAAAATATTTGATTAATACAAATATTAAGAAAATGGATGCTGTGTTTAAAACCTCCGGAGCCTATGATATTAGACGGGAATTTAGCTGATCAATGGAAGAAGTTTAAGCAACGCTTTGAATTGTTTAGGACAGCAAATGAACTGTATGAGAAAGCAGAAGAAAAGAAGGTAGCTATATTATTGAGTTTAATTGGAGAAGATGGCTTGGAATTATTCAGTTCATTTGCACTGACGCCAGAGGAAAAAAAGAACATTGATAGCATAATTAAAAAGTTTTATGATCACTGTGGCCCGAAGAAAAATGTAATTTTTGAAAGGTTTAGATTCAATTCAATTAGTCAAAATGAAGGATAAAGATTTGATAGTTTTCTAACAAAGTTAAGAAAAGCTGTGAAGTCAACTGAATATAAAGATGAAGAGGACATGGTACGAGATCGAATTGTCATGGGTATTTTGGATAATAGAACTCAGGAAAGAATGTTACTAGAGTCAGGATTAACCTTAAGTAAAGCTGAAGAATACTGCAGAACAGTTGAAACGAGTTACAGTTGAAAGCATTACAGAATGAAGTAGTTGTGAATGCATTAAAAAAGTGGGAAAGGTGAAGTAAAGAGAAAATGAAGGATGATCAAGTCCATCGTCAATGTGGATATTGTGGCTATAAACATTCAAAAGGTAAATGCCCTTCATATGGAAAGAATTGTGACGAGTGCAATGCGAAGAATCATTTTGCATCAGTTTGCAGAAAAAAGAATAATGTGTCTAGCAAAAATGACCAAGTGAAAACTGACACGTTGAATAAACGAAGAGTGGAAAGAGTTAATGAGGTGTCAACAGAAGAAGGATTGGCTGAAAGTGATAAAGAAGATGAGTTTTACATAAGCTCTGTGATAAAGAATGTGAGTAACACTAATAAAGGAAACGAGTGTATTTGGACAAAAAATATAGACGTAGAAGGTAAGGAAATAAACTTTAAATTGGACACTGGAGCTGATGTGAGTGTATTACCACTTTCATTCTTAGGTAAGACTAAATATTATAGAAAAATTGTAGCTTCTAACATAATATTAATGTCATATGTTGATTCTAATTTTAGAATTAAGCCCATAGCAGATGTTTCTTTTGTTATTGTACAGAATGTCCAAATGCCTCATTTAGGCTTGCCAGGTTGTTTAAGCCTTAATTTAGTTAAGCGGGTAGATACTATTAACAAAAGTTTCAAATGTTTAGATGATGTTATTGTTTCATATCCTAATGTATTTAAAGGTCTAGGTCAGTTTCCTAAGGAACACAGAATTGTTCTTAAAGAAAATTTTGTACCACATGTAGCAGCTTTGAAACGCATTCCGCAAGCGTTGAACAACAGAGTCAAATACAACTAGACGAGCTTGAACCGGAATGTATAATCCGAAGAGTTGAAAAGCCAACAGAATGGTTGAACCCCTTGGTTATAGTCGAGAAGAAAAATGGAGATTTAAAGCTGTGTTTGGATCCCATGTTTTTGAATGAGGCTATTCAACGGGAACATTTTTTGATTCCGACAGCAGAAGAAATATCTAGCAGATTATGTAACGAAGAGTAATTTACTGTTTTAGATATGAAAGATGGTTACTTCCAGATAAAAGTAGGTGATGAATCAGCGGATTTATATACTTTAGGAACTCCTTTTTGAAGTTACCAATTTCTGAGGCTTCCATTTGGAATCACGTCGGCTCCTGAAGTATTTCAAAGGAATAATTTTGAACTATTTGGTGATATAGATGGAGTGGGAATATATTTTGATGATTTAATCATCACAGGTGAGAAAGAGTCAGAACATGATAAGAATTTGCAATTAGTTCTAGAACGCGCGTGAAAATATAATATTAAATTTAACAAGGAAAAAATTCAGTTTAAAAGTCAAAACAAGTCAAATTTTTATATATATATTTTATTTATATAGTTGACATGCAAAAACCAATGAATAAAAATGATTTATTGAGACTGCTGGGCATGGCTAAGTATTTGGGAAAATTTGTACCAAACATGTCCAAGGTGACAGCTCCTTTAAGACATTTAACACGTAATGATGTTGAGTGGAGTTGGGATCAGTCTCAAGACAGTGCGCTTGTACGGTTGAAACACTTACTGACAAATGCACCAGTTGCCTGGTAGCATGTATTTTACAAAATGGTCATCCGGTAGCATTTGCATCTCGTACATTGACAATAAGCGAAATTAGGTACGCGCAAACAGAAAAAGAGCTACACGCTATTGTATTTAGTTGTGAAAAGTTTCATTATTTTATATATGGCATGAAGAATGTTAAGGTTTGCTCAGATCACAAACCATCAAAAACCATTTTCAAAAGGAGTCTAGCAACGGTATCTCCGCGACTACAACGAATGTTGCTGAAGGTATTACATCATGATTTAAGGGTAACATATAAACCTGGAAAATATCTGTATATCGCAATTACCTTATCGCGTGCGTTTGTGAATGTACATGTACATGATGATCCAGAAATGGTATTTGCTTTACATTCACTAGCTAGATACCTCCCAATATCTGACGAAAAGAAGTCGTCATTTAAAGAAGCAACTGCAAAAGACCCTGAGCTTCAAACAATAATTAATTTTGTCGAATCTGAATGGCCTACAAAAACAATGATGACATTCCAATATTCGCAAGTGATTTTTACAAGTTGAGGGATTGTCTTTGTGTTTCAGATGGCCTTTTATTTTACAAGAATAAACTAGTTGCACCACGTAAGCTAAGGAATGATATGTTAATCAAGTTACATGAGGGTCATATAGGTATGGAAAAAATTAAATACCGTGCTAGACAAATTTTTTATTGGCCATTACTGAATCAAGATATCGAGGATTTTGTCAGAAGGTGTCGTATACGCGAGCGTTTCGCTAGAAAGAATCCCAAAGAGACGTTATTACCATACGTGATTCCAGAGAGACCATAGATAAGAATAGCTAAAGATATATTTACATACGCAGCTCGTTCGTACCTTGTGGTGATGGACTCATACTCAAATTGGCTCGAATTTGTTTCCTTGCCTAACAAGTTAGCTGTAGAAGTTATTATTAAGTTAAAATCTATCTTTACTAAGTATGGCTGTCCAGATACTTCAATTTGTGATAATATTCCTTTTAGTAGCTTTTCATTTAAAAAATTTGCCAGGAAATGGAATTGCAATATTACAACACGAAGCCCTAACTATCCAAAATCAAATGATTTAGCTAATAAAGCTGCAAGTATTGCTAAAAATTTGCTTAAAAAATCATTAGAGGAGGGTAAAGAGATATTTGAGGCATTGTTACAGTATCGAAATTCTCCTTTAAAATATATAGGTTAGTCACCAGCACAGTTACTTATGGGTCGAATTTGTAAAACCAAAATACTAATCTGTGCAGATCTATTGAAACCCATGTTATGTGAAAATGTATCAGAAAAGTTAAAATTTAAACAAAGTCAATATAAGCATTACTATAATAAGGCTGCATCAGTTCTGAAACATTTAGAGCCTTAACAAAATGTTACTGTTTATAATCATGTTGAAAATGTATGGGAACCTGCAAAAGTTTTAAATCTTGACAGAACGCCTAGATCTTATAAAGTTTTAAATAAGTCTGGTAATATTATAAGACGAAACCGAGTGGAAGAAACCAATTAAATTAAATTTGTAAGTGTTATGTTAGAAGGGGAGGATGTGTGATAATGTCTTGTAAATTGACAATAATGTAACACCAACAAGTCACGTGATCATGACAGTGCAGAGATATATACAAAATGTCGAATAAAGATGTTCACAACCTATTAGATTGTATTTTATATTTATAGTCATTTTGTATTAAATAACACAAAATAGATAATCTAAGCTACATGCTGTAAATAAAATTTTTCCGACTACAATTCTAATATTTTCAAAGAAAACTAACGAAATCACTCATAAATTAAAATGAAAAATGAAAGATCATTTGAGAATGTATACACATCCTTTATATTTAATTTACAAAAATACACGTATCATGTAAACCGTTCGAATATTATTCACGCGTAAGATTACCGGCAAAATTCCTAATCCTATTGATGAATGAATGGATTGACGTAGTCCCGCATCATTTCTGAACAAACTTGCAAATTTACAATACTTGTTTCACTTCAACTGATTGTATTTACGCACTCGTCCAAAAGCACACCTTTAGTCATCACAATTTCTAAGAAACAGTCGTGGGAAATGCAGGGCGAACAGACAATTATAGTAGAAAAAGTCGATCTATTTCGGCAGTTTTCGCAATTAAAAATAGAATTCATGACGTTAAATACTGGAAAACATTCGCATAAAAAATAAACTCAACCTGACGTGGCTTTGCATAAACACATATAAGATATTTTCAATTTGATATTTCCCAATAAAACACTTCGCGTATCTTTCCAAAATATTCCCGTATTGTGCTCTGGGTTTTAGAATGAATCGCCTAAACGTTAGTGACTTTCCATTAATATAAACTGTGATTTTAATATATTGCTTTCGATTTGTGCTCAGTACTTAAAAAAATATATAGTAGCGGTTTTAAAAATAATATTTATTTAACAAGTGTCTGGAACACTGTATTCAGATAATCATTAATATATTTTTTCTGAAATACTTATAAAGTAGAGCTTTACTGAAGAAAAAAGAATGGACAAAAGGTCACTAGAGTTTCCTATCATATTTCGTGGAAAAAATAATAGAATAATTATGGAACTGACAAATATTACTCCTTTTTCTTTAGATGTTACAGAACCAATTTCTATATATATATATATATATATACATTGTGATTTGCATTTTATATTTGTCATTGTTTTCTAATTGACAACCAGTTGTCATATTGTTATTACTTTTACTTCATTGTATGCCACTACTACCAAGAATCTTTTGAATTTTTCAATACATTTGTATATTTGGCAAAGAATTGTAATATATTTTATATATATATATATATATATATATATATATATATATAATATGACATAGTTACTACTTTAATAATAGTAGAATTTTGGGCTGTATATTTGATTTAAAACACAATCGTTGGCTAAATAACGTTTCGGAAATATATTTATTCCTTCATCAGATCTACAAAATATATAATTAAGGACAACTGTTAAGTAAACTATAAATTATCTTACAATATATATATATATGTATATACGTATATTAAAAGTGAATATTGTTCTTGGTGTAGATAGATACTGTGCAATAATGACAAGACAGCAAGCTGTCATCTAAAGAGTTTCAATGACTATGATGTAATTCAATTGAAATGTATAAAATTGAAAATGTGAACAGTTAAGCATATAGCTATCACTATTATCAATGTAGTATCACTAAACGGTATGTAATAATAGGAATAGGGCTGTCGCGTACCAAGCATGTGGGTCAATCAGATGGTCCTGGTTTACCAAAGACAAGCATCTAATATTTTTACACAAATAACACTATATGTTAAAGATATAATTGTGTAAATTAAAAATAATAGTGTTAAATATGTCTTAGTAGTCCCATATATATATATATATATGATATTAAATTTTTATTGACCTTTAATTCATATATGTAAATATATATTAATTTTATTGGACGATTTTTAGGTCGTTATACTAGTTTTAAATAATTTTAAAACTCGCTAATTTGCAGTGTTTGAAAATTATAATTTTCTAATTTTACCACTGACTATTAATTAATTTAAAAAAATACCTAATTAATTAATAGCCAGTGGTAAAATTAGAAAATTATAATTTTCAAACACTGCAAATTAGCGAGTTTTAAAATTATTTAAAACTAGTATACCGACCTAAAAATCGTCCAATAAAATTAATATATATTTACATATATATAATATATATATATATATATATCAAATTGTACCCAGTCGTCGGTAATAGGATGTAAGAAGAAAAACAAACTCAAATTACAACGCTAACGTTTCGTACATTTAATCAATGCACTTTATCAAAGCTACAACATGATTAAAAACACATATAACACAGTCAGTAAAATTAAATTATATAACAGCTATTTATTTACCTTAGTAATTTATTGTAGAGATAAAAACATATGAAATGTAAATGATGTTTACGCTACTCACATAGTAATTTATATATGGTATTTAATACTTTATCTCGGACATTATGTTATACTCGTTTATATGTTCTCAACAGACGAGACCGTGATCATGTATAGGTTAACACGTATGTATGTATCTTATTTTAAAAATTATATTATTTTCTTGCGAATAACAAAAACATCACCCACAACCAACCAGGGGGTTCATAGACACTGTGTTATATGGCAATAATGGTGTCGTTCCAAGGAGCCGCACTATGGGCAATGAGGTTGGGGACATTGATAGTTCACAAGGGATACAAAAAATTAACAAGAATAAGAGATATTTTAGTTTACCATACATAAAAGATTTGACACCTAGTTTGATAAGAATTCTTAAAAACAATGACACATGTCTAACAACTTACAATCCAAAAACCATAGCAAATCTTTTTACAAAATTGAAAGATCCAATCTCATTACAGTCTACTTCTAATATCATATATAGAATAAGTTGCAAGCAATGCGAAGGAGTTTATGTGGGCCAAACGAAGCAATACTTATCTAGAAGAATACAAAATCATAAACAAGATTGCTTTGATAGAAATAGAAATAAAAGAGAACAAACAGCGTTATCAAGACATCATTTTGAGTTTGACCATGAGTTTGATTTTGACAGCCCGGAAATTTTAGATAAGGAAAATAATCTCACTAAGAGATTGTTTCTTGAGAAAATAAATATATATAAGTCCCAGTATACTATCAATGTCAAGGATGATTCAGCGTTACAAATATTGAATGTATATGCAGGGGTCATAAAGTAATAATAATAATTGTATTCTTCCATTCATTTGAATTTATAATAGTTGTTAATTGTTGTATAGATTTTATCTTTTGAGTATTGGGTATATACGTGTATTATATTGTTAGTGTAATGACCTCGGTTTGCTTTGTGTCTGCTTGTTCTTTTTGTGGGTGATGTGTTTTTGTTATTCGCAAGAAAATAATATAATTTTTAAAATAAGATACATACATACGTGTTAACCTATGCATGATCACGGTCTCGTCTGTTGAGAACATATAAACGAGTATAACATAATGTCCGAGATAAAGTATTAAATACCATATATAAATTACTATGTGAGTAGCGTAAACATCATTTACATTTCATATGTTTTTATCTCTACAATAAATTACTAAGGTAAATAAATAGCTGTTATATAATTTAATTTTACTGACTGTGTTATATGTGTTTTTAATCATGTTGTAGCTTTGATAAAGTGCATTGATTAAATGTACGAAACGTTAGCGTTGTAATTTGAGTTTGTTTTTCTTCTTACATCCTATTACCGACGACTGGGTACAATTTGAAATAAGTAGAAGGATACGACAGTTGGTTTCTATATATATATATATATATATATATATATATATATATATATATATATATATATATACGAGGTAGGCGCCATAAATTCTTGGCCTAATATACAAAAACTTGGAAACTTGGAACAATATAAGAATTTTCATTTTTCAATGTAATCTACCTTAACTACCATACATTTATTAATTAATTAATAATTCTATAACCTTGTAAAAATAATCTGAAGTTTTTCCGTCAAAATGTTCTATAACAGCTGTTTGCAACTCACTGTCGTCCTGAAAACTACGTCCCCTAAGGTCTTTTTTAAGTTAGAAAAAAAAATAACAAGGAGCCATATCCGGACTATACGGTAGATGTTCCAATTCTTGAAAGCCGCATTCGCGGATGGCAGCTTGTAAAATGGCGGCAATATAGACGGGAGCATTGTCGTGCCATAATCGCACAACTTTTATCAATTTTCCACGACGTTTTGCACGAATACTGTCCTTAATTTATGCAATAAAGACGCATAATATGTGCTGTTCACACTTGTACTGCGCTCTTTAAATTCAATTAGCAACATGCCCTCACAATCCCAGAATATTTTGGCCATCACCTTTTTCGTTAATTAACGACTTTCGGCTTTCTGGGAAGCGGTTCATCAGGACACCGCCATTCCATGGACTCCCTTTTCGATAGTGGATTGTAAAACAGAACCATTGTTTCATCCGTTGTGGCAATGGACTCCAAAATCGGTTTTGGGTCGTCTCCACACATGTTTAAAAAGGACTGCGCACATTAGACTCGACGTTCACGTTGGAGAGCAGAAAGAAGTCGCGGTACAAATCTAGCACTAATTTTATTCATACCCAAATGGTCATGGAGAATTCGGTGAACACTTGTTTCGGAAATGTGTGTTATCACTGCTAATTCCTTCACTTTCAAACGGCGATCTTCTAGCACTAAATGTTCAATAATTGAAATTTGTGGAGGCGTTATCACTTCAATTGGTCGACCCGACCGATCAGCATCTTCCAGGGATTCCTGTCCCAAACGGAAACATTTTGCCCACTTTTTTACAGTTGAATACGAAGGAGATAAATCACCGTAAACGCCGTCTAAACGTTGTTTAATGTGATAAAGTGTATGCCCTTCTTTTGCTAAAAATTTAATGACCGCGAGGTACTCAATTTTCGTTACTTCAGACATTTTCGTGCGCTAGGCACGTTGGTTGGCTGGTTACTAGGCTTCGAACCTTCATATTTATAGTATACACCTCGCGTATGTGCATACATGACGTGACGAAGTTTGAACACGTTTCAACTTGTATAAGCCTATCAGGCCGAGAATTTATGGCGCCTACCTCATATGTTTCTACCTTATTTGGTTTCTTCAGTGTGACACAACTAAAAAGGTGTGTGTTGAATTGAAAAAAAATATGTGTAATTGAAACAATATGTGCAATATTACCTTAATAATGTTAAAATCAAATTTGTATACTTATACCTATGTATTGCTAGTTTCTAGTACTTACATGATAAAGCAAGAAGCCTCCATAATCCACCCCTTTCTGAATACAATGAAACAAAGTTTAGACATAAAGTCATTTTATTAATCTTCTTGACAATAACACAAACTTTAAACTTGCATAATTTAATAATAAAAGGAGTAAGCATGCGATACGAGATTACTGTTTGTTGATATGCAAACAGTAATAATCTCTTAAGTTGAAAAAACTTCCATTTGCAAAGATACTTAGTTCTAAAAACATTTATTACGGTAATTATTTTTGAATTACTTTAAAAAATAATGTCTTGTTTAGTTTCTTGAAAAACTAAATGGTGATATAGTCGCGGTTTTTCAAAAAGTAGGGCCCCAAAAATATATTTTGTTATAAATATTTCTGATTTCTGCAAAGTAATCGATTACCTTGCAGATTATTTATAAGTTTCACTTTTGTAGAGAGCTAGTTATAAGTGGCCTTATAATTGGCGTAAAGGACCGAAATATGAAAGGTATCAACTACAAACTCTCGATCTTGCAATGCCGTACCATTTTCCGAATAAGGAGTTTACTATTTCAGAATGTTAATCAAAAGTGATTTTTTGTTAGGTAGTTCCAGAGATTTGTTTGCATAGTAATTGCTTAAACTCCGTGTTTTATAAAAACTGTCGAAATTAACAATAAAATATAAAGAAAGCGCACAAAAACACAGCATAAGATCAACACTGGCTATATAAATAAAGCAAAAAGAAATATATAATAGTAAAAAAATGATGCGGTGATATTTCCACACTGCTCGCTTGAGGAAATGAGCAATTAGCATCGAGTGCACACAAATAAGAATAAAGCGATCTATTTATCTACCGTATCAGGCACTTATGTGTCCAGATGGTCAAAAACTTATTAGCCGACCACTGTAGATCTCCGTCGTGTTACGTCGATGTCCTTGTAGTAAGTTTACTTTACGTGAGAATTTGAATGTTTTAGCCCATTACTTCACTGACATTGGCTCGAATAAACTAACTTTCTGCCGTTTTGTAATAACCCAGAACATATTTTAAAAAATGAGGTGTGGCCACCACACAACTTTCTTATACGTGTGTGCGTTTCAAATTATACAAAAGTTGTTCTAAATTAAGATTTAAATACTTTTATCTTCTGAAAAAATAAACAACATTCTACTGTACTACTTGTATTCTCTTAATAAATCTCTATAGAATGCATACTTGGTAAAATATTCGAAAGAAAGTGCTACTCGCTAAGAGTAAAAGGGTTACTTCAGGTCCAAATTTTGAAATTTCTTTTAAACAAAAAATATTGAAAATTACGTTCTAAATACTTTTATAGTCGTAATGCACCCGTCTCAAAAGCATGACTTGAGAAATATTTGCAAAAACTGTTTTTCAATAAGAGTAAAAGACCTACTTCCGGTAGGAATTTCAAAAAACTTTCATAATAAAATTTTTCTCATATTTAATTCTGAGTATATATGAATTCTTTATAAATTTGTTTGAACTTAGTAGTTGACGAAATATTGTCGAAATTCGATTTTTTCACTGAAGTAAACTTCTACTTCCGGTCTGCCAAATTTACTGACAATCTAATCAGATCTCAAAGGGAGATTACACACGTAAATACAACATTTGGAATTGACTACTACAGCGGTTTGACCGCTATCGTGGTCACACACAGACGCACACACACACACACACACACACAGACACTCACAGACACACAGACATTTTTTAAAAAATGAGGTGTGGCCACCACACGACTTTCTTATACGTATGAGCGTTTCAAATTATAGAATTTTAAGAATTTTTTTATACAAAAAATATTCAAAATCCTATTCTAAGTACTTCTATTCTCTTAATAAATCACTATAGAATGCATACTTTGCAAGATATCAAAAAAGTGGTACTCGCTAAGAATAAAAGTGCTACTTCCGGTCCGAATTTTGAAATTTCATATATACAAAAAATATTGCAAATCCAGTTCTAAATATTTTTGTACTCTTGATAAATATTTATAGAATGCATAACTTACGACATATTTGCAAAAAATCGCTATTCGATAAGAGTAAAAGTGGTACTTCCGGTCTGAATTCAAAAATTTTTTTTATACCAAAGATATTGAAAATTATGTTTTAAATACCTTTATACCCGTAACGTACTTGTCTAAAAAGCATGACTTGCAAAATATTCGCAAAAAACTGATTTTCGATAAGAGTAAAAGACCTACTTCCGGTAGGAATTTTGAGAAACTTTTTAAATAAAATTATTCTCAATTTTAATTTTAAGTATATATGAATTCTTTATAAATTTGTTTAAACTTAGTAGTTGACGAAATATTGGCAAAATTCGATTTATGCGCTGAAGTAAACTGCTACTTCCGGTCTACCGATTTTATTGAAAAACTAATCAGATCTCAAGAGGGAGATTATACGCGTAAATACAAAATTTGAAATTGATATCTACAGCGGTTTGACCACTATCGTGGTCACACACACACATACAGACACACAGACACACACACAGACACACAGACACACAGACACACAGACATTTTTTAAAAACCACTTTTTGGGTATCAGGGGACCTCAAAACGTGGACATCTGCAAAAATCTCGAGGTCGAAAATGTTCATCATCACAATACTTCCTTATACTACGTATAAGAAAGTAAAACCACTTTTTTGGTATCAGGGAACTTCAAAACGTGGACATCTGCAAAAATCTCGAGGTAAAAATTTTCGTCATCACAATACTTTCTTGTACTACGTATAAGAAAGTAAAAAGGTCTGAGGATATTTTTCTATATCAGGTCAATCAAGCCGCCACACGCTGGTTTGATATTGTAAACATGGAGCTGCATGCATGACATAGATTCTTCGCATGTTATCGACGTCTAGCCATGTTTTTATGACGTTTCTGAGGAATTTTGAGATAAATACACCTAGAGGCAGACGGTAGAGCTATTCCATGAGAGATCATAAAGGATTAAATATTTTGGAAAATTAAAAAACGCAAAGATGCAATTACTGAAATTTAATTTACCGCATGAGAAAAAAACAGCTATATAAATAGTGTAGCACTATATTGCAGTAAAGATAATAAACCCTTTAAGAAAAAGGGGTGTTCTACAGATGGAAAATGTATATCTTATCCATAGAATAGGTAAAGTATAGCTTATAGATTCAAAGCTTTGCTAAGGTACAATAAAAATATTACTACTTGTGGGAATTAAATACATTAACTTATCTACCATATTTTTTACTTAACCAAATGTAGCTTTTACTTGATAATTGGCGACGTGAGATTCTTCTAAGTAATAATTAAATTTCGGTATTTTCATAAATTTTCAGTCCACCAGAGAGTTTCCTTAAATGTAACAGTTATGTTTTCTGGAAAGTTGTATGCGATATAAACGATCCAGAAAAAAACGACCCCATTAATTTAATCGTCAATAAATTATATATACAAGTGCAACTTACAAAATCATTTGTAAATCCTTGAAATAGTTCCAAAAATATAATAACCTCGAAAAAAATATTTTCGATACAACCCACACTTATCAGAATAAATGTTTATCTATATGTTGATGATGTGCGTAATCTTCTAGCAATTTTGAAGTTGATGATGATTAATGTTTTAATTGACCCGTCTATATGATCACAACATTCGATTTTTCGTTTCATTTCGAAATCAATATTTTGAAACCGACATTTTGTAAAGCTCACGTTTCAAAGCAAAGGATCTCATATGTATATCTGCAAATAATATTATTACAAGTCCGTCTACACGTATGAATTTCGCGGCTTGCTAAACATAACAAATAATTCTGAACAAGCACAAATCTTACCACAAAAACGTATACGATTTTAATATGTCTACTAAATAAGATTCATCTTTCTGTTTCCATAACAAAATATGCAAAACTCCAAGAATGAACCGCAAGGTTAAGAAAATATTTATTTTTGTATGCATAGTACCTTCCTCTGTTTCTAAACATAATGACATGCATCATTTAAGTTTTATTTTAGTTCTTTAAGGATAGTGGTATTTAGTATAATTATTACTAGCGGTAATACCAATAATTATATTTCTCAGATATTCAAAATTTAGTATTGATTTCTCTATTTAATAATACTTTGGTCTTGGTATGATTGTTATTTGTATCAAACAGCATGACAGTAAGATCTATTCTTACGAACTACCTTTTGACTTTTGACGCAATTAGTTATACTATATTGCTCATTAATTCAAGTCTAGAGGAAAATAACCACCTAATTTTATTCACAATATAAAGTTCCAAATACGACATGTATTTGGAACTTTCGTTTGCTTGTCCAAAAATATTACGTCTGCATCTGCGGTCCCAAGCTGGATTATCAATCGCATTCTTATGGTATAATAATTGTTCTTTGTATTGTCATATCTGGTCTATTTAACTTGCACCAATTTTTCTAGGATGAATAAAGCTAGGTTATTTTACTGAAAGATCATATATTAGCTGTTTATTAAAAACATCACACTATATCTAATTTTATTTCCAAATTCCTTTAATCTGATACTCTTGTTTTAAAATTGGTTTTTATGTTTTCAACTTAAATAATGTTATGCTATGAAGGAATTTGAGTGAGCTTTACAGGGCCATTAGCAACTGTGAGTGCAAAATTTAACAGCACCTTAACTTTACAAGCCTCTACAGCCTACAGTATTCATTCAAACCCAGCGCAGCCTGATGTACGTAACTTGTCTACATAACCTCCAACGTAAACCTGCCAGCTTGCCTAGAATTTCTTCCAAGTTTATTTATTATTATTTTGGTTTGTAATTTTTCAATATAATATTAATATGTTAATGACGTATCCATAGTGTGTCCAAGATGTCGAATTCAAGTGAAATCATGTTAAATGCAATTACAAAGAGATAAAGACCAAACCCTAGCACAAATTGTCACAGAATACTTAGGATCTTCACGAATTGAGAAAGTTTAATTAAAGTTTCGAATTAATGTTTCAGATCAAAACTTTAAATTAAAGACATAAATTAATGTTTCAAATTAAAGGTTTAATTTAAAGTTTTGAAAAAAAGTTTCAAATTAAAGTTATAGATCTAACCTTAACTTGCACATGATAAGGAAGTTAAGTACATCTGACATATAGCTCTCGTGATTTCTAAAAACGGTGCCACACCTCATTTTTTGAATGGCGATGGACTAGCAATAACAATATATTATTACAACTATTTTTACTAGATCTATCGCCCCCTCTGCCTTTGTTGTATACTTATTTTAAGGTGGTAAAAAAATAATAAAAGATTCCCTAATCTATTTAAGTCCCTTTATGACAAATAAATTTATTCGTTTATAAATTATGACTAGGGAACGGAATCGAGCGAGCCATGACTCATCGCTCATGGGCGCACTATTGAAATGTTGTATTTTTAAAGAGGTTTTAATTTTATTTATATAATTGAATAACAACTCATAAAATACAAAATACATTATTATTTGTTGATTTTGTTGTTCAAGTCGAGTAAAGGAGTATTAATATTCACCAGCAATACTTTCTCAAGGTTCTCATCTGTAAGATTTGTTCTTTTTGAATGAAGTACATCCTTGTAGATAGAAAACGTCCTTTCTACATCGCAACTGGTTATAGGTGCGTACTGGAAATATTCTTTTATTTCCGCGTATTTAGCAGTTTGATTTTGTGTCATTGTCCCCATACACAATTGCCACAATGTTATTAAATCTGGATTTCTATTAAAAACTGCGTCTAACTTTTGCCGAAGGCCACATCCGAAGTCACTTGGAATACTTTTGAAATTATTAATGGCCGCATCTAATGTGGTTAATCCATCTTTTAGTTTGAGATTTCGATTTTCAAAATACGTGATTAGTTTAGGCAAATTTCCAGTATTCCTGAAGGAATAACAGCTGATTTTTTAAATTTGGGATTTGTGTTAGTTCCTTGCACTAAGAAATACTTCGAGCATCGTCATTTAAACATGTAACGAAATTTTGTAAACTATCGAAATTCTCTGCATAAAAACTAGTAGCTTCCAGCCATGTTCCCCATCTAGTTACTACTGGCGCGAGTGGCAGTAAGAAAGATGGAAGTTTTTCCCTGTAAAGGGCCACTCTCGATGGTGCTTTTCTGAAAACTTTTTTAAAAGCCGATACAAGCCCATCAACTTCCGGATAGTTGTCTCTGATATATTCACAGATTCTGTGGAGAGCATGTGCTACACAAGTAATATGCAGCATATAAGGATATGTTTCCTTTAAAAGTCTGCCTGTTTTTAACATATATGCGGCACTATCACTAACAAATAAAAGTATTTTTTCCCTGTACCTGTCGTCCGAATGAAGCATTTTGTGCAAATTCTCGTCAATGGTTTTAGCAACTGTTTCCGCATCAACTGTATTTATAACTTTAGATGCTATTACATATGCGTTATATGGAATAGTTGGATGTAGTACACCAGCTACAATATTTACCACACAGCATCCTAATATATCGACAGTTTCGTCGGCACTTATCCATAGGTACTGATTTGAAAGATGTCTTCTAATGCATTCTACTGTTTTCGTGAAGCACTTAGAAGCATAACATTTGCGTAAGGTGGATTCATCAGGAACATGTCGACCAGTATATTTTTGGAGAAATGTTTTGAAAGTAGGATTGTCAAGTGTCTTTAATGGGATATTGGCCGCCATTAAAGCTTCACAGAGTTCTTCGTTAAAATTATCAGCTTTCAACGGGCCCAATTTCTGTGTATGTTTTAGCGATGCTAAGTGACGTTGTACGTTCGATTTTTTGGCATTCTGTAACGATATTTTACAGACTTTGCAATAAATATCGAAATCACTGACAATGGACATACAATCAGTATGACCCTCAATCCAACTCGCCATTGTTTCACGATGTATTTCTCGACGTTCTTCCATATCATATCTGAAAAAATAACATAAACAATGTTCTAGATCTAAATAAACGATAAGTAAAAATTTTAATTTTAATCTTAACAAAATCCAATTAACACTTACGTCGATATAAATGGAAGAAGTAGATTCAATGAACCGGCAGGAACTATTACAAAAATTACGAAGTACGTAATTAACAGTTAAAACATTGAAACAAGGAAACTAACGTAAGGTATAAATGAAAATTTTATTTCTCTTGGAAATATAACGTAAATATAATAAATTTTAAACACTCCTGACGCCGTTATCTACGCCCGTGTATAAAGAATTTGACCTCATAAATTACTTATTTTATTGCCCTTTTTTCTCTGATTCTCGGTCTCTTGTCGAGCGTCAACAGATGTTGCAGTTCGCCCTATGAATTAGTGCTATCCAGATATAATGTAAACAACTGCGTGTTGTTTGTATTTCTTTTCACGGTTGTGGCTCCGTGGTAGTTTAGCTCGCTCGATTCCGCTCCCTAATTATGACGAATTCTATAAATTTTAAATATGCCTAACGTATACCTCATCAAATGTTCACAAACAATAAATGTAATGTGACTAATTGCAATACAATTTTTTTTAATTACATATTCTATTTAAGTTAAAAAAACAGGTAGATTTACTTGAATTACCCACCATCCAATTTAGAGGTTTTTCCTTTATTAACCCTTTCATTTGTTTCAAACAAATTGTATAGTCGCAACGTTTCGCCAGCGGCAAAGTGGTTAGCCAAAATTCAAAAGCAGCAATTTAAATACCATGAATAATGCTCAACGTTAGATTACTTTTTTGTACTACAGCAGCTGTAAATGTATCAGAACAATGCGCAAATTTCACAAGTCTTTTTTTTTAAAGCACTTCTCCAGATGATTTCCCTAGAGAATATACTACTGGAAAATTCGAAATCAACCTATTCTATATATTATTTTACAATCATTATAAAGTATAATTTAATATAAATGAAATATACATATGTTTTCTTTTTAAGGAAATTTCCTTTTCTTCATATTATTAAATTGAACTCCTGGACAAAATTAACTATTTACTATTACTTGTAATTTTTTTAAGCTTAGGATGTCATCTCTTATTATTGAAAAAAATACAGTAATTTGACGTTTTTAAGATTATAAGTTTGCTAATAAGTGTATGTAGTACAATGTAACAGTAATTCTTGGAGAGAAAGCGCTCTCACACTATTAAATCACGCAAGTATACATATACGAAAAAAATTTTTTCGTATATGAATAAATGTATGATGCACATCTACCTTGAGGGATTGTGATCAAGCACGTTCGTGCACTGATGAGACCAATGTAAGGTCGAAACAGCTGTCTGCACGTTGTTTGTTCGCAATGCCGGCTTAGTGTAGATGTGCATTCATACATTTATTCATATACGAAAAAAAATGTTTCGTATATGTATACTTGCGTGATTTAATAGTGTGAGAGCGCTTTCTCTCCAAGAATTACTGTTACATTGTATTGTAATAGGTACGCCACCTATGGCCGTTTCATTGAATGCACGTATATCTACAGTTGCCTGAATAGTAGTTGTACTACGGAGGGCAACATTACCTTGCGATGTCGCGCTTGGGTAACAGATACCGCTCATGGGCGTCGCCAGCGAAGGGCAGGGAAGGGCAACTGCCCCCCCCCCCCTGGAAGCAAAAATAAATTAAATAATTTTTAAATTTTAATAAACGAAAAATTAAATCTAAAATATACATATTTTTCTGTTCTGCATATTTTTTTTTGTTATCTGTTTTATATATTTTGTTTGTTGTGGTCGTTTGGTTGCTTTTATGAACATTTTAAAATTAATTAATAAGCTCTAATAAATAAAATTATTCGCGTGTCCTTTGTCACTAAAATATATTTCATCAGCAAAAAACAAAGCTGTTTGAAAAACTGACATAGTGCTAAATATATATTAATAGCGTTTTCGATCTATGCATTGGTGCACACCAGAATTGTCCCACACCAGAATTGGATAAAAAGGAGTGTTCGATTTACTCTCAGGATACGTCAATTTTTAGTGTTCCATTCAACCACTTAACAGTCGGACATTTTTGAGAAAAATGGTAAAAAAACTATCACTTTTTTTTTGTTTTCATTTAACTACATTTTTTAATCCTATTAATTAAAATAAATTTACTCAATAAGTAGTTTTAGCGTGAAATATTTTGAAACATTCAATACACAATCCTACATCAGAATCCGAATTAAATACTCTTATAACAACTATTGAGTTGGTGTGTAAGTGCTCTTGTCTAGCGACAGTGTTCTATTTAATAGTGTAACAAAACGCCACTGGTTTTCTTCGAGTTCGAGAAAAATCGAGATACAAGTGAGGAATATACGGGAACCGGTGATGCGAATGTTCTGGCAATTTCTAGGCTCAAAAGCGTATATAAAGTTAGTTGTCTATCCGGCGCGAAGACAGACAGTACAGTACAGTACATAGTGCAGGATACGAAGTTGCATACGGCGAATAGAAAGCGAGGCGCGAGAAACAAGAGGGAAAATTCGTAACAATAGTTTTACCACAGAATAAAGAGACAGAAAAGACAATATGGATATAAGAAATTGGTTACAAAAAGGTAAGTTAAATAATTTCAGTAGAAAATTAAATTTTTAATTAAAACTTTAGAGTCAGAGTCATTCCATTAGAAATGGTCCAAAAATTTGAAAATTGGTTGCTCGACCAGCACCAAATAAAACAAAACTACCATGTAACGATAGCTTATAATGCAGATATGTTATATCCCATGTTAATTTTTGTTCACAATTAAAACTTGAAATTTGTACATATTAAAGATCAAACAGCACTTTGTACGTGCTATTAATTTCATTTTGTGTTTTTAATCTAGAGAAAAAATATTAACATCAGATATAGTATATCCACATTATAAGCTATCACTATCATTACATGGTAGTTTTGTTTATACTAATTTTTATACTAGGGACTAAGAACAAGAATGATATTAGGTTATTATTTTTAGGTCAAAAATCTCTAAACCGGAAAAAAGTTCATGATGACAGTAGTGGAAGTGGAAGCAATGATTGTGATGAAGATGAAAATAAAATGGTCGGAACATCAAAATCGGAATCTATTTTTGTAGAAGGCTCAAGTAGTTCTTCATATCTACATGAAGCTGTCTTTGGATCTGGGACCTCTAAACAAACTGAAGAACGCGATGGCTACCATGAAAATGACATTGGTCGTTGTGTTAGTTGTGCCAATAACTTGCCTTCTGAAAAAAAGAAGGAATTGTTGACAAACCCTTGGGTTCCATCATCCAATTACGATTTTGTTTCTGATGCCATTCACTTGAAAAGAAAATTTAACCATCGCTGGTTAGATCAATATACTCCATGGCTGGTGTACTCAAGTCGTTTGAAAGGTGCTCTATGTTTGTATTGTGTTTTATTTCCGCCAAGAATTGCTACAGTTAAAGGAGTTTTGGGGTCATTTATGGTAAGGCCTTACATGAAGTTTAAGGATATACATGAAGATTGTAGAAAGCACGTTGGCACCCATTACCACAAATCTTCAACAGCTGCTGCAAAAGCATTTCTTAAAAATGCTCCTGTTGATGTCCAGTTGCAAATAGGGCACCATAAGACGATTGAAGAAAATAAACAAATATTGTCAGCAATTATTTCATGCATAATATTTTGTGGAATTCATGATTTGCCGCTTAGAGGAAAAGTAGGAAATGAGGGAGTTTTCTTTGACCTTTTAAATTTGAGGATTGACTCTGGTGATGAGAAGCTAAAGAGCCACTTGGATAAATGTCAAAAAAACGCAGTCTATACCTCACCAACAATTCAAAATGAGATCATACAATTATGCGGTGAAGTTATCAAAGAAAAAATAATCGAAGACTGTAAACGGGCAAAAGCTTATGCTGTAATGACTGATGAAACAGCAGATATCGCTGGAAAAGAGCAGCTTTCTATTGGATTAAGGTTCTATGATGAAAGCCAAAAAATAATCAGGGAGGAATTTGTAGGCTACATTGAGTTAAAATGTCAAGATGCTTCTACAATCGCTAGCGCAATTCAAAGTTTTTTAGAAGATAATAATTTTTCCGCCGATAATTGTGTGGGATTCGGATTTGACGGGTGTTCTACGATGGCCGGCAAAGAAGGTGGTGTACAGGCCATTCTTAAAAAAAAGTACGCTAAGTCTTTATTTTTCCATTGCTCCAGCCACAGACTAAATCTTGTGGTCAACGATACTAGCAAGCTACCAGAAATAAGAAACACAATTGCAACGGTTAAAGACACAATAACCTTCTTTCGTGAATCGCCAGCCCGTAGGAAATCGGTTCCAAATCTTTCAAGGCTCTGTGAGACCAGATGGTCGGAAAAATACAAGAGCATAAAAAAAATTTCAGAGAGCTTCACTGACATTGTTAAAGCACTAGAACATCTATCTGTCGAAGGAAACTATGCAACAAGAAAATGTGCCTACCAATTGCACTGTGCAGTTACTAAACCAATTTTCATCTTAGGCTTAAACATAATTGCAAGATACTCTGCAATTTTGGAACCCGTTGTAAACGTTTTACAAAGTAAAAGTATGGATTTGGTTATGGTGAAGAAACATATTGATGATATTCTAGATGTAATCAAAGAAGATCGACAAGATGTCGAAAATGTTTCTTATGAATTATATAAAAAATCACTTGATATCGCAGAGAAAGTAGGGGTTGAGTTGTCAGTACCACGAGTCACTCAAAAGCAAGTACACAGAAGTAATCCACCATCTGAGTCTGTAGTTGTATACTGGAAGCGGTCAATAATCATCCCCTATCTTGATTCTTTAATTTCGTCTTTGGGTGCTAGATTCTCCAACGAAAATACACCTGCTTTTGCTTTAACTTATCTTCATCCTTCAAGCATGCTCAAAATGGCTTCAAAAGATTTCAAAAATAATGCAGAATCTTTCATGGAATTTTATAAGTTGGGTGATGTCTCTGCAGAATTAGATTTGTGGTACAATATGTGGAAGAAGAAGAATTTAGCAGAAGACAAATTAAAGGACATTGAAGTGGCTGCACTTTTGGAGGAAGCTAATGTTTTTTTCCCTGCAACAAGGCACGCACTGCTAATATTAAGTGTTTTCCCATCCACTACTGCTACCGTGGAAAGATCGTTCAGTACCCTACGAAGGGTAAAAACCTGGCTCAGGAGTACAATGGGTGATGACAGACTCACTGGGTTGTGTTTGATGAGTGTGCATCGACAATTTTTTAAGGAAAATCAGGACTGCATAGTGAAGAAAGTTTTGGATAAATTTAGTTTCAACCCAAGAAAAATGTTATTAATTTAATTTAAGTATAATTAAAATCTCAGAGTTTAGTTTTCATTTGCCTTTTCTTTTTATCCTAAAATTTTACATTTTGAACGACCATGGACCATGGTTTGCCCCCCCCCCTGTTATAAATCCTGGCTACGCCCATGATACCGCTGAGAATCTCTCATGGCGTTTGGTACGTAAGTTGACAATATCAGGTTTTCAAACCTTTGAGGGATTGTGATCAAACACGTTCGTGCACTGATGAGACCAATGTAAGGTCAAAACAGCTGTCTGCACGTTGTTTGTTCGCAATGCCGGCGTAGGGTAGATGTGCAGTCATATATTTATTCATATACGAAAAAAATTTTTTCGTATATGTATACTTGCGTGAGTGTATGTAGTGTTGATTTCTCAAAAAGCTGTTAAACAAAAAATGGTTAGTTTAATTTTGTTGATCATCAGTTTGATTTTAATTTGTTTAAAATAATACAGTGTCTAGTATAGCTAGAGTTGAACACATGAGTTATCAACGTAAGTGAACATGAAGAAGCCCAAGTAATAGCGCTGATTAATGATGGTCGTAGCCAGCGTAAGTTAATTTGTTAGGCGTTAAACAGTTACCAATAAGTCGGACGGTTAAACGTTTTAATGAACTTGAGACTTTCTCTAGAGCAGGAGAACCAGGTCGTAAAAGATCTACAATTGAAGTAGATGATTTATTTGTTATACGACTTGTCTTAAGGACGAGACGATCGACCGGTTCCGAGTTACGCAGAGCTCTAGCAGAAATCCGAAACGTAGACATTTCTGGAAGAACAGTTAGGAGTAGGCTTAATAAAGCAGGAATAAAGAGTAAAAGACCAGCAGTTGCACTACTGCTCACCAGGCAATATAGAGTTGCTAAATTGCGTTTTGCTAGAGCTCATGCAAAATGGACAATTAACGGCTGGAAACAAGTTTTGTTTTCGGATGAAACACGAGTCGGTCTGAAGTCACCAGATGGACGTGAGGCTGTTTGGAGAAGGCCACATGAGAGGTTTGCTGACTGCAATATCTCTCCTAGAGTTATTTGGTGGTGGGTCAGTAATGTTCTAGGGAGCAATTTGTTTTGACGCACGCTTTATGCTACTTGCCCCATTTATCGGCGCCAAATTCCTCTTTATGCAAGATAACGCTGGACCACACGTTCCTGTAGACATAATGGACTACCTTCGCGAGGTGAATATTCAGGTTATAAGTGGCCTCCTAGAAGCCCGGACATAAATCTCATAGAGCATATGTGAGTGAACTGTAACATTTTTATTAAATTAACATTGTATGATGTTGACAATATTGTTAAAAGTTAGTTACAGTATTTTTTGTTACAATTCACGGGTTATAATTTCACTAACAGGTTTTTGGCGAATATTGCCACTTACTATAAGTGATTTGTTAATTTTGCCCAGGAGTTTATATATAACGTATTTAATTATTGATCGTGGGGCTTTGTAAATAAATATACACAAAAAACTAATACATAAGTATCTCCGGTATATTAACACTTACGTCACGGAGTAGCTGGCATGGTGATTGATATTCATCAACACTAGGAACTCAAATTAAAAACAGACTCACAGACTGCGACAACACAAAGCATCCCCACAAATTCCAGAAAAACTTCCTAGAACTTTATGAAATATTAAATCATAAAGACCCAATACTCTACTGAGTGATCAGTTAGCCCACATAGCAAAACTATTTTCACAAATCTTTCAAACTTTTAAATAAACACCCTGCATAATTATAAGGTACTTAAACAATAATAGTCTCAAGGCTTATTAAATACTTTGATACCTTAACTTTTTATGTTACATTACTGATTACAAAAATTCTAATATTTCACAGTTAGATTGCAAACCATCAACATCCAACCGAATATGATCTGATAAACACTAAATGTAAGTAAAAGACCTAACTAACATATATTTCATAACAAAAATTATAGACTTCAAATAGTGGTTGCATAGAGCCGAAATTAATCCTGATTATACTAAAGAAATAGTGAAGCAAATGAGGTTCTCATTCATTGAATTTACCAATTGATATCAATCGTACATAAAAGATGTCAATCATATTCTGTAGTTATATTATGTACATACTATAATACATACCAAATTTAGGAAATAAGATTGAACTGTTGAAATATTACAGCTTCTTTCGCAGAAGAAATGGTTAATAGGTGTTCAAAAGTTATTAGAAATTACTTAAATGACCTAAACTTAAACATAAACTCGTTTATGGTACTTGTAGTCAAGCTTTTCATGGTTACAATCTTTGTGTACATAATATATATACAGCATGTGTAAAATCATATTGGGGATAGGACATATATATACTATGCATACCGGCAACAACGCGCAGGTCGTGCCAGTAAAGTACGATTACCATTTCAGTTACATAGACTCAGTCGATGGATGAACATGTATTTAATTCCTTTATTGATTATCTTTCCTGGGATTCGGATGGCACGCAGGTTGACAATGTCTTCCTCGTGGCGATGTTAGTTGTTGTCTTCAAAACCGAAGATCTTCTAACTGAAGCTGCAAATGGTAGTCTGTCACCTGATGGTCTTCCGTGTATGCTTCTATCTCCAAGGATATCCGACCTTATTCCTTGGCTACACCGTACTGATGACGACCAATTAGTTAGAAACACGTGTCTACGATTGCACTACAGCAGTTTTTACTCAATATTCTCTTTTTCTTGTTTTATTTTATGTATCCGCGATAATTCCTTTATTGATTATCTTTCCTGGATTCGGATGGCATGCAGGTTGACAATGTCTTCCTCGTGGCGATGTTAGTTGTTGTCTTCAAAACCGAAGATCTTCTAACTGAAGCTGCAAATGGTAGTCTGTCACCTGATGGTCTTCCGTGTATGCTTCTATCTCCAAGGATATCCCACCTTATTCCTTGGCTACACTGTACTGATGACGACCCATTAGTCAGAAACACGTGTCTACGGTTGCACTACAGCGGATTTTACCCAATATTCCCAATATATATAAAACAAGAAAAAGAGAAATATTGGGTAAAATCCGCGTTGTGCAACCGTGGACACGTTTTTCGGACTAATTGGTCTACCCAACGTTTCTCTTTTTCTTGTTTATTTTATTTTATGTATCCGCGATAATATATATATATTTAATAGGTATTTGGGAATTGCGGCTTGAATTAATGAAACTATAAATTACTGTGACGTTTCAACATCTATTGTGTTTTCTTCAGACCATATAATTTTTTTATTTTTGTTTTTCTCATATTCATGATCGTCCTTTTATTTTTATTTTTCTCTTTTTACTTTATTACTTTTCGTTGTCATTATTATTTTCTTGGTAGTAATGGTTCTTAACATCTGTAATTTATAGTTTCATTAATTTAAGCCGCAATTCCCAAAGAACATACCTATTAAATTTATTGAAATACGGCAAAGAAAAAAGTCCAATTAAATATATATATATATATATATATATATATATATATATATATATATATGTGTGTGTGTGTGTGTGTGTGTGTGTGTAAGTATAAAAATAACATTAAGAGTGGCGTTTACCAACAAATAGAATCTTATGCAACTTATATTACTCGCGGGACGGGTAGACGCAAGGGGGTGTAAGTAGGTGGAGGTTGACGATATTCGGATCTGTCACAGCGCTTCGGTTTTATTCACAAATTCTGTCATAGATAAAGAAATACTATAGATAGGAAACATAATGTATAAAGAATGAGTACTTACGGAACTGTTGATGTTGTTGATGTTTTATAATAAACCAATTTTCGCTTGCCCATAACTGTTATATTATTATACACTTGAATATTATAGGTATATACGACATTTAAATGCGAGTGACAGTTTGTAATTAAACTGTCACTCGAATTTAAGTCTGCAATAGCCGACCGATTCCGATAGATTTTCGTCTTCGCTAGGACCGGTAAAGATACCGTAAAGTGGGGATAGACGACGTGAAAAACCGCGTGTAAAATGTGTGTGACAATGTTTACTGTTTAATGTTTTTTATCTTTAAAAATAATTACATAAATTTGATTTTTTCTTTATATCGTACATCAAATGTGCAGCTGGCGCGTAGAGGTCATTTTTGTTCTTTTGTTTACCAGCCTTAGTTACTAGACATTAATCAAATTCATGCATTTTTGTGGTTATTTCTAAAACACATAACTTTCTTACGTACAAAAACTGACCTTGACATTATAAATTTATACCTTTTGCATCACTAACCCAAATTTGATATTCTAAAATTACAAAATGAGTTTAAGAAACGCGAAACGACGATGCCTTAATTTTCGATAGGTAAACGCCCCGCTTAATAGAAATTTCTATAAGCTTATATATTAAGATTTTATAGGAAAGCAATATTGTTTATGCTTCTATAACAATATATATATGTAGATGCTGTCCATTTTCTTTAATATCTTACTACCAAATTAAAACGTATACCAAGTTATACAAAATATCGCACAGTATTATTGAATATACATTATAACTACTTGACGACTTAGTAAAGAAAATATATTCACTATATAGAACTAAATGTGAAACATGATTTTACTTTCTTTTTGATGCACTACAACTGTATTCCCAGTTGGTATAATTTATTTTCTTTCCATCAATCCTGGTTTACTTTAATGCACCTGAAGGAAAACAGAAGCTCTTATCTATATTGCAACTGTCAAATTTTGCTTTTCTTGGCACAAGTTACGTTTATTACAACCTAAACATTTATACCTCTACGGAAGTTAGTATTCAAACGTACGTTTTTTCTCCATTACCAAATCTCGATTGAGTGTTTTTAGTCAAATTTAAGAGCGTAACTTCTATTATTTATAATTTTAGTGACTATTGTTTCGCTTCATATTTTCAAAAATTTTCCGAAAGAGAGATTAAATTGAAGCCATCGTGAAATCCCTCTTGAGGTTCTTGAACATTTTGTATTTACAAATATTATTTTCAGCAACTCCCGGTAAAAATAACCAAAAGAGTTTGGAAATCTCACTGGTTTGGAAACTCCTGACTTAAGTAATTCCTCGCAGTTGCCTTACTGTAAGGTGACAGAAAGTTGGATACGTATGTTTAAAAAATATTTCATTTAAAAAATATTTGTCATCTATTATTTTCACTAACCACTTAATGTTATTGTATTGCAGACGTCTTAAAATTTAGCTCGGTTATAAACTGTGCTAAAGGGATCTTGTATGGTTCAAACTTATTTGGTGTAACGTTATACATATTGGAATATTTGTCAAATTTATTTCCGATGCCTTTTTGGGTACGGATTTTGAAGGATTCTTAACTACCTTAAAAATACAGAATGTACATACACTTTTCTAACATATATTTAAATAATCGCTTGCAAAGTATTGTCATTAAGTGTACAGATAAACATTAGATGGAGTGGTAAACGAATTATACTTGACCAAGTTTCTGTCAAGATTTAGAAAAATGGTATGATCTGGCTGTTGTCATTCTGAATATATGTGTATGTGTAAATTCTGTTTCGTATCTCAAAATAAGCTCATAAACATGTTATCTCATTCTAATGGTGTTAGAATTCTATATGCTGCCAATAAGAAATAAGAAAGTTGATGATGTGAATTTTAGAAAGCGTTTTTTCTGCGATTAATAAATGACAAAGATATCTATATTATCGAAACGATTTAATTTTTAGTTTTGTTTGAGTTCATTTTACAGCTGCTAAGCCACGAACAAGATAAACATTAAAATAAATAGCTTTAATAATGAAAGAACCTATATTCTTGTGCTGCTAACTAAACATCAAAACCCGTATCAACCTTCAAAGCAATTTTACCGAAAGTATGCGCGTATTTACCAAAAATGTATTTGCTAAATACAAGTACAAGCCCTTTCAGGTATTTGTAATTGTATATAGATACCTTTATAAGTACTTGTATTTGTATTTGTGTTTATAAATACCAAGCACAAGTATTTATAAATTGTATTTGCGCAGGCATAAATACTTTTGAAAATACCTATGCTGGCATAAATACTTTTACAAGTATTTGTTCTTGTTCTTATGGAATGATAAATCCTTTAATATTTTCGTGTTAATACATGTTTTTACACATTCACCGTGCATTTTCATGGTAGGGGTAGATGTTTAGTGTTCAGCGTCAGCGCATTTGTTAAGTTTAAAAAGTAACACATTCTTTTTTTTTCTTTTGAAACAAAATTGTCATCTAAAATAGATATCGTTCATGAGTGGATCTCGAAATGAATAATTCGCGATTTGAAATACATACAGATAGGGAAATAAACATAGTTCTAGTTGATGAAATTACGTTCACGTTCTATAGGTTATAATTGTACCTTTTTTTTATTATACATGTACACGATCTTAATATAACGATACCAATTGACCACGAACGAACAATAAATGTATTGTAATGTTTCAAACAACAGATTATTAATTTAAAAAAAATGATGAAAGAAATTTATCCATTTCATCTTATGGGCGTTTGTTCGTAACATCTCCATTTGCGGCAAAACCTTAAAGAAAAACACTCTGCTACAAAAAAAATGGACACTAAAGGCGAATTCGCTTTGTAGCGGTCATGTCCGGTCATTTGTTTAGCGGTGACCGGTCGAATTCGATTATAAAATTAATGACGTCACGGGTGACCCGGTACCTCTTGGTCATTTCTTATCGTGACCGTGGTCGTGAGCACGGTCATGCATTCGGTCATATACCCATCCTTTTTTACTTTTCGTAAACACAAACACTGTTTGAAAATGGAAATGTAATAAGTAATAGGTCAGGAAGATTTGATAGCAATACTAGAAATATAAAACATGAAAAACGCAAATCAAATAAACCAAAAAGTACAAAAGAGGAATTGATGGAAGTTATTAAAGATTGCAATAAACAACAAATCCAGTCAATGAATGAAATGTTCCACCGATTTATAAACATTTTAAATCATCAAAACACTTTAATTTAACAAAATAATTAGAGGGGCGAGCTAATAAACATTTAAAAAAATATATTCCTTGATACCAAGAAACGGAAACGCCCAACAGATTCCGATTCGGAATGAAAACGGAAGTATATTTATTAATAAATTATTTATTTGTATTTTTCATTATATTTTTCCTTATGTACCTACATATTCTTTTTTCACTTTTTTGATTTACTAGTTTCGAATTTATTAACTACTGTACTGTATTTCTAGTTGGGTAGTTTACTTAGTAGTGTTTCTATTATGATTATGATTTTTAAGTAGTGTATATAAATCACATGTTGTAAGATATCTTTTTATTCTTTCTTTTATTATTAGTATTTCTTTCTTAGTTCAATAAAGTTACACGTCTCTTATATATAATAGCTTGTATTTGTATATCACTTGTGAGCCTATACCTTAGAAAGACCACACATCTATTGGAAGAAAATACACTTTTTCTTACTTTTAAAAAAACATTTTATTTTGCCTTGTGTGTAGTTTATTAATATAGTATAATATTAATAATGGTGCTTGTAATGTTCATTTGATGTTATTGTTATGTCAAGTATTGTATAAAGTAATAATTTGTACACTTGCTGGAATTTGAAGGAAAATATTAATTAGAAAGGCAGTGATTTGTAAAAGGGAATTTAAATTAATATTATATAGTAAATAATTAGTGTACACATAACCATTTAACAACAAATTGGTCTATACTCCATTCAGTCTAAGAATAAAGTAGATGGCGCTACAATATGAGCACAGTTTACACACGATGAACTTTGTATTTTGAAAACAAGTAAAACATATGTTTACTGTCAGATGGATAGCAGGGATATACGTATCTGATATCATTATATTTTGACATTTACGTACATTTTTATACAAGTTGGTAACTCATTCCTCAAGAAAAAGGAATGCACATGTCGTCTAATTGTACTTTTTTGTGCTTCATCCAATTTATTGTAAGTATGACGATAATTTCTTTTTCTTGGAGGAGAAATTGGAACTCCATATAATTCCATTTCTTTAATAATGCAGTACATTGTATTCCTATTAATACCCACTTCCTCTGCTGTTTGATTGACTGCAGCTGTTTTAGACATATTGTTTTTATCCTTAATGTACACATTATAAGCCATTTGCCTTTGTCCAGATCTTATGTGTTTCCCTTTACGATTTTTTGAAGGACCTGGTAAAAGTGCTTCCGCCATACTATAGAATATTAGCGATTACGAAAAGAAAGTTTACGAAATTGATAAAATACCTTAACAAATGAATATTTCACTTGCGAGTTCTAAGAAGAACTATTTTTTAAGAATATTAACAACAAATAACTATGTAAAATACGGAAATCGACAAAATCTTTGAACAAAACTGTCAGTAAACAAATTTTTGACAGAACGAGCTAAATGCGATTATTTTGCCGGTGTAAATGCACACTCGATTTCAACCAATCACAAACATTTATTTTAAGCCCTATCTTTCCCAATGCTTTATTCTTAGACTGAATGGAGTATAAACATGTATGACCATTTAAATTAAGTGTTTCATTTTAAAAAATTTTAACGTGAAGTATAATACATTCAATCTGCAGGAAACAGTCATGTTAGTGTAAAAATAAAAATAATTACAGCATAACCTTCACAAACTTCGAACTTATTTATAATCAGTACAATAGAATTATACACATAAAGGCAGTATGCAATCATAACACATAAAAAAAATATGGCCCATTTAGGGTATCGGGGTTTGCACCAATGACACCTGGATATTTACACTTTCTTTGAAATGCAATAGATATAGCTTCACATTTCTTTTCTATTGGCTATATAATAAATTTAGGCAATAATGTAACCATTCCATCAATAACAAAATGTGTTCTATCAATGGCAGTTGATGGAGATGCATTAAAACGGTCAGCAATTGAAAGTAACCCCTTTTCCTAGATACCAGAGAGTCATTAAAACGCATTTCTCTAAAGCAGGGGTCTCCAAACTACGGCCCGAGGGCCACATCCGGCCCGCGGACAGATTTTGTCCGGCCCGCGGAGAGCTAGCATACTTGAAAACTCCTTTTAGAGAACATATTTTTTATAGCAAATTAAATTTAGTTTACTGAAGTATTCTAATTTTATGTTGAATAATTATTAATATGACATCTACATTGATATGGTCATGGGCTAACTACTCATAACATTGTTGTAGGCTTATTGTTATTGTTTTTGTGATAAGTTGGATAAAGAAACACAGAATTGTAATGAGTAAAGACATGTATAATATGCAGAAAATTTTACTTCAGTATATAATAACTAACAAATTATTGAAATGAATCCAACTAACATTTTATACATTATACTCTATAAAAGCGCACAGGACCCTTTACCGCTCTCACGGATTTAGTAGAGGAGGGAAGATGGGGGTGAAAATGGGAAAACGACAAGCGAAGGATTTCTGAAAGTGGGGGTTTGACGGGAGTTTTGCGAGTTTTATATGGTGGTGTGTACATTTCTACGTTGTATAGGCGTATTTTTATCGCTTCGAAACGGTGGTAAGGCGGCGAAAAGAATTTTTTGAAAATTTTAGCACTTGTAGAGAAAAGCGCTGCATCAATTTTTTCGCCCATAAGGAGGACGTGGGAAACAAAAATTGCTCTGGAGCCTTTTATACTGAAAATCCCGACAAACGTCAATGTGACAGGCGATTCGAAATGTATGCAAACATTCACTTTTGTGCCTGAAATTCCAAATTTTAAAACTTTCGGGGGCGCAACAAGATTCAAAATTTTAAAGTACTGACATTTCAGGACCCTTTAGTTGCATATTCCCAGTTTAAAGTGGTGCAGATACAAAGGTACGAACACTTTAAAGATCATCGGCAGACGGATACGGTCTAGCGAAATGGATGAAAAATTCCGACAAACGTCAAACTGACAGCCGGTCTCATACGCATTCACATTTTCACTTTTAAGCTTGAAATTCCAAATTTTGAAAGTTTCGAGGGCACAACAAGATTCAGAAACGTAAAGAAGTGACATTTCGGAAACGTTCAATTGCGCATTCCCAGTTTACAGAGGTACCTAGACGAAGGTACGAGTAATTCCAAGTCCGTTTGCAGAGGTATTTGGTCAGAAAAATGGCCGATTCAATCTGCACTGATACCAATGCATTCCGGACGGGCGAAAAATAAATTCAGATTATGATGTGCACTGCCGGTCAATATATTACGGTCCGGCGAATGTTGGGCATGTCCACATAATATGTAACGGTCCCGCTTGATTTAATATTTTCATCTATACAGGCGTTGTCGATTGATATTTTAATAATGATTTGAATTAAAATACGATAATTTCGGAACGCGTATTTCCTGAAAGGGGAAAAAGATGAGGATTGCTTTCGACATTTATGTGACCCTACTACGAAATAATTTTACTTAAACGATTACGCAAACGTGCACGGTGGGCGGAGTTGGCTGAAATCAATTTCTCTCTATTCTGATTAAAAGCAAAATTAGGCACTCGAGAGTTTTTACGGTCGCCCGTCACTAATTCTAAACTGACGTACGAATGTGAAATTTTAGATACGGGGGTGTGTGTACGGACGCCGATCACAAATCCAAAGTCAAAATGACAAAGGAAATTAAATGGCCAAAGAGTTTTTTGAAAATTGACGTATGAATGCGAAATTTTAGATACGGGGGTGTGTGCGGACGCCGATCACAAATCCAAAGTCAAAATGTCAAAAAAAACAAAATGGCGGAAGATTTTTTGAAAATTGACGTACGAATGCGAAATTTTAGATACGGGGGTGTGTGCGGACGCCGATCACAAATCCAAAGTCAAAATGTCAAAAAAAAACAAAATGGCGGAAGATTTTTTGAAAATTAACGTACGAATGTGAAATTTTAGATACGGGGGTGTCTTAGGTAGCCGATCAAGAATCCAAAGTCAAAATGTCAAAAAAAAACAAAATGGCGGAAGTTTTTTGAAAATTGACGTATGAATGTGAAATTTTAGATACGGGGGTGTCTCAGGTCGCCGATTACGAATCCAAAGTCAAAATGTCAAAAAAAAACAAAATGGCGGAAGTTTTTTTGAAAATTGACGTATGAATGTGAAATTTTAGATACGGGGGTGTCTCAGGTCGCCGATCACGAATCCAAAGTCAAAATGTCAAAAAAAAAAAAAATGGCGGAATTTTTTTTGAAAATTGACGTATGAATGTGAAATTTTAGATACGGGGGTGTGTGCGAACGCCGATCACAAATCCAAAGTCAAAATGTCAAAAAAACCAAAATGGCGGAAGAATTTATTGAAAATTGAAGTATGAATGTGAAATTTTAGATACGGGGGTCTCTTAGGTCACCGATCACGAATCTATAGTCTAAATGTCAAAAAAAACAAAATGGCGGATCTAATATGGCGGAAAGTTTCTTGAAAATATCATTAATCTTGGTGACATCTAGCAAATGTCGGTTTTTGAGGTCGCTGATCACGAATTCGAAATAAAAGTTTTAAAAAACAATGTGACAGAAAGGTTCTTCGAAATGTGCTTAGATCTGAGTACATACTTCCTTCGTAAACTTTAACATGATTTATGTTTAACATTTAATTATCCTTCTCGCTCTTCAGTGTTCAGTGTAACGGTTTGTGTAAAAGGGAAAGAAAAGTTCTAAATAATATACCGGGTGTCCCGTAAAAAATGCTACAAAAAAGCAGTGTTTTGTTTGTTTTCAGTTGTTTTTATTAATGTCAAACGATAGTCAACTTTTTTATTTTAAATGGAAACAGATTTATTTTTGGCTATATTCGGATTGGATTTTTTTTCTGAATTCAACAATGTATAAAATGTCTATTTTTGATAAACAATTATTGAAAAAAAAATATAAAACACTTAATAAATTTCATCTTTGTATTCCATTATTTATAAATTTTGGAATGTGCCATGAAAAAACAAAAATGCGATAAACGTCAATAAACGTCAGTGTGAGTGTCTATTAAGCCTTATTTCTTGTTCTGCTTGAACGTTTTGCCACAAAAAAAAGGTATATTCGTAAAAATGAATAACAATGAGTTAACAGACATGTTGCAAGTGTTTTTTGAATGTAGTAAAAATCGTCTTCAAGCAGTTCGGCGTTACAGCTTTCGTTTTCCGGACAGAGAAGTTCCAGATTCGAAAATATTTCAGAAAATTGAAACGAATTTGAGGAATTATGGATCATTTCAAAAACCTAAAACACAGCGACGTAGATTCGCCGAAGATACGGAATATGATGTTCTTCTTGCACTACAAGAAAATTCACGAACTTCGACTCGCGAAATTGCACATAATATTGGGGTATCAAAAACTACAGTCCAAAGTAAACACAAATACAAATACAAATACAAATTTAAACCGTACATAGCTCGAAAAGTTAATGCATTAGAACAAAATGATCAACGCCGAAGAATACAGTTTTGTCGACTTTTTTTAAATGCATTAGAACAAGACTGGAGTTTTTACAGAATGATAATTTTGTCTGATGAATGCACTTTTGGCAACAATGGTATTTTTAATAGAAACATACATCGACAACGGAGCCAAGACAATCCGAGATTTGTCATTGAAAATAATTTTCAAAGACGTTTTAGCGTAAATGTTTGGTGTGGTATTTTAGGCGATCAATTAATTGGGCCGCTTTTCATAGATGGTTGCTTAAATCAAGAAAAGTATCACACTTTATTAACCGAAAATCTCCAAAACTTTTTAGATGAATTACCTTTGGCAAATTTAAATAGAATATTTTATCAACAAGATGGGGCCCCCGCTCACAACGCCAGAGTAAATACTGATTGGTTGAACACCCACTTTGGAAATAGGTAGATAGGAACATCCGGTCCTATCGAGTGGCCTGCGTGTTCACCCGATCTTTCGCCCCTAGATTTTTGGTTGTGGGCTTACCTACAAGATCGAGTTTATTTGACACCTCCAGAAAATGTTGACATTTTAAGACAAAGAATTATTAACACTTGTCAAGAAATACCTGCCGTTTGTGTTTTAAATGCGACTCGTGGAGTAATTAGGAGATGTGCGTTATGTATTGAACAAGGTGGCGGGCAATTTGAACAATTATTGTGAAGTGTTTTGTTTTGTTTTTTAGAATAATACTTATAATACTTACGTTTTCAATGTTTCATAGCACATTCGAAATGTTATACATAATTTATTAAAAACATGGTCAATGTTAATAAATGGTTTTCTTTCAATTATCGTTTATAAAAAATAGACTTGTTATACATCGATGAATTCAGAAAATAAAATCCAATCCGAATATTGCCAAAAATATATCTGTTTCCATTTAAAATAAAAAAGTTGACTATCGTTTGACATTAATGAAAACAAGTGAAAACAACTAAAACACTACTTTCTTGTAGTATTTTTGATGCTAATTAACTGACTTTTTGTTTCAATAAAATCGGGACACCCGGTATACGATTGGCATAAGAAAATTTATATGTGTACAGGGATGCGTCAAAAGTTCATAAAATCGATCTCTCTCTCTCTCTCTCTCTCTCTCTCTCCCCTCTCTCTCTCTCTCTCGCTCTCTCTCTCTCTCTCTCTCTCTCTCTCTCGAAACAGCTTGTGTAGGTAGAATACTTGATAGGTAAAATTTTGCAATA
This sequence comes from Amphimallon solstitiale, assembly GCA_963170755.1. Taxonomy (NCBI): domain Eukaryota; kingdom Metazoa; phylum Arthropoda; class Insecta; order Coleoptera; family Scarabaeidae; genus Amphimallon; species Amphimallon solstitiale. Next base: position 16,960,843 of record OY720679.1, read on the forward strand.
TCTCAAATTTAATGTCCTTAAATTATTGGCGCATGTTTCATTAATGTTGACATAATATTTGAATGTAACCTTCAACATTAAAACGCTCTACACCTACAATGGCAAATTTAAACGTATTTTTAGTCATTTACATTATTGCATTGTATTAGTTGATTAAGTTAAATAAAGGGCCGGTTTTCCCAATTCCGATTAAAATGCCGATCAGTGTATTCATTAGATAAAATAGTGGATAGTACGTTTTTGCAAAAACCGGTTGGCGCTAATCATTGATTAAAATACCGGTTGGTATGTTTTTCCAACACCGGTTAGCGCTAATCATTGATTAAGAACGTTATTAAATGAAAATATTTTAACCGCTGTTTTACCAAACCTGATAAAATATTAAACAGTAATTACGATTACTTACACATACGCATTACCTAGGAGATTTGGATTTTTATTAGTATTGACTGCGTATATGTTTTCTTATCCATTTGTAATTAATAATTATCTTTATTAGTGTTTTAGTAATTCTATTGCTTCTTCTATACATGAAATTTACAGTATAATTAAAAATAAAACATAATATTGAATATGTGTAACTTTTGGCTTGCTATGGAAATATTTGTGTTTTGGAAGCTTTTTAATTCTGTTACATTTCTGGGACTTTATCTCAGTTGCTAAAAATCCTAAATATTTGTGAAAATTTATGCCTGCGCTTGGTCTTTTCTTCTTTGTAATTGCTTTTAACAGCATCTTATTAAAACTAATCATTTATATGTTTGCGAACTATATGTTTAAAGTTCATCAGCATTCATTAGCATCCTATAAGAATGTTTGAAAGCGACGCCCATTTATCAAACAAAATTTGTTATAAACATTTTAAACACTACACAGGTACTATATATATTTGAGCATATCCATTAAAATGAGTAATAATGTAATTCGGTGAAAATTTAAAATGTTCTGCAATACATGTCCTTCATTTTTAATTGACTTGCGAACTAATTTTGAGTATGTGACAGACGAATATTTCAAATTTGCTGACCAAAATTTCATAATGAAGGCGCTGTTCCACTTCAAATAATTGGAGTGAAAAATATCTCAAACTGATTTTTAGCTTATTTTTTATTAATATTGTGCGTGCCTATTTTAAATTGTTTCTGAGCAATTGACATACTTTTTGCTAATATACTAAATGTTTCCAGTGTTATTTCAAGAGCGTATTATCCCGATTGTCTCAATGAAAATGATGCGCTTATTAAGCATATTGTTTCTTCGGATACTTATTCTTATATTTAATATTAAATTACCTTTCTCGCTCTTGAGTGTGTACCGCATTGTGTAAAAGGCAATTCGAGAAAAAATTTAAATAAAATTGGCTTCACAAAATTTATGTATCTACAGGGGTGTTTCAAAAGTTTATAAAAGTGGACATTCTAAAAAGCGTCATGCCAGTGATCGCTTTTTACAGGAAGGGCCCTTCAATAGGGCCTAAATTTAAAACTTGGGCTTTTTACTTTTATTATTATTTTGTGCTCCTTTATTAACGATAGTGGATTTCAAAAAGGTTGACAGGCTTTCACACTTTCACATCAAAATAGTATTGTACACTGTCTTAATAAAGATGTTGCGCTTTTTGATCTCAATGTGTCTTTGGATACTTTAACATGACTTATGTTTAACATTAAATTACCTTCTTAACGACAGTAGACTTCGAAAAGGTTGACATGCTTTTCCACTATCACATCAAAATAGTATTGTAAACTGTCTCGATGAAAATTTTGTGCTCTTTTGAGTTCATTGTTTCTTTGGATACATTAACATGACTTATGTTTAACATAAATTTACCTTTCTCGCTCTTGAGTGTGTACCGGTTTGTGTAAAAAACCGTTCGAGAAGAATTTTAAAGAAAATGTACTATTGGCTTCACGAAATATATGTATATACAGAGGTGCGTCAAAAGTTAATAAAACCGGACATTCTAAAAGGCGTCATGACAGTGATTGATTTTTACAGGAAACTATGAAAAAGCTGTAAGCGGACGCGAAAAAAGCTATTCCAACTAAAAGAGATTGACGGACCCGCTGTAAGCGGAGGACCCGCTGTAAGCGGAGGACCCGTTGTAAGCGGAGGACCCGCTGTAAGCGGACGTTAGAGCTATTATATATAATAAAAGCGAGCGGGACCCTTTACCGCTCTCACGGATTTAGTAGAGGAGGGAAAATGCGGGTGAAAATGCGAAAACGACCTCTGAATGTTTGACGAATTGAGGCATTTTAGGGGAGATTTCAGAGTTTTATATCGTCGGGTGTACAATTCTACTTTGTATAGGCCTATTTTTATCGCTTCGAAACGGTGGTAAGGCGGCGAAAAGAATTTTTTGAAAATTTTAGCACTTTTAGATAAAAACCTGTGCATCACGACATTTTCCCATAAGGAGGACGTGTGAATTATTTTATGCCGAAATAGATATCCCGACAAACGTCAATGTGACAGGCACTCGAATACGTATGCAAAGTTTCACTTTTAAACGTGAAATTCCAAATTTTCAAAGTTTCGAGGACACAACAAGATTCAGAATAGTAAAGTACTGTCCTTTGGGGACCTTTTAAGTGCCCATTCCCAGTTTATAGTGGTATAGAGACAAAGGTACGGGCGATTAAAAGTGCGGTTGCAGGCGGATATGTTAGAAAAATGCTTGCGATAACCGGCCATCTTTATTTATATAAAAGTCAGATTAAATTCATGTGGCAAATATATACACATGATATATTTAGTTTTGCGACAAACATAAGGCACTAAATGAATTATCGGGACGCAATTAATAAATTTTTTATATTCTTTTTACGATTGCACGTAGGTACATATATTTTCTGGCGAATATTAAAAAATTTATCATCTCCCAGTGTAGCCCGCAAGCATATATATAAATACCCAAAACAACATGTTCTATGTAAATACCTTGGTGGTCTAATGGTAAAGCCAACGCTTCTCAATACAGCAACTCTGATTGCTCGGGTTCAAATTTAGGCAGGGACAAGTACTTTTTTTTTTCGAATACGACTGATTTCAAATATGAATATTTACGGACATTTAATACGACAAAACGACGGTTTCTCAACATGATGGTCCCGGTCGCTCGAAATAAATTCTTATATACAGACTGGGTTTTCTTTTAAGTATTATAAATGTTAAAGGTTGCTCGAAAATTGATGTGCGTTTGTAAAATGTTGTTTTCGGGGCTTTTCGAAGTCGCCCATCACTAATCTAAATGTCAAAAAAAAATGGCGGAAGAATCTTTTTAAAATTGACGTATGAATGTGAAATTTTAGATATGGGGGTGCTCGGACGCCGATCACAAATCCAAACTCAAAATGTCGAAAAAAATAGAATGACGGACGGGTTTTTTGAGAATTGACGTATGAATGTAAAATTTTAGATACGGGGGTATATGTGGACGCCGATTACAAATCCATAGTCAAAATGTCAAAAAAAAAAAATGGCAGACGAATTTTTTGAAAATTGACGTATGAATGTGAAATTTTAGATACGGGGGTCTCTTTGGTCGCCGATCACGAATCCATACTCAAAATGTCAAAAAACCAAAATGGCGGAAGAGTTTTTTGAAAATTGACGTAGGAATGTCAAATTTTAGATACGGGGGTATATGTGGACGCCGATGACAAATCCAACGTCAAAATGTCAAAAAAAACAAAATGGCGGAAGAATTTTTTGAACATTGACGTATGAATGCGAAATTTTAGATACGGGGGTGTCTTAGGTCGCCGATCACAAATCCAAACTCAAAATGTCAAAAAAAATAGAATGACGGACGGGTTTTTTGAGAATTGACGTATGAATGTAAAATTTTAGATGCGGGGGTATATGTGGACGCCGATTACAAATCCATAGTCAAAATGTCAAAAAAAAAAACAAAATGGCAGACGAATTTTTTGAAAATTGACGTATGAATGTGAAATTTTAGATACGGGGGTCTCTTTGGTCGCCGATCACGAATCCATAGTCAAAGTGTCAAAAAACCAAAATGGCGGAAGAGTTTTTTGAAAATTGACGTAGGAATGTCAAATTTTAGATACGGGGGTATATGTGGACGCCGATGACAAATCCAACGTCAAAATGTCAAAAAAAACAAAATGGCGGAAGAATTTTTTGAACATTGACGTATGAATGTGAAATTTTAGCTACGGGGGTGTCTCAGGTCGCCGATCACGAATCCAAAATCAAAATGTCAAAAAAAAAATGGCGGAAGAATTTTTTGAACATTAACGTATGAATGTGAAATTTTAGATACGGGGGTGTCTTAGGTCGCCGATCACGACTCCAAAGTCAAAATGTCAAAAAAGAGAAAATGGAGGAAGAGTTTTTTGAAAATTTATGAATGTTAGTGATATTTTGGATACCAGGGTGTTTGTGGTCGCTTATTACGTCTTCAATTTGACGATTCTACGAAACGTGATTGAACAGGGTTTCAATTTAACACTTCATTTTTTCTTAACGATGTAGATCCGAAAACATCAGAATAGTATTGTACACTGTCTGGATGAAAATGTTGCGCTCATTGAGCTCATTGTTTCTTTCGATACTTTAACATGACTTATGTTTAACTTTAAATTACCTTTCTCGCTCTTGGGTGTCTACCAGTTTCTGTAAAAAACAGTTCGAGAAGAATTTTAAATAAAATATACTATTGGCTTAACAAAATATATATAGGGGTGCTTCAAAAGTTTATAAAAGTGGATATTCTAAAAAGCGTCATGCCAGTGACATCTTTTTACAGAAAAGGCGTTTCAATAGGGTTTCACTTTAAAACTTGGGCTTTCTACTTTTATTAATGTTTTGTGCTCTTTTATTAACGATAGTGGATTTCGAAAAGATTGACAGACTTTTACACTTTCACATCAAAATAGTATTGTAAACTGTCTTGATACAAATGTTGGCCTTTTTGATTTTATTGTGTCTTTCAATACTTTAACATTAAATTACCTTTCACGCTCTTGAGTGTGTACTGGTTTGTGTTAAAAACAGTTCGAGAAGAATTTTAAATAAAATATTGGCTTAACAAAATATATGTATATACAGTTGTGCTTCAAAAGTTTATAAATGGTGGAAGAGTTCTTTGAAAATTGATGAGTGTTTGTTAAATTTTGGATACGGGGGTGTTTGTGGTCGCTTATTACGTCTTCAATTTGGCAATTCTGCAAAACGTGATTGAATAGGGCTTAAATTCAATACTTCATTTTTTCTTAACGATAGTAGTTTCGAAAACATGAGAATAGTATTGTACACTGTCTCAATGAAAATGCTGCGCTCTTTGAGATCATTGTTTCTTTCGATACTTTAACATGACTTATATTTAACATTAAATTACCTTTCTCGCTCTTGAGTGCGTACCGGTTTGTGCCAAAAACAGTTCTAGAAGAATTTTAAATAAAACGTCCTATTGGCTTAACAAAATATGTGTATATAGGGGGGTGCTTCAAAAGTTTATAAAAGTGGACATTCTAAAAAGCGTTTTTTACAGGAAAGGCGCTTCAATAGGGCTTAGCATTAAAACTTGGGCTTTTTACATTTATTATTATTTTGTTCTCTTTTATTAACGATAGTGGATTTCAAAAAGGTTGACAGGCTTTTACACTTTCACATCAAAATAGTATTGTAAACTGTGTGTTGGGATTTTTGATCTCATTGTGCCATTGGATACCTTAACATCACTTATATTTAAAATTAAATTACCTTTCTCGCTCTTGAATTTGTGTTAAAAACAGTTCGAGAAGAATTTTAAATAAAATATCCAATTGGCTTAACAAAATATATGTATATACAGCGGTGCTTCAAAAGTTTACAAATAGCGGAAGAGTTATTCGAAAATTGATGAATTTCTGTTAAATTTTGGATACGGGGGTGTTTGTGGTCGTTTATTACGTCTTTAATTTGGCGATTCTTCGAAAGGTGATTGAACAGTGCTTAAATTTAATACGTCATTTTTTCTTAACGATCTATATTCGAAAACATCGGAATAGTATTGTACACTGTCTCAATGAAAATGTTGCACTCTGAGCTCATTGCATCTTTCGATACTTTAACATGACTTATGTTTAACATTAAATTACCTTTCTCGCTCTTGAGTGTGTACCGGTTTATGTTAAAAACACTTCGAGAAGAATTTTAAATAAAATATCCAATTGATGAATGTTTGTTAAATTTTGGATACGGGGGTGTTTGTGGTCGCTTATTACGTCTTCAATTTGGCGATTCTTCTAAACCTAATTGAAAAGGGCTTAAATTCATTACTTCATTTTTTCTTAACGATATTAGATTCGAAAACATCAGAATAGTATTGTACACTGTCTCAATGAAAATGTTGCGCTCTTTAAAAACAGTTGGAGAATAATTTTAAATAAAATATCCAATTGGCTTAACAAAATATTTGTATATACAGCGGTGCTTCAAAAGTTTATAAATGGCGGAAGAGTTTTTCGAAAATTGATGAATATCAGTTAAATTTTGGATACGGGGGTGTTTGTGGTCGCTTATCACGTCTTCAATTTGGCGATTCTTCGGAACGTGACTGAACAGGGCTTAAATTTAGTACTTCATTTTTTCTTAATGATGTAGATTCGAAAACATCAGAATAGTATTGTGCACTCTCTCAATGAAAATGTTGCATCCTTTGAGCTCATTGCATCTTTCGATACTTTAACATGACTTATATTTAACATTAAATTACCTTTCTCGCTCTTGAGTGTGTACCAGTTTATGTTAAAAACACTTCGAGAAGAATTTTAAATAAAATATCGAATTGATGAATGTTTGTTAAATTTTCGATACGGGGGTGTTTGTGGTCGCTTATTACGTCTTCAATTTGGCGATTCTTCTACACCTAATTGAACAGGGCTTAAATCATTACTTCAATTTTTCTTAACGATATTAGATTCGAAAACATCAAAACAGTATTGTATGAAAATGTTGCGCTCTTTGAGCTCATTGTTTCTTTCGATACTTTAACATGACTTATGTTTAACATTAAATTACCTTTCTCGCTCTTGAGTGTGTACCGGTTTGTGTCAAAAACAGTTCGAGAAGAATTTTAAATAAAATATTCAATTGGCCTAACACAATATATGTATATACAGCGGTGCTTCAAAAGTTTATAAATGGCGGAAGAGTTTTTTGAAAATTGATGAATGTTTGATAAATTTTGGATACGGTGGTATTTGTGGTCGCTTATTACGTCTTCAATTTGGCGATTTTTCGAAACGTGATTGAACATGGCTTAAATTTAATACTTCATCTTTTCTTAACGATAGTATATTCGAAAGCATCGGAATAGTATTGTACACTGTCTCAATGAAAATGTTGCGCTCTTTGAGCTCATTGTTTCTTTCGATACTTTAACATGACTTATGTTAAACATTAAATTATCTTTATCGCTCTTGAGTGTGTACCAGTTTGTGTAAAAAAAACAGTTCGAGAAGAATTTTTAATAAAACGTCCTATTAGCTTAACAAAATATTTGTAGGGTGCTTCAAAAGTTTATAAAAGTGGACATTCTAAAAAGCGTCATGCCAGTGATCGCCTTTTACAGGAAAGGCGTTTTAATATGGCTTACATTTAAAACTTGGGTTTTCTACTTTATTATTGTTTTGTGCTCTTTTATTAACGATAGTGGATTTCGAAAAAGTTGATAGACTTTTACACTTTCACATCAAAATAGTATTGTAAACTGTCTTAATGAATATGTTGGACTTTTTGATCTCATTGTGTCTTTGGATACCTTAACATGGCTTATGTTTAAAATTAAATTACCTTTCTCGCTCTTGAGTGTGTACCGGTTTGTGTTAAAAACACTTCGAGAAGATTTTTAAATAAAATATCCAATTGGCTTAACAAAATATATTTATATACAGGGGTGCTTCAAAAACTTATAAATGGCGGAAGAGTTTTTCGAAAATTGATGAATGTTTGTTAAATTTTGGATACTGGGGTGTTTGTGGTCGCTTATTACGTCTTCAATTTGGCGATTCTTCTAAACCTAATTGAACAGGGCTTAAATTACTTCATTTTTTCTCAACGATATTAGATTCGAAAACATCAGAATAGTATTGAAAAAGAAAAGTTTGACAGACGTTTAAACTTTCACATCAAAATAGTATTGTAAACTGTCTTGATACAAATGTTGACCTTTTTAATCTTATTGTGTCTTTCAATACTTTAACATTAAATTACCTTTCTCGCTCTTGAGTGTGTACCGGTTTGTATCAAAAACAGTTCGAGAAGAATTTTAATATACTATTGGCTTCACAAAATTTATGTATGTACAGGGTTGTTTCAAAAGTTTATAAAAGTGGACATTCTAAAAAGCGTCATGCCAGTGATCGCTTTTTACAGGAAAGTCGTTTCAATAGGGCTTCACTTTAAAACTTGGGCTTTCTACTTTTATTAATGTTTTGTGCTCTTTTATTAACGATAGTGGATTTCGAAAAGATTGACAGACGTTTAAACTTTCGCATCAAAATAGTATTGTAAACTGTCTTGATACGAATGTTGACCTTTTTACTTTCTTATACGTAGTATAAGGAAGTATTGTGATGATGAAAATGTTCGACCTCGAGATTGTTGCAGATGTCCACGTTTTGAAGTCCCCTGATACCAAGAAAGTGGTTTTTAAAAAATGTCTGTGTCTCTCTCTGAGTGTGTGTGTGTGTCTGTCTGTCTCTGTGTGTGTGACCACGATAGCGGTCAAACCGCTGCAGATATCAATTCCAAATTTTGTATTTACGAATATAATCTCCCTCTTGAGAACTGATTAGATTTTGAGCAAAATCAGCAGACCGGAAGTAGTAATTTACTTTAGTGAAAAAATCGAATTTTGCAAATATTTCGTGAATTACTAAGTTTAAACAAATTTATAAAGAATTCATATGTACTTAAAATTGAAATTGTGAACAATTTTATTAAAAAGGTTTTTCGAAATTCCTATCGGAAGTAGGTCTTTTACTCTTATCGAAAATCAGTTTCTTGCAAATATTTTGCAAGTCATGCTTTTTAGACAGGTACTCTACGAATATAAAAGTATTTAGAACTTAATTTCTAATATCTTTTGTATAAAAAAATTTTCAAAATTCGGACCGGAAGTATCACTTTTACTCTTACCGAATAACGATTTTTTGCAAATATGTCGTAAATTATGCATTCTATAAATATTTATGAAGAGTACAGAAGTATTTAGAGTTGGATTTGGAATATTTTTTGTATAAATGAAATTTCAAAATTCGGACCGGAAGTAACACTTTCATACGTATAAGAAAGTCGTGTGGTGGCCACACCTCATTTTTTATCTTATTGTGTCTTTCAATACTTTAACATTAAATTACCGTTCTCCCTCTTGAGTGTGTACCGGTTTGTGTTAAAAACACTTCGAGAAGAATTTTAAATAAAATATCTAATTGGCTTAACAAAATATATGTATATACAGCGATGCTCAAAAGTTTATAAATAGCGGAAGAGTTTCTCGAAAATTGATGAATGTTTGTTAAATTTTGGATACGGGGGTGTTTGTAGTCGCTTATCACGTCTTCAATTTGGCGATTCTTCGGAACGTGATTGAACAGGGCTTAAATTTAGTACTTCATTTTTTCTTAATGATGTAGATTCGAAAACATCAGAATAGTATTGTACACTCTCTCAATGAAAATGTTGCATCCTTTGAGCTCATTGCATCTTTCGATACTTTCACATGACTTATATTTAACATTAAATTACCTTTCTCGCTCTTGAGTGTGTACCAGTTTATGTTAAAAACACTTCGAGAAGAATTTTAAATAAAATATCAAATTGATGAATGTTTGTTAAATTTTCGATACGGGGGTGTTTGTGGTCGCTTATTACGTCTTCAATTTGGCGATTCTTCTAAACCTAATTGAACAGGGCTTAAATCATTACTTCAATTTTTCTTAACGATATTAGATTCGAAAACATCAAAACAGTATTGTATGAAAATGTTGCGCTCTTTGAGCTCATTGTTTCTTTCGATACTTTAACATGACTTATGTTTAACATTAAATTACGTTTCTCGCTCTTGAGTGTGTACCGGTTAGTGTCAAAAGCAATTCGAGAAGAATTTTAAATTAAATATCCTATTCGCTTAACGAAATATGTGTATATACAGGGATGTTTCAAAAGTTTATAAAAGTAGAAATTCTAAAAAGCGTCATGCCAGTGATCGCCTTTTACAGGAAAGGCGCTTTAATATAGCTTACATTTAAAACTTGGGCTTTCTACTTTTATTATTGTTTTGTGCTTTTTTATTAACGATAGTGGATTTCGAAAAGGTTGACAGACTTTTACACTTTCACATCAAAATAGTATTGTAAAGTGTCTTAATGAACATGTTGGGCTTTATGATCTCATTGTGTCTTTGGATACCTTCACATGACTTATGTTTAAAATTAAATTACCTTTCTCGCTCTTGAGTGTGTACCGGTTTGTGTTAAAAACAGTTCGAGAAGAATTTTAAATAAAATATCCAATTGGCTTAACAAAATATATGTATATACAATGGTGCTTCAAAAGTTTATAAATGACGGAAGAGTTTTTTGAAAATTGATGATTGTTTGTTAAATTTTGGATACGGGTGTGTTTGTGGTCGCTTATTACGTCTTCAATTTGGCGATTCTGCGAAACGTGATTGAACAGGGCTTAAATTCAATACTTCATTTTTTCTTAACGATAGTAGATTCGAAAACATGAGAATAGTATTGTACACTGTCTCAGTGAAAATGTTGCGCTCTTTGAGATCATTGTTCCTTTCGATACTTTAACATGACTTATATTTAACATTAAATTACCTTTCTCGCTCTTGAGTGTGTACCGGTTTGTGTTAAAAACAGTTCGAGAAGAATTTTAAATAAAACGTCCTATTAGCTTAACAAAATATATGTATGTACAGTGGTGCTTCAAAGGTGTATAAAAGTAGACATTCTAAAAAGCGTCATCACAGTGATTGCTTTTTACAGAAAAGGCTCTTCAATAGGGCTTCAATTTAAAACTTGGGCTTCTGACTTTTATTATTATTCCGTGCTCATTTATTAACGACAGTGGATTTCGAAAAGAATGACAGACACTTACAATTTCACATCAAAATAGTATTGTAAATTGTCTTGATACAAATGTTGACCTTTTTGATCTTATTGTGTCTTTCAATACTTTAACATTAAATTACCTTTCTCGCTCTTGAGTGTGTACCGGTTTGTGTCAAAAACAGTCTGAGAAGAATTTCAATATACTATTGCCTTCACAAAATTTATGTATGTACAGGGGTGTTTCAAAAGTTTATAAAAGTGGACATTCTAAAAAGCGTCATGCCAGTGATCGCTCTTTACAGGAAATGCTCTTCAATTTAACAACTTGGGCTTTTTCCTCTTATTATTATTTTGTGCTCCTTTATTAACGATACTGGATTTCGAAAAGGTTGACAGACTTTTACACTTTCATATCAAAATGGTGTTGTAAACTATCTTTATGAACATGCTGGGCTTTTTGATCTCAGTGTGTCTTTGGATAACTTAACTTGACTTATGTTTATAATTAAATTACCTTTCTTGCTCTTGAGTGTGTACCGGTTTATGTTAAAAACAGTTCGAGAAGAATTTTAAATTAAATATCCAATTGGTTTAACAAAATATATGTATGTACTGTGGTGCTTCAAAAGTTTATAAATGGCGGAAAAGTTTTTTCAAAATTGATGAATTTTTGTTGAATTTTGCATACGGGGGTTTTTGTGGTCGCTTATTACGTCTTCAATTTGGCGATTCTTCGAAACGTGATTGAACAGGGCTTAAATTCAATACTTCATTTTTTCTTAACGATAGTAGATTCAAAAACATCAGAATAGTATTGTACACTGTCTCAATGAAAATGTTGCGCTCTTTGAGATCGTTTCTTTCGATACTTTAACATGACTTATATTTAACTTTAAATTACCTTTCTCGCTCTTGTGTGTGTACCGCTTTCTTCCAAAAACAGTTCGAGAAGAATTTTAAATAAAATATCCTATTGGCTTAACAAAATATATCTATATACAGGGGTGTTTCAAAAGTTTATAAAAGTGGACATTCTAAAAAGCGTTTTTTACAGGAACGGCGCTTCAATAGGGCTTAGCATTCAAACTTGGGCTTTTTACTTTTATTATTATTTTGTTCTCCTTTATTAACGATAGTGGATTTCAAAAAGGTTGACATCACTTTCACATTAACATATTATTGTAAACTGTCTTAATAAAAATGTTGGGATTTTCGATCTCATTGTGCCATTGGATACCTTAACATCACCTCTGTTTAAAATTAAATTACCTTTCTCGCTCTTGAGTTTGTGTTAAAAACAGTTCGAGAAGAATTTTAAATAAAATATCCAATTGCCTTAACAAAATATATGTATATACAGCGGTGCTTCAAAAGTTTATAAATAGCGGAAGAGTTTTTCGAAAATTGATGAATGTTTGATAAATTTTGGATACGGTGGTATTTGTGGTCGCTTATCACGTCTTCAATTTGGCGATTCTTCGGAACGTAATTGAACAGGGCTTAAATTTAGTACTTCATTTTTTCTTAATGATGTAGATTCGAAAACATCAGAATAGTATTGTACACTCTCTCAATGAAAATGTTGCATCCTTTGAGCTCATTGCATCTTTCGATACTTTAACATGACTTATATTTAACATTAAATTACCTTTCTCGCTCTTGAGTGTGTACCAGTTTATGTTAAAAACACTTCGACAAGAATTTTAAATAAAATATCGAATTGATGAATGTTTGTTAAATTTTCGATACGGGGGTGTTTGTGGTCGCTTATTACGTCTTCAATTTGGCGATTCTTCTAAACCTAATTGAACAGGGCTTAAATCATTACTTCAATTTTTCTTAACGATATTAGATTCGAAAACATCAAAATAGTATTGTATGAAAATGTTGCGCTCTTTGAGCTCATTGTTTCTTTCGATACTTTAACATGATTTATGTTTAACATTAAATTACCTTTCTCGCTCTTGAGTGTGTACCGGTTAGTGTCAAAAGCAATTCGAGAAGAATTTTAACTTAAATATCCTATTTCTTTAACGAAATATGTGTATATACAGGGGTGTTACAAAAGTTTATAAAAGTAGAAATTCTAAAAAGCGTCATGCCAGTGATCGCCTTTTACAGGAAAGGCGCTTTAATATAGCTTACATTTAAAACTTGGGCTTTCTACTTTTATTATTGTTTTGTGCTTTTTTATTAACGATAGTGGATTTCGAAAAGGTTGACAGACTTTTACACTTTCACATCAAAATAGTATTGTAAAGTGTCTTAATGAACATTTTGGGCTTTATGATCTCATTGTGTCTTTGGATACCTTCACATGACTTATATTTAAAATTAAATTACCTTTCTCGCTCTTGAGTGTGTACCGGTTTGTGTTAAAAGCAGTTCGAGAAGAATTTTAAATAAAATATCCAATTGGCTTAACAAAATATATGTATATACAATGGTGCTTCAAAAGTTTATAAATAACGGAAGAGTTTTTTGAAAATTGATGATTGTTTGTTAAATTTTGGATACGGGTGTGTTTGTGGTCGCTTATTACGTCTTCAATTTGGCGATTCTGCGAAACGTGATTGAACAGGGCTTAAATTCAATACTTCATTTTTTCTTAACGATAGTAGATTCGAAAACATGAGAATAGTATTGTACACTGTCTCAGTGAAAATGTTGCGCTCTTTGAGATCATTGTTTCTTTCGATACTTTAACATGATTTATATTTAACATTAAATTACCTTTCTCGCTCTTGAGTGTGTACCGGTTTGTGTTAAAAACAGTTCGAGAAGAATTTTAAATAAAACGTCCTATTGGCTTAACAAAATATATGTATATACAGGGGTGCTTCAAAGGTGTATAAAAGTAGACATTCTAAAAAGCGTCATGACAGTGATTGCATTTTACAGAAAAGGCTCCTCAATAGGGCTTCAATTTAAAACTTGGGCTTCTTACTTTTATTATTATTTTGTGCTCCTTTATTAACGATAGTGGATTTCGAAAAGGTTGACAGGCTTTTACACTTTCACATCAAAATGGTATTGTAAACTGTCTTAATAAAAATGTTGCGCTTTTTGAACTCACTCAGTCTTTGGATAGTTTAACATGACTTATGTTTAAAATTAAATTACCTTTCTCGCTCTTGGGTGTGTAGCGGTTTGTGTTAAAAACAGTTCGAAAAAAATTTTAAATAAAACGTCCTATTGGCTTAGCAAAATATATGTATATAAAGGGGTGCTCCAAAGGTGTATAAAAGTAGACATTCTAAAAAGCGTCATCACAGTGATTGCTTTTTACAGAAAAGGCTCTTCAGTAGGGCTTCATTCAACCCTTGGGCTTCTGACTTTTATTATTATTCCGTGCTCATTTATTAACGATAGTGGATTTCGAAGAGATTGACAGACGCTTGCAATTTCACATCAAAATAGTATTGTAAATTGTCTTGATACAAATGTTGACCTTTTTGATCTTATTGTGTCTTTCAATACTTTAACATTAAATTACCTTTCTCGCTCTTGTGTGTGTACCGGTTTGTGGCAAAAACAGTTCGAGAAGAATTTTAATATACTATTGTCTTCACAAAATTTATGTATGTACAGGGGTGTTTCTAAAGTTTATAAAAGTGGACATTTTAAAAAGCGTCATGCCAGTGATCGCCTTTTACAGGAAAGGTGCTTCAATGGGGCTTCACTTTTAAACTTGGGCTTTTTACTCTTATTATTATTTTGTGCTCCTTTATTAACGATACTGGATTTCGAAAAGGTTGACAGGCTTTTACACTTTCATATCAAAATAGTATTGTAACCTCTCTTTATGAACATGTTGGGCTTTTTGATCTTATTGTGTCTTTGGATAACTTAACATGACTTATGTTTAAAATTAAATTACCTTTCTTGCTCTTGAGTGTGTACCGGTATATGTTGAAAACAGTTCGAGAAGAATTTTAAATAAAATATCCAATTGGCTTAACAAAATATATGTATGTACAGTGGTGCTTCAAAAGTTTATAAATGGCGGAAGAGTTTTTTGAAAATTGATGAATGTTTGTTGAATTTTGCATACGGGGGTGTTTGTGGTCGCTTATTACGTCTTCAATTTGGCGATTCTTCGAAACGTGATTGAACAGGGCTTAAATTCAATACTTCATTTTTTCTTAACGATAGTAGATTCGAATACATCAGAATAGTATTGTACAGTGTCTCAATGAAAATGTTGCGCTTTTTGATATCGTTTCTTTCGATACTTTAACATGACATATAACTCTAAATTACCTTTCTCGCTCTTGAGTGTGTACCGCTTTGTTCCAAAAACAGTTCGAGAAGAATTTTAAATAAAATATCCCATTGGCTTAACAAAATATATCTATATACAGGGGTGTTTCAAATGTTTATAAAAGTGGATATTCTAAAAAGCGTCATCCCAGTGATCGCCTTTTACAGCTTTGCCTTACATTTAAAACTTGGACTTTCTACTTTTATTAATGTTTTGTGCTCTTTTATTAACGATAGTGGATTTCGAAAAGATTGCCAGACTTTCACACTTTCGCATCAAAATACTATTGTAAACTGTCTTAATGAACATGTTGGGCTTTTTGATCTCATTGCGTCTTTGGATACCTTAACATTAAATTACCTTTCTCGCTCTTGAGTGTGTACCGGTTTGTGTCAAAAACAGTTCGAGAAGAATTTTAAATAAAATATTCAATTGGCCTAACAAAATATATGTATATACAGCGGTGCTTCAAAAGTTTATAAATGGCGGAAGAGTTTTTTGAAAATTGATGAATGTTTGATAAATTTTGGATACGGTGGTATTTGTGGTCGCTTATTACGTCTTCAATTTGGCGATTTTTCGAAACGTGATTGAACATGGCTTAAATTTAGTACTTCATCTTTTCTTAACGATAGTATATTCCAAAGCATCGGAATAGTATTGTACACTGTCTCAATGAAAATGTTGCGCTCTTTGAGCTCATTGTTTCTTTCGATACTTTAACATGACATATGTTAAACATTAAATTATCTTTATCGCTCTTGAGTGTGTACCAGTTTGTGTAAAAAAAACAGTTCGAGAAGAATTTTTAATAAAACGTCCTATTAGCTTAACAAAATATTTGTAGGGTGCTTCAAAAGTTTATAAAAGTGGACATTCTAAAAAGCGTCATGCCAGTGATCGCCTTTTACAGGAAAGGCGTTTTAATATGGCTTACATTTAAAACTTGGGTTTTCTACTTTATTATTGTTTTGTGCTCTTTTATTAACGATAGTGGATTTCGAAAAAGTTGACAGACTTTTACACTCTCACATCAAAATAGTATTGTAAACTGTCTTAATGAATATGTTGGACTTTTTGATCTCATTGTGTCTTTGGATACCTTAACATGGCTTATGTTTAAAATTAAATTACCTTTCTCATTCTTGAGTGTGTACCGGTTTGTGTTAAAAACACTTCGAGACGATTTTTAAATAAAATATCCAATTGGCTTAACAAAATATATTTATATACAGGGGTGCTTCAAAAACTTATAAATGGCGGAAGAGTTTTTCGAAAATTGATGAATGTTTGTTAAATTTTGGATACTGGGGTGTTTGTGGTCGCTTATTACGTCTTCAATTTGGCGATTCTTCTAAACCTAATTGAACAGGGCTTAAATTACTTCATTTTTTCTCAACGATATTAGATTCGAAAACATCAGAATAGTATTAAAAAAGAAAGGTTTGACAGACGTTTAAACTTTCACATCAAAATAGTATTGTAAACTGTCTTGATACAAATGTTGACCTTTTTAATCTTATTGTGTCTTTCAATACTTTAACATTAAATTACCTTTCTCGCTCTTGAGTGTGTACCGGTTTGTATCAAAAACAGTTCGAGAAGAATTTTAATATACTATTGGCTTCACAAAATTTATGTATGTACAGGGTTGTTTCAAAAGTTTATAAAAGTGGACATTCTAAAAAGCGTCATGCCAGTGATCGCTTTTTACAGGAAAGTCGTTTCAATAGGGCTTCACTTTAAAACTTGGGCTTTCTACTTTTATTAATGTTTTGTGCTCTTTTATTAACGATAGTGGATTTCGAAAAGATTGACACACGTTTAAACTTTCGCATCAAAATAGTATTGTAAACTGTCTTGGTACGAATGTTGACCTTTTTACTTTCTTATACGTAGTATAAGGAAGTAGTGTGATGATGAAAATTTTCGACCTCGAGATTGTTGCAGATGTCCACGTTTTGAAGTCCCCTGATACCAAGAAAGTGGTTTTTAAAAAATGTCTGTGTCTCTCTCTGAGTGTGTGTGTGTGTGTGTGTCTGTCTCTGTGTGTGTGACCACGATAGCGGTCAAACCGCTGCAGATATCAATTCCAAATTTTGTATTTACGAATATAATCTCCCTCTTGAGAACTGATTAGATTTTGAGCAAAATCAGCAGACCGGAAGTAGTAATTTACTTCAGTGAAAAAATCGAATTTTGCAAATATTTCGTGAATTACTAAGTTTAAACAAATTTATAAAGAATTCATATGTACTTAAAATTGAAATTGTGAACAATTTTATTAAAAAGGTTTTTCGAAATTCCTATCGGAAGTAGGTCTTTTACTCTTATCGAAAATCAGTTTCTTGCAAATATTTTGCAAGTCATGCTTTTTAGACAGGTACTCTACGAATATAAAAGTATTTAGAACTTAATTTCTAATATCTTTTGTATAAAAAAATTTTCAAAATTCGGACCGGAAGTATCACTTTTACTCTTACCGAATAACGATTTTTTGCAAATATGTCGTAAATTATGCATTCTATAAATATTTATGAAGAGTA
The DNA here is from genome assembly GCA_963170755.1 of Amphimallon solstitiale. Classification (NCBI taxonomy): domain Eukaryota; kingdom Metazoa; phylum Arthropoda; class Insecta; order Coleoptera; family Scarabaeidae; genus Amphimallon; species Amphimallon solstitiale. The sequence goes on from OY720679.1 coordinate 16,978,737, forward strand.
CAGAAGTATTTAGAGTTGGATTTGGAATATTTTTTGTATAAATGAAATTTCAAAATTCGGACCGGAAGTAACACTTTCATACGTATAAGAAAGTCGTGTGGTGGCCACACCTCATTTTTTATCTTATTGTGTCTTTCAATACTTTAACATTAAATTACCTTTCTCCCTCTTGAGTGTGTACCGGTTTGTGTTAAAAACACTTCGAGAAGAATTTTAAATAAAATATCTAATTGGCTTAACAAAATATATGTATATACAGCGATGCTCAAAAGTTTATAAATAGCGGAAGAGATTCTCGAAAATTGATGAATGTTTGTTAAATTTTGGATACGGGGGTGTTTGTAGTCGCTTATTACGTCTTTAATTTGGCGATTCTTCTAAACCTAATTGAACAGGGCTTAAATTCATTACTACATTTTTTCCTAACGATATTAGATTCGAAAACATAGAATAGTATTGTACACTGTCTCAATGAAAATGTTGCGCTCTTTGAGCTCATTGTTTCTTTCGATACTTTAACATGACTTATGTTTAACATTAAATTACCTTTCTCGCTCTTAAGTGTGTACCGGTTAGTGTCAAAAGCAATTCGAGAAGAATTTTAAATAAAATATCCTATTGGCTTAACAAAATATATGTATATACAGGGGTGTTTCAAAAGTTTGTAAAAGTGGATATTCTAAAATGCGTCATCCCATTGATCGCCCTTTACAGGAAAGGCGCTTCGGCTTATATTAGAACTTGGTCTTTCTACTTTTATTAATGTTTTGTGCTCTTTTATTAACGATAGTAGATTTCGAAAAGTTTGACAGACGTTTACACTTTCACATCAAAATAGTATTGTAAACTGTCTTGATACAAATGTTGACCTTTTTGATCTTATTTTGTCTTTCAATACTTTAACATTAAATTACCTTTCTCGCACTTGAGTGTGTACCGGTTTGTGTCAAAAACAGTTCGAGAAGAATTTTAATATACTATTGGCTTCACAAAATTTATTTATATACAGGGTTGTTTCAAAAGTTTATAAAATTGGACATTTTAAAAAGCGTCATGCCAGTGATCGCTTTTTACAGGAAAGACGTTTCAATAGGGCTTCACTTTAAAACTTGGGCTTTCTACTTCTATTAATGTTTCGTGCTCTTTTATTAACGATAGTGAATTTCGAAAAGATTGACAGACGTTTATACTTTCACATCAAAATGGTATTGTAAACTGTCTTGAGACGAATGTTGACCTTTTTTATCTTATTCTGTTTTTCAATACTTTAACATTAAATTACCTTTCTCGCTCTTGAGTGTGTACCGATTTGTGTCAAAAACACTTCGAAAAGAATTTTAATATACTATTGGCTCCACAAAATTTATGTATGTACAGGGGTGTTTCAAAAGTTTATAAAAGTGGAAATTCTAAAAAGCGTCATGCCAGTGATCGCATTTTACAGGAAAGGCGCTTCAATTTAAAACTTGTGCTTTTTAATTTTATTATTATTTTGTTCTCCTTTATTAATGATAGTGGATTTCAAAAAGGTTGACCGGCTTTTACAATTTCACATCAAAATAAGTATTGTACACTTTCTTAATAAAAATGCGCTTTTTGATCTCATTGTGTCTTTGGATATTTTAAAATGACTTATATTTAACATTAAATTACCTTTCTCGCTCTCGAGTGTGTACCGGTTTATGTCAAAAACATTTCGAGGAGAATTTTAAATAAAGTATCCTATTGGCTTAACAAAATATGTGTATATACGGGAGTGCTTCACAAGTTTATAAAAGTGGACATTCTAAAAAGCGTTTTTTACAGGAAAGGCGCTTCAATAGGGCTTAGCATTAAAACTTGGGCTTTTTACTTTTATTATTATTTTGTTCTCCTTTATTAACGATAGTGGATTTCAAAAAGGTTAACAGGCTTTTACACTTTCACATCAAAATATTATTGTAAACTGTCTTAATAAAAATGTTGCGCTTTTTGATCTCATTGTCTTAGGATATTTTAAAATGACTTATGTTTAACATAAATTACCTTTCTCGCTCTTGAGTGTGTACCGGTTTATGTCAAAAACATTTCGACAAGAATTTTAAATAAAATATCCTATTGGCTTAACAAAACATGTGTATATACGGCGGTGCTTCAAAAGTTTATAAAAGTGGACATTCTAAAAACGTTTTTTACAGGAAAGGCGGTGCAATAGGGATTAGCATTAAAACTTGGGCTTTTTGCTTTTATTATTATTTTGTGCTTTTTTCTTATCGAGAGTAGACTTCAAAAAGGTTGACATGCTTTTCCACTATCACATCAAAATAATATTGCAAGCTGTATCGATGAAAATGTTGTGCTCTTTAAGCTCATTGTTGATACTTTAACATTACTTATGTTTAACATTAATTTACCTTTCTCGCTCTTGAGTATATACCGGTTTGTGTAAAAAACCGTTCCAGAAGAATTTTACATAATATATACTATTGGCTTCACGAAATATATTTATATACAGGGGTGCGTCAAAAGTTAATAAAAGCGGACATTCTAAAAGGCGTCATGACAGTGATTGCTTTTTACACGAAACTGTGAAGAAGCTGTAAACGGACGCGATAAAAGCGATTCAAACTAAAAGAGATTGACGAACCCGCTGGAAGCGGAGGACCCGCTGTAAGCGGAGGACCCGCTGTAAGCTGAGGACCCGCTGTAAGCGGAGGACCCGCTGTAAGCGGACGTTAGAGCTAGTTTTAAATAAAAACATAACTTATAACAAGCATAATGACATATGAAATACTAATGAGATTTGTGTAATTGAGATTTTCCACTGACAATAGTTTGTAGTTGTGGACTAATTTTACTTGTACCAATTATTAAAAGAGATTTAAGATGCTCATCAGTTAATTTAGATCTGTAAACATTTTTTGTGTACTTCATTTTGGAGAAGGTCTTCTCACACAAATAAGTAGCACCAAAAACAGAAAACAGCCCACGAGCAAATTTATGCAAATTATCAAATTGTGTCAGTGGAAGACTCTTATAAAATTCCAACAAAGATGAGTTTTGATATTTGTTCTTAATTATATCACTGCACTGTAGATCAATTATTTCCATTTGAAGTTCCGGGGCTAGGGTTTCAATGTCAGTATCAAAAGGATTCTGAAAAATCTTAATTTGATTCGCAATGGCATCAAAGTCCGAGAAACGAGTATCAAAATTTATTTTCAAAGCACTCAAAGTTTCGATTGCAAAATCGATAGGAAACTCAGTCTCAGTAGTGTGACTGAATATTTCACATGTTTTAAAATGTGAAAAACATTTACTTCGTAGTTGTGATTGAAACAGTATCAATTTCTTCCGGAATGATTTGATATTAGTGTATAAATCAGGAAGATGCTGGTTTTCTCCTTGCAATCTCAAATTCAGTTCGTTCACATGTTCTGTCAAATCAACATAGAATGCTAACTTCCACAGCCATGCGTTGTTTTGTAATTCAGTAAGAGGGCGATGCTTTTCATTCAAAAAAATTTCGATCACTGCTCGAAGTTCAAAAAAGCGCTGAAGGACTTTCCCACAACTAAGCCAACGTACGGCAGTATGATAAGGTAAGTCACTTTCTCCAATCTCTTCAATAAATTGTCGGAATTGTCGGTGATTCAGCCCAAAAGATCTGATAAAATTAACAGTTGATATGACTGGTTTCAGAACTTCAGACATATCCAAACATTTTCCGCACAAAGACTGTTGATGAATGATACAATGTAAGACTAATGGTTTTAAACCACCGTCATTTTCTACAGCCTTTGACACAAGAGCGACCACTCCTTTATCTTTCCCACTCATGTTTTTGCCTCCATCAGTTGTAATACATTTCAAGTTTTTCCATCGAAGGTTCTTTTGATTAATGGCCATTTCAACTCCTTTAAAAATATCTGTACCAGTAGTTGTGCCATGAATACTATTCATATCAAGAAGTTCTTCATGCACTTTATAGCTTTTATCTACTCCTCGAATATAAATCAACATCTGAGCAGTATCTGACACATCCGTTGACTCATCCAAGGCCAAAGAAAACCACTCAACATGTCCATTTTTGTCGAACAGTTGAGAGGATATATTTTCAGCGATGTTTTCTACCCTTCGAGCCACAGTGTTTGCTGACATACTGACACTTTTTAATAAATTTACCTTTTCAGGGCACATTTCTTCGGCTACTGCAATTATGCATTCTTTGATCATTTCTCCATCGGTGAATGGTTTTCCACGTTTTGCAATTTCAAGAGCCACACGAAAGCTGGCACGCGTTGCAGCCTCTTGTTCAGTTTTGAGTTTTGTAAATGAAGATTGCTGCGATTTCAATCCGCGCTTCATAGCTTCGAATTTTTCTGTCCGCAAACTTCCTGTATATTTTGAGTAATTTTGAAAATGTTTTGTTTCATAATGACGTTTAATGTTATATTCTTTGAGAACGTCTATGCTTTCATTGCAAATCAAACATAGCGCCTTCTTACTGGACTCAATTACGAAATACTGAATGTTCCACTGATCTTTGAATTTTCTGCATTCACTATCAATTTTTCGCTTCTTTTCCATACTACTAAATCACACACAAAAGCAACAATTCAAATCAAAATACTGTTACAAAGATGTCTTAAACTTAAACACAAACACGTTTTAAGGAGGTACGCACTATTTTATTTCACAACAGTGTCATAGGAACTGATTTGTGGTTGCGCCACTAGCCTTCTTATATATTCCAATTACTGCCATCTAGAAGTGAGTGGAAGACACCAGAACTTTCTCGAACCAACGAGATTATTCTGTACGTGCTATTAGCGCCATCTGTTAGCGATAGAAGGTACTACCTATTTCCGCTTGTGTCCACCAGATGTCGTGTCACGTTACTCCTCATGGCTCGTACTCTACGACTAATCTAGAAATTACAGATAATGACAGGAAAATTAATAATATGCAGTGTTGCCGTTTTGCAGCCTTTCTTAAACGTTGCGTACTTTTTCGGACTTTTTTTTCATCAGTGGACTATTTCACTTTTTACCACCGGCAACAATGATAATATGGTTTTGGCCCTCGGAACTTACTGGAGTAATCAGTATGGCCCTAAGGCTGGAAAGTTTGGAGACCCCTGCTCTAAAGGAACAGCAGTTTGGCCATGACCATAACCAATCCTTTTTATTTTACCAATCTCCCCATTCACTTTTTCACAAGTTATCCGTGTCATTCTAAATAACTTGTAAGAGTCCATTTCAATATATCGTTCAATCCACTCGTCTGTGAAACGGGGTATCCTATAATGAACATCACGTATCACAGTTGGTAACTAGTACAACAAAGGTATGTAATGAAGACTATGCATTTTCATTATACCCCACTTATTAATGATGAATTAAACAAGGTTGTTGTTAACTCATCGTTTATCATTGCAGTAGCAACTATTTTAAGTTTCTTGTTAGGCATTGTTCCTGCTGTAAACACATTGTATAATTATGCATACTAACTTCTTATGGATATATCTTACCTAAGAATACTTCTGTTAAATATCTATACTTAATAAAATTGATATATAAATAATAAAAACACGATAACTAGCGATAACCTAAAATGTGGAATCAAAGTGACAGTGACAGCAAATACGCAGTCACCAACGCAAGTTCGATTTAAAATTAAGAGTAATGACGTCACAGTGACCAATCATGACCGCTTGTAACACGGTTCAGGATACCGAACATGACCGCAAATCCAAAACGAATTCGCTTTAAAATTCTTAGATTCAACACATGCAAATGTTCAGAGGCAAGAAGATAATACCATAGACTACTAGACGCACACTTTAAATGCAACGTTTTCGGCACGACGGATCCTTATTTTTATACTAAACACGCACAAATTATAAGGATCTCGACCGCCTACTTTTGAAAAAAGCTAGAGGACTAGATAGGGATAGTAAATATCTATCTAACCCTTTAGCGGTCGAGACATTTATAATTTGTGCGTGTTTAGTATAAAAATAAGGATCCATTGTGCCGAAAAAATAACATTGGAGTGTGTGTCTCTAGTAGTCTATGATAATACTTTGAACTTAGTGATTTAATCAATGTGCTTTTGTATGGACAATTATTATTCCTGAGAATGATATAAATACTTTAATGAATATTTTTCTTGACCTGTTTTGAAATTACATTTTTTTAAAGTCAACTGAAAACTTTAATTTGTATATCTTTAGTTGATTTGATAACTCTTTTGCTTGTATTAGACTTTTATACATATTTTCAGTCGTTAATAGTGATATAATGTCATAGTATAACAGGTGTCTATTTTAAGTTTAAATTCGACATCGACATGGAGTTAGAAGGTCCATCGGGAGCAAAAGTTTTCTTGATAACTGAAGCTATATCTGCAGAAAATGATGCTACTTCGTCAGTGTCTAGTGCTTCTTCTTTACAAACTAACTTGGAAGTTTTAAATGGAAATTTTTTAAAAGTGATTTTCAAAAACAATCAGCATATAGAGGCTGAATGCCAAATCTGCTTACCAAGAAAAAACGAATAATAAAAGGTATGACTACGGCAACGACAAATTTTACTTACGTCGAATCCATACTGACAGCCTAACTGAATATACAAATCTCAGCAAAATGAAAAAAGAAAATGCAATTTCGAAAAGTAAAAAGGTAAAACTCAGGAAAACAGAAATAAGTGCTGTATCTCAAGAAGAATTTGATTTAAGAATTATAAAATTCATCATCAACACTATGAGCCCTTTATCAATAATTGAAAACGAAAGTTTTTTAAATATGTTTGAAGGGATGAATTTAAATATAATTGGACTAAAATCTGCGATGACACGAATTGATTTGCTCTATATCAAACATATAGAAGATTTGAAGAATCTTATTCACCAACAAAAATTCGTGTGCACAACAGCCGACATATGGTCAGCTAGAAGGAGAAGCTTCATAGGCGTTACATGCCATTGGATTGATACCGATTTTAAAAGAAAATCATATGCATTATCATGCCAAAGATTTGAAGGTGTTTATAATTATTTGCACATCGCAGAAACGCTACAATCCGTTCACAAAAAAATCGAAATCGACGACCACCAAATAGTATCAACCGTTACAGACAACGGCTTAAAGCTTGCAACATTTTTAGTATTGCTGAAAATAACGAAAACAGTAAAAATATTTCTACTCATAGCAAAACATCTGATGATGACGATGATAATGATGATACAACAGGAAAAAATTTTGCAGTTGAATCAATGGAGCTTGATAACAAAGAAGAAGAATATGCACTACCTAGGCACAAACGGTGTGCAAGTCACACTTTGAATTTAATAGCATCAAGTGACTGTAAAAAAGCCATTGAGGAAAATTACGTACAAAAAATGCACAAACTTTTGCAAAATGCACATCCCTTTGGAGGAAAGCTACAAAACCGAAAACTTCAGAAATAATAATGTCATGTTTAGGCCACACTTTTTCTACTCCAGGAATCACTAGATGGAATTCTCTCTATGACAGTTTAAAAAAAAATTAGAAGAGAAAGAAAAGCCCTCTTTCAAAAATTACGGATACGGAACTGTTATGCCTGGAGGAATACTGTGAAATATTATAACTAGGGAGCGGAATCGAGCGAGCTGAACTACCACGGAGCCACAGCCGTGAAAAGAAATAATGTAAACAACTGCGTGTTGTATACATTATATCTGAATAGCACTAATTCATAGGGCGAACTGCAACATCTGTTTACGCCCGAGAATCAGAGAAAAAACTGCCATAAAATAAGGAATTTTATGAATAAAATGCTTTCTTCATCGGCGTAGGTACAAGGGTGACGAGTTTTTAAAATTTATTATATTTACGTTATATTTCGCAATATAATATGTATGTTTCAATAACATACGCGTACATTTTTAGTTATCATTTATTTAGATCTAGAACGTTGTTTATGTTACTTTTTCTGAGATAAAAATTAATTGTCAGTGACTCCGAAATTTATTGCAAAGTCTGTAAAATATCGTCACTTAGCTTTGCTAAAACATACACAGAAATAGTTTTCATGCAGAGAATTTCGAAAGTTTACAAAATTTCGTTACATGTTTAAATAACGATGCTCGAAGTATTTCTGAGTGCAAGGAACTAACACAAATCTCAAATTTAAAAAATCAGTTGTTATTCCTTCAGGAACACTTTGGAAATTTGCCTAAACTAATGACATATTTTGAAAATCGAATCTCAAATTAAAAAATGAGGTGTGGCCACCACACGACTTTCTTATACGTATGAGCGTTTCAAACTATACTATATTTTTTTTTACACAAAAATTATTCAAAATCCTATTCTAAGTATTTCTGTTCTCTTAATAAATCGCTATAGAATGCATACTTAGCAAGATATTCGAAAAAAGGACTACTCCCTAAGAGTAAAAGTGTTACTTCCGGTCTGAATTTTGAAATTTCATATATTCAAAAAATATTGCAAATCTAGCACTAAATACTTTTGTGTTCTTGATAAATACATATAGAATGCATAATTTACGACATATTCGCAAAAAATCGCTATTCGATAAGAGTAAAAGTGGTAATTCCGGTCTGAATTTTGAAATTGTTTTTATGCAAAAGATATTGAAAATTACGTTTTAAATACTTTTATACCCGTAACGTACCTGTCTAAAAAGCATGACATGCGAAATATTCGCAAAAAACTGATTTTCGATAGGAGTAAAAGACCTACTTCCGGTAGCAGCTTCGAAAAACTTTTTAAATAAAATTGTTCTCAATTTTAATTTCAAGTACATATGAATTCTTGATAAATTTGTTTAAATTTAGTAGTTGACGAAATATTGGCAAAATTTAATTTTTTCACTGAAGTAAACTGCTACTTCCGGTCTACCGATTTTACTGAAAAACTACTCAGATCTCAAGAGGGAGATTAGACACGTAAATACAAAATTTGTAATTGATATCTACAGCGGTTATCGTGGTCACATAGAGACACACAGACATTTTTTTAAAACATCTTTTTCGGTATCAGGGGACTTCAAAACGTGGACATCTGCAAAAATCTCGAAGTCGAAAATTTCACATTACTTCCTTATACTACGTACAAGAAAGTAAAAATGGATTAACCACATTAGATGTGGCTATTAATAATTCCAAGTGACTTAGACGCAGTTTTTAATAGAAATCCAGGTTTAATAACATTGCGGCAATTGTGTATGCTAAATACGCTGAAATAAAAGAATATTTCCATTACGTAAATATAACCAGTTGCGATGTAGAAAAGACGTTTTCTATCTACAAGGATGTACTTAATTCAAAGAGAACAAGTCTTACAGAAGAGAAAATGAACAAACAGTAGGGTATTTTGTATTTTATAATCACCAGCCACTTGTTATTCAATTATATAAATAAAATTAAAACCTCTTTAAAAATACAACATTTCAATAGCGCGCCCATGGGCGATGAGTCATGACTCGCTCGATTCCGCTCCCTAATTATAACCGATAGCTATTACGCTAGACGTATTACAAGGACAGGATCATACATTTTACGGCATGTTACTACCAAGTTTATTTTCATTAAAAAATAAACTAGAAAAATTACAAATTTCAAAGCATTTTATAAGTGACGGAGAAGTTTTGCTTCAAATATGCCTGGACAGTTTGAAACAAAGGTTCGCATCAATTTATGAATTAGGAGACGACTACGGAGCTATTTCAGCACTGTACTTTCCTGCATTTATGTTGAGATGGTTCAACATTGTGGATGGAAATCTAGGTATAACTAAGGACGATCTCAAACAAAAGCTAATTACGGCATGCGAAGAATTTTATAATATTCCCGAATGTCAAACGAGTTCGCCAGAAATTAATGAAGATTTCGATAAGTTTTTGTATTTTAACGAAACATTTGTTCATACATGCAGGCAATAGTAGTACTACGTTTTCACCAAATAATCAGTCAAAAATAGAACTGCAGGTACTACATTATCTAAATGATAAAAGGCAAAATATTGGGATGTTGAATGATTTTCCATTAATAAAAAAAGTATTTTTCAAGTATAACACATGCCTACCGTCGCGTCGTCTGCTCCTGTTGAGAGACTTTTCTCATTTGCAACCATAATCACCGCACCTAGAAGACATGCTTTTAGCGATAAAAATTTCGAAAAGTTGGTGGTGTTAAAAGCAAATAAGGTGTAATAAGTTCCCGTTCCTTGTATGTAATCATGTTTTCTAAAAATTATACAACTTATTGTAAACTTTTCGTTACCATTATATATATAATGGTTAAGACGCCCCTATCGGAGCTACACCGCTTCTAGAAGCTTTCTAGATCCTTTGTCTCGGGGTGGATCGGCCCCCATCCTACTTTTTATATCCTCTGGCTTATTTCCCTCCATAACTTTCTATCCTTTACTTTTTCTTTCCAGTTATTAATGCCTACTCCTCTTAAATCTTCTACCACTTCTTCCAGCCACTTTGACCTCGGTCTACCTCTTCTCCTCTTTCCACTCGGTTTCCATTCTAATAATATTTTGGTTGTAGCTTCTTCCCCAAATCTCCATACATGTCCCAACCACTTTATTCTTTGTCGCTTTATTTTTCTTACTATATCCTCTCTCCCTATTTCGCTCTGCAGTTCGCTATTGGTTCTTATTCTGTATTCATTATCTGCTGTCTTAACTGGCCCCATTATTGTTCTCAGTATCTTCCTTTCAAATATTCTCCAATTCTCTTCATTTTTTTTGGTCATTGTCATTGTTTCTGCCAAATACATCAGCACTGGTTTTATCATGGTATTATATATTCTTATTTTGTTCTTTTTGGATAAATTTCTGTCCTTCAACAATTTCTTGTTTGCATAGTAAGCTCTATTTGCCGACATCATTCTTTCTTTATTTTCGACATCCCTATTTCTGTCGTTTGCTATTACGATTCCCAGATATTTAAATTTATCCACCTCCTCAAATGTCAAGTTCTCTATTTTAATTCCTCTACTCTCTTTCCCTTTCATTCCAGTTCTCATCAACCTCGTTTTTGTTTCATTGATCTTCAAACCCAATTTATCTCCTTCCCTTATTATTTCTAGCATTGTTTTGATCATTATCTCTCTTCTTTTTGTTATGACTACTACATCATCTGCATATGCTATTATCTGACTTCCACTTGATCTTAAAGTTCCTCTGTTTATTTTTCTTGTTACATACTCCAAGGCCAGATTGAACAAGGTTGCTGACAAAGCATCGCCTTGCCGGACTCCTCTATTTATCTGGAACTCTCTCGTTTCTCCTTTGGATGTTTTCACACTAGCCCTTGTCGATTCCAGAGTCATTACTACAAGTCTTCTTAGCTTCGCTGGTACTTGTAGTTCCTTCATTGCGGTTATAAGTTTTCTCCTTCTGATATTGTCAAATGCTTGCTGAAAGTCCACAAATAACAACTCCAGTTTCATATTGTGTTCATATGCTCTTTCCATTATTTGTTTTACATTATGCACTGCATCTGTTGTTGATTTTCCTCTCACAAATCCACACTGGTACTGTCCCATAATACTTCTCATTACGTCGACTATCCTTCTTTGTATTATTGATGATAGTATTTTGTATGTCGTATTTAATAGTGTTATCCCTCTGTAGTTTTTACATTCTTGTGGGTCTCCTCTCTTAGCAATGTCACTATTTGTCCTAATTTCCATACGTTCGGCATCTTTTCATTCCATATTTTTCGTATCAATTCGTATATATGTTCCTGTAATCGTTCTCCTCCATATTTGAATAGTTCGTTATTTATTCCATCCTTTCCCGGTGCTCTTCCATTTCTGCTAGCTTTTATAACTTCTTTTACTTCTTCCAATGTTGGTTCATGCACCACAACTTCGTTACCATTGTTTATGTTAATAAAAAAAAATTATTGAGTATATTTATACAAGCACAATAGCTCATCATAGAAGAAAAAGTAAGGGGGTAAACATAGTCAGTAAATACATTTTCTGTAAATATGCACACAACCCTTCTAAATATAAAATTCAATCAGCCTATGTTTTTTTAACCTTTTCTTAATTTCTTTTAAAACTGTTGTTTCTAAATTAATTCTGAGTTAAAAGTACGGCTGAAATGGTCACGTTGAAATTTCGAAAGTTACCTGATTTTGAAGGAAAATGAAAAAGCGTTTTGTTTAGTCACTGTTGAACTTTAAGTTTATTTCACGTATTATACTTTCAATAGTTTATGTTATTATAATATCATTCAAAGAAGTCTATTTTATCATAGATCAGTGTTGAACAAACAATATAAATAATAAATACTACTCGTCTCTTTTCTTTATCAGAATGTTTAAACTTATAACAGTACTATCGTCAAGTTATTCAATGAGACCTTCCATTTGATAACAAACATGGCATAATTGCAACATTATATGTAAAAAGTATGTTCCAATGCCTTTTTGGCATTCGAGAATTTTTATTCACCTTCCTAAGTGAGATCTTTAATTCTCACATAATATAACTGTAACACCACTGTGCTACCAAATTGTAACATCACGTTGTGCTGTCACCAAATTGTAACAGCCTTCACCCGTGGTATCGGAGAATGTTGTTTTCGCTGCCACCAAATGTAAACTATATTTACATTAATTAGATATAATAATTATATTAATGTTTTTCCACTCAGGTGTAACGTGCTGTTGAGTAACGCGTCGAGCTGGTCAAGTAGCTATGATCTCTTCAAGCGTGGGGTGTTACGGGATTGAGATAAAGAAAACATGTATTTTGTAATAACAACTAAATATTTAATAGTGCTAAGGTACTTTTGTTATAATACGAAAACATTACAGAATGCGATACAACATTACACAAATAAACAAAACAAGAAGAATATACTCGGCGCTATCTCGGCCTCTGAAATCTTATTTACGCAAAGCTATAATAATCCCGCTGATGATTCTCCGTAAATTTAAGCCCAAATTTAACATTATCCGCAACAAAACAAAACAAAATATACTCACGACTTACCGACCTTATTGTCATCCAGCCTATCGTCTACACCACCATAAATTAACCATACTCACAAATCAAATATCACTCACTGGTGAATTTAATTATTTATTACAATAGCTTGAACGTAATTTATATAATGCGGAAAAGAGAAACACATACAAAAAATTATAAAACACAATTTTACAAAAAAGAATTAAACTGGTAACACAATTATAGACAGTTCATACTCTATTAGACCGACTTCTTAACACACAATTTAAAACTGCGATTGTTTTATAGGAGGACTCAAGTCGAGGTTGAGATCCTGTCGAACTGTTGGAACTTCTGCCAGAACTCCCGGGACTTTGAAATTGTCGGAACGGTCGGAGCGATCGGAGCCCCGGCGGGACTCCGCCGAAAGTCTCTTTATTTTTCTTCTGCACCTAGTTTTATCAGTTCTTGGTCTAATTATGTCACGCCCTGTATACAGTTAACGAATCCATTTTTAGTTCTTATTGGTTGAACTTATTTTGGATATGTTAGTTGAAAGTACGCCTTTTACATGTACTTTCTTATCTTGGTCTTGTCATTAATATAATTTAAACACCACTGTGTGTGATCTAATATTTTTTCCGTAGACGTAAGAATGTCTAAAACACACTTGACTAGAGGTCTGTCTTAACACATGTTGCTCTTCGTGTGGTCTATGCCCTGTCTCCCTATCTCAGAATTCTACGTACTTTCCGCATTACCAATTACTATTGACATATTTATGCCATTTTAACAATAGAGTTTCCAAACCCACGCTATAATAACTACTTGAGACTCATGTATAGGATATCTACTGACCGCCTGCTTTAATGTGGCTGGTGCCAACAGTTCCGTATATCACTCATACGTAACAGCTTTATTTGACACACTTATACTTTCCCTTAACGGATATTTATGTATTCCTTTAAAGGTACTTGTATATTTCATTTCCCTTGACAATCTTAGAACTAATATATTGCTTTAAGCAATATGTATAACTTTCTCAATGGTCCTTGTATATAGACGATAGGTGTGGTTTTAGTTTATAAGATTTCTTGTGCCGCCCTTTTTAATTTAAGGAGAGGGGTTTTACGAAATATTGACCCGAATGATTTGGGAAAAATAAAAAAGAATTAAATAAATGCATGAAATAAAAATATAAAATTTTAACAAATAAATCGCGTAAGCCGATTTATTACATAACTATAATAATATATACAGAAAATACGTTCTAATGCCCTTTTGGCTCACGCATTTTTTAACGTTATCTATATTACTACATGTATTCTAGAAGAAATTACAGTTTACATTTAAAGCTTTCATTATAATTTCTGAGGAAGAGTATGAATATGTATTTGTATTTATACACCTTGAAATACAATTACAATTATAGCTAGGTATTTGTATTTGTCGGCACTCATAAATACAATTACCTGTACGGTATTTGTACTTATACGTACATAAATACAAATTACTCTAGTATTTGTATTTATGAGCACCCCTAAATACAATTACTTACAGTATTTGTACTTATACCTACATAAATACAAATTACTCCAGTACTTGTATTTGCCTTCCTATAAGTACAATTACAAGTATTTGTAATTGTATTTAAATACATTTTTGCTCTATTTATATGTGACATAGTGACAGAGTATGTACCATAAATGCAATATTTTAACCGTGGTGGGGGTTATGCGTTTCGAAAAAATAAATATCCTGAAATACTGTAACGGTACATCGTTATCTGAAAATGGTACCAGTAGTCTGCAGCCAAAATGATAGCTTTCAAATACTGATTGTTATTGAAATAAAATGCAAAAGGAAAATCCCTTACCACAAAAAATATATATCAAAAAATCTAAATACGTATACACCAGAGCTGGGCAATTACTTTACAAAAAAGGAATTAGCAATTACAAATTACTTTAGAAATCAGTAATTGTAATTAATAACACTGTGCAAGTCTAAAAACTGAACAACCGGGGCACATATCAGGTAAAGTCAATTCGGGTACGCTGAATTCAGTGGTGCCAATCGTTTTTTTTAGGTTAGGTCATTTAATCGAATTATTTCAAATTGTAATTTTTGCTGCAATATTTTTAGTATTTAATTATATTTTTTTCGTTAAAATTGGAATGGATTTTCACTGTTTTGGTAAAATACACTAAATAGAAGCCATTTTACGAAAAGAATGATCGATTTAGCTAAAAAATACAATTTTTCACGTTTGTTCGCAAGAAATTTGTATTTTCTTCCTGCTTTCTACTTTTTTGATTCCAAATCGTTTCTAAAATAATTTATTTTGCATAAAATATAAGCAAATAAAATAAAATTCAACTACACATTTTAAATTATTAAAATTGTTTCCTTCATTTAATTTTTTTTTCTATTATCATGTTCAATTTCACTTTCTTCTTTTAAATTCCAACAAATATCTCCTAATAGAGCATCAAGCTTCTTTGCGCTGTACCAGTGTTCGACTCTTGCTGTTATCTGATGAAAGCGTTCACCATGCTCATCAGATTCGGCTGGTGACTGTTCGGCGAATTTTTCGATATGGCAATGAAGAAAATGTAATTTCAATGACATACTAACACCGATGTTGTGGAAAGCGTCAAGCATATTTTCAATATGTATGCGCCAATCTTCGGATCGACGAGCCCCAAGTACATTTTCAATGACCGCCTTTAAATAGTCCCATGCCAGAAGCTCTGCATCACTAAGAGCGCTTTCGAATAGTCTGTCCTTCATCAAACGTCAAATATCTGGTCCATTAAGTATTCCTGTAATCAAATAATGTTAAATTAAATTTCAATTGGTCAAAACCTAGATTTTAATACTAACCCTATAATGTTATGTCGGCGCAATCTAGTTTCTTCACGTTTAGGCCAGTCCCGTTTTTCGTATTGATCGCCAGCATAACAAGTGTCCCATAAACACATAAAACACATATTTTATGTGTACCCCAATTGCAAACCAGTGAGAATTGAAACCACCTTCAAGTCCGCACAAATTTTCTATTTGTGATCATTGTATTTCACTAGATCGATGATTTTTTTCAATTCAGTTCTCCTTTGTATTTGTGCTCAGTGCAATCGGAACGGAATAAGCCAACGAATTTTTCTCAATTGATTTAAAAAAATGAGAAAAATGACGATGATGGTCGATTGATCCACATACACGAGCGTCTGGTGACAAAATGTTTACTCGTTTCAATTCTTTAGCTAAGAGAATCGACTGTCGCTGTGATAACTTGAGGCGGCGTGTCATAATGTCAAGAAGGTTTTATGTAATTTCAATATGGTTGTAATATGGAGTGACGTTTGATGGTACATATTCGGATACGTACACCTGACTCTCCAGCAGTTTCAACAGTTGGCGGCGTGTATTCTTCATTAGGGCTCGGTTTTTTGGGATGGGTATGTTTTCTGAGTGCGGTAATGGCAACTGTACAAAATTTTTTTGCTTTGTATGTCATAGAACGAATCTTATTTCTGTTTGTTCCGAAAATATAATTCACGCACGCGTAACATTCAGCTGAATTATGTACTTGTAGGTCCGTCCAAATTATAGGAATGCCAAAAGGCATATATTCCATTGATTCAATTTTTTCAAGCATCCCGTACAAATGATAGACGGGGCCCATTCCACATCGTGAAAAACTTTTTGACTGAAATATTGGCGATATATTTCAACTATGTTCGGAGTAATTTTACGCCGACTAAGCATGATAGTGTATTTTCCGCAAACATAACAAAAGTTATTGAATTTTATTGCTCCACATATATCCATTTTATATATTTTAAAACGATTAATTTCGCAAACCGATCAAAATGCGCACTGAAAAAACCAAACAGAACTTGTAAACGAGGAGGTTGTTCAGACCAAATGTCAAAATTATCAAAATAGGCAATAATACACAATATGTTTGATGGTTATATATAAAGTCCCTAGATATATAAAGTACCGCAATTGGTTTGTCCCATTATAACGGCGCCAAAATGGCGGTGATTTGGTGACATTTAGTAGTTATTTAGTAATTCGTACGCATATATACAAATAGACGATAAGACAAATCACATTGAAGTACCCGCGGTGGTCTAATGGTAAGATGTTCGCTTCACACGCGGGCGGCTCGGGATCGCATCCGCACGGGACAAGATTTTTCCAGAAAATAAAAATACAATTTTCGCGTATTAAATTTGTAAAGTTAAAAATAAAACGGACAGATTTTTAAATTTGCCGCTTCTTTGGCGCCAAAATGGAGGTAATTGCGGTACTTTATATATCTAGGGACTTTAGTTATATAAAAACACTGATGCGATATGTTGGAAAATATCTCAAACTGAATGCATAATTTTTAAATGTGTATAATCATAACTCAATTTTGTTTCTATTCATATCTTATGCAAAAATAAAGTATGTTATAACTTAATTAATTGACCTAACCTAAAAAAACGATTGGCACCACTGAATTCAGCGTACCCGAATTGACTTTACCTGATAGGTGGCCCGGTTGTTCCAAATAAATATTGTCAATTTCGTGCACAGTGTAATTAATTCCTTTGCATTTTCAAGTAATTTGTAATTGTAGTTGCTTCAACAATTTTGAAGTATTTGTAATTTGTATTTAAATACTTTTAGTTTTTTAAAAGTTCAATTACAAATTACTTTTCCAATTAACTCATATTTAGGACATACCCTTAGCTCCCCTGGAATCACTAGGTGGAACTCAATGTATGACAGTATCAAACAAATACTGGGCGTGAAAGAAAAACATTCCATCCTCTTTTTAAAATTAGAAATACCGTGCTTTTCTGAATACGAGTCTCTTACTCTGGAACAATATTGTGAAGTCACTGCACTTTTAGCAGAGATTCTAAATATTTTACAAGGTGAAAACAAAGCCTTTTATGGCGTTCTTCTTCCTAGTCTAGTGTCACTTTAAAAATAAGCTAAATAAATTAAGTAAAAAGAAGTTTAAAAGTGGCGGAGATATAATACTTCAAAGTGCCATTAAAGGTTTAGATAATAGATTTAAACATCTTTTAACTTTAGAGGATACCTATGCACTTTTAGGAGCAATTACACATCCTGAGTTTAAACTTCGTTGGTTTCCGTTAGTCGAGTCAACGTCTGTGTTATCTACGCATGATATTAAACAACTGCTTATTTCGGAGTGTGAATTATTTTCTATCGAACAATCGGAGTTAATAAATGGTATAGATATTGGTACCTTATTTGATTTTAATGAAGGAACTGAAGGAATCACACAATCAGCTGACACTGAAAAAAAAAATAAGATTCATCTTGAAATTTTACAGTATCTGGATGATATAAGACAAAACTTTTCCATGGTAGAAACTTACCCTCTCATTAAGCAAGTGTATTTTAAATACAGTACTGCACTACCATCTTCAGTACTTGTCGAACAATTATTTTCAGTGGCTACTATGATTCATGCAGCCAAAAGACATGCCCTCTCAGACACAAATTTTGAAAAGTTAGTTGTAATGAAAAGCAACAAAATATACCAATAGAAATAAAACACAAACAATTGTTTCAGATTTACACTATATTTAAATTAAAAACACAACAGCAGTTTCGCTACACTGTAGCTTCATTTAGAATTTGTTATCACTGGCTACACTGAAGAAGCTACAGTGTAGCGAAACAGCTGTTGTGTTTTTAATTTAAATATAGTGTAAATCTGAAACAATTGTTTGTGTTTTATTTCTATTGGAATATGGATTTACATCAAGTAAAGGCCGAATCTATTGAATTTTTCAACAAAATATACAGTTAAATGATCATTTTAAATCATCCAACCTACAATACCAAATGTTTTACTATCTTATATTGAATGTGACAATAAAATGTACTTATTTCAATACTTTCCGAAGGTGTAAATAAGTTGATTTAAGGTATATGTTATCTTTACAGCGCCTTTTTTAAAAAAAACTAGCCACTGATTTTTACGGAAAATTTCAATTTCAAGTCATTCTGTTTAGGTCTTTTTCAATAAGAATAATATTAATTTAGAGCTCAACAGTAAGATATTTTAAAAAATTGAAAAAGAAGCATAAAATTGGGTGGAAATATTATATTATATAAAACCAGCCTTTAAAAAAAGCACTGCATACAAAAATACACTACAAAATGTGTAAAATGAAAACACTTAACACCTACGCATGACATTTCCTGGTTTAATAATTATTTTAGTAGCAATAATTTTGAGGAAATACATATGATTCCTTATACATACTACCCCAAATTTGTCACCTCAGGGTAAGTAATGTACACTAAATTGTACCCAACCCAACCCAACCCAACCCTAAATTACCTTATTTTCATTCCTAGTTTTATGGTGCAATTTTTTGTTATCACATATTTTATGTTATACTTGGATAGTTGCTAAATTTGTTTTGTTTTTTATATAATAAATTACGTTGTTTTTTCTACAGGTGGGAATATAGTTGATTTCTTTCCCATTTCCTATTTTAAGTTTCGATTTGTATATTATATACAACAAAAGACTAATAACAGAAAAAAACGTTTTTCCTCGGATTTTATAAACAAATGTAATTGTAATTATAATTAGAAAAGTAATTGTCAATTACATTTTATTTGTAATTGTAATTAGAAGAAAAATTCCTTTCTTTAATCTCTTGTACTTTGTAATTGTAATTAATTCCTTTTAAAAAAAAGTATTTTGTAGTTGTATTTAATTACTATTTGAAAGTAATTGCCCAGCTCTGGTATGCACACAGTGTTATCCCACTGGTGATTTGGTGAAGAGCATATCTTCTAAGGTTACACCTTAGCCAAAAATACCACGTTTAACACTCTTTTTTGTTTTATACAGATATCTACTGAAGATGGCAACTTAGTTGCCGATTTTTTGATATATACTTTTTGTGGTAAGGGATTTTCCTTTTGCATTTTATTTCAGATTTTTGGCCACAGTCTCCACCCATTATTGGATCATCATGATTGTTATTGAATAACGCGAAAATTTGACTGTTTGCGAGATGATGACTAGTGTCCCTATGTGTCGCTTTCAGGAGCGACACACAGGGACACTAGTCACCAGTTTTCAGTAACCGTATAATATCGTAATCGTGGTTATGGTTCATTAACGGAATGTATTTCATATGCTTTTACACTGTTACTGAATAAAACATTGGGCTACAAATTTGCAAGTATTGTGTTCGATCCTGAATCTGCCGTTAAAAACATGTATTCGTATTTATTTAAATTTTTCTCTTATATTAAACTTAGAACCTCACATCTTGAAAGGACTTGCATTATTTGAAAATGTCTTTTATTATTTTCAGGTACGTATCAAGGACAATGGTTGAGAGGTATGAGACATGGATACGGTGTTCGAACGAGCGCCCCCTTTGGGAAAGCTTCTAAATTCCGAGCGAGTAAAGCGATTCGAGCATCCCTTACCTCTTTGAACAGCAAAGAGGGCCCGGGAAGCGATGTTGATAAAAGGGAGAGAAGAGTGGACGATACCAGAGGTGGTTTTGTCTTGCAAAAGAATTCCACGGAGCAGCCGAAGAGACGAGGCTCCATAGACACCCCTAATATTAAGAAGAGTTTATTAATGGTGAGTTTTAGATTAATCGAGAGTGAAAATAATTAATTGAAGTATACTAATATAATATACTTGTACAAGATCTTTGGGATATGAGGTGTATATCAAGAATGTTATTCTGAGAGTATTATATACTGAAATCCATTATACAGGTTGATTCGGAATGACTACAGCAAACGCCGGGAGTTTATTTTGCAGGTAAATATAAAATAAAAAATAGCATTTCTTAACCTACTATTATTTGATCCAATATTTTAGCATCTTAAAAATTTAAGCATGCAATTTTTGTTATCATCGTCCTATATTAAGAATATTATTAAGAATATAATTTATAATAAAACCAATTTCCGGCTTTGGTCTAAAAAAAATTAACCCACAACAACATAGCTTTGCCATTCACATTCAATTAGTTGTCGTCCACAAGTAGTTAATTTTTAAGAATATTTACAAGGAATGGTTGTAATAAACCGCATATTTTATTTTTCAGATTGTTGGAAATGAGCTTTAGTAACTTCATTAGAATGTTCTCATAATAGACATCATATTTCAATGATCTAGGTATAGTAGTTTTTTAACAACCACATTTATAGAGAGAAAGTATGTTCTTAAATTGAACACATTCTCTCAATATCTTTGAAATTGTATATTTAACTTTGTAATATGTATTGTTAATTTTAATGTTTAGTACTAGTAGTTCCTATCTGTAGAGCTAGGTGAAGCGTTGGTGATACATTTTTTTAAATTAAAACATGAAGGTAAACACCCTTTTACTTTCTTATACGTAGTATAAGGAAGTATTGTGATGATGAAAATTTTCGACCTCGAGATTTTTGCAGATGTCCACGTTTTGAAGTACACTGATACCGAAAAAGTGGTTCTTAAAAAATGTCTGTGTGTCTGTGTGTCTGTGTGTCTGTGTGTCTGTGTGTCTGTGTGTCTGTCTCTCTCTGTGTGTGTGTGTGACCACGATAGCGGTCAAACCGCTGTAGATATCAATTCCAAATTTTGTATTTACGTGTCTAATCTCCCTCTTGAGATCTGATTAGTTTTTCAGTAAAATCGGTAGACCGGAAGTAGCAGTTTACTTCGGCGAAAAAATCGAATTTTGCCAATATTTCGTCAACTACTAAGGTTAAACAAATTTATAAAGAATTCATATATACTTAAAATTAAAATTGAGAAAAATTTTATTTAAAAAGTTTTTCGAAATTCCTACCGGAAGTAGGTCCTTTACTCTTATCGAAAATCAGTTTTTTGCGAATATTTCGCAAGTCATGCTTTTTAGACAGGTACGCTACGAATATAAAAGTATTTAGAACTTAATTTCCAATATCTTTTATATAAAAAAAATTTCAAAATTCGGACCGGAAGTATCACTTTTACTCTTACCGAATAACGATTTTTTGCAAATATGTCGTAAATTATGCATTCTATGTATATTTATAAAGAGTACAAAAGTATTTAGAGTTGGATTTGGAATATTTTTTGTATAAATGAAATTTCAAGATTCGGACCGGAAGTAACACTTTCTTACGTATAAGAAAGTCGTGTGGTGGCCACACCTCATTTTTTAAATTTAGTTTACAATTACTGATCTTCGGCAAGTAAAAGCCAAATATGTAGGGGTAGTTGATAGAAATCTGCAAGAGGACAATTACACATGTCCTTTATTTTCCATATTTCAGCTTATGTAAAACAAATATATATATATATATATATATATATATATATAAATCCTACTAACAATATAGCGTCCTTACGGAACTCATGAATGTAGCGTCCACCTTCGAAAAGTTAATTAGTTCGTTAATATTTTGCATATACTTTGTGTTTTTGATCAAAACAGGTATAGTATTATCACTAAATTAAATATCAGATAAAAAAAAGTTAGTTACATTTTACTTTAATGGCGAAGTAGCGCCCTTTTATTTTCTCGTGCATGAAGCGCCTGTAATATACCATTTAACTTTCACTTCTTCGCTATTCTGGCTTCCATCGGGTATATTACATTACATTTGGTAGATATTAGAGAGTCCAGCAATGTTGCCACAATGTGTCTGTATGCTTACTTTATAAAAATATATGTACTTTAAATCAAGAGGAGTAATACAATGAACACATTTATCTACATTCGGCGACACAGTGGGTTATATTGTTCAGAACAGAAAATAGTAGTAGTTTCTGTTTGTTTGTTTTTTTTTTGCGTCATACATAGAGAAGAATATTCCCTCGAGAAATGAATGTCTGGAAATTCATAATAACCATTCAATAGTCATTCAAGATAAAGACTCGCTAAACATAAAATTCTATATTTGGAAAGATTTAAAATATATATAATATTCAGTTCTAAATATTTAACATTTTTATATAGGCGTTATTGGCAATTAATAATTACATATTTAGTCTTTTTATTAATATTTGAAACATACATTTTCTGATTTAAACTAATTTATCTGACGGCCAGCTGTATGAATAAATTATATTATGCCGATGCAATAGTAAAAGGAAAAAATTAGGTGTGGCCACCACACGACTTCTTTTTATACGTATGGGCGTTTCAAACTATACAATTTTAAGAATTTTTTACACAAAAATTATTCAAAATTCTATTCTAACTACTTCTATTCTCTTAATAAATCGCTATAGAATACATACTTTGCAAGATATTCGAAAAAAAGTGTTTCTCCCTAAGAGTAAAAGTGTTACTTCCGGTCCGAATTTTGAAAATAGATGATACAGAGCCAGTGAGTGGATAGCCCATTATTGTTAAACGTAGGTCAAGTTTTCATAGTAAAAAAAAAGTTTGGTTTAGAATTCTGATTGATCATAATAATTATGACTCATTGACGTTTTCTCTGTAGAAACGCAGATTGTTACTTTAATAAACAACATGTATCAAAAAATGAGGTGTGGCCACCACACGACTTTCTTATACGTATGAAAGTGTTACTTCCGGTCCGAATTTTGAAATTTCATTTATACAAAAAATATTGCAAATCTAGTACTAAATAATTTTGTACTCTTGATAAATATATATAGAATGCATAATTTACGACATATTTGCAAAAAATCGCTATTCGATAAGAGTAAAAGTGGTACTTCCGGTCTGAATTTTGAATTTATTTTTACACAAAAGATATTGAAAATTAAGTTCTAAATACTTTTATACTCGTAATGTACCCGCCTCAAAAGCATGACTTGCGAAATATTCGCAAAAAACTGGTTTTCGATAGGAGTAAAAGACCTACTTCCGGTACGAATTTCGAAAAATGTTTTAAATAAAATTGTTCTCAATTTTAATTTTAAGTACATATGAATTCTTTCTAAATATGTTTAAATTAGTAGTTGACGAAATATTGGCAGAATTCCATTTTTTCACTGAAGTAAACTACTACTTCAGGTCAGTCGATTTTCCTGAAAATCTAATCAGTTCTCAAGATTATACCTGTAAATACAAAATTTTGAATTGATACCTATAGCGGTTTGACCGCTATCGTGGTCACACACACAGAGAGAGAGAGAGAGAGAGAGAGAGAGAGAGAGAGAGAGAGAGAGAGAGAGAGAGAGAGAGAGAGAGAGAGAGAGAGATTTAAAAAAAACACTTTTTTAGTACCAGGGGACTTTAAAACGTGTACATCTGCAAAAATCTCGAGGTCAAAAATTTTCATCATCATAATACTTCCTTATACCATGTATAAGAAAGTAAAAACAGGATGCATACTCCTGTTATGACCTACTCGTAATCAAAAATATACTTCTAGACATTTTCCGATAAATCCAAAAAAATTGCTCCAAAGAGACGGTTAGCTAAAAAATGTGTTTAGATATTAACTAGGCGGGATCTTCTTGAATCTCGTTATGCGGAAGTAGTGTGATTTCGAGATATAGCAGATATCCAAGTTTCGAAATTACTTGATATAGAAAAAGTGGTTTTTGCAAACATCTCTCTCTCTCTCTCTCCTTCCTATCCTCTTCCTAACTCTCGCTTTGTATGACCACAAGACTTAAAATATGAAACTTTATATTTAAGAGTATAATCTACCTCTCGAGATCTGGTTAGAGTTTCGGTAAATTCGGTAGAGCGTAATTAGTAATTTACCTCACTCGAAATATCCAATTTTACCAATATCTCGGCAACTACTAAGTTTAGACGAATTTCTAAAGTATAGAAAAGTATTTAAAACAGAATTATAAAACAAGTTTATAAAAAATATCGAACTTCTTACTCGAAGTTGACTTTATATTCTTATCGGAATACAGTTATTTGTGAATATCTCCCAAAATTCTGCATTCTAGACAGATAGACTACAAGCATAAAGGATGTAAAGCTTGATTTGGAACAATACTTTTACTCTTATCGAGTAGAATCTTTTTGTAATTACCTCGCAAATTGTGCATTCTATACTAATTTGTTAAGTTGTTAAAAGTATTTAAAACTTCATTCAGAACAACTTTGTAAAACTAATTCGAATCACATACATCTATGACAGTCGTGTGATGTCGACGCCTCATTTTCTGAGCCAATATTATCCTAACAGATGGTTTGGTAGAAGCTTTTGAATTCAATG
This sequence comes from Amphimallon solstitiale, assembly GCA_963170755.1. NCBI lineage: Eukaryota > Metazoa > Arthropoda > Insecta > Coleoptera > Scarabaeidae > Amphimallon > Amphimallon solstitiale. The sequence continues at coordinate 17,003,916 of OY720679.1, forward strand.
GCCAACAAAGGGAATATATCTAACAAAACTTGATTTTGTGACTCAATATGACTATCTTTATCAATATTTACTATTGCCGGGTAATTTGTAAATTTCTGTCTAATGATGATTTAGACATGACAGAAATAATAGTAGGGAAATAATAAAAACCATATATCACACATATAGAAGTAGCGGATTCTTAATACTATTTAATAAGAATTCATTGTTATGACTAGATATATGGTGTTTGTTGTACTTAAAAAGAGAAGACATGTGCATTTAAAATTCATTGCGTTTGAGCGATGGAAACAAAGATCATAAAATGCGACTATAATCAGATCGGAGGATGTAAACATTAAGAAACTTCAAAATTGGATTTACTTATTTTAAAAGGTAACTGCTTCTTTCAAACAATATAAATGTTAAAATTGTTAGCAAATAAAAATATCTTGAAAATCAGTTTAGAGCTAGAATGATGTTTACTTTTGATCAAAATGCATTGTAAAGTTCAGAAATGAATTTATATTATTGACTTGAATTGATATAATTGTACTTTTAGTGTCATTTTTTTTATTCAAGGACAACAACTGTACGTTTGTGATGACTTAAAGAATTCGTAATGTTGCCCACTGTGTAAAATGTACTTAGAAGTTGGAGAGTATATTAATACTTGGTCCTGCATAACAAGCAGATACTTCTTTAAAAAAAAAGGTGTGGCCACCACACGACTTTCTTATACGTATGAGCGTTTCAAACTATACAATTTTAAGAATTTTTTACACATAAATTATTTAAAATCCTATTCTAAGTACTTCTATTCTCTTAATAAATCGCTATAGAAGACATACTAAGTTTAAACAAATCTATAAAGAAATCAAATGTACTCAAAATTAAATTTGAGAAAAATTGTGTTAAAAAAGTTTTTCGAAATTGCTACCGGAAGTAGATCTTTTACTCTTATCGAAAATCATTTTTTTGCGAATATCTCGCAAGCCATACATTCTAGGCAGGTACAATACGAGTATAAAAGTATTTAAAAGATAAAATTAAATATCTTTTGTATGAAAAGAATTTCAAAATTCGGACCGGAAGTAGCACTTTTAATCTTACGGAATAGCGACTTTTTGCAAATATGTCGTAAATTATGCATTTTGTATATATTTATCAAGAGTACAAATGTATTTAGAGTTAGATTTGCAATGTTTTTTGTATAAATGAAATTTCAAAATTCGGACCGGAAGTAGCACTTTTACTCTTAGCGAGTAGCACTTTTTTTATAATATCTTGCAAAGTATGCATTTTATAGAGATTTATTAAGAGAATAGAAGTACTTAGAATAGGATTTTGAATAATTTTTGTATAAAAAAATTCTTTAAATTCGATACTTTGAAACGCTCATATGTATAAGAAAGTCGTGTGGTGGCCACACCTCATTTTTTTCTTTATGACAACGTTGTCTCTTATTGTAGTTGTAGTTAGCTCAAGAAAAGATCATAACTTGTCCCACTGAAAAATCCAGTTCGACTGCATTGCCAAGAAATTTGGATTTTTCCCTAATTTTACTTTCTTATACGTAGTATAAGGAAGTATTGTCATGATGAAAATTTTCGACCTCGAGATTTTTGCAGATGTCCACGTTTTGAAGTCCCCTGATACCAAAAAAGTAGTTTTTAAAAAATGTCTGTGTGTCTGTCTGTCTGTGTGTGTGTCTCTGTGTGTGTGACCACGATAGCGGTCAAACCGCTACAGATATCAATTCCAAATTTTGTATTTACGAATATAATCTCCCTCTTGAGAACTGATTAGATTTTGAGCAAAATCAGCAGACCGGAAGTAGTAGTTTACTTCAGTGAAAAAATCGAATTTTGCAAATATTTCGTGAATTACTAAGTTTAAACAAATTTATAAAGAATTCATATGTACTTAAAATTGAAATTGTGAACAATTTTATTAAAAAGGTTTTTCGAAATTCCTACCGGAAGTAGGTCTTTTACTCTTATCGAAAATCAGTTTCTTGCAAATATTTTGCAAGTCATGTTTTTTAGACAGGTACGCTACGAATATAAAAGTATTTAGAACTTAATTTCCAATATCTTTTGTATAAAAAAAATTTCAAAATTCGGATCGGAAGTATCACTTTTACTCTTACCGAATAACGATTTTTTGCAATATGTCGTAAATTATGCATTCTATGTATATTTATGAAGAATACAAAAGTATTTAGAGTTGGATTTGGAATATTTTTTGTATAAATGAAATTTCAAAATTCGGACCGGAAGTAACACTTTCATACGTATAAGAAAGTCGTGTGGTGGCCACACCTCATTTTTTGATACATGTTGTTTATTAAAGTAACAATCTGCGTTTCTACAGAGAAAACGTCAATGAGTCATAATTATTATGATCAATCAGAATTCTAAACCAAACTTTTTTTTTACTATGAAAACTTGACCTACGTTTAACAATAATGGGCTATCCACTCACTGGCTCTGTATCATCTATTTTATCGTCCATAATCTACCTTTTTTCTTTGTTTTTGGAAATGATTAGTGTGTTACTTTCCTTTGAGATAGGCAGTTTGGAAAAATTGTTTTGATTGCACTAACTCTTAATTTGTTTCTATGAAGTTGGATCTGCAATAATCGTTTATTATAGTTTAAACATTTATCAACTGTAAACGCCACAGTAAAAGATATTTAATAACATTACTGAACTATAGGTTTTTCAACTAAAGGACCTAATTAACTATGTAAACTTTTTAATTCGCAAATAATATAATTTGCATTAAAATTAATTCAATACACATAGTCTTTTTAGGTAAGTTCTTATTCAGTACAAGGATTCTTTTTGTAATTTGCTAAAGTTGTCCCCGGGAATTTTAAATAATTACATTTTTTCCTTCTTGGATTTATAACCACTGTTACACATAGGTACAAAACATGGCTTTCAAAGTGTACTCAGTTAGTCAGTTATAACAAAACACTCAATTATTTAAACGAAATAATTATAACATAAAAATGGAACAAAACTGCTTTCTAGACACTTGCTAAATTTACATTCAACCAGCGCCTGACGAGATAACCCAGCAGATGCTCCGCTACCTCTCACTCACGTTCCACAGATTCGGCTTATTGCATTCAACGAAAATATTATGCCACTAATTTTAATTTTTTTCCTGGTTAATTAGATTTTTGTGGTCATGTCTATATATAAGAATTTACCTCATTTTTGCCAACAATATTTTTTAAATTTCTACAAAAAGTATTATTATCAAGTATTAAAGTAGAATTTTTCGCTTTTATAACTTCCATTATATATAAACCAGTTTTTCGGTATCAGGTGACTTCAAACCGTGGACATCTGTAAAAATCTCGAGGTCGAAAATTTTCGTCATCACAATACCTCTTTATACTACGAAGAAAAAAGTAAATAAACAGCTTAGTTTATGATACATGCATGTTTACGTATATACATATCTACCATAAAGACCAGTGTCCTTTACGAATTATTCTGTGTGCGTTGCCAAATTGTCCGGACGCTCGATTATCGAGAATATAAAAGACATGTGTATATTTCAAAATATACGGCACACGATGCAGCGCCTCGCGTAGAAATACCCTGAACTAATAGTATACGCAAAATGGTTATATTACATGCATATTGTCGACAAAATAGCGTCTTCCGAAATTTTGTTAAACAGCATTATATCACCATGTAAGCTTGTTAACGAAGTTTTACATGGAAAGTGCTTAGAGCGTCCATATACGGGCGCTTTATGTAGGCGGACGCTCTATTGAATGGAAATTCACAATGTACGGACGCGCTAATGATAGTAGGATATATATATATATATATATATACCGTATAAAGACAAACAATGGTATTTGCAATGCTACCATAATTGTTTATACTGTGTGTCCAAAAAGTCTGGAAACACCCAAATAAAATCGAAACGGATGATTTTTGAGAAAAATGCAAAAACAGGTCAATTAGTATTTTCAAAAAAATTACTGGCTTATGGTATCTGTTTGGAATTTTTGATGACCTTGAAAAAGTTATGATGTCATCAAAAAAAATTTAAATGGCAACGTCGCATTTTTAATTTTATTTTTGATAGATCTTTTAATTGTCTAAATGACTGTAAAAAAATTTTCATTTTACTTAAGAAAATGACCCAGAAAAATTTAATTACTTCTTCGAAAATGGAAAAGTTTTTCTTTAAAAAAAGAACATAGTTGGCTTAAAAGTCGATTATTTTTCAAACACATTTTGTTTTATTTGTGACACTCTGTCAAATACGAATTGTGCGTAAGTTGAAAAAAAACTGTTTAAAAATGGTTTTAAGTGAGAGGGAACGTATTCAAATATTATGATGATTGGTTTTGGGGTTAGGGCTCGTTCAGTTAGAGAAGTTTGCGACTTATTTAATACAGAACATCCGGAGCGTGCCCCAATTAGTATTTCTGCAGTGAGTAAGATTCACAAAAAATTTCAAGAAGAAGGCCATGTTCGAGATCGCCCTAGAAGTGGTCGTCCAAATATCGCAGAAGATACGCAACTCGACGTATTATTGTCAGTAGAGGAAACTCCAAATTCTAGTACACGGCAGCTTGCTCGGGTGTTTAACGTGTCGAAGAGTACAATTGGTAATATTTTCCGGAAAACTAAGTATTATCCCTACAAAATCTGTTTGGTTCATGAGCTGTCTGAAGACGACTTCGACAGGCGTGTACAGTTTTGCGAACAACTGATGCCTATGTGTGATAATGATCCGTTTTTTATCAGAAATATCTTATTCTCAGATGAAGCTACGTTCACATTACATGGGACATGGAACTTAAAATACCAAAGTTTATTTTTACAAGTATTTGGTAGACTAGAAGTAGCAGCTTACTTCAGTGATAAAATTAAATTTTGGCAATATCTGGTCAACTACTAAGCTTAGACAAATTTCTAAAGAATATAAATGCACTGAAAAGTAAATTTGAGGAAAATTTTATATCTATATACATATTATTATTATCTTTTTTTTTACAAAATTTTTCTCAAATTTACCTTTTGGTGAAATTGTATTCTTTTGAAATTTGTCTAAACTTAGTATGTTGATCAAACTATTGCTAAAATTTAGTTTTCTCACTGAAGTAAACTGTTACTTCCGGTTTACCGATTCAACTGAAAATCTCACTTCTCAAGAGGGAGATTATACAGTACAATCTCGATTATCCGAATCGCGATTATCTGAAATCCGGTTTATCCGAAACAAACCATTTAAAAACAAAAATCCCGATTAACCGAAAAAATTCGCATTATACGAAACGCGTTTGGGATTCACCTATACTGCTAGGTGGTTCCCCTCGGGATTTCACGGCAATACGACGGTCTAAAATGCGAATAGTTTTGGTTAGACGACAGAGCGTTACAAGTACATATGTATTAACGTCTGTTATTATCGCAAAAAGAGTAGTTTTATTCTCAAACTTAAAGCGGTTCGACGATTAGATAATGGTGAATTGCTTAAAAATATAGCAAAGGATTTAGGCGTAGGCGTAGGCGTGAGTACGGTTGCAGAATGGAGAAAAAATCGCGAAAAACTTGAAAAATGGTGTAGTGTTTTGTCATCGCCGACCCCGGCACGAAAAAGTATGAAAAGAGGTGAATACGAAAAAGTGGATGATTCTTTATTTTTATGGTTTACACAGAATCGAGAACGTGCAATACCAATTTCGGGGACCATTTTAAAACAAAAAGCAGTGAGTTTAAGCGAAGAATTGCCGGTCATTGAAACGCCTGAAAGTTTTTCTGCAAGTGATGGATGGCTAGACGATGGAAAAAAAGACATGGTGTACGTCAACTGAAAGTTTGTGGGGAAAAGTTGTCTGCCGATGTATCTGCCGCAAAAAAATTTGCAGAGAATTTTATGGAGCTTATGAAAGAAAATGATTTACAATCAGACTAGATCTACAATTGTGACGAAACCGGCTTGAACTACAAAATGTTGCCCTCAAGTACCTTAGCTTCAAAAACGGAAGCTGGAGCACCTGGTTACAAACGTAGCAAAGAACGTTCACTGTTCTTGCATGCGCTAATGCTTCTGGGAGACACAAACTTCCATTATTATCTATCGGTAAGTCAGCAAAACCACGAGCCTTCAAGTATATTCGTCCCAATGCTTTACCTGTTTTGTATAAAAATCAAAAAAAAAAGGCTGGATGAATGCAAATCTATTCAAAAATTGGTTTTTTGAAGATTTCGTACCAAAAGTAGAGTCTTCTTTAAAAGAGCACGGATACCCCAGAAAATGTGTTTTGTTACTAGACAATGCTCCCACTCACCCAAGTGCGGAGCAACTTGAAAGTGGGGAAATAAAAGCAATGTTTTTGCCTCCTGCTGTAACTTCTCTCATTCAACCCATGGATCAGGGTGTGCTGGAAAATTTAATACGAAATTACAGGCGTTTGCTATTGGAGCATATTTTGGAAGAAGTAGATGAGGGTGCCAATCTCACTGAATGTCTAAAGAAGTTAAACTTGAAAAATGTTGTATATTGGATAGCTTCAGCTTGGAATCAAGTAAAAGGTAGAACCCTGGAAAAATCTTGGTCAAAATTGATTCAACACGAGGAGGGACGTATCACAGTAGCAGAGTCCGACCATGAAGAAAGTTTACAGCAAATTTTCACGAAAATACCAGGATGTGAAAATGTTACGGAAACAGAAGTTAATAAGTGGTTAAACAGTGATAATGTAGAAGATGAAATGACTGACCAAGAATTAATTGAAAGTGTTTGCAAAAATGCTAATGAAATAAGCAGTGATGACGATGACGAAGTAGAATGCACTGACAATATTCCAGTAAAAATGTCACATTCAGAAGGACTAGAAGCCATGGAGAAAGCGTTAACTTATGTAGAACAACAAGAAAATGCAACTGCCGCGAATGTTCTTTTAATAAAACGTTGGAGAGACATTGCGGCCAAAAACAGAAGTAGTGCTAAACGAGTGCAGTTAAAAATTACCTCATTTTTAAACAGTAAAGTGTAGAATGGGATATATATTTTATATTTTACGTTGCATTTAACATGTCTTTTATGAATGTACATATTGCTGTAGTATTTGCCTTTAAATGAAATTTATATAATTTATTTATTTATTAGTTAGATAAATAAATAAAATTGTAGTTTATGCTAGCTTTATAGGCAAAACAACATAAATTGTTATCTCTCGTAGGTTCTACTGTGATTTACTTCTTTCCTTACTTGTTTCTCCTTAATTATTATTAATTTTAAGTTGTGTGGGATAGGACTTCAAATAACTATGACACCAGATTATTTATGTATAAAAATATGTATTATCTGCTTAATAATTACAATAATTACAATTTATTGTTGCATGTATATTACTTATTTTATTTGTTTGTTTACAATACTATATGAGTAGCAGTTTTCATGATAATATTGTAATCGTTTATTTTAATATGAATTCAGTCAGTACAGGGTTTCTCCACCTTCACTCTTTTCTTACTAAAGGCCTGTATATTAGGTCCAAATTATGTTGACTTGATAATGAAGGTACTGACTAATCGGCTTTATGCAAACATTCACACGTACTACATAAAGCTTGGATCAATCACCACCCCAGGTACGTTCCTAATGCATCACAAACTAATTGTCTAAACCTCTATTCTCACGGAGTCTTTAGATTCTTAGTGCGAAGCTTTTAGGCGTTCCTGTTTGTAAAAGTTTGACTATTATTCAAAGCTGTGCTTACTAATGTCTTTTTTACTGAACACTGGTCCGTTGTGCAAGTATTCGCACACAGTACACTATTAAGACAAGTGTTCTTTATTTTTAATAAATATTGTGTCCCTATATTTACTTTCTATTATTTAAATAAATAATTATTTAAAAGAAATGGAGTGCTTGGAGAGAACCTGTGTATTTTGATTGAATTTAATTGTAATGACAATATTACTAACTACTCACTGCGTAGATTCATACAATTCTTCGAATTCTGCTTGAAATTGTTTGTCCATTCTTGTTGATTCTTCCTTCCGTTGAATCTTCTATAATTTTACTGGTGACGCTTACTTCTTGTAAATATGGCGACGATAAAACAATTGGGAATTATTCCTCTAGGAGCGTGTATGCTTCTTCTTAGTTTGTGAGTTGTTAGTTGGTTTGTTTATTTATTTACACTGCGATAGTAATGGTAAGTGTGTAAAAACTCCACTTAACCACTACTCGCTTGGCGCATAAATGTATTATCTACTTTACAAGATGCTATCACTTTGCTGTGTATTGGAAGTTTTTAAAGTCACAGGTATCAGCTAACAACTAACTCTTTTTCTGTAAAAACTCCCTTTTTATAGTTGAAAATAAATGCCGCTCGTTATTTGATTGTCTTTGCGTGCTTTTATTTTCAAATTGTTCGTCGTGGCGCCTCTAGCGGATATCTCGATACTTATTCCATATCTCTTCTTATTCTTCTCAAATTTTAGGTTGGCGTTTATTTTTATTATGTTTATTTCTGACATTTGATGTTTCTCCACATTTACCCACGACGGTATTTGTTGTTTTATTTATTTATATCTAATGTACAGTAAGTATATTGATATTTATTTTATTCTTTTATTGCTATCGTAAATATTTATTGTACTTATAAATGTATTCATTGCTACTTTTACTGTTTTTCAGGTAGATTCTTCGTCCGAGCGCTAGCCTTACTCGCACCTTTGTTCTGTTGCTTTTGATCGGAAAGAATGGAAAGAAGTTGGTTATTGTTTCAATTGCCAGTCCCTCCGTCTGTGCTGCTCTTTCCTCGAACCATTTTTCCGTTCTTGGAGAATTTTGTATGTTTAATATGCTGTAATGAATCATTGCTTTTATAATAATGCTGCTTATTTCTTTGGTTATAGATGTTTATTTGTATGTGCACAAAGTTTGGAACCATGAAAAGGACTGCTGTTATTCGTATTACGAAGAGAATTAATACTTTTTGTTGTGTATATTGAAATATTATACGATTCTGTGCTGTTCTTTATGATATACTTTATTTTAATATCCTTTTCATCGCAACTGTATGTATTTTATCTTTAAGTTATATGAGTGCATTAAGCCTCTTCATATTCATTACGAGCATATCTTATTTTATTCTCTGAGTATAATTTAATTGCTTTTAAATGATTGACTCTCACAATCGTCCCGTTGGTTAACATCACTCTTTCACGGTTGTTGGTTTTAAGGGTCTTTCCATTTTTAAATGTAGGTTCTTTGCATAATATACTCAGAGCTCTTTTTGTTCCTAACCTGTAGTCAGGTTCTTTATTTTCTAAATAAAACATTACCTCTGGTTTATCACTTCTGAAAATAAATATTCATTTGTGACATTTACTATTATTGTTGAGGTTTTGCCTCACTTATATCTAAATAGTGTTTATATACATATAATCTTAATTAAAATGCTTATACCCTATGTGCATACCTGTGTTATTGTATGGCTTAATAAAATTTATTTTAAAATAAATGTTTCTTAAACTACGAGTGTGTTTTCTTATTGCTAATATTAATCTAAATGTACTATTATATCTTGGTGTCAACATTAATCATGTTTATTTCTAACATTATATATTTATGTACAGTATTGTCTTAAATTCTAAGGTAAAGTTCACGGCATATCCCTTAGTTGTTAAAACCATGGTTTGCCATTATGAAATAATGAATTGACAAATGTGTAAATTATGTTTTCACAACTAACGTGAACTACAAATGCAATTTTATTGATCATTTATTTCATCGTAGTCATGTAACATGGACACATGGTATTTTCCTTTTATATTTCTATTGTCTACTTCTTGTAGTTCATAAGTTACATCTCCTAGTGTCCTACTTATTCTGTAAGGTCCACTGTAGGGTAGGTCCAGTTTTGCACATTTATTTAATTGTCTCCTACCTAGTCGATAGTTCTTCACTACAACTAGGTCTCCTATTTGATATGTTTTATTCTTATTTAACGTGAGTTCTCTATCTTCTCTGTGCTTTATTTTAAATGAATATTCAGATAGTATGAGAGACCATCTGTATATTCGTGAATTATTAAACCTTGTTTTCATTAAGAATATTAGAGATAAATGATCTGTCTCAAGTAGGAAAGTGTTTCCTAGTAGGTAATATTTTAATTTTGACACTCCATATATAATGGATAGCAATTCCCGTTCTGACGAGGAATAATTTTGCTCATAATCCTTTAGAATTCTTGATAGGAAGCATATGGGTATTTCTTCCCCATTTCTTATTTGTAGGAGTTCTGCGGCTACAGCATTGCTGGAGGCATCGCATCTTAGTATGAATTCTTCATTGAAATCTGGTAGATTTATGATCAATGGCTTGTAGAAATTTTCTTTTATGTCGATGAATGCCTTTTCCCTTTCATGGGTCCATTTGAATTTTACTCCTTTCTTGATCATTTTGTATAACGTGTGAGTTTGGTCGGATATTTTAGGAATGAAGTGTTTATAGTAGTTTATCATTCCTAGGAATCCTCTAAGCATTTTAATATTTTTTGGTTTGGGATATTTTCGTATCGCCTCAAGTTTTTCCTCCTCTATTGATATCGTCTTTCCATCAATTATGTATCCCAGATAATTCACTTTATTTTTATAGAATTCGCATTTCTCGAGGTTTATTTTTAAACCATTTTCTGCTAATGTATTCAGGATTTTCTCTACTGATTCTTTGTGACTTTCTATGTCTTTATTAAATATTAGAATATCGTCTACGTAGTGTGAGACGTATTCTTCGTGTGGATCCAGGATCTGCTGCATTGCTCTTACTAGTGCTGCAGTAGCTGACGATAATCCAAATGGAACCACATTGTAAGAGTATACTAATGAATTAAACATGAAGGAACAATATTTCCTAGAATCTTTGTGCAATGGTACCAGCCAAAAAGAACTTTTTAAATCAAGTTTCGTAAACCACTGTGCGTCTGTACATTTTGTCAATAGGGTTTCAATGTTTTGTGGGGCTTCAAAATTAGGTGCGGTTCTGGAGTTCAGACATCTGGCGTCAAGGCATACGCGTAATTTGACGTCTTTTTCATCATTAAGTTTCTTCTTTATTACTACAACCATTGGATTTATGAACGTTGATTCCGTTCTTGTAATTATGCCGTTTTTCAACATCTCTTTTATTTCTAATTTGACTTGCTCTGTATACTTTTTTGGAATGGGGTATGTTTTTATTCTGAAGGGCTGTGTCTCGTCGACTTTAAGTTTATGTTCGTAACCCTTGGCTAATCCTGGACTATCATCAAATAATTTTATATGCTTACTCAAAAGATAATTCACATGGGTTTTATACAGTTTATTACAATTTAATTTAGTACCATCCCTATTTTGCGTGAGGTCTCCGCATTGAAGTTGCCTCACAGGATGTGCACTTTTCTTAACTTCATTGTGTAAACTACAATCCATTTTTGTTGTGATTTCTTCTTGAGCATCTTCTTCATATAGATTATTGATAAGGATCTCTTCCTCATGGGCTTCTTTGCTCCATGATATTGTTGAGTCCTTTATGTGGAATAATTTATTTTCCATATTTAATTTCGTACCATACTGGCTTAAAAAGTCCATCCCTAATATACAGTCGCTATTCAAATTAGGTGCTATGATGAATTCGGTTAATAAATTTAAATTATCTATCTTTATATTTATACAGAAGATTTTATCTACTGTTATCATACATTTTTTGTTTGCAGTAATAAGATTTATTTTCTTTATGGGTTTATAACACCCCAAACTTTCAATATCTTTGTTCATGATATTGTTATTTAAAAGTGAAAGTTGAGCTCCAGTATCCAGCAATGTTTCTATCTCTTGTTCCCCAATCTTGATTTTTATATGTGGTAGTTCCGTGGTTATCTTTTTTAAATCATCGTAATTATAGATGTTTTGTATTTTTCGTTTTCTCTTGGCTGGCTTATTTAAAAATCCACTGACGTTGCACCAGAATAATATGCTGCATTCACCCACTCTTTGTTTGTTGAGTTATGCCTGTTTTCTTTTGGTATCGCACCCCTAGATTCTTGATTTTGTTTTGTTGTTGCTTCTTTTACTTCCTTTTCAATTTGTATATTTTGAATTCTTTTATCTTCTTTACTTGTCTTTTCTTCCCTCTTGTAATTTTGGCTATTATCTTTCCTTTTGCCATCATTATTTCTGTCCGGATTATAGGTATTTTGGTAATTATTATTGTTTCGCCTATTCCCATTGTAGTTGTTTCTGTTGTTGCTGTCGTTGTTTCGAGGTTGATTGTTCATGTTTCCATTCCCTCGGTTCACGTTATAGCCCTTTTCATCTATGTCGTCTAATCTTTTCACTAATTCAAGGAGTTCTTCTATTGTTTCCATTCCTTGAAGTGCGACGGTCTGAGTAACATTGTGATCAAAGTGTGCAGCCAATTGCGATACTATGTCACTTTCCTCTATTCTGGGTATAATGTATTTGAGAAAAGAATATTTTCTTATGACATAGTTCTCTCGAGATAATCCAGACCTATACTTTCCAAATATCAGGTCGTGTCTTATGTTTCTTTGTTGCGTTCGACCCCAATACTGTCTTGTGAATCGCCTTTCGAAATCGTTAAAGTCTATCACATCATCCATTATCATGTGATACCATTGGAGTGCATAGTCTTTGAGACATGCTCTTATAAAGTGTAGTTTGGATGTCTCATCCGTTATGCCTCTCATGTATGTCTTAATTGTTCTCAGGAATATCATTGGATTGTCCTTATAGTGTCCTGAGAATTTCGGTGCATTGTCTATGCTTCCCACAGTTTGTGGCAAAGACACACTAGGTGTATGAACCCCGTGCATTACTTTGTCCTCAAGCTGTTTGATCGTGTGTTCAAAAGTTGATGTTTTCCCTTGTAGATTGGACACAGCGTTATTGCAAGCTTCATATTTTGTTTCGCAGTCTTCTATCTTGTGTGTAATTTTCTCTATTTGTTCTTTATTTTCCACTTCGTTGTGTATTATTTTTCTATTGATAGCTACTATTTCCTCATTCACTATGTTGAAGTTTTCTTGCGTCTTCGCAGTTCTTTCTACCATTTCTTGTACAAAGAATTTTCTTGTATTCTTGCACGTTTCTGTGTTGTCATTTATTTGTTTTCTCAGGTCTGCTACTGTTTTGTCCAGTTTTTCCTCTAATCTGGCATTTATTTCTAGTGTTTCTTGCCTTAGTTCTTTAAATCCCTCGTCTATTTTTGAGTTGATTCTTTCTAAATTCTTGTTTAAATTTTTATTATTTTCCTCTATTTTGTGGCTTAGGGTTTTATTATTCTCCTCTATTCTGTGGCTTAGGGTTTTATTATTCTCCTCTATTTTGTTATTATTTTCCTCTATTTTACAGAATAATTTATGGAAAAAGCTTTCAAATTTTTGTTCCATTGTTGTACTACTTGTGCCCTCTGTGAGTATGCTTCCCTCAACTGTCGCATTTCCTGAATCATCCTCTTTTGTCTCAGTCTTATCCGACTCTGAGTCCGAGGTTAGTTGCGTAGGTTCCCTATATTGAGTGAATTGTGGCTTTGTTTCTATTTCTTTTTCAATATTGGGTTTTTCACCTTTGCTACTGTTTTGTTCTTTGTCTGACATTTTTGTTATGTACAAATAACGCTTTCTATCTAATATTTTACTTAATAGAAATTTAAATGAATCCTATCCCACTTGAATAAGATTACATGAAAGAAACAATTTTATTTTGCAAGGAAAGAAACACAGCCAGCAAGTTGTGTTTTTAAGTTTAGCTTTGATATTTGACAAATTGTGTATTTAATTTATTTTGTAAGAAAAACACAGCCAGCAAGTTGGGCGCCGTATATATGCTGTAGTATTTGCCTTTAAATGAAATTTATATAATTTATTTATTTATTAGTTAGATAAATAAATAAAATTGTAGTTTATGCTAGCTTTATAGGCAAAACAACATAAATTGTTATCTCTCGTAGGTTCTACTGTGATTTACTTCTTTCCTTACTTGTTTCTCCTTAATTATTATTAATTTTAAGTTTTGTGGGATAGGACTTCAAATAACTATGACACCAGATTATTTATGTATAAAAATATGTATTATCTGCTTAATAATTACAATAATTACAATTTATTGTTGCATGTATATTACTTATTTTATTTGTTTGTTTACAATACTATATGAGTAGCAGTTTTCATGATAATATTGTAATCGTTTATTTTAATATGAATTCAGTCAGTACAGGGTTTCTCCACCTTCACTCTTTTCTTACTAAAGGCCTGTATATTAGGTCCAAATTATGTTGACTTGATAATGAAGGTACTGACTAATCGGCTTTATGCAAACATTCACACGTACTACATAAAGCTTGGATCAATCACCACCCCAGGTACGTTCCTAATGCATCACAAACTAATTGTCTAAACCTCTATTCTCACGGAGTCTTTAGATTCTTAGTGCGAAGCTTTTAGGCGTTCCTGTTTGTAAAAGTTTGACTATTATTCAAAGCTGTGCTTACTAATGTCTTTTTTACTGAACACTGGTCCGTTGTGCAAGTATTCGCACACAGTACACTATTAAGACAAGTGTTCTTTATTTTTAATAAATATTGTGTCCCTATATTTACTTTCTATTATTTAAATAAATAATTATTTAAAAGAAATGGAGTGCTTGGAGAGAACCTGTGTATTTTGATTGAATTTAATTGTAATGACAATATTATTAACTACTCACTGCGTAGATTCATACAATTCTTCGAATTCTGCTTGAAATTGTTTGTCCATTCTTGTTGATTCTTCCTTCCGTTGAATCTTCTATAATTTTACTGGTGACGCTTACTTCTTGTAAATATGGCGACGATAAAACAATTGGGAATTATTCCTCTAGGAGCGTGTATGCTTCTTCTTAGTTTGTGAGTTGTTAGTTGGTTTGTTTATTTATTTACACTGCGATAGTAATGGTAAGTGTGTAAAAACTCCACTTAACCACTACTCGCTTGACGCATAAATGTATTATCTACTTTACAAGATGCTATCACTTTGCTGTGTATTGGAAGTTTTTAAAGTCACAGGTATCAGCTAACAACTAACTCTTTTTCTGTAAAAACTCCCTTTTTATAGTTGAAAATAAATGCCGCTCGTTATTTGATTGTCTTTGCGTGCTTTTATTTTCAAATTGTTCGTCGTGGCGCCTCTAGCGGATATCTCGATACTTATTCCATATCTCTTCTTATTCTTCTCAAATTTTAGGTTGGCGTTTATTTTTATTATGTTTATTTCTGACATTTGATGTTTCTCCACATTTACCCACGACGGTATTTGTTGTTTTATTTATTTATATCTAATGTACAGTAAGTATATTGATATTTATTTTATTCTTTTATTGCTATCGTAAATATTTATTGTACTTATAAATGTATTCATTGCTACTTTTACTGTTTTTCAGGTAGATTCTTCGTCCGAGCGCTAGCCTTACTCGCACCTTTGTTCTGTTGCTTTTGATCGGAAAGAATGGAAAGAAGTTGGTTATTGTTTCAATTGCCAGTCCCTCCGTCTGTGCTGCTCTTTCCTCGAACCATTTTTCCGTTCTTGGAGAATTTTGTATGTTTAATATGCTGTAATGAATCATTGCTTTTATAATAATGCTGCTTATTTCTTTGGTTATAGATGTTTATTTGTATGTGCACAAAGTTTGGAACCATGAAAAGGACTGCTGTTATTCGTATTACGAAGAGAATTAATACTTTTTGTTGTGTATATTGAAATATTATACGATTCTGTGCTGTTCTTTATGATATACTTTATTTTAATATCCTTTTCATCGCAACTGTATGTATTTTATCTTTAAGTTATATGAGTGCATTAAGCCTCTTCATATTCATTACGAGCATATCTTATTTTATTCTCTGAGTATAATTTAATTGCTTTTAAATGATTGACTCTCACAATCGTCCCGTTGGTTAACATCACTCTTTCACGGTTGTTGGTTTTAAGGGTCTTTCCATTTTTAAATGTAGGTTCTTTGCATAATATACTCAGAGCTCTTTTTGTTCCTAACCTGTAGTCAGGTTCTTTATTTTCTAAATAAAACATTACCTCTGGTTTATCACTTCTGAAAATAAATATTCATTTGTGACATTTACTATTATTGTTGAGGTTTTGCCTCACTTATATCTAAATAGTGTTTATATATGTTACCGTGAAAGACCGAAAGTAGTGAATGTCAACATCCGCCGGTGGATGTCGACAAATACCAAATGCCTTGGTGAAAGTCCGAACATTTCTTAATTGTATTATAGATTCGGACTTTTACCGGTATATGTCGACAAACACAAATGAGGTCCGGTGAATGTCGGAAACGGCAGGTCGCAACAAGTTTTTAGACGGTTCCAGCATCTTGTTTCAGTTAGCTTTGCCTTCGTCAGTCTAACGCAACGTTTGACAGCCTGCAGTTGAAAGAGCCAATCAGGACATACAAAATATGTTAACTGCATGGATGCAAGACAATGATTCAAACAAGTGGTCAGAAGGTTTGCCGTTTGTCCAATTCGCCAAAAACACAACTTATCACGAAGGAATACGCCAGAGTCCTTATGAAGCCCTGTTTGGCGTTAAACCAAAAAGGGGTATAACATCGTCATCACTCCCCCGCGGGCAAATTGCAAACATTGAGACCGAAGAACAGCTAGAAGCTTATGTTGAAGAAAATTTGGGTAGTGACCATATTGAAAGAGGCATGGATAATGAAAATACCATTGGAGCTGATCCGCAACCTGGCACGTCTTCATCTCAAGCACTGACTGACTCGCAACCTAACACGTCTTCATCTCAAGCACTGACTGACTCGCAACCTAACACGTCTTCATCTCAAGCACTGACTGATCCGCCACCTAGCACATCTTCATCTCAAGTACTGACTGAACAACACGAGCTAATTTCTTCAAAAAGAGTAGCTGCAAAAGAGAGTCTTCTACTTCAAGCAACAAAAATGTTGCGAACCTCAAAAAAAAAGTTTCCTCCTGCCCAAATTGGTGATACCGTAAGAATTCAAGTCCCTGATGTCGACCGTGGTCGTACAGACCCTCGAAATGTGTTAGCGGTTGTTGTTGGAATAGAGGATTCAGCCTTTTATAGACTAGCTAACAAAAATGGTACCTTGAAGCAGCTTTTCACCCGTAATCAGTTCGTAATTTGTAAAGAAAAGTTAGTTTCCATGGACGAAGTTTCAACAAAAGAAATGTCGCTAAGAGAAGCAGCTTCTGCTAATTCAAAAAGTGGAGGGCAAGGCTACACACGTTGTAACTGCAAAAGAAAGTGTTCCACGACTAAATGCAGCTGTAAAAGCAAGGAACTTTTGTGCAATTCGAAGTGTCATGGTAGTTTATGTTGTTGCAATAAATAAGATATTGTTATTATTTTTTATATTTCATTTTATATTTTTATGTTCTACTGTTTGTTTTGAGTTCAACAAAGTCTTTTTCCCATATTATTTTAATAAATAAAGACCTATGGGTTTTTTTTTTTATTTAAAAAAAAAATGTTTTTAACATACACCATGAGTGCATGCTGAATGTCGGCAATCGCCGGTGTAAGTTAGAAATAATGAAATTTCACCAATATTTCGGACATACGTCAAGCAACGTTGAGAATGTTGACATTCACCGGTGAATCTCGACATTCACCAGATTTCGGTCTTTCACAGTAACATATACATATAATCTTAATTAAAATGCTTATACCCTATGTGCATACCTGTGTTATTGTATGGCTTAATAAAATTTATTTTAAAATAAATGTTTCTTAAACTACGAGTGTGTTTTCTTATTGCTAATATTAATCTAAATGTACTAGTATATCTTGGTGTCAACATTAATCATGTTTATTTCTAACATTATATATTTATGTACAGTATTGTCTTAAATTCTAAGGTAAAGTTCACGGCAATATGTACATATTTAGGCATTTATGTACATACATACTATGTTAAAAAAAAATTAAGTAATAAAAATTAAACAAATTATTTGTTGAAGATTATACTCGTAAATATAAAAGTAGGTATTGGTTCCTGTAACCGTTTGGCCGCTATCGTGGCGAGTGAGAAAGAGAGAGCAGAGAAAGATAGGAGATAAAGAGATGTTTGCAAAAACCACTTTTTCGTTATCAAGGGACTTCAAAGCGTGGACATCTGCATAAATTTCGAGGTTGAACAGTTTCGTCATCACAGTACTTCTTTATACTACATACAAGAAAGTGAAAAACTAAGTCTAAACAAAGAATGTAATGGAAAAACAAATCAATTATTTAAATTTTATAATCTAGTCTATTTCTCTCAATAGGAAATGATATTTTAACATGGTCTTTAAATGTATATAATGTCTCTAAGACGTAGGCTTCCACGGTTGTCGTCGATACCTTCTTGGTTTCAACCCAGAGGCCAAGAAGTTGTGAAATGTCCTTCTTTTAAACACATATAGCCATTTGTATAATTTTCTAATTTAATTAATACATATTTTGTTTCGTTTATTAATAATAATTAAATTATAAATAATAATGCTTAAATAGAAGAAATGGAAAAGAAATTAAATCATGAAACGAATCTGTTTTCAAACAATGTCCTACCATTAGAACAAAGTGACTGTCTGCCTCAGTGCTAAACCAAATGCTTATGTAAGATGATATGGCGCAATAGCAGGGCTTAATCTATTCCTTAATCAGTAAAAAGACACAATGTGTTCGTAAAATGCTTCGACAGTGGTTTTGGTTGAGTGTACTGTGTTATCCAAACTAAAATTATGGAAAAATTCAGATATAAATAACAAATAAAATTTAAAGGGGAATTTCGGAAAACCGTATAACATTAAGAATATAAAATGGGTTACAGTAGAAATAGTAGGCATATTATGTTATACATATCTAAGTAGTAGGATTCCATTCTTGCCGTTGGTATCTTTTTGGTTTCTGGTTTGACATTGTGTCATCCTATTTTCTTCTACTGTCGACGTTTTGTCCTCTATTCTAAGGGACATTATCAGGGCTGTTAATTCTACCGCGATTACCTGAAATAGCTCGTTTCAATTAATTAGTCTTAAGTTTTTTAAGAAAACGTAAAGTATGTAGTATCCATTCATGTTTGAACTTCTTATAATAAAAGTCACTAACAAAAACATTTTGTTAATTTAACATAAACATATTTCAAAAATAAATAAAATGTAATAATAAAATTTACTCGTTAAAAATGATAAAATTCAAATAACAGAATACTCTTGATATGCATCTCATTACGCCAATCTCAAAGAAATAATACTAGAGTTCTTTTTTATTATCAGTAGATAATTCTGTAAGCTATTTTTTAGTTATATTATACGTTTAAACATATTTGATGTTCAACTTATCTCTAGATATACATACAGCAATTTATGAGAATCTAGGTACACCACTACAATAAAATCCTACCACAACATCCCCAGCCTTACACCAATTACAGGAGATTTTGATGATTATTATTTTTTATTGCCCTAGTTCATCTGGTGTGACATAAGTTGCCCCCTCTTCCTATTCCCAGAGCAATTATACTTTATTCACTTAACATATAGAGTAATCACGAGGTGTTACGACTGTATCACGTGCACAGCTCAATTTACAATAGAGTAGGTACTCATATTAACAATAAAGTTTTATAAAATCTTTTGATTACATGTTTAAATTTTCTAAAACAACAATTTATTAGTTTATATTTAAAGTACTGAACCGATTTAAATTTACAGAAAATGCATTCTTTGTCTTTTTAGATAACTAAAATACGTAAATCTGAAACATAACCTATATCAACAAAACATTCGTAAATTGCTTAAAATCCATCACTTAATAAGTGGATAAATATTAATTGACAACAAAAAAATACACAAAGGCGCATTTTGTAAACAATTGAAGATAAATTTAATTTGCATTTGTCATCATCAATATCAGGCATTTTAACAAATAATACAAAAGCAATATAGGTATTTAAAAATGAAGCAAATGTATTAAGGGTGTTGTATAGGTACATTTTCAAATATTTACAGATTACAGGCTATCTTTAAACTTTATGCAAAAATGATTTAGATGAAATATTCTTATAATGTTTATCTACACGTCCCTAGGTATTTTGTTTTTTCAATTTTTTATTAATTGTTATAAAAAATTAAATATAAATAGATAATCGAAAAATAAAATGCGTACCGACGTATAACATATTATTGTGAACATTAATTTCTAGCAAAATTTTTTCGTATTTATTAAGATAAATGTGTAATTTGATAAGAACGAAATGCATTTTTGGCACTGCTTTAATACGCCACCTGCAGTCAAATATTTGATATATCCTTGCAATCCAAGACAGGGCGGAGTTACTTTGTTTAGGTGGGGATTCACTTTATGAGCGATATTCGGAATACAGAAATCGTTGTTACGGTTTTGAGTAGGTATTTGATTAAACATTTTTTTATATTATTTTACATTTCATAAAATTGAAAACATTATCTAGTAACCTTGGTTTAACTTTATAAAATTAATGTATATTTTCTTTTTGTAAAATTTACTTATATTATTTTGTATTACATTTCATAAAATTGTACACATTCTCTGGCAGGCTTTTATAACTTTTACATAAATACAAACTTAAACAAAAACATTACATATGATTCATAAATAATACTAGCTTTTTTAGTTCTTCCACTATTTTACATTTATCAAGATAAAATACTACTGACATTTATAAGTGAGTTAAAAATAATGTAAAACTAATATAGAAAATGAGATGGATATAGATGGTGCCTACTTCCTCTGTACAGATCGTCAGATATTGTACCAGACTGGTAGACGTTCAAAAGAGTAATTTACGACCTAGCAAAAAATTACTCTCAAACGATTCAGTGTTCGGACAGTTATAAAAAGATTTAAAGTAAACCAGAAATTGCTCGGAAAGGATATCTTTTATTTTAAAAATTTAACTACATTACTCTTCGTGTTATGGTAAATAAAGAACAGACATAAATAGGACTTATTATTTTACAGATGTAGTTACATAATAATAATGAATAAACATTAAACTTTAAATAATTTATATATAATAATAAAACAATGAAATTTCATTCAATACATGATATTATAAGTACAGTCATTCTGCATCTTTTTTGGAAAAAAATATGCAAGACTATTTTATTTGATAAATCGTTAGTTCGACGAACAAGTCTGTCGAACAAAACCGCAGTGTGTGGGCCCCTTTAGTCATTGAATTCATGTACGAGGTTTCTCGGATACCTTGCCGGCCACCTTGTATTATGATAGTACCTATAGATATAAATAATTATCCTGTGATTTTCAATACGGCCAATGGAAAAGATAATCAAGACGATGACATTAGTGCCTTTCAACAAAATATTATTATTATATAGTATTCATAGGCACTAAGTAATATTTCTTTTAATCAGAATTCCATCTTAGATACATATTAACTTATTGAACACATGTCAGACTAAAAAAACTTACAATCTACATTCCTGTGGCGCCTAGACACCAGACTAAATAAATCATACAAAATATTACTAGCACCTACGTTACGTAGAGTATGTGTAGCCTGAAAAGAGACAATTAGCACTTAACGCATCAGACGTATGTCATTTCGAATGCATCGCTCCATAAGGGCGGTACTTATAAACTGGGAACTATACAATTTAGATTTTTACTATAGCATTTAGCAAAACAGTACGTGGTAGTGGGGTATTGGCAAGCTCCACCTCTGAGTAGAACCCCCCTATACCCGCAGCGAAGACGTCGAAATTTTTAGTTTGCTCTACAACACCCTTAAAGACTTTATTCACATGTGTATATAATACAAATTACAAGTTTAAATAGGGCATGGGTAGTTACTTTATTATGAATTTATAAGGTATTTTATACGTGTATAAATAGAGTACATACATACATAGTAAACATATATAAATAAAATGCATACACAATATAATTTATTTTTAAAAAATATATAGAAGAAAGAGCGAAAGAAACTATGAATGTAAACATATATTTTAAATTTTTCTGTGTTGACAATTAAAATTATTCCTGAACGTCACTGTCACATTCACTACTTTCAGAACTTTCCAAATTAATTATGAAACTCTCTTGTAAATTTTTAACAATTACGTCTAACTCCCACATATTCTTCTCTACTTCTTTAACATGGTTGATGGCATTCAACCAGTTCTCTTTTGTAACATTGTTCAATGATGTGTGTAACAGCTCTTTGACTTCCTTTAATTTAAATGTAGTGTTTTTCCTTGCAATTTCTTTTTTAACTTGGGCCCATATTAATTCTATCGGGTTCAATTCACAATAATAGGGTGGTAGTCTTAGTACTGTTCTATTGTAAGGTTTTGCAAGTTCATCAATCGCATATTTATTGAAATGTTCTTTGTGCACCTTAACTAAATGTAATAAATAGTTCATCTTTAACCATATCTTTTTGAAAGGATATATTTTTTTCTTGCAACCAAGACTGAATATCACCTTTCCGTGTGGCTGTAGTTGGCACTTTTTCAATTTTTCTACTGTGATAGGAAGCATTATCTAATACCACAACACATTTTTCTTCCAACGTTGGCAATACCTTTTCAAACCACTCCTCAAAGATATTCGCATTCATTTCTTCGTGATAATCATTGGTCCTTTTTGACTCAAACAACAAATCCATCTTCTGAACCAATATGAAGAACAATCAATCGTCTTCCCTTGGATTTTTAAGACCCGTCGAGAGCCCTTGTAGTAATGCTTGCCTTGGACTTGTTACCGTTTCATCTACCCATATTTTTTGCACAGTATGGCCTTCATTGACCCATGTTTCATCTAGGTAGTAAATTTTTCTATTTTGTTCCCTAAATTCTTTTATTTGACGAAGGTAGCGCCGTCTCCATGTAACAATTTCACATTTTTCCTTTAAAAAACTATTACGAGCTCTTTTTTTGAAAGAGAAATTCATTTCTTTCAACAACTTCCACACTGTTGTACGTTTGAGGTTTAGCAAGTTCTCATCTTCATTTACTTTAAAGGAAATCTTATTCACTGTTGGCACCTCATTTTTATAGAAAAATGAGTGTACTATACGTCTAATAATATTGCGCATATCATCATCAATTTTATCCAGGACAGATCGTGCTCTTGTATACGTCTTTGAAGGTTTCACATCTTGTGCATTGTGTTCTCGCAAAATATTAAAAACACTTGCA
Organism: Amphimallon solstitiale; assembly: GCA_963170755.1. Lineage (NCBI taxonomy): Eukaryota > Metazoa > Arthropoda > Insecta > Coleoptera > Scarabaeidae > Amphimallon > Amphimallon solstitiale. The sequence goes on from OY720679.1 coordinate 17,027,182, forward strand.
GAGCAGATACCTGCAGCTTCGGCTGTAAAGTCAACAATTCGTGTCTTAGAGTCAGCTGGGCATTCTTGTTCACGTTTGGTAAATATATTCAGTACAGTCTCTTTTTCTAGCACTGTAAAATGTCTCTTTACTCGTTTCTTCAGTTCTGGCTGCATTTTGCACAGTACTGTATAAACAGGTAAAAACTAACTTAAATTCAACACTCCTGGAAAGCTGAAACATAATTAACCTATAAACCATTTGCTTTGTTTACGATTTATAGATCTTACCTTCAATAAACCTTTAATCATTAATAGAGTCTTTAAAAAGACTGAGAATAATAATAACAACAACTTAAACAAATACAAACAGCGCAAATACAAGGAACAATACAATTAATACACAATACTATATAGCAAAGGCAAAAAGCAAAAAGTATACATATATAACATATATTTCAAAATAACAGACAATGTTAGCAAAATCACTATATGCTCACTTGTTCTACATTAGCAAATACGTATTTTCATCCTTCTCTAAAATTGTGATTTTGCTGCGTGTTATAGTCACAATCATGTGACAAAATCACAGAAAGCAGATGATTTATATCGTGTGTTTTAGGATTTCTATGTAGCTCTCAGAGCCAATAGAAAGGCAGTATTAAATATCATGCATTGATGACGCGTTTTTTGCAACTCTATACGTTTAGTGAACAAAGTATAGAAAAAACAACAGATAACCCAACGTACAAGTAACTGGGAGTCGAACTGGGTGACTTCTGAGTAACTTCAAATTACGTGATATGCTTGAGACGCAAAAATTGTCCAAGTTTGTTTTGACTATCTTTATGACCCTTTGCAATGCAATACATTGACTTCATCCTTTTCATGTTCAAAATAAGAACACAAGGTCTGTTCTCCTTTTTTTATTTGCACAATATAAAAGTGAATAAATATAATAGGAAGTTTAGTTTAACATCTAGTACGTTAAATTTGTTCATCATCCGTTACATCAAGTGTCTAGTAATAAAATAAGTAGAAAATATTACCAGAATAAATAATAAACTTATTATAATATTAGTAACATTTAGGCATACTAAAATTAGTATTAACTTCGTTATATATTAAAATTGCATATCGTAGATATCATTGTATGCATTTAAGTGGTGCTACTTTAACAATTAATTAATTTAGTGTGTAATACATTCAATTTAGGTAAACGTATAATATTTTTTTAATGAAACTTATTATTACCCCCCATTCAATTATATTATGTAATAGAATACGTTCATATGAAATATGTTTATCACGCAATTTTTATTTTTGTTTTGAGGGATGGAAACTGAAAAAACAGAGGAGCACAGGTGATTTAGAGAAAAGGGGCGTCACATCCGGCAGCCTTAGATCTACAGCTTCTAGCGCCTCTTGGGTTAGCTCGGATTCCGCACAGTCAGCCATGACAAACGCTTCAATTCCTTCCGATTCCAACGCGAGTTTTGTTGTTGAAGTAGGCATTACTAGGATTTCTTATTTAAAATTGCATGTTTTACAGCATATTGAATAACACTATGTCTACATAATGTTTAACAATATATGTTAGCATTAAGTGGCATTCAATAAAACATAGTGTCAAACTGAACACAACCATTTAATAGTTATTTACGAACCAAGTGCGGGAAGACTGTTTTCCCGCATGAGCGCACATTGTAAGCACGAACGACCGCAGGAAGCGAGTGCTTTTAATTGCGGGAATGCGTGGAAGATGTCTTCACGCAAGTGGTTTGTACAATATTTTTTGTACGAACATTAAATTAAAGAAATATTATTGATTAATGTCATTAGTATCATACCTAACCTAAAATAGATTACATAATTAATTTAAGCATTTCATGTACGTAACTATTACTCACCTTTCCCTAAAATTAAGTTATTATATTCTTACACATGGCAAACATGAGATATTTATTCTTATATTTATAAATCTTAGCACATTTATTGCTTTAATTGGTTTAAATACAAACAATTCCGAACTGTCAATATGAATGTCGATGTGGTTCAAATATATGGCGCTTGAATCTTGCTTAAGATGTCGCTTAAAATCTCGTCAAATAGATGGCGCCACAATTTTTTTGGAAGAATTTTTAATTATTACTCCTATTTCCCCAACTTTTAGTGAAGAATAGTGGAGGGAAGTAGTATTTTATAGACTAAATTTTATTACCACCAAGTTAGATTTTTTTTTAAATGTCCCAAAGTGCCAGTGTTTTTTTCAATTTTTACAGTCGGTTCGACCAGGAAAACGTATTTCCCAGTCGAGCTACACATGCGCCAAATATGACTTTACAGGCGGTGAGTACAAAAAATATTTAAAATGTTAAAGTTTATGCATTGAATTCACAGCAAAGCGCAATATTTAACAAGAACGAATGGGTTTCTTTCTGGAAAAAACAGATCAATAGCCGATGCAACATTCATGTCTTCAAGACAAGTTGTTGAAGACACAATTGAATTCTAGGTGTCGCCCCTTTTATGTTTATGACCTAAGGAAGGCGGTCCACAAAATCAAACTAGTAAAGCAAATTGTGCTTACCGCCAGCCAATAAATGTAACCTCTGGCCATTGATAACTGTAACATTTAGGATATGTGTCCAAAGCGACCACCACCTTGCTTTAGATATACATTTTATAATTCATCACGATTTGATGATCAAGTTAACGCCATCTATTGTTTAATTACATTTCGCAAACAAACGAGATTCAGGCACGCCGATCTTATCGTTCTTCTCCTTAGGTCAACGTTTGATTTTTGAAAGTGGGTGAACACTGACATAGATTGTCGTAGTTACGATATTATTGCGTTTTTATCTAACTACAAGCAGTGAATGATTTTTATCGATTTATACATGAAATCACTTTTTTCATTTCTTTTTGATTCGGCAAAGGACATGTTTTGTACAGTTATCTCTTATTGTTCCCCTTGCTTGATAATTTAACCTCCCAAGCCTTTTGAAGAGATTATCACTGATGAAGTAATTGTCAAAAATATTATATGATCTTCAGATGCTGTATCTCTTGCGATAAGCACAAAACAACTTTAGAGCATAAATGTAATTTTTTCCTAGTGTCTTTTTTTAATCAGTTTGTTTCGCACTGCAATAGCTATCAACCTGGTAACTATAACTTACAAAGCTGCAAATCATTCAGTCCTTGTAGCCAAGTCGGACTGGTTTTACTCCTCGGATAAATTGTTTTGAAGAGTGATATCCGAAATATTTCACTAGATAGATTGAGAGCTTATTATGGAATACTTCTCATTGTTCGAATTTATTATTTAGTTTTTCCATTGGCGTATTTTTTACATTTTGTCGCTTTTATCAATGGCTTCGTTATTTGTTATGTGGAAGTATTTTCTTTTATTTCATAATAACTGTTACAAGATATACTACCTCTGACTCAAAATATACTTAGATTTTCATCTACACACAATTGTAGTTTTTATTTTGATAAACGATGATATTCAGGCAGCAATAAGACGAACATGAAGATTTTCATATAATTCTCTGTCTCAATAAATGATTGATTATTTTGCTAAGTAGCATATTTCTGCGATTCTTCATTTATTAAGTTGATTATGTGTTCATCAAACAATTTTTTTCCAAAGATTTCGAAGAGTGATAGGTCTGCGAGTTCTTGCTTGACTATGTCTTGGTGGGATGCATATCCATTTTCATGCTTCATAGTAGTATCAATTTTTATTCTGTCGAATTTGATTCATTTTTTACAATTTCAGCTTATTTGAATCACTTTTTCATTGCTTTGAGAGAAAGAACAGTATCAGTACATCGAAAGACAGCACATCAGCTTGAATGTAATATTTATCAAGGTCTTCTTCGTCTATTCGATAATGTCTTCCTCATCGACGAGAATGTCATCAACAGTAGATTGTACATTATCATGATATCTACGCGTAGGATCTCGTAGCACTAATGGATTCTACATCCATAGTTATTTATAAAAAAATTATTTCATTAATGGGTGTCTGATATGTACCCATGTTATTAAGTCGGGAACTTGGTAACGTCTTTCTTCATTTATTCTTCATTCATTGGCGCACCTAAATATTTAATTTACAAAAAAAAGCATCAATTTATAATCATATGATCATGCTTACATGCAACTATAACATTGCCGAAATAGTATTAATAACCCGTAATTTTGAATTCATATTAAGTTAAAGTTGACTAGTTTATGTTAATAATTTTAAAAATCACTTTTAAAAACCCCTTTAAATTGCGCTTACGAAATTCTAATGTCAGATTTGACAATTAATTTGAACTTACTCAAATGTGGAAATTATAAAACGTAAAATTGCTGCAATGCAAATGGCGGCGGCGTAGATCAACTACAAACACATTATATGGGGTGTCTCTAAAAGGTGCGGAAAAAACGCTACCACACATTTCTGAGGGCAAAATATGACGATCTAACCCAACTTACCTCTGTCCAAAAGTGGATGCTTTCGGAGATACAGAGTGTCAAAAGTTCAATTTGGTTTTAGTTTTTTATAAATAATTTCTGTAATAATTGGTATATTGTCACAATATTTGGGTAGGGGGGGTTTCGTGGGGTAAAAAATTTAAATCTGCTCTCATTTTCATTGCAAAATGTAGAGGGCGCCACCTGCGGCATATTGTATCCATTTAAAACGTAATAACTTTTTTGAGACACACTGTATTTAACTTTTAAATAAAAATTCTTATTCTCCAATGTTTTTTACCTAGAAAAGGTATACCTGGTAGGAGTTGATTGGAGCAGCCGTTTATGAGTAATCTGGATATAAAAAATTCATTCCGTATATGGACACATATGCTTCTGTAATTTGGGTGTTATTCTTGTGGCAATTCAATGCAATGGTGCATCCACTTTTGGACTGAGGTAAGTTGGGTTAGATCGCCCTCAGAAATGTGTGGTATCGTTTTTTCCGCACCTTTTAGAGACAGCCTGTATATAACGACTCGTTGTTCCCAGTGTACTCATTTGAGTATATTAGGTCAAGATACAGACAAACTATTTATGTGTTTTGATGAAGCAACAACAATAATTGTAAAATATACAAATATAACAAACTAATTTACTAAAATCACAACAGCATCATTTTTTATTAGAAGTAAGCTTACTCTACTATCTACTTTAAAACGAACTAATCCAAATTAACAAATAGAGAGAGAAAATGATTTAGGAACTGTACTCAAATGAATATGTTTTATTGACACATATGGATTAATAGGATTATGGATAAAATAATACAGGTCACACCAAACACACTTATATACTATATACCGCACGTGTCAAATTTCATTAGCTATAGGGATTCAATGTTTGCGTGCGATTTATACGTATACAAATAATATGTGGCAACGTGTGTCACCCCTACTCTCCGTCACCAATCCCGGCAACAATCGACATTACAACGATTTTCTCCGATCTCCCCACCAGATTTTACATTCAATCTTTAGCTGCGAACACGTTGCGATCTAGTCTGCCATAAAAGCCGTCTTATTACTGGAACGGGAAACATCAAATGGCCGCCGCGATCTCCTGATCTACTAGTTTATTATTATTTTCAGAATCCTTCTTTATTTACCTTATTTTTAATTTTATTAGAATTACGCTTTTGTTTGTGTCATGCAGCGTGAACGCAGCTTAATAATTCTCTGCATTTACTGAAAGGAAAAAGAAAAACAAATCTTGCAAGGCGTAAATATTATTTCCGAACGCATTACAAACACCCAAGTCAATGGTCCAACAGTTACTGCTATAACTTGAGCTTGTATCGGTCGCGCTCGCATTGGAGAGGAAAGTAGGGATGCCATGTTGTCACGTATTGCATGAATTAATCGTCTATGGCTAATGAAAATTGACACATGCTGTATATATATATATATACTTACTTATAGGTTTAAACAAAGCGAAATAAAAGCAATTTCATACATAGATTGAGCCGGCCTAATATCTGAGAACGAGAACTACCGACAAATACTACTGAATTATTATATTATTATTATTATACATTCTACATGGAATTAGACCAGGAGCTGAATAGAGTTGAGTGTGCAAAATATGAGGACCGCATTCTATAAATAGCTTTGAACTCAGAAAAGCTTACAGATTGTGACTCTGAATGTTTCCAGGAGGTTTCGAGGTCCATTTTTTTTATATCCCATCCTCTTGGATATCGAGTAAGTGGACTGAACAAATGCTTTACAACAATTTTAATTGTTGTTTTATTGAAAATACAAAAAAATTAAAAATTAAATAAGAATTGTTGAAAAAAAAATTATTACGAAATAGCAAATTTTTACATAAGTAGTAAAAAAAAATTAATTAATCAATCTTTTTTATTTTGACAGTCATTATTAACACATTTGCATAACAAAATACAATTTAGTTGTGATTTTTTGCAAGAACAAGCCTTTGTTTGACATTTTGATGTACATTTACAGGGCTGAATCAACAATTCGGGCAATGGTGGCTTCGTCAGTTGCTGTGGGTAGAGTTTACCATCTTTTTTTCATAGCCTAATAAGGTATATTCAATAGGCTGTAGTAGTGTTTGGTCAGCATTTATCCATACATATGTTTGTGCTGAAGCTCTTAACAAATGTAAATGTAGAGCATCTGATGTGCAAATTACTTTTAATAAATTTAATCCGAAGCCGATATTTTACCCATCTGGTATTACATTAGTACTTAATGTTTCTTTGCGAAGTTGTTTTGCTACTTCAACAATGTAGTTTGTTGAATTCGTGGTACGAATATGTTCAATGACATCATCTATGTTGGCCATAATGACCAATGATGATTTCGATCGATCATTTGGATATGAAAATAAAACGTTTTCACCATACTTATCAATGAGTAATGATTTTATAACGCGATTTTCTACAACTGCATTTTCTATTTCAGTGAGTTCAGCTAGTCGCTTAGCCAATAATGACACTTCAAAAGAGTGAGATGTTAATTGATGTTTTATTTCATCCATCACCTTCTCAAATGCATGTATGTGATGTGGTATTTAATTTGGAGGTCTACCTGCTGGAGTTTCTGAATTTCTTGGCAGTCGTAGATGATCACGATAACAGTGTTTATGGTACCTCACTTCCACTGCAAATAAATCAACTGGATGTACGCAAGTGCTAATTTTTGTAAAAAACAACATCTTGTTTTTTGCGGGCAGCATTTAAAATTTGTCCCGCCGCCGAAATTTCAGAACACAAATAGGTTTTGTTTTTATTTTTTGTTTGTTTACCGCAGATTAAACATTTCAGATCTTTGTCAAATTTTAAATGAGCTCTTGATGACTTACGAACAAGTTGAGCACCAGAAACATTCGCTTCTGCTGCAGAAGAGGTGGAAATAGAGACATTCTCCTGCTTATGTAATGCCACTTCTCGACGCCTTATTTTCTCTTCACTAATGTAACTTGCCATACAAGTTCGATGCCATGAACAATTGTGTTCAGTAAAGTCTGTGTTATTTTTTATTTTCTCAATAATGTCATCTTTTCCCCGATCTGCTGCTTTTTGAATATTTATGAACGATTGTCGTTTTGGTTTCTCAACTAAATTATCCGTTTATCACAAAACAAACTCGATATTTCGTTTAGTCTTCGCTTTTTTACATTTATCACTTATAGCGACATTGTCCACGTTTTTGTTTAACTATAACACTAATAGAACACTTGACTACAAGAAAACTTGACTAATTTTGCTTAAATGCGAAAATATAAGCCGCTACGCACTAAGAATTGTTTGCTACTGACTATTACCAGCGCTATGGCACATCGACGCGCAGAGCGAGAAGAGGGGGCGGAGCAAAGGGAAAGGGACCAGCACATCTTCCGGCAACATGTTTTTTTTTGTTGTTGGGTATCTCAGGTAGAAGAATTTGAGCATAGTTGCCGGTCCTCACATTTTGCATACTCAACTTCCTTTGGCGCCTGCACTAAATCAACACAATTTAATTTGGAGACATAAATTGCGAAGACGAAGTATATAGCAGTAATCTAAGAAGCAATACGGTGCAAATTATATGTAAATGATACACCAGCGGAACATAAAATGACATTCAATTCTCTTTGTCTGGAAATCTTTTCTTACCAAGACACGATAAAGGAAGCAGCAAAATAATATAATAACGCTTCGACAATGTCCGTATACTTGAATGTTATGATATCATGAAATAAATAATTTTAAATATGACAGCTAAAACAAAGATATAACGTATACAAAAGAAACTAGAGCTTATAAATCCAAAGCGAAAGCAGATATCCGGATATACTTTGCGAGACAGAAAAATAAATGATCACTATGCGCTTCATGAACGCGGAATATATTTGTAAGTACGAGTATATGCTTTTGACAAATAATCGGTTTGTGGTTTAGACTTACTGACGTGAATATCGTGTCATGTGGCACCAACCGGGCAAACACTACAGTGTTTAGCCGCTCGCTTTGAGGAAACTAGCTCAACACGGGACTGTAACAGACGCAGCTGACCCTGAAGCAACCGTTCGGACGAGAATATTGCTGCTCTGACTGCAGATGTGTAAAAGGGACGCTCAAACATCAACCATGAGAGATGTCACACCATAGGACATAAATACCAGTGGCGGCCCGTGATTTTTTGGGACGGGAGGATACCGGGGTCTGAGTGTTTAATATCAAAAATTAAGTACAGACAAAAAATAAACTCAATATGCTATTTAATTAACTTGTTTGAAAATAAAATCCATCCGCCGTTACTTACGATCAGCAAAATGATTAATAACTCATTCATTGAAGTTTGGTGTTGATGTCAGTAATTGTTTTTCAATGGAACACATTGCTATGGCACATAGTCTGCTTTCCCGCATGGTATTTCTAGAAAATGTTTTTATTCTCTTCAAAGTAGAAAAACACCGTTCACTTGATTTTTTTATTTTGCACACCCCCAGAGATTCGCAAAATAGCAGAAAACAATTTACAAAATCTTTCGCCAACATAGTCTCAACATATTATCAATATCAAACTTTTATAACAGTTGTACTATTCAACATTGGAAGTAAATTACAATAGTAATAAAATGTTAGCATTGTAACGTTATCGCGTTATGTTTATTATCAAAACAACAAGTATTATCATAAACACTTTATTATAGTTGTTGACATTTATATCACTGACATTACATTACTGTGTGTACGTTCAGTAAGTAACTTCTTTAGATAGGCTACATTCATATATCGGTACATCCTCCCTTCTTTATAAAAATAACATATCTCAACTAAACGCTGGGCATTCTCTTTTCTTATGTTTTTCACCACATCGTTTACAGTCAAATTCTTCAGCACTATTTCTATACTTAGTTCTCACTACATTAATTTGACTTGAATTTTCCATCCTTGCTTCTTTTAATTGTTTAGTTGCGAGTTCACTAGCTCTGCATATTTGTATGGCCTTATCTAAGTTCAAGTCTTCTTCTGTCACAAATCTTTGTTGTACTTCCGTTGAACTTGTGCCAAAAACAACTTTATCTTTTAGCAAACTATCGTGTAGTTTCTCGAATTCACACGTTTTGGCTTGGGTTTTTATTTCAGTCAGGAATTCATCAAAGTTCTGTCCCTCTTTCTGTTTTAATTTAAAGAAATTCAACCTTTCGAAAGACACGTTTTTCTTTGGTGTAAAGTAATTACTGAATTTCTGCCTAATCACTGTCAGATTTGTTTGTTCTACCTCGGTTAGGTTAAAACTATTAAAAATCGTAATCACTTCTGGGCCAATTAGACTTATGAACGTTGCTGATTGAATTTCCTCTGACTTTTTTATCAATTGTGTTGCAGGGGCAAACCATTCGAACTGTTGTAGCCATTGCTTCCAGTTGATTGCCATGTTATCACTCGTGAATACTAAGGGTTTCGGTGCCCTTATGCCGTGTACACCGCTTATATTTTCTGTGTCCGGCATTTTATTTCTTTAACACGCCTTTATTTTTCACTTCTGACACCATGTAACGTTATCGCGTTATGTTTATTATCAAAACAACAAGTATTATCATAAACACTTTATTATAGTTGTTGACATTTATATCACTGACATTACATTACTGTGTGTACGTTCAGTAAGTAGCTTCTTTAGATAGGCTACATTCATATATCGTTACAAGCATGTGTGCTTTTTATTCTTTGTACAACTTGTACAACATGTTTGTTACATTAAAGGCTTACATTTTGACATTTAAATATAATTTGGTTCCATTTTTGTTTTGTTACCAACATCAAAACAACAAAATTAGCGTGCGAAAAAGACATACTTTTGCAACCAAAACGGATGTCGTAAAGTGAACTTTATAGCACCGAAATAGAAAAAAAGCATTTTGCACATTACACCCACACAACCAGTCTGATAAACTGTAAGAGCTTCTGTTGAATTTTCTCGTCACGGTTTTATTAGTTTTCAAATTGTGATCTTCTAGTGTAATCAATAAATCTGGTCTAGGGAGACCTAGATTTTTTAATTCTGTCTTAATGTTACTAATGCAATTCATAGTTGCATTTGCACCGACAGAAATTTCAACATACACTCACCGCTGTATATTACATACTGGACCGCCACCCGGACCCAGCACAGTAGTGCCCCGCCGCCTACATATATACGCGCGCTACCCGCGCCAGTTTCATCGCTCGATTTCTAATATAGACATATTATTTATCATCAAACAAATCAGAAAAATTACATACAAATTAGGTATTTATAATTAATTTATCTGTTATAAGAAATTTGTCACGGGGGGGGGGGTGCCCCGTTGCCCTCCCTGCAGCAGCCGCCACTGATAAATACTTAAACATATTCCTGTACAAAATGTATCAGCTATTGCCGGCAGACAGTGAATCGCGCATACACTACAACCAAACCCTCTTAAATAATTACTACAATGAAAATCCTTATGGGCGACTACATGCATAAAAATTTTTTTTTCTAAGGCACAGAAAACTCACATTTAATGCACGAAGTGCCATTACATATTCTCAAAGTCATTGTTTGGTTTGGAGTTTATACAGAATATGATTGGACCATATTTGTTCGAGAACGGCATCCAAAACTGTGCTAATGTGACTTGTAAACACTACAGAACAATGATCGAAAACTTCGTTCTGTAGCAAATTGATAAATTGTGTTTGGAGAACATGTGATTTCAGCAAGATAGTGCTTGCATAGACACCAAGTCTGGTAGTGAACATTCCGAGATAAGCGTTTGCAATCCGATTGGGCCATATTTTTTAGAGAACGGCATCCAAAACTATGTGAGAACATCTGACAAAAAGTGGAGAATTTGCAGCCAGAAGTTTTGAGACAAAACAAGGAAAATGTTATGAAACTCTGACGGCGACCACTTCACTGATAGAAACAAATTAAATATCTAAGTAAACACAATCAACAAACAAAACCCATTCACTAGAAATCTAGTGAGGACTTTTGGGCCACGTGTACATGTACGTATATGATATATCATTTTATACATCTACATGTACTGCCTTCACTTTCTCATGCGATGGAAAGAATCAATATACCGGAGAAGCTTTGGACGAAGTGTATTCACCTTAGAACACAGTATATTATGTTATAGATAATGTGTTGTAGAGATATAAACTCATTTTACGCTCTGCTGTCCAAAATATCTGAAATGATATTTTAAACATTTGAAGATGATAAATGCTTAAAATGTATTGAATTTAATGTATTTTCACAAACGTTTGAATACCTGCTAGGACGTTAATTTTGGTTAGAACTAATTGCTATATGTAACAATACATGTAGTGATCTAGTAAGTGATTGCACGGTTGTTTCGCCGATACTATTGTTTTTTATTACGAAGTATATTACGAGGATTCTATTCATATTATATGAGTCATAAAAATTTGGCACGGCTTAAAGAGAAATAAATTAGAAGCCACATCAACGAATCCTATTTAGAATCATTAGTACTGACACACCTAGGTATTATTATTTAATGTATTAATCAAAGATTTATATTTTTGTTTCTATGTTACTCTAACAACATTTTATTTGTTGTTTCTACTCAAAACTTTATTTATAAGACTTTTATTACTTTATTACCCATGAAAATGGTTATCATTCTAAAATAATTTACCATCGTACGGAACAAAATCGGAAAGCTCCTTATTTAAATATTGTCTTTGTCTCACCAATTCAATCAATCGTGTAACCAAAAATAAAATAATGTTTGCGTATTGTCACTTTCAAATATTCAACAAATTTTTACGTACTTGTTCTCATTCTCACGCAAAATCTTCTTTGAGATTGAATTACACATCTACTACTATTGAAAACTCCGAATTGGTTCACGTTCTTGTTTCAATGACAAATCTGTTTATACGTCAATAGTAACTTAAATTGTGATATATTCCTTTCATACATCTTGTAATATAAGGACTTTTATTTCTTAAATTGTCTGCTATTCTAATTTACAGTTCGATTTTTTTCCTTGTAAAGATTTTGGCATTTAATTAAGTAAAAAGGTATTACAACTAATATTTAAAAAAGACCGTTTTCTCTTTATTGAAGCTAAGCCCATTCGAAACAAACCAAGAATAAAATCTGCACATATGTATGACATATAGAGAAACGAAATCACTCTATATACCTACAAACATTCGCATGTATAAAAGATTAAACAAAGTTGGGGTAAACCAAAAGGCTCTATAACAGAGCCTTGTGGTATACCCCCAAAGAAAAAAACGATATAATAATTCCCCTCTCTTCAACAATTTTTCGTTTCGCAATTTATATTATTCAGAAACAATTCGTCGTACTTAATTATATGGAAGGCGTTGCTTGTGTCCATAACGACCCTCAGAACTGTTCTCATAAAATCAAATAATAAATAAATAAAGTCTATAAATAAAATGAATTCCTCAATCCTTTTTTCTGGCGTCATGTTGGTGGAGTGCATGGATATTGTGCTTAAATAAAAAGTTATTAAACATTGACAGTTGACTACAAATTAGTAATTGATCTATTTTCATTCTTATATAAATGAACACTTTGCCAATTTTAAGTGTTGAACGTATTTGTATATTTATATAAACTATTTAATTAATTTAGAAACACTCTTCATTGTTTATTTTATGTAATCCATTATCATTGTGGAGGCTATCTAATAGTAACATACGAAAGAATTGAATATTTTCGTACAGAAAAATGTTTTGAATTGTTGTGTTCAGTTTTTATCACTGAATATAAAATTTATGGTATTTCTAGTCGACATTATGTTTAATCAGGAATTAGCAAACGTATACACCCTAATTGATATATTAGTGGTTTATTCCGGGATATCAACAATTAAATTGGTCAATGGTGGTCATGGATTTTAAAATTATTGTCGTAGCGTGCAACGTACATTTAGGTATGTCATAATTTTTTGAATGTCAAATCTGTCAAGTTATTGTGTTGTTTTCTAATCCTGCACGGTTTTTGAATCATGGTTCTCACCACAGAGCACAAAATTTACATGATTGAAACCTATTTCGAACGGGTGTGCTAGTTAATGGAACTTGGGAATACAGTCAACGTTTGTGTTTGGACAATTTTCGAGAGCACTTCCCAGCCGTAGCAGTATTACCGAACAATTTTTATGCATGCCTTACAAACTGTGTTGAAGTGCTTCGCGAAACTGGTTCTGTGACGCATAAAAAAAGGTGCTGGTAGACCAAGAGTTCGTACAGAGGAAGTTATTAATGACGTTCGTTAACGTATGGAAGAAGAATCTACAAAACCTTTAAAACGTCTCTCTCAAGAAATTCGGCTTTCTTATGGAACACGCCAAACGATTGTAAAGAAGGACCTGAACATGCATCCATATAAGATGCAATCATATCTTCTGCCTGCAGACCACCCCAGACGCCTTGCGTACTGCCATTGGTTCTTTAATAATTTAGTGAATGACGATCTGCTGAACTTAATTCTTTTTTTCTGACGAAGCTTGGTTCCACCATTCGGGATACATCAATTCTCAGAATATGCGAATGTGGAGCACTGATAACCCGCATATTTTTATTGAAACGCCACTACATGCTCAGAAAATTGGTGTTTGGATGGCAGTTTCTCGCAGAAGAATAATTGGGCCAATTTCTTCAATTTCACCGTCAACGCAGAAAGGTACAGAAATATTTTTTTGACTGAATTTGTGCAACAGTTAGACGATGATGAACTTCAATACGGTCATTTCCAGCAAGACGGTGCAGCAGCACATACTACACGAGAAAATCTTGCTTTTCACCGCGAGTTTTTTGATGACCGGCTGATAAGTTTGCATACGGAAGTTGAGTTTCCTCCGAGATCACCTTGTTTGACAATTATGGACTATTTTATCTTTCCTTATTTAAAAAATAATATTTTCGCAAATCCGATACATAATTTGCAAGAACTGCAACAAAGAATTGTTCAGCAATGTGCAACCATAACGCCAGAAATGCTGCAAAACGCTTTTCACAGCATGAGGAGGCGCGTAAACTTGTACATTGAACAAAACGGTGGACATTTCCAACAATTATTGTAATTTAGTTTTTCTGGTTAATAAAAACGTTATTTGTTTCATAACTTGTAGTTCATTATTATTTTACAGCTGAACTAAGTAGGTAACACATTTGTAAGTTATTGATAATGTCAGTGTAGCTTGACAATGATTGAATTATTTCAAAAGGATGATTTAAACTAAGACAAGCGTTTTACATTCCATGACCAACATTGACCAATTTAATTTTTGATATCATTGTATTTAGCATGTACAAAATTTTATAATATAAAAAAACTTGAATACATTTATTTATCTGACTAATACAAATATGTCACGATGACCGATCATTAAAATTGCATCGGGAGCCAGAGATAATAAAACATTCAAAATTTGTCTTTGAGGGTTCTACCATACCATCCCTTTTTTCAAATAGATGTGTGTGTGTTGAACGTTGATAACATCTTGAAATCTAAGCTATAGTCCAGTCGAATTAGACCAAAAAAAGGCTGACCCGGAAAAAATTGAAAGCAGCGATTACTCTTCACGAATCTGCCCCCCCTCTCCCACGGGCACTGGCAGTCTACATTTCTGTTTTCGGAAATCGCACCCCTTTGCTGCAGCCGCCATCTTCAATTTAAACGCGAATTTTTACTTATTGAATTACTCGTTTATTTTCAATTTCAAACGAAAAATGGTAATGACAAAAGTTGTTTAGAATTACATTTTCTACAATTTGATCCTTCGCATTTCCCCTAGGATCGATAGTTTTCGAAATAGGAGTGAAATTTATTTATTGAATAACTCGTATAAACGAATTGAAAATAGTTTCAATTTCACACGAAAAATGATGATAACCTAAAGTTGTTTGAAATTGAATTTGCTACAACTTTGGTCCCTATTGTTTTTTTCCTACGATCGCGTACGATTCTCTGGAGTTGTACGTTTACCTAATATAATCACTGTTGCGAATATATACATAACTATCTAAATTTGTCAATCTCTTCGAGCTTGGATCCGCCTCTTTGCATCCGCTTACATCTTTTTTTCAATTTCCTGTAAAACGCGAGCACATCATGGCATGTTGTGTGTCCGTTATCATATACATTTGACGAACCCCTGTATATACATATATGTATGTGTTATAATTGTCTTCATGAAAGCACTTCGGATATTGACATCTGAACTGCTTTCATGATGACAACACACAAACTTTGGTTATTACCATTTTTCATTTGAAATTGAAAATAAGCGAGTTATTCAATAAATAATTTGCACCTTTACTTCGGAATTTAATCGAAAAATATTCAAAAAATTCCAAACGGTTTTGGCATAACCATTGTTTGTGCTAAATTGAAAATAAACGAGTTATTCAATAAATAAATATTCAATATTCGCTACTTTCAATTTTTTCCTGGTCAAATCCTAATTCGACTGGACTATTAAATTTGTAATACATACTATACCTAAACATAACCGCTATAGAGATATTTTATTTTTTCAAAAAAGTATTAGTTACTAAACTATAAACTAGGCAATACCTACAACAATAATGACAATATTATTTCAGTGATAATTTAATGGTGAACTTTTCCGTATCGAAGTTTGTATAGACATATTAACTGAAACTTATACGTTATAGGGCATTATACAATAAATTTTAAATATAGTCCAAAAAAATTTCGCATTAAAATAAAGATTACTTGGATTCAGTACGTATCTATGAACCAAATTATTCACAGAATCTGTTGTAGGTTTGTAGAATGGAATGATGTGCATATCGTCGAAAATCTAAAAAAGACTTTTTTTGAATTTAGATTTTTTTACTCAAAATGTCAAATGTCAAGACCAAAAGCACAGAAAAAAAGTTTATCGTTTAAGAGGAGCGTTTACTAACAAATATACACTTATGCAACTTATATTACTCGCGGGACGGGTAGACGCAAGCGAGTGTGAGTAGGTGGAGGTAGACGATATTCGGTTTTGATCGCAGCGCTTCGATTTTATTCACAGATTCATAGATAAAGGAATACTATAGATGGGAAACATAATGTATAAAGAATGAGTACTTACGGAACTGTTGATATTGTTGATGTTTCATTATAAGCCAATTTTTGCTTGCCCATAACTGCTATATTATTATACACTCGAATATTATAGGTATATATGACATTTCTTTTTAATGACAAACTGTCATTCGGATTTAAGTCTGGAATAGCCGACTGATTCCGATAGATTTGCGTCTCCGCTAGGACCGGTAGAGATACCGTAAAGTGGAGATACACGACGCAATAGCTTTGAAAAACACACGGTGAAATGTGTGTGCCAATGTTTATTATATAATGTTTTTTTTAGTATGCATGCATCATAAACCAATCAAAACACACCCATAAGCGTGCATAATCGGGCCTTTATCGCACGGCGTGCGTATAAAGGTTGCTTGGTAACAGCCAATCCCAAGCGTTTAATAGTCCATTGAAATGTCAGGAAATGTCAAATGACATATAGGTACATGTCACTCGATAATATGTATTGGAATTATTGATTTGGTTTATTTGGTTTGTACCGCATTTAATATCGTATAACACATTATTATTTTATTGTAAACTATCAAATTAATCAACAATTATGGTCAATTTTATTTCAAAACATGTAACATGAACGGAAAAATTATTTTAAATGAATATTAAACGTGCAATTTTGATTATTCGTTATTGTTAAGTGACTTGCAGCATTACTTATTTGTGTATTTTCAACGTTCTTATCAGTGTTAACAAATGTGTCAGATCCAATATTGCCTCCTTTCTGAACAGCTCCAGCAATTAATTTTGAAACGCCTAATTTGTTTGTGATAGACTCTTCAATATACCCACTCGCTGTCGATGAGGATTTCCAACCCACTTGGCGTTTCAACTCATCGACATTCATCCCTCCATTAGCCATAATCGTGGCAGATGTTCGTCTGAAGGCATGACCTGTGTATTTATGAGCGTTTATGAAATTTAGATAACGTGCTATAATGGAAGGGCACTTTCCAAAGGTATTAATCCCAACAACTTGTTTTATACATAGTCCTTGAGAATATTTTAAGAAAACTCGATCTGTACTGATATGCTTTGGACGTAGTGCAAGATATTTATTAAATATCTCGGCATACTTTATGTTGGAATTATCTACTACAGCAAACGTCCGGCCTTTTTCTGTTTTTGACGGACGAACACAAATTATCAGGGCAGATCCTTCTTTTCTTATATCACTCATAACCAGATTACACATTTCGCTTCTTCTGCAACTACCAAACACTCCACAAATTGCTACAACTTTTAAAAATAAAAATATATTATCTGGAGCCTGACTAAAAAACTTGCATAAATCTTCTTCCGTAAAAACCAAAGATTTTTTAGCTTCTTGACCTTTGCCCACTCCTTTCATACAGGCATGGAGTTTGTGATAAGATGCTAAATCGATTCTGTTTTTAACCCTTAGCATAGCTTGCAGTTTGGAATGAATGCACCAAAGTGACGAAGCTTTATAAATTCTGGACATTTCCAATATATACGCTAACATTACTGATTCATCAATATGTTCAGTCTGTTTCTGCTCCATCCATAATAATAATTTTTCGTACTCTTTATAATATAAATGCTTGGACTTTGCAGGTATTAAACTTAATTCAGCTTCAGCAGCTAGTTTTTGAATTTCTGTCGACATTATTAATACAACAATGATGTTTAATAATTAAGTGAAATGTCAAATGACATAATATAGAGACACATGTCACTCGATAAAATGTATTGAAATTATTGATTTGATTTCTTCTAATTAAAATTATTGTTGCATTTATACTAAAAAATATCGTATGACACTAGTGCATAATCAAGCTTTTAAAGCACGAGTAACGAGTTTAAAGCCACGACGCGAAGCGGAGTGGCTTTAACGTTACGTTATCTTCAAAAATAATTAGATAAAGTTTTTTTCATTTTTATATCGTTTATCAAATGTGCAGCTGGTGCGTAGAGGTTGTTTTTTCTTTTGTGTACCAACCTTAGTTAGCAGACATTAATCAAATTCATGCATTTTTGTGGTTATTTCTAAAACAAATATCTTTTTTAAGAAAATAAATTAGTACAAAAACTTGACATTATAAATTGATGCCTTTTGCATCATTAACGCAAATTTGAGATTCTAAAATTACAAAATAAATTCAAAAAACGCAAAACGGCGATACCTTAGTTTTCGATAGGTAAACGCTCCTCTTAATTAATTGTTATAATAAATAGATAATAAATAATAAATAGATAATTTACGTTAAGGTTTCAAAATACTCTTACCATTCTTATTATAAGATTCTTTTAGTTTTGTTATTTCCATTAAATTTCAGATTGCCGTTCAATTATATTTTCTATCCAATCTTCGACACGGAAATGAATTTTAGTGTATAATTTATTAACAAACTGCAGTAGCATTGCAAGTGTATTTTTTAATTGAAAATCAAATGCCGCAAACTTTAGGCATAGTAAATATACTCTACGAAATCAAGAAGAATTCAGGAGAACGTATGAAAAACCCCAAAATACAAATTATCAATTTACCAATTTCTAAGTGCTTTCTGTTGCATTTAGTATATAGGTGTACTAAATGCAACAAATAGCACTTGAATGTTAGCTCAAGGGCTTTCAAATCAAATCACTGAATACATACCCACTCTAATACGTTGCGCACCACACCAATAACGGACACGTGTTTCGGCCCCTATTATCGGCTAACCGCATAAGCGTACGACGATGTTGTATGATATATGCTAAAAACTTAAAACGTCGGTATATCTATTGATTTGTCTATCAAATATCTACAAGAGCTCACATAGCAGCCTTGTTATAGCAAGTCAAGGTCGCGTGGATGTGTTGTCCTTATCAAGCTGACAGATATGCTGTCGGTTTGAGTTTTTATCAAGCATCATACAACACGCTCGTATACTGACAAAGCCCATGAAGGGCCAAAAGACGTTGTCAGTACACTGTTGTTCACGAAACCATTGAATTCATAGCAATTTAGTTAATCCTATAATACTGAAATGCTAAAGAGTTAGTGGATATAGTATTCGAAAACGATATATTTTGTCTCTTGGTTTGAAATTTTAATATATGCTATTGATGCTCTGGTTTCTTTCGTTTAATGTTAGTCTTGCAACACGATATATTTATGAATCTTCTATTTAGGACGATCAATTGGATCCAAACGTAAAGGAAACGTACATGGGCGAATGGAAGAACGATAAACGGACAGGCTTCGGTGTTAGTGAGAGATCTGATGGTCTGAAGTACGAAGGTGAGTGGTACAACAACAAAAAGTACGGCTATGGCGTGACAACATTCAGCAACGGTGAAAAGGAAGAAGGCAAGTACAAGAATAATGTTCTCATCACC
Organism: Amphimallon solstitiale; assembly: GCA_963170755.1. Lineage (NCBI taxonomy): Eukaryota > Metazoa > Arthropoda > Insecta > Coleoptera > Scarabaeidae > Amphimallon > Amphimallon solstitiale. Next base: position 17,047,153 of record OY720679.1, read on the forward strand.
AATCCTAAGAAGAAACACCTATTCCTTATGCGATCAGCGAAATTTCGGGAAAGAATAGACGCAGCGGTGGGGGCAGCCCAACGCGCATCGAAATTCGCTCTACAGAAAGCAGACATCGCGATATCAAGAACTGCGACTGCTAGAGGTAAGGCTGAACAAGCGGATGTGCTCTCTGAACATGCCCGTGAAGATTCTGATTACGCGCTAACAATAGCGAAGCAGTACGCGCCAGAATTTAGCCAACTAGGTTTAGAAAAAGTGAGAGCAAGAGCAAATCAAAATGCTAAGCCAAAACTGGATCAGATACCAAACGATCATTTCCAATCATTTAATCAGATAGACACACAAAAGACTAACCCGAAACATAATCAAATACCTAATCAAACATCGCCGAATTTACATAATAATCCGACGCCTAAACAAACGATTCATGGGAATCATCAATCTTCCGATATACTCAAAGATAATTATCCAAATACTAACCAACAGCCATCGTCTAAAACACCTAACGCCGTTCCCCTGCAAAAAAAAATTGCCCCTTCGCTTAATAATCCGAATAACTACCCACAAACAAAATCAGATGCAAACGAAGAACCAAACAACGAAAGCAATCGTTTCACGCGTAATTCATTACAAACCTCCGATCTAAATCAGACAAATTCGTTGCGAAGAGATTCTAGGCGTGTTTCCATGAACCGTCCTTATTTAAGTTCCACGCAGCAACAGTCTTCGATAGACCACTTCGACCATTATGAAAGACCTCCTAGTAGAGATAGCAGTGTAGGTAGATATACCAAAGCGACTGAGAGATTAGGTGGTTCTAGACTTCCTTCGACTGAGAGAGGGGCCACTCCCTTAGAGACAGTGGATAGAAATACTCGACCACCTTCAGTGGTTAGGGGAACAACACCTATTCCAACGCCTGTAGCTGCCAAAAATGGTTCCGTTCTCACAGGAAATTCAGTTAAAAACAGTTCGCAATCATTGCAAACGCCTCCATTTGAAGAAATACTTTTGAAGAAAAGAAACCTAGGACAAGATATAATTCCATCCTTTAATCAACCCAAAAGAACTGAGAGTTTGTACGTTGCGGGTGGTGCTGTAGGAGGCGGAGGTGGTGCTGTTGGTGGCGTAGGAGCTATTCCTGGATACAACATGAAGGTCAGTAAATTTAGCCATTCTCTGTTTTGTCAACTTTTAATTCGTTAATCTATTAAATATTGTGGTAATTTCTATTACAACATTAAACACATTAGTTTGTAAAACACCATGCATATTTTAAATTTAATGCCTACCTGCATTGTTATTAAGTGTATTAAAAAAGACTATCTTTCCATTTTAGATGATTGTGTGAGAAAATTTCATTGTGTTACAAGTAATATAATTAATTATGTGACTATTAGTATTAAATTTTGTAATCTCGTTTAGTATGCATTTATTTTAGATTTTTTAAGGTCTTCCAAAGTATTGTATTATGACTTTCTTGAAAACATAAGTTACGTATCTCGTTCCTCCTTTTCTGTTTCGCTGTCGTTTCTTCCCGAGTCATCTTATATCTCAATTAAGTACTTATAAAATGTTTTTACTTCCATTATATTGAGTTGCTGCCATATAGATTTAGTTGGTTTTTGTTCAGGATTGTCGGGGTAGAATTTTTTGTATTTCATTTTAAAAAAAATCAATATACACATGAATTTTCGATTACCTGTATAATAATCTCAGAAACTATCGAAGGTCGCGCCATAAATGTAAAATAAATTGATGTTTGGCAAGGTCGATTTTTATTATATGTATGTAACGTTGCTGAAATAAAGACTTATTATTATTATTTAATAAACTGTTGGTTATTTTGAAAAGTCCACAATTTACTATTACACTATTTCTAAGTGAATGACAATTGACGATTTTTGCTAATCCCTCTTACTACGTTATTTTTTGTTTTTACAGATAAATTGTAAGTACAAAAGTTGCAGTTTCTGTTTTTAATCTTACAGTTCTACTACTTGCATATAAGTATGTAGGAATTTTTGAAATATTTGACAAACTTTGATTTTCTAAAATGTAAATCGTAATTGGCTACGACCCACAAAATAAAAATTCTAAGTTTTAAAACTATATGAAACACAAGTTTTAAAATAGCAAAATGATTTTAAGCAATATATTTAGCGAATACCAATGCCGAAATTTTAGAACTAAACAAAAACGACCATAACTTTGTAAACATTTAATAAACATGAACGTTTTTGTACTTTTATTCGAAGAAAATTCCATCAAAGAAGACTGGTTAAAGAATGTTACAAAATATATGTATATTCAAAATTTTGTGCGACCAGCTGACGAATATTGTCAAATATTCTGTCCGCACTTAGCCTTCTGTGTGTAAATTTGAAAGACTCTGCCAGACGAAGATCCACATGCTGTGATTTGGATTTTGTTCAGAGTATACTGATGATCCATAATTTCATTTAACGATATTATAAACATATAGAACAAATTGGCATATTCAACAGAAACACCATAAAACTTACTATGTGAAGTAAAGAAAGTTAATTTTAGATAAAAAGAAATGGGTCATTGCATGGAAACCCCACTCTCATAATTTTCCAATTCTAGATGTTTTTATGTGAAACTGTACAAAACTGAGTATATCAAAGAACCTAAACAGTTGAGGTTAACTTATAAACTTCCTATGGCGTTAACAGGGTTCTGTTACAGAAGTAACTAGAACAGTCCTAAAATGATGTAATATATGATTAGATAACAATACTGAAATTAATAATAGTTATTATTCTAAAAATTCAAGTTTTACACGTAACATATTTAATTACATCATCCATTTTTGCTATGCACATTTTTTGAATACTTATAAATATTAAATACATATTAATCTGAAATAAGACAGAAAATATAATCATATCTCGATTTTATAAGAAAATAATCAACAATGTTTGTGTTGTATCTCACAAAAATGAAAAATTATAAGAAAAATGTAGTACATAATAATGGACACAATTAGGTGCAATTCTATGCATTTTCTAGATAATCAGAAAGATCCTCTAGAAGAATAGATAGAATTGTTAAATTTAATTTTTAAAAATATCAAGTAAGCCAACTGCAATTCGTTTTCAATTTAACCTTTCATATCTCCTTGTTTTCAAGATCTCCATATTGGTTATCGAAAAGAACTCTGCCTGTACAAATTTATTTCTGCAACAGAAGATAACAAGAGGACATAGTCTCGTCGTTTAAAATTGAATTTTTTTTCTTTAAGTGACTTAATTAAAATAAATTCTAAAGATAATACGTCATTTAATCTATACCTACGTAAAACAGCGATTAAATAAAATAAATATATACATTGATATAGAAATATATTTATTTTCATGCAGTAAATATAAATTGCAGATGTTAATAATTAATAATAGTTTGTCAGCTAACATCTCGTTCATATCTACCTACCATAATTATACATAATATTACCTAACTATTAACAATACACATGTAGCAATACAGTATTAAGTTGTAAAAATGATCGACGAGGGCAAAGATTACATTAAACATACTTTAAGCTCTGACGCACTTCCAGTTTCACCGAAACCCCCTGTATATTTTTGGATTTACTAGTTCTCTTCTAAAGTTCAATTGCTTTTAGTTTTCAACATTGAGCCAAAAGTTTTTGAGTTAGTAATTTGTTTTTGTAAATATTTGACCAAAACACGTGTTCCGGAAAAAATCATATTTGTATTGTTTTTAAAAATAAAAATATTAATTTTGGTGGTGCGTATTCTTCATTATTTGATATAATTTGCACTCAACAGTCCTTCAAAAAACTTTTTTTTAAATGGAACAGCCTATATTTCATTTTGGCATCCTATTCCTTTTTATTCTCTTTCATTTTTGTTAACAATGTCCTATACCTATCATTTGTAATTTTTGAGACAATCACTATAGAAGCAATCAGCGTTTATATAAACAACTATAGTGAGCTAGGTCCTTTGTCATGTTGAAACCACATACGACCAATAGCATGTAAAAGAAGGTTTTCCAAAAAGCTTTGAAAATCCGTTCTTGGAAAACAAAGATACTCTTCTTCATTAATATTTCCGTCAAATAATTATGGTCCAATTATGTAACTAGATACCCACTATTCCTCCCCACATGCTGCGTATAATAATGTAAGGGTTTTGTGTGTTATAATTACAAAAATTGTTATGATTAACGTATCCATTTTTATGAGAGGTAGCTTCGTCGGTAAACAACAAAAAAATGAGAAAGTTCCTCAGGCTGTTATTCTAATTTATCTACTGTCCATTGACAAAAATGCAAGCGTCAAGTCCTGTCTTAATTGAATATGGATGGATACTGAAATTTGACCTACATCTAACGATTAATTTTCCTAGTATTGCTATGGGGGACTTCGACTATACTCGCAAGTATATTAAACTCGTTGTCCTCATCAATTTGTCCGCTCTTTTTTTCATCTTAAATACTTCCAGTCCTCTCGAAGCATTCCTGTACACTTTCAAGGGCCTCTGGTTTCGAATGCCTTCTATTAATGCATCGCAGTGCATAAGGTCTGGATGCTGGCAAAGATATTTTTTCAAATTCACCCAAAACGTAAATCATTGTTAACTCTTCATGATAATAATTCATTTTGATGATAACTAATAGCAGTGCTTTTATAAATTTGACATAAATGTTTACCGACTTTTTCTGATAGTTGACGCAGGTAGGTTGAATGAATATTTGAATGCATAGAACAACACTCGCAGTTCTTTATTTGACTGCTGATTACTCCGATAGTGATTAACTGAGAAATTACGAAAGATAGGTATAAGACATTGGTAACAAAAATGAAAGAGAATAGAAAAAGTAACAAAATGGCCCAATAAAATACCGGGTGTTCTATATAAAAGAAATAAGTGTTTGGCAATGAAAACTTCGGGATGTAGCCTTTGAAAAAACGAAATTTCTTGAGGTATTGCCGGTGAAACCAGAAATGCGTCACATCTTAAAGTTTCTTTAGAATATAAAAGCAACTATGCAACCATGAACCATCCACTAATTGTATTTTCTCTTATTTAAATCAGAATAAAAGCAATCAAAGAAGGGGATGCTAATGACTCACCCAGTATGTAATGACGTTCTGTTTACTACTAACATTTGCGCATAAGGAAACAATTAATTGGAAAAATTTTGATAAATAAAATACATTATACACAGCTCCAAAGATAATAAATAGACATAAAAGCATTCTAAAACTAAGAGAAAGTTTCAAGACGGACTATTAAACCTTTAAACTTTTGCCAGATTTTTTTGTATATACGCTTTGAGTGTATGAAGGAAGAACGCCCAGCAACACCAATCTCATACTAGCCAACAATTATATTGATCTAAATTGTAAAACCTTCTGAGACTTAAATAATTATATTTGAATATATTTTAAAATATGCTTTAATATAACCATTTTTCTAAGCTTTTAAAGTTATTTCTGAACAATGCTTTGTGCAGAGTTTTACAATTAAACCCAGCAATTGTTTTTAAGAAATTATGGTAATGGTTTTATAAAATATGGTTACACATATATTTCTGCAACGATCATTGTCTCCATGACTTTTGTATGTAACATAGCTTACAAAACGTTAAATTTGTCATCATAGTCTTCTTTGAGCTCAATGCATTTTGTCCAACGTTTCTCCAATTCTTTGATCCCTGACAAATAATAATATTGATCGAGGATCTCAAAATTGGTGATGATTTCATCATTGAAGCCAAATTTCTTACCGCAGAACCATATCTTCCGGTTTAGAAACAGAAAATAATCACTGAAGGCTAAGCCGGAAAATATGGTAGATGAGGGAGCGATTTGAAGATGAATTTTTGAAATTCTACCATGGTGACTACGTACGTGTAAGCTAGTGGACTGCCTTGATGAAAGAGCACTTTTTTCTTGGTGAAATGCGGTCTTTCTTTCTTTAAATCGCCATTCAACCTGTCCAATAAGTTACGGTGCTATTTGCCGTTCACTCTTTTTTCCCTTTAAAGGTAGTCGATATGGATGCGTATGCCATGTGCATCCCAAAAAACTGTCGCCATGACGTTGTTGATAGACAGACTCACCTTAGTCTTCTTTGGTGTCGATTCGCCCCGAAACAAACATTGTTTTGACTGCTACTTGATCTCAGGTGTGTTTGCTGGAACCATGTTTCGCCTATGGTTATCAAAGCAAAAACAAAAGGTAAAGCTTAATGTGCACACCAAATTAGTTTCTTCCATTTTTGCCACGCTGTCAAACTTTATCTAAAGGCGCAGCTTTCTCAAACTTTGTCAGACGGTAGTTGACTGGAGCAGTGTTACTTTTTAATAAGGAGAGAGAATTCGACCCTTGAGAGATACAGAGTCTTCGCACCTTCGTTGTACAGCCAGAGTCATGCCTAAATGTTTAATTTACAAAGCAAATATAATTTTATTATCTTACGAACATGTGCAACATTGCCAGTAGGATGAAATAGCAACTGCAATTAATATAGGGGAAGATGTCCTAAAATGACATACTTTTTACTTACGACTCGTTTTTGCTAAGACCATTCAAAATGTCAAGCTGTAAAAAATATGACACGTTTGTCTCAATAAACTTTATTGATAAATTGGAGCAAAATTATTTCATCTCTACCGAAAACTTAAAAAAAAAGTTTTTCGAAAAAATTTAAACTATGTCATTTTACAACCAGGTATATTGTAAAATGACACACACCTGTGGGTGTAAAATGACATATGCTTAAAACAAATGGTATAGAAAATCTAGAAACATTAAAAAAACAGAATAAATTCTGGAAAATGCCCTGAACAACTGATAAACTGATAAACAGAAAATAAAGAGAATTTAAAAAACTAAAAAAAATCAAGTCTTGCAAATTTCACAAATGAATTTTTTTATCTTCGGAGACACTCCGACACATTCAGTATGTGCCCACTTCATGCAATTCATGCAACTAATTCACGGTTCCCTAGACCATGAATTTGCAAACAAATCGTTACAATAAAGGCAGGCCACTTCATGTTCATTGTCTTCGGCTGCGAAGGATATTCTTCTTCTTCATCATCTTCTGTTTGCGTAGTGGAACTTGGATGACCAAAAACTTTTTTTTTACATTGACGAAGGTTTTCTTTGCTTTCTCGGTGTCTTTTCTTTTCTTCTTTTTCCTTAAGTTCCGCCAAATTTGGAGTAGTTGTTAAAACACCAGTTATTGCTTGCCTTGCCTTCCTTTTTCTAATTTCTGTTATTTCGGGCACTGGAGAAATGTCCTGCAGAGTGATTCTTTTTTTTGGAAGCGTATTTTCTTTGATGCTATTTCTGCCGTCAATTTGATCTTGTTCTGATTGCACCGCTTGTTCCACGTCCTCATTTCCCTCTATGTCATTACTGACTGACTTATCAGATTGACTACATATTTCTTTTTCTATACCGCTTGGCTCCAACAATCTCTCTGTGGTCACCGCTGGTTCAAAAAACTCTGGAAAAATATGTGAGTTAAATGGGCAAATGCCCGTTTTTAAAAATCCGCTTGTAGCGTTTTTTATTGTTGCTGCTTTTCCATAAGCAGAAGTAAATAGGCCCCCAATTTGATTCTGTGTGATAACTCGCCCTGGATGGTTTTTTAACCAGATTGCGCATTCCTGATTGTAGAAAGTCTTCAAGGAACCAAAGAAAGACACAGCAAGCGGCTGAATACGATGCGTGCAGTGCGCGGGGAAGCACATCATGACAATTCCGTTGTTTTTTGCAAAAGTTAGAGCCTTTAGAGATTTATGACTGGAGTGCCCATCCAAAAGTAATAGAACTTTTGATTCAAGAGATGCATTAACAATATTCTGAAAATGCTCCAACCACAAAACGAAAGTATCTCCGGTCACCCATCCTGTTTCGTGAAACAAGCCCAAGGACCCTGGAGGTAAGGCATCTAGAAGTTCCTCTTTTCAATTTTTTCTAGGGAAGATCAGAGCTGGCGGCACAAAATTACCTATAGCATTCATGCAGCAGACACATGTAACATGCTGACCTCTTTCAGCGCTGGTTAGAGATCCAACTTGCTTTCTTCCGGTCTTTGCGAAAATTTTGGGGGGTCTCTACACTGTCGACAGACCACTTTCATCCATATTATAAATGTGATGAACATCAATTTTCTCGTTTTCCAGCGTCATTTCCAACGTATCAAAAAATTTTTAATTTGCGGCCTGTTAAAGGCTGCTGCTCTAGCAGCAGACACAGCTTCCGGCTGTCTTAAGGATATTTCAGGATGTCGCATACGAAAACCTCTTAACCATTCACGTCCAGCGCTGCGATCTTTGAACCTGTTTGGACATAGTATGCCATTTTACCTTTATGCATGGGTATGTCGTTTTACACGCCATGACACAAAGTCCTTTGCCCGTACCTAATTTTTTTAGCTGATAATGAATCACAATTTTGCTAATGTGCATTTGTAGTATACGCTTACACTTACACGCAGTAGTAATTTCGCCTCAAGAAGTGCACAAATTCTCAATAAAAACACACTTGCACTATACCACGTTAAAACTTTCTCCCGCGAGTAAAACACTTTTGTAAGGTTAACTGCTGCCTGTCGCAGCGACAAACAAAATAGATTTCTAATACCAAGTTAGGACGGCTTTTGCTCGACAGAACATTACCTTTTCGCTAGATGGCACCTGTAGTTTCAAAACAAATAGCACTATGTCATTTTACATGCTATGTCATTTTAGGACACCTTCCCCTATTTTAAATTTATATCATTTTGAAATTGATTAGTTTACGAATTTTGGTGATATTTCTGTTGAACATGGAGTAAAGTTCTATTAATACATCACTGTAAATGAAAAACTTTCCCAAACCAGTTGAATTGTTGAAGTACTTATTTCCGATTATTTCTGCATATTAAAATTAGAGAGTTCCTAAAGATACAAATACGGAGAGTCACAAGAAAAGCATTCTAGTTATAAGTTAGTTATTTGTATTTTTTTTATGTTCATTGAAAAAAATGTTAAAAGTTTGTTGGTTTTTCTTATCAGTGGTATTACTAGAAAGTACGTATATTAACACATAAGCATTGGCACCAAATTTAAAACTTTCGTTTAGAATAAACAAAAGATATAACAAGTACCATATATCTCTACGATTTCATTAAGATCATAAATGAGAGATTTATTTCTTGCTATTGAATATTTTTTATATTAGATTATTAGATTGATTTATTCGTGAAACTGAAATAAAATGTTTTTAAGTGTTAATGTATGTTGTACATAGATATGCATGTATTATACATACGTATAAGTACGGTATAAGTGTATACATATACACACTATTTATTGGAATTTAAGAAAAAATAGCAAAATCCACGTGGCGTTCCTCCAAATTGGTTTTGTAACGACGAGTGACGTTTAGGATGCGGTGAGAATTTTCACGACTAGTGGGGGAACAGTCTAAAAGTACCCACAGAGCCGAACGGATAATAATAGAGCAGCAGTATTCGGTTAACATCCGGATGCTACTGTGCTCGAAAGAAATTTATGCAATAACATGTGGTATCAAAACGAAGACGAGGAAGAAGAGGCTCTCATGTTCTCGCCGGCTTTGATGGCGAGGAGGGCCTCTGAAAGTTGGATAGACACTCCACCAGTGGAGGTACAACACGTTCTAAACAGTTCACCTTCACAACAAAATCGGATTCTGTACGCTTATTTCTTGGCCGTGAAAATTCACTTGTTCAGTGCGTGCCGTAAGTAAATGTACAGCATGTATATTAAACGAAGAATTTTGTTGTTTACAATTCGGTTGTTCTAGGCGTATTATTAGCCTGCAAAAATAAATTAAAAATACAAAGATATCTTGGCTAAAAAACTGTTTGCCTCTGAATATGGATTTGGCTATTACATTCTATCAATTTAGATACATTATCTGTTATAGTATCGGTTATAATGTTTATTACCATGGCAATATTAAATGTATGTTTTCTTTAATGTGTTCCATGTTGATTAAAAAGATGACTTTTCTTTATTAATATGCAGAAATTTTCAATTAATATTAAACATTTTTTATAATAATTTAGTTATATGAGTCATATATGAATGTAGAGTGTTCATGATCATATGAACTTATTCATGTCTTATTTTGAAGAATATTAAAAAAAAAATATTTAATCAAACCCTGGTTATAGAAACATTTTTTGTTCTTAGGGTTGCAAGTTCCGTATATTCCAAACATTAAGCAGTTCTTCAATTGAAAATATTTATTGAGTGCTTCCATAAAAGAAACATTAATTTCTCTTAGGTTTGTAGAACGGAACTTCCTTTTCAAAAATACACGTTTTCTTGGAGCTTCAAACAGGTTTCCAACATTGTAATTTTAGTCGACATACTATTTACGGGAAATTTTTTTGGCCATCGTGACGTATAGAAATGATCTTATAATACTTCTAATGGATAGAGTGTAGGCAGAGAGAAAGTGGTGACAACATTAAAAAGAGACAGGTTGCCTTTAGTCAGATGATTGTGAAGTTTTGTACTACTTTTTTACATTTTTTGTGCTTTATTTTATATCCATTTACTTTATTGTTCCCAAATATATAAAATATATAATTTCTCATTTACAGTATGAATTTATTTTGAAGTAGGTACTTTTAAATAATTCATTATTTAAATTTATTTATATAGTTACTTTTTGTTAATTCTAATTGTTTGTTTAGAATTGAGAATAAAAAATCTTAACTGCCTCCTTTTCTTTAAGTATTTCTATAAAAGTATAAAGTAGTATTTGCCTTTAGTCTGTAATCATGTGAAGTTAACAGTTAGTGCAACCTTTTGTATCTTGTTAAAAATACAATAGACTTTCTCTCACTAATGTCACCATCACTACTTCGTCTTTATTTAGAGCGCAAACTTATCTGTCTATTAGTAACTTTTATGTCAATGAATAGCACGAAATAAAATGTAAAAGGAAAAGTCCCTTACCACAAAAAATATATAAAGAAATCTATATACGTATTTTGGTAACTAAGTTGACATCTTCAGTAGTGACGCGGAAGTGACGTTAATTTTGAATTTTTAAATACAACATTTATTATTTCTGTTCATATTCTGTTTCTTCTAAAAATTTGCCATCTAGTGCAGGTTAACTTTTGACATTTCTGTCAAAGATGGCGGTATCTGTTAAATTTATCCATTAAAGTGAAACTGCTTCGCAACAATTGTCGAAATGTAACAACCATCAAAGTTAGCTTTGAAAACAATTAAGAAACGTATTTTTCACATTTACACGCATTGGCGAAGGAAACATGTATTTCACGTTGAAATTACTAAAGAAAATAAGATTTTTTTTTCATTTTCAAATGACAGGTACTCGTTTTTTTTAAACAGTAACACCTATTTTTTATTACAGTGCCATATTGGCATAATTTTTAGCTTTCAAGTGATATAAAATATGCTGTGGTTTAGTGGTAGACAGGTAGTACAAAATATAAAATGTTTTAAAAGTAGTCTAATTCCAAAGCAACAGAGCAATTATTAAAATTATTTTCTTTAGTAATTTCAACATGAAATACATGTTTCCTTCGCCAATGCGTGTAAATGTGAAAAATACGTTTCTTAATTGTTTTCAAAGCTAACTTTGATAGTTGTTACATTTCGACAATTGTTGCGAAGCAGTTTCACTTTAATGGATAATTTTGACAGACATCGCTATCTTTGACAGAAATGTCAAAAGTTAACCTGCACTAGATGGCAAATTTTCAGAAGAAACATAATATGAACAGAAATAATAAATGTTGTATTTAAAAATTCAAAATTAACGTCATTTACGGTTTGACCAGAAGTGCTATAGAAAAACTGAGTGTACCTGTAGAAGCCCACCATATATACGGTCCGAATTTCAAAGTTTTATTTTAACTAATAAATAAATGGCGGCCTGATACATGATCTCGTTGACACCCGGTATAAATGCTTTCGTAACTATCTAATTCTCTAAAATTATTTACAGTTTTAACTAATCTAAGACTATCTGTAGGCATGGCGTGGCCTGTGTCGAAAACATGTCAGCAACACTTGATTTTTCCGGTCTGTTGTATCTGAAATGTGCAATGTGTTCTTTGTAACGAGTTTAAATTGAACGTCTACTTTTCCCTACATATTTTTGATTACAATCTACAAGTTATTTCATAAATACCAGGTTTTTCATTTACCTCGATTTTATCTTCAGCGTTCCCTAAGAGTGATTTTAATGAATTACCCGATTTAAACGCGTTTTGAAGATCCTGTTCTTTAAAAATGCTGTTTACATTTCGCATGACTGAATGATACGGCAAAGAAAGAAACTTATTACCTTTTGAGGTAGCAAACATGTAGTATCCTGAATTTGTTTCTTAAATTTATGTCTCAACTAAGTTCTTTTTCATATCTATCTTTTGTAAGCGGAAAACTTTACAACCGATGGATAAGAAAATTAAAAAAAGCCATCTTTTACTGAAAACTATGATTTGAATGCGCTGTTATAAACTTGTTGACGTTGGTTTCTTTTCGGAAGATATCTATTTCTATGTTATTATTATTCATTATAACCAAAACATCTAAAAATGGTAGTTGAACATTGTTTTCCATTTCAATTGTGAAATTAATTGTAGTGAATTTCGAATTTAATTCAAATAAGAAGTCATCCAAATCACGAATATCGTCAACGTACCTCCAAATTGCGTTTAAATCGGGCAATTCATAAAAATCACTCTTATCCGAGAGGTTCCGGGTAGTGTTAGTAGTACCACAGTATATAGCTATGTAATTCCTCCTACCGACGACCTTGAACCGACGCGTGCGTGAAAATTTCTGAATGCGCAGTAGTCAGCCATCAGCTGTTGAGTTGGCGGGATTATTTGATGCGATTGCTGGGCATGCAATTTGTGAATGGCTGTTAATATAAGTTATGCTGTACACCAATTATACAAAATGTTTGACAAACAATTTATTATGAACACTAATTTTACAAATTAATGGGTAGTTGTACACAGATTAAACAAGGCATTTGTAAAACTAAATTATACATTCTTTTGGCATTTATAATTAACGTCCAATAAATTTATTAACACATTATTAATTTAGAATTTGTGTTTATTAAAATGTGTCTCAAAAATTTTTGTTTGATTATTGTGCATTTCCTTGAAACATTTCCATATAATTTAATGGATGCTGACGTACTTCCAACATTTTTGATAAACAAATTGTTTTTTATAATTAGTGTGCACGCAGCATAACGTTTTATCAATAATTGTAGTGTTTCGTTTCGCGAGTACTTGGAACAAAAATACCCCATTATTTTGTGCACCTCGGTGCAAGAATAGTTCGAACAATTCTAAATTAAGCTTTTTCAGGTTTCCGAAAGAACCAATGCGGTAAGATCCCCAGGCGCATTAAAATGTCCTCAACTGTTAAAATGTGCATATTGTGTATTGTAGTTGTGAGTAATTACTCAAACTTCATGACAAATTCACCACCACCAACGCAAAATTTAATTTTCGAAGATTGATTACCGACAATGGGAAAATATTACTGAACAAAATGCCTTCACTTATTTTATAGGTTATTTGGGACACAAATGTTTTGAAAAGCATAGTTTTCCAACAATTATACGTTTAAAACACAAGAAATGAATGAATTCAAATTTTACACTTATTTTAAGGCATGTCCTAACTTTGTGAAACAGCTTTACTAATTTGGCAACGCCCGACCATAATTTCAATATCTATATATAAATACCGCATTAGGAAAAAGCCTTCTGTGAATTTTTTTCTTCATTTTCCTTCGAACCAAATGTTAGCTTTAAATTAAAACAGAAGTTGAAGGAGATATCATATAAACATCCCTGCGAAAATTTTCCTACTGAATTTTTGATAAAGCTATTTATTCGTGTAAGAATTTTTTATACTTTGAAATTTTGCAATAGAAATTTCAAAGTTAGTGGCAATTCAAATAAAATAACAATTTTACAACACCATTGATGAATTGTGTCAAGAAATTTAAGTAATCTTTAGGTTAGAGGAGCCTTTTTTTGTGTTGTACATATAATGTATTACATTTTAAATGCGTGTGTAATATGTACTTAATAAAAAGCAGTGTTTTATCATCGTTTTTTGTATTATTGATATAGCTTTTTCATAATTTTAAAAATAGATTAACATAATTATCTCATAAACGATTTGGTTCTACGTCACTGGCTTATTCCTGAATAGAAAAATTTACTACGCCTCTGGTTGCGCGTGCGTGAATGCGCAGTACTATTTTAGGACACAAACATCAAAGGTGCCGACGGCGAGAGAAACTACTGTGTCTATACAGCTCTATACTGTGGTAGTACTATACTAACACTACCCGCAACCAAATTAAACTATCACTGTAGCACTAGGGATTAGCTACCTGAACTACATAATATACCATCATGTACCATTTATCGTGCTCCCTTGAGTACACTTGAGAGCACTGTCAACTACGAATAGCAAAAGTATGAAGATATAGCGCTAATCTAAGAACATGCATTGATAATAATAGTTAATTGTTAATAGTATATTCTAAGATTATCCGAATATCTTTGTTTCTTTTTGTATGCCTGTTGTTTGAAAATTATTTTATATACGATTTATAATATTATAATTTTCTTTTAATTTATTTTACAAAAAACTACCTATTATATTAATATATTTACTTGTTTATGAGAATAAGTTTCCTTTTTACTGTACATTTACTTATAAAATTTATGATAATTAAATATTAAAAGCGATTATTATAAGATATTGTGTTCGACAGTTAAAAATAAATTCAGTGCATGAATTAAGTGGTATGTACATATCTTAACGAAAAATTCATATTGAAATCTATTAAGGAGTTCCTTGTTCCATTAGCTTTGTTTTCCCGCGCAATTCTTTGTAACTTCAGCTTCCTCGCACAATCCACATCCGTTTCTAAGCAGTTTTCGTTTTTAATACCTATACAATTATTTTTGTAATAAAATATATTTATGTAGTATCGCATTTCGTATAATGGATATTTTATTGATTTATTTATTATGTTAGCCAAGACTAAATAAAATTTCTCTATTTCATTCCATTAATTTCACTTTATTCCTTACAGTTTAAAAAAGAATTTTAAACGTATGGTAAATCTCCAAATTCATAATTATATTTATTTTATTTCTTTTGGACAACGCTTACGTCACAGACTAATCCAATTAATAGTTATAATATAGGGCGACTTGCGTTTTACTATCTAATGAGTAAGGTCAGCATTTGTCACACCAACCTAATAAATAATGAAATCAATTTCACTATACTTCAATGATATGTAGAAGGAAGACTCGGAAATCCCTGAATCCCTCGGAATTATCACTTAAATTAATCAAATTCAACCTTCTAACAGGGCAGCTAACATTACATTCAGGACATTGGCAAATAATATTAGTTTTAAATTAAATAACTAATAAATTTATATTTTAAAATATTCCTAGAATTTAATTTAGATTTATATTTCAGTAATAAATAGAATGAACCTTAGACCTGTTTGAGTCATATCTTTACCTTCTTCACAATTCTGAGTCCGTTGACTTTCCCAATATGCTTTAGCTAGTCCTACTATGTATCACAGCACATACGAGGTATGTCTCAGAATTAATGAGAATGATTAGTTTTTGTGTTTTATTGAATGTACCTATCTACAAATTAATTTTGTCCCCTTCAAAGTATACTCCTTGGGAATGCACACAGTGTCTCCAAAACGTCTTCCATTCCTGGTAACAATTCTGGAACTCTTTTTCCGTTATACTGCGTTGTGACTCTTTGGATGTTGTTTATTGTTTCGTGATGGAAACCTTTCAATTGCCGCTTAAGTGTTGGAAAAAGAAAAAAACTCACATGGGGCTATGTCTGGATTGTAGGGTGGGTGTGGGAGTACTGTAATGTTTTCCTCTGCCAAAAAGTCTGCAACCGACGATGAGCTATGACTGGGGGTATTATCGTTATGCAAGATCCACTAGCTGGCAATGTCAGATCGCACACGCTCTTTTCCACAAACGTTCAAGGACATCGCGATAAAGAGTCTGGCCCGGCGGTACGAATTCTTTGTTGACAATCCAACGCGAATCAAAAAAATTGATAAGCATGGGCTCGATTCGGGATTTACTCATGCGAGCTTTTTTCGGCCGCGGTGATGCAGGTGTGTGTCACTCCGCGCTTTGTCGCTTTGTTTCTGGATCATATTCAAATACCCATGATTCGTCACCTGTTATCACTGTGCATGAAGTTGGGTTCGATATTAAGCGATTTTCTTTTTGTTTATCCGACAAGTTCTTGGACACCAACTTTGCACAAATTTTCAGCATGCCTAATTCCTTTGTCGCAATTCGATGAACAGTATACTTACTCATGCCGACCTCATGAGCCATCATCCTGAGTGTCAACAGTCTGTCTCGTGCTAACACAGAATTGATCTACGCCACACGATGATCATCTTCAATGGTTTCGCGGCCATCTTTGAAAGGCTTGCGCCATCTCAAAACTTGTGCTGTTCTTAACATTTGTAGTATCTCTGAAGCAGTTCTTCCTATTTTAACACAAAATTTAATTGCATATTGCTGCTCGATATTTGCCTGCATTTTACATGTAACGTGGTATTGGGACTTAACGATAAACACCTAACGCTGACGCCACCAACACTAGACTGAATGAGTCTGAGTGGTCTGCGCCTATTCTGGCTGCGTTCTTAGCCCCTCCACTCACATGTAGTGGACTTCAGTCGGCTGCAGTCGTTGTCACATTTAGCGTAAACAATGCATCAATTCGGAATTGTAATGATAAACTCATATTTTATTTTGTATTAACAAGTAAGATGACAATTAAATTTATGGAAAATTGTATCTTTTCCACAAGGTGCAAAATATTCTTCACTTTTTCAACAACAATATGGAAAAAAGAAAGCATTCATGGAACTTATCTTGCGACAACTTTGTCATTTCAATCTAGTAATGTCGAATATTGAAATCTGTAGCCTACTAAAACTTCCATTAAAGCTGGTTACACTGGGCAACAAATTTTCGAAAAGTTCATGCTTCCAAGCTGAAAATAGTCATTTCTTAATGAATTCAATGTGCTGAACACGAAAATGACTAAGAAAAAGCTGAATTGGCTACGGGTTTTCTGTTATATGTACGCATATTTCAGAAAAAGTGTACTTATGTCAATATTATAATACATGGTAAGAAAACATTTACGCATATTTCAGAAAAAGTGTACTTATGTCAATATTATAATACATGGTAAGAAAACATTTACGCATATTTCAGAAAAAGTGTACTTATGTCAATATTATAATACATGGTAAGAAAACATTAGTCTGCTTCCGGCTTTCGACTTCTTTTGGCCTGCCGTTTGTAGTGGAATTGTGGAGCATCTCTACTGATTGTCCAACAATAGTCAGCTAGCATTGACGTAGACCATTTGCCTTGGTACCGTTGCTCCATGGTGGCAATGTCCTGATGAAAGCGTTCGCCGTGCTCATCGCTGACCTGCCCGCAGTTATCAGGAAAAAAATCTAAATGGGAATCAAGAAAGTGGATCTTTAAGGACATATTGCAGCCGAATTCATGAAACAAAGCCAACATATCCTCAACCAGACAATTGTAATTTTCTGCCTTGTCATTCCCCAGGAAGTTTGCTGCCACTTGATAGAATGCATCCCAAACCTGTTTTTCTTTACCTTGAAGAAGTTCCTCAAACTTGGGGTCTCGGAAGAGCTGTCTAATTTGAGGCCCCACAAAGATGCCCTCTTTAATTTTGGCTTCACTGAGTCGAGGGAATTTGTCATGCAGGTACTTGAATGCTGGTCCATTCTTATCCATGGCTTTTACCAAGTTTTTGACAAGACCGAGTTTGATGTGTAAAGGAGGAATGATGATTTTGTGTGGCTGTGCCAATGCTGGGTGCTGTACATTCGTTTCTCCAGGCTTAAAAAATGCTCTCGGAGGCCAGTCTTTCTTGATGTAGTGCAAATCGATTGCTCTGCTGTCCCACAGACAAAGAAAACAGCAGTACTTTGTATATCCCTGCTGCAAACCCATCAACAGAGATACTACCTTCAGGTCAGAACATATCTGCCAGCCATACTTGCTGTAGTTAATCGTCTCCAGTAGCTGCTTTAGATTGCCGCAAGTCTCCTTCATGTAGACCGCATGTGCAATAGGTATGGATGGAAGCTGGTTCCCATTATTCAACAAAACCGCCTTTAGGCTCAGTTTTGAAGCGTCTATAAACAGCCGCCATTCGTGGGGATCATGTGCAATACCGAGAGCTTGTAGTAGACCATCAATATCGCAGCAGAACACAAGGCTTTCTTCTTTCTTAAAGAGAGATTCGAAGAGCTGATGGCGAGTGCGAAATGAAGTCACTCGGACATTCTGTTCCAGAAGATTCCACTGTCGAAGTCTTGAGGCCAGTATCTCCGCTTTGCTTTTCGACAGATCCAAATCGCGAACGAGATCGTTCATTTCATCCTGGGTAATTTTATGTGGTGTAGATGTTTCGTCAAAGCACGAAAAGTCATCATCCTTACTGCCACGTTGAGGAGAACTCGCCGACGCATGGCCATCCTCATCGTCTGAACTGATAGAAAAATCTGTAGGAGGTTCTGGAATTGGGAGTCCTTCGCCATGAGAGACAGGTCGCAGAGCAGATGGTATGTTAGGGTATTCAACTGTCCACTTCTTCTTCTTGGTGATGCCTCCAGAAGCTGGTCGCACCATACAGAAATAACAGTCGTCAACGTGATTGGTGATGATACGCTTTCTTAACTGTTGCACTGATGTTCTTTTTCTGTGCAGCAAATGTCACTTCTCCGCAAATATAACAGAAGTTATTTGCGCTATTAACACAGTTACGAGGCATTGCTACTGTTTAGTTACTTTACACTATAGCAATCACTTATGTGTGCTAGAGCTTCGAAAAATATGCGCGAATGAACGGACATTGCACGAGTTAACTGTCACGTCGGCCATTTATAAATAAACTATAATTAGCTATTGCTTGATATTGCGCAATCAATTTCGCAACACTCTCAATGGAAACTTACAGTAAATGCTGCATTAACTTCTTTGCATGAAGGGGTGATGCAATATGACGCAAAATTTCGTAATTTCTCACTAAATTGCATTACATTATGCAATAGCATCTATACAATGGACAAAACGTCAATATCTCTTGAACGTGAGCCAATCAACTTTTTTCAATGTGATATTCGTGTTCAGCACGTTGAATTCATTCGGGATTGGGTACTTTCACCTAAGAAGCAATTTCACTGTTGACCAGTGTTATTGGTGTTCCTTCCGCATTGCATCATCCAAGTTTTCTAAAAAAAAATATGAATTAATCGCATTAACAGAGCGCCCTGGACCCGATTTCTTATGTAACTCTTCTCAACCACCTTCAAACAGTTTGAAACCTTTGCAAATAGTTACCTAAAAATCCATTCCCGTGTAGAGCTAACATTTCTTTAGTAATATCTTTAAGAATTTTCATTGTTCTGTGGGAAATTTTATAAAAGCTTTTTATTCAGTTTTATTTAATTTGATAAATTAATCATGTGCAATAACACATACTAACATTTAATAAAATTGCCAAATAATTTACTAAATACTGTACGGAAAATTGTATCAAACTTCAAAACTGAAAGAACGGAAAAATAAAAGCCTCACCTCTATATAATCTTAGAATTAAAACACTCGGTCCTTGTCAAAATCATTTCGGTCATCGACAACTTAGACACCGAAATCCAAATTATTTCTAAAGTTGCTAACTGTCATATTTGGTTACGAGTCAATAATATAATAATAATAATAATAATTAAATAATATAACACTTACTAAAGTCAGTACAATCCAATTTAAAATTAAACCACCTAGTTTAACTATTTAAAAAATCACTCTGTTTTGTTTTTCATGAAAGAAATAATCCGGAAGATTGCACTGCTAAATTTTAATATTCGAACACAATTCATTAATTAAATTTACATATCATAATCAATTAATTTTCTCTCAGAACCTGATACCACAAACGACGTTACAACGTAAAAAATCGATGCCAGACTTCCAAGAGCTTCCCAGAGCGACGGGAGCCATGTCTCGTGAGGAGGTTTCAGCGTTGGGTTCTGCGCGGCGTGAAGAGATCAGGAGACAGGTAGACCGACAGGAACGTCTTCGTGCCAACCCACTATTATATCTAGTCAGTCCAGAAGTTAAGGTAAGATGTGTACGAACGGGCTTGGTCATTTTTTTTTTGACTAACAGTATATACTCTGTTAGCTAATAAGTTTCGTGCGTAAACGAAATAGTTATTTTATTGCAAATTTTGATAAAAGCACAAACTTTGAAATATGTTAAATATTGCATAATTTACAATTTTCTAGTTTTATTTTTGGAGTAATAGATTTTTTAAATCTGTAATTTCATTTCAAAGCTCTATTTATATACACTATACGTCTTTTAAAAATCACGTAAAATCGTGTTTTAACGACTATGTGTATATGTAGGAATTAAAATAGTATAATATAAATAAAAGAATTTTATCCGCTAAAGTTTTTGGTCAATCGAATTTGTGAAATATAATAGGGAAAGCGTATAGATTTGTTCTCTGTTTGTTTCTGGGTTAAGGCAAAAACTATTGAAAAGCCGAGACAAAATATAGCTATCAATATATATATGAACTATAAAATCATAAGTATATATGTTACCGTTAAAGCATGTAATCCGATATTCTATGAAATAACTCGTTATTTCATAAAATACCGATCTATGGTAGTTAAAGTGTAGAATACTTTGTAATTTGATACTTTAACTAGTTAATATATAGAATAACGGCTGCACTTTATTTTAAGTGTATAATGACGTATTGTCATAACCTCAAAATTAAGGTTAACTTGTATTTTGACTGGTGCTGTTACAATAATAATAATAAAATTATTAACCATATTTAGTGGTATTACCATGGAAGGAAGTGAAATAAAAAGGAAAATGAATGAAAGTTTACGGACTCTATAAATAAAAAAGAAACGAAGACGAATAGTGCGTTACTACCACATGATAAATATGTGAGGTTAATGGAAGATGTGAAACGTGCAAAAGAAACTGAGAAGAAAGTTCCCCGAGATTATTGGTTGCTGGAACATTATGATGTACTTGTAGTAAAAGGCATTGAAAAAGTAATTGTACCGATGGAAGAAAGAGACTCTGAAGTAGTCTTTTATATTACAAGAAATGATTTGTTTGATGTCCTTTACGACACCCACCTTGCAATAGGACATGGAGGAAGAGATCGTATGGTTAATGAACTAAAAAAGAAGTACAAAAATATAACGCAGGCACAAATAAAAAGTTTTTGGATAACTGCGAATTATGCCAGCAGAAGAGGAAGAGTGAAAAGAAAGGGGTTGTTGTAAAACCCATACTTTCTGAGCATTTAAATAGTCGCTGTCAGGTAGATTTAATTGATTTTCAATCTCACCCTGATGGCAGTTATAAATTCATCATGGTCTATCAGGACCATCTCACAAAATTTGTTGTGTTAAAGCCTCTAGAAACCAAACGCGCTGAGGAAGTTGCTTGTCGTATTCTTGAAATATTTTTGCTTTTTGGAGCTCCTAGCATTCTGCAATCGGACAATGGTCGTGAGTTTTGCAATAAAATGATAGAAAGTCTTCGAGATATGTGGCCGGAGTTAAAAATTGTGCACGGAAAGCCTAGGCACAGTCAAAGCCAAGGTAGCATGGAAAGGGCAAATCAAGATGTAGAAAACATACTTACCACTTGGATGCAACAAAATGGCACAAACAAATGGAGTAAAGGGTTGCGGTTTGTCCAGTTTATGAAAAATCGTGCCTATCATTCTGGCATCAAAAGAACCCCTTATAAGGCAATGTTTGGTGTAGATCCAAAAGTTGGTTTAACAACGTCTTTTTTGCCTAAAGAAGTAATAAATTCATTGCAAGATGAAGAAGATTTAAACAAAGTCTTGGTAAACATGGGAATAGAAACTGAAGAACCGAACCTTGCAGATAGTGAGAATAGTGATAATACAGAAGATTGTGAACAAATTGAAGCAAAATGTGTAATTTGTTTAGAAACCTTCTCATCAGACTGTTATTCGCTGTGCATTGACTGTTTAAAACCAGTTCATTTTACATGCGCAACAGAAATATTTATTAAAAACCCCGATGGGTTGAATCAAGATCGACGATGTGATGATATGTCACAGAAAAACGTCAATAATAAATGAACGTAATGACGCTAGAGAAGGTTTAAGTCAACAAGCAAAAAAGATGAAGATTACTTCAGATAAAAAAAACTCCTTGGCAGCTATTGGTTCAACAGTTCGTGTACAAGTTCCTGATGTAGACCGTGGAAGAGGAGATCCTAGGTCCGTACTTGCCATTGTACTAGATATTTCTGATGACAATTATTACAAATTGGGCACAAGGAATGGTGTAATAAAACAACTATATGCAAGATCTCTGTTTAGTGTTTGCGATGAGAAACTTATATCCGCTGAAGAAGTTGCTTCCGAAGAGATATCCTTGCGGGCAGTGGCAACTGCCCAGTCAACCGGCACAGGACAAGGCTTTAAAAAATGTTCTTGCACAAAAAAATGTGAAACAAAACAATGTTTTTGCAAAAAGAATAATGTACTGTGCAATTCCAAGTGTAATGGCAGCGGTCCGTGCACAAATAAATAGTAGTACCTAATATGTAATACAGGGTTTTCCTATTGCTTTTGACTATTTGTCAATTGTGTTCACGATTTAGCAAATGTAATTCCCACTTGGCAGCTTTGACAAGCGCTGCCAAAAGTGAGAATTACATTTGCTAAATAGTGAAACACAATAATTGACAAATAGTGAAAAGCAATAGGAAAACCCTGTAAGGCCTTATCGACAGAAAACTGTACATTTAAATGTATTTCTCTTTGTGCTAATAATATTGTTTAATTTTTTTACAATTATTTTTTTACTACTTTTGTAAAAATATTGTTCCAAAAATGTAGGAGTATCTATTATCTTTTGTGTAATGTGTTTTTTACAATTTGTTGTTTTTTTTGTAATATTAACAACTACTGAAGCTATCTAATAAATTCCTTAAGTTGTAATCTTGGTCCCGTCTATTTATTTCATACTTTCTTTTGCACGATTACGTTATTTTACAGAATAACTAGGTTATATATACAGGGTTATGATAAAGTAACGCACAAAATTCATAAAACGTTCAATGTTCATTTTTGAAAAAAATGCAAAAACACGTCAAACAGTTTATTTTATTCCGCGTCTATTAACATAAGTCAAAAAAATAAAACGTCAAATTTGTCAAAGTTATGACGTCATCAATATTTTTTTTAAATATGAAGCTTGGTTTTTTTTTACTTTATTTGATAAAGCTTGTTTTTCTGCATTATAAAGAAATAATTGAAGTAGGGGTCACATAAGAAAAAACTGAGAGAATTAATAAAAAACAAAATAAACTTTATTATAGTAATAACATTTAAATTAACTAAACAGTCCATTAAACCAAAACGATTTCTTACAGGAATTGTTCAAACTGTGTCCCGTTCACTATCTGACATAGGCCAAGACGATGGTAGACCTGATTTACAGAGTCTTCGATCATCTGCGGAGTTATACGAGTCATTTGATGTCTAATTCGTTCCATTAAGTCTTCTAAATTGTCTGGTTTTTTCTTATGTGACCCCTGCTTCAATTATTTCTTTATAATGCAGAAAAACAAGCTTTATCAAATAAAGTAAAAAAAAACCAAGCTTCATATTTAAAAAAAATATTGATGACGTCATAACTTTGACAAATTTGACGTTTTATTTTTTTGACTTATGTTAAAAGACGCGGCATAAAATAAACTGTTTGACGTGTTTTTGCATTTTTTTCAAAAATGATCATTGTACGTTTTATGAATTTTGTGCGTTACTTTATCATAACCCTGTAGAATAACTAGTTAAAGTATTGAAAAACAAAACTATTTTATGATTTACCTACCGTGGATCGGTATTTTATGAAATAACTAGTTATTTCATAGAATACCGGAATTATTCGCTTTAACGGTAACATATATACCAAATAAAAAAAGACTCAGCTACCAATGATTCCAAGCATATTTATTTTGTTCTTTTATTCTTTCTTTTTTTTTTAAATTCCATATTGTTAAATAGCTTTCAGTTCCTATATCTGTCCTTTTTTCTTGTAGTCTTTCACTAGTTTTGTCGATTTTGATTTTTCTGCTAGTTTTAATTGTAGTATTGATTTATGTCAAAATGGGGTACATAATTTGACAATAGAATATTAAACAAATAAGTCAAATTTTCAACGGCTATCACACGCACCTTCAGTCGACGATCATTTAAAGCGAGATAATGAACTTTGATGATTTTTTCGTCAGTGGTAGCCACTTTCGGACGTCTTGCTCTTGATTCATATTCGTTGCTCCTACGACCACGTTTAAATTTATTCACCCAAAAACAAGCTGTCTTAAGTGATGGTACAGATTCGCAATGAACACGATCTAACTCTTTTTTGATCTTGTTTGGTTTTTTCCCTTCAATATGAAAGTGTTTAACCACAGAAAGAAGTTATTTTTTATCCATATTCACTAAACTATCAAACTTGTTTATTGTTTATAACTGTAGAATTCAAATGACGCAACGTATTTGGCTCAAATTTTCACAACTGTAAGATTAAAGATTATAAATATCATAAATGACACGCATGTTTTCATTGAGGTGCCACACTTTCAGACCATCCTCGTATCCTTTTCCGTTTAGCTCTTACAGATTTAGGCAATAATTAAATTCCAGCAACCGTGACGAACTTACTCAATCTTAAGACTCATGATCGGCCTAGCCAGTTGTCTTTTTGTTTTAAACATTTTCATCTTGCTTTCCTATTTTGCAATGTTTCTAATATCGCTCTGGTTAAATGTCCGCGAGCGTGCCCGTATAAACTGAGAGTTCCGCCGACTGGCGGAATCTCTACGATTGTCGTAACCTGTCTGCCGGCAAAGGCAGTTTTTTGTGCAGACTTGGCGGAATGGGGGTATTTGTTTTGTCGATTTCGGCGGAATGTTACTATACTACAAGAAAATTCCGCCATTATCTTAACGGTCATGATCATAACCTAGTTTTATTTATTAATGTGCCTGTGAATCTGCTTATTTATTAAAATTGGCAAATACAG
Source organism: Amphimallon solstitiale (assembly GCA_963170755.1). Classification (NCBI taxonomy): domain Eukaryota; kingdom Metazoa; phylum Arthropoda; class Insecta; order Coleoptera; family Scarabaeidae; genus Amphimallon; species Amphimallon solstitiale. The sequence continues at coordinate 17,072,455 of OY720679.1, forward strand.
ATGACATAAAATGTACTAAGTATTATTATGAGTAATTCACGCCTGTATATTATAATCATATATATTTGATTTCTTATTGCTATATTTTGTAATTCAGTTAATTATGAAAATACGCAAATAAACACTGACAAAAAAAAATATTTTAAATTGTGTGTGTAATTAACAACTTTGAAATATTATTATGTTTCAATCTGTAAAAATAAGTGTTGTAAATAGTAGAAAATGAATTTATTTAGATACACTTACACTTTTTCTTGCATAGTATACCAGTAACTGACTTCTAAGAAATATGTTTATCTATATTTTAATTATTCATTATATTTTTTATTATCAAATTAAGTGTTGCTGTAATTAATACTCGTAGGAGATATATTTATTAAAATCTATTTGTATGTAATTTGTAGAAAGAATACAATCAATATTTAGTAAGTTATAGGTAGTATTTATTATGTATAAAGTAATAAAACGAGTACTTCTTAATACAATAGTAAGTAAAACCAAAAATTTACCTCTCATATAATATATGCATGCTTCCTTTGAATGTACAACTGTTAAGAAAACATTCTTCTGTGGATAATCGATAATGTTAGACTATTAATAAGTTTGCGGGAAAAAGCGAAAGCTGAGTTTTGGGTAAAACCATCGCTTAAAAAGTGAACTTATTTCAAATTCCTTAGAAATTACACAAAATATGTTATTGATAACGAGAAGAAAGCCATCCTCAACAACAAATTTTAATCGACCAATACGAAAACTATATGGAAAACATTTCCTTAACTAGCTCTAACAAACATAACACACCTGATCATCTGTTGAATGTCGACATTAATCATTTCTTTTTCGAATCAATACCGTATACGACCAATGTAGATTGTAGTTTAATAAATAACTATCATTATAAACATAGTTTAAGGTTTTGACATATCGAGTTGACAGTTTCCTGATTGACATTAAGGTTGGGAAATGAGGGCAGTAATAGAGGATGTGAACAAACTCACACTTCCAAACTTTTAAAAAGTCAGAAATGCCAACATTACGCTTATGGTTGTAAATAATAGTATATTATATACCGAGGTGGAAAGTGTTTCATTACTGTCGAGAGATTAAGTAGTAGCCGCCGACCGGAATCGACAAAACAAATACGTCCGTTCCGCCGTGTGTGTAAAATACTGCCTTTGTCAGCGGATACGTTACTATAATCGATTATACCTTTATACACGCAAGACCGCCCGCGGACATTTAGCCACAGCGTTCTAAGATTTCCTCATAGTTCATTCCTATTTCAAATACTTTTCAAATATATGTTTTGCTACAGTTAAGATATTCTAATATTAATAATCGACGAAGGAGATACATGTTAAAACTCCATTATAAGTGTATAGTTTCAAAATTATTATAATGTTTAACACACTACATATTGCAGTAGCACTGGTGGCATAATTATATGAATAAAATAAATGTATTATTGCCATACGTTGGGCACCAATGATACAAAAACTATATATATTTATTTATGAATGCAGAGATTGTAATCTTTTAAATTATAACTACTCCAACAAATATTTTAATCTTAATCTCTGTTATCATTCACATTATTCTTGTAGGTTCTAGCAGTGATCCTTCCTTTATTCGCCAACAACATTTCTTATTTAAAACTAAATTGGATAAGGTTAATAAAAAAAAATTTAAATCTCATAACACATTTGTATTAAATTCAATATTCAATAACAACAACAGTAAAGAAATTCTGTTGCCACATGTGGCTGTTAAAAGAAAAATGTCCTTTTTATTATTCCAACCACAAACAATATATATATATATATATATATATATATATATATATATATATATATATGCGAAAAACACATTGTTTTTAATCTATTACATGGATTTAAATAAAAATATTATTCTTGCTATCTTCAAAATTTCAATGTCGTATAATTTCAAAGAAATAAAATTTGCTCTTACGACGCTGAATTTTATTTCAACAAAGACATTCATTTGCACGAAATGCCTCTGGAGATCTAAAATCTCGTAAAGTAAAAAACACCTTGATAAGACTCCCACCAATTGCCATATGCAAATATTCGCACGTTGTACATACCACAAATTGGCTATTTGTCCATCAAAAATGCTTATACCTTTACGTATTCAAAAATGCTTGAAATCTTTATTAAATTTTATCTAATAAATTGTTAATAATGCACAGTAAACATCGCTAGCAAACATTTTCACGTAGTACCTTTAATGCCCTTTTTACATCATTAACAATATTCCCATGATTTGCAAAATTAATCTACTTTAGCAAAGAAAATAATGTTTTATTCAAAATATTGACGATGTCAAACGCTTTACTAAAAATGAACATTCCCACGTAGCATCTTTAGCACACGCACTACACCATCAATTATCTACCTTGAATTTATTTCAAGAAAAACTTACTTATAATATTGATATACATTATCAAATTCCTCTTGGTTTATATCTACCATTTTGATAATAAAAAAATAATTAAATTAAACAAAGTAACAATGAATTAATTATAATGTGAAAACTAAACTACTTATTGAAATCGAAATAACTTAATACCTTCAACTAAAATGATTTTATGCAGTGTATTAGTACGCCTGCAATCATGTGCGTATGAAACAAAATTTTTACGTTCGATCAATTCGAAAGATCGGCAGCTTCTTTTCTTCTATCCTCGTTCGCGCCTTTTTATCACCTCGGTCCTCGAAAAAACACGATTATCCATCTGCAGCGCCACAACTCACACACTAATGTTTATGTTGGTGTTGCCCTGTTCATATTTGTTTTCTTCAAGTTTTCCCCCAGGTTGAACTATACCTATACAGTTTTTGACAGTTAAAAATTGCACAAAATGTACACACACAAATTGTTTATTATTAAAGTCCATGCACATTCGCGATTCTTTGTCTTGAGTAGGTATATTCTTCTTCTATTAACGCCATCCTTCATTATATTTGTAAATGAATTTGTTGCCTCTTTCATCACTGTTTAAATACTTCCTTTTCCCATTATTTAACACTATCCGTATTTTCTTCTTGTAGATATTTTCGTAGGAAATAATCGGAAATACATTGCATATAGATGGAATTCTTCCTTTTATGATCACCTTGTCAGGAACATGGACCTCGACAGCTTTATCCCTGTCTTCCAGCCACCTTCTCTCATCTTCGTGTAGGTTGATTTGCACGTAGCTGTTAACAACGTTAACATTATTTTTTTCTTTGTAGATTTATTCAGATTAAACCAGATTTATCCTATTATTTCTGAAGCTTTTCCGGATCAAACCAGGTTTATCCTGCTATTTCTGAAGCCTTTACTTTATTTAAATCGTGTCAAATAAAGAACACTTTTTTTATATATCCTTTTAAAAATATTATTAAATATAAGTATCAGGTATTTATTGTATTGTTAAATGTGACCATAAAATGTGTAACAGATAACAATCTTTTTACAAATTTATTTACTGCATCTATTCACTTTGAAAGATGTTTTCATGTCGTGCATGTTTAATTTCACCTTTTTCATACAATTTTACAGCATTCAAATGACTAACTCTTTTCACTGTTCCATCTTTCATCATCACCCTCTCTCTGTTATTTATTTTTAGTACATTATTAAGCTTGAAAAGTGGTTCACTTCTCAATATATTTAATGCCACTCTGACACAATGCGAAAAGTTTGGTTCGGCCTTTGTATACTGAAAACACATCTTGTGCTCCTCGTTTCTATAAATATAGAATACATGAATTTATTTTTGTGTTTATTTCTATACCTTTTATCATATAAATTTATTTCAATCTCAAATTATTATATACCTATCATCATAATGTTGCGCCTTAGAGGTTATGCAACTCATAACTCGTTTTTAGCAATTATGTTTACAACTAAAAATTATTTTCTTATTCTAATACTTAATTGCCTAACTATTTTAAAATGCTTAAACAATAAGGATCACGGCAATATGTTTCGCCACACTGTGGCTTCATCAGGTGGATGAAAATACAATTTCAAAAGACAAATTAGCTCCTATATATATCAATACAAATTACAAACATAACCTCATTCTAAGAGGGGGTGGACATGTTTAAATTTTAAATTTAGTAAACTACTAAATTTAAATAAATTCAAATTGAGTTCAAAACAGTTTTATTCAATTCACAACAATTGTTTCACCCTACTAGGGCTTCATCAGGTGATGAATATTATAATACAAAATATTTGTAGACGTTCTTATTTATGTCTTTTCCTAAATGAAGAGGGGGGAGTTTGTGACATTAGGTTAAGAGCGGGAGTAACTTATATCTTTAATGTAATATTTAATATATACAGGGTGTCTCTAAAAGGTGCGGAAAAAACGATACCACACATTTCTGAGGGCGATCTAACCCAACTTACCTCAGTCCAAAAGTGGATGCACCATTGCATTGAATTGCCACAAGAATAACACCCAAATTACAGAAGCATATGTGTCCATATACGGAATGAATTTTTTATATCCAGATTACTCATAAACGGCTGCTCCAATCAACTCCTACCAGGTATACCTTTTCTAGGTAAAAAACATTGGAGAATAAGAATTTTTATTTAAAAGTTAAATACAGTGTGTCTCAAAAAATTTATTACGTTTTAAATGGATACAATATGCCGCAGGTGGCGCCCTCTACATTTTGCAATGAAAATGAGAGCAGATTTAAATTTTTTACCCCACGAAACCCCCCCCTACCCAAATATTGTGACAATATACCAATTATTACAGAAATTATTTATAAAAAACTAAAACGAAATTGAACTTTTGACACTCTGTATCTCCGAAAGCATCCACTTTTGGACTGAGGTAAGTTGGGTTAGATCGTCATATTTTGCCCTCAGAAATGTGTGGTAGCGTTTTTTGCGCACCTTTTAGAGACACCCCAGTATATACATAACAATATGATTAATAATATTAAAAAAATTTGAAAACTGATTGTTTACTGTTATAAAATTAAACAATTTATAAATATATGTATAACTATAAGAATTATTAAGTTGATTTTAAATATTTAAATTTAACAACGGTGAATTATTCACTTCTAGTTGGTCATTTAAAATAAGGTTTAATTTGTTTAATTTATTTATTTCTAGGTTTTCTAATAAATTTAATTTTTTACTCTTGTCTTGTATATGTAGTATGTCAAACTTGTTATTGAATTTATGTTTTTGTTCAATACAGTGGTTTGCATATGCAAAAATTTAACAGAAATTATTAATAATACGCTAATATTTTCAACATTTATTCTACTACTTCAATATACAAATGCTTGTATCTTAATAAAAGAACATGTTCAAGTGAAGTGATATGGAGTTAATTAATTCTCAGGGACTCCCTACAATCTCACTTTTTACTTTTATTATTTCCGAACCAACCACAAAAATATTGTATTTTCCATTAAGTAATGAGATTAAACAATAATGTGACTGAAGTTGTCTCGTACGCACATATATCTATTAAAAACTCTTCTACACATTGAATCAAGACATGAAACATTAACAAAATTAATTTCAATAATGTATTGCGAAAGCTTTATAATCTCATAAATAGCGTTTAATGTATACCTTTTCTATAACATTTCATATCTCAGTACTTTTAATTAGTACCAGATATGTATATTTGGGTATCTGTAATTGATTTACGCATTGCGGTTTAGAAATTTGTATGTAATTAAATCGGTAATTTGGAAACGTCTTCCCTCATTTCTTCTACCGCCAGGGTCGTGCCTAAATATTTAATATATAAAATAAATATCATTTTATAATCATATGATCATGCTTACCTTTGGCTAGGATCTTCAACCTTTGCATTGTTGGACCAATATTTCTTCCCAATCGTCTAAATGCAATTGAGTATGTGAATGTCTTAGTGGAAGTACTGGATAATGTTCTATTCAATCTCAGACCCAACAAGATTTACATTCATGATTTTGCCCAGATCAAAATGGTCGAATTTCAAGGGCATGGGTATACGAAAACTTTCCAGTTATCGTGGCCAGCAAGATCTCCAGATATTACTCCCCTAGACATTTTAATTTGGCTCTTTTTAAGAAAAACTTAACGGCGTAACCCCGGTATGTTGCAACGCGTACTAAATTTTATTCGCTGAAGGCTACTGTTCTGCCTGGAAACTAATGGATGCCAGTTTCAATTATTTTAATCATTACATGTCAGTACTGTGAGATTAAATATTTATTATCAATTTTTTTAAATTGATTTTAATTTTAATAAAGTCATTAATAAAAAGCAATGGATTTATATAATTGTGTGATAATGGTGTTGCCAAACATACACTTCTTATAATTAATCCTTGTGGCATAACGAAGGTCTATACAACGTTGTTTGTATTAGAGTTGTTGACTTAGAATTAATCATAGAATCTCACTCTATCTAAAATTATCCATGAATTTCTGGCCACGGTGTATATTAAATCAAATAAAATAAATTGAATAAGTGTTACTATGTCAAATATGTCATTTATTATTTCTTGTTATATTGAAATACAAAACAAAGAGTCTTCAATAATTTAAAAATAAGACAAATGAACAAAATGCATTAGCTTACTAAATTTATCAACTATGTATGTATTATGAAAATATCACTTTGAGGGGGATATATTTTTATAAATACCATTAACAATTACAGAAACATTATTTTTAAAAACACGAAAACGACCAATAAAATTTCAAATGTAAACGAGAAATAACTTTTGGCTACATCCAGAATATTTTAGAGATTCTTTAGAGTTCATCAAATAGTTTTTATTTCAAACTCATTGAATACCCCAAATTGACGATTTTTATGATTATCAATTTTATTAATAGACATATGCAAATAAAATTACGATATTCATGAATTTTAAAATATATATTTTCAAATGAGCAGTTTCCAACTAATATACTTTACTACATTGAAATTTTATTTTGTTGTTGTGTAGAAGCTACATTACTCCAATAAATATATATATAGAGAGCTATTTATTTATTATCCATTATACTTCTATATTGAAATTGATCTAAAGTATATAATTAGACAATATCTTTGAAACGAATTCAATATAAGTATCAAATTCATAGTAGGCATAAATAAGTAATTTACATTCAGCGTCCGTGTGTAGTAAAAATAAGTATTCACAATAACATAAGTGCCAACCAGTATTTTTTACTTTCTTATACGTAGTATAAGGAAGTATTGTGATGATGAAAATTTTCGACCTCGAGATTTTTGCAGACGTCCACGTTTTGAAGTCCCCTGATACCAAAAAAGTGGTTTTTAAAAAAATGTCTGTGTGTCTGTGTGTCTCTCTCTCTCTCTCTCTCTCTCTGTGTGTGTGACCACGATAGCGGTCAGCGGGGATATCAGTTCCAAATTTTGTATTTACGAATATAATCGGAAATAAAGCGGAGATATCAGTTCCAAATTTTGTATTTACGAATATAATCTCCCTCTTGAGAACTGATTAGATTTTGAGCAAAATCGGCAGACCGGAAGTAGTAGTTTACTTCAGTGAAAAAATCGAAATTTGCAAATATTTCGTCATTTACTAAGTTTAGACTAATTTATCAAGAATTTATAAGTACTTAGAACTTAATTTCCAATATCTTTTATATAAAAAAAATTTCAAAGTTCGGACCGGAAGTATCACTTTTACTCTTACCGAATAACGATTTTTTGCAAATATGTCGTAAATTATGCATTCTATATATATTTATGAAGAGTACAAAAGTATTTAGAGTTGGATTTGGAATATTTTTTGTATAAATGAAATTTCAAAATTCGGACCGGAAGTAACACTTTCATACGTATAAGAAAGTCGTGTGGTGGCCACACCTCATTTTTTACTTTCTTATACGTAGTATAAGGAAGTATTGTGATGATGAAAATTTTCGACCTCGAGATTTTTGCAGATGTGCACGTTTTGAGGTCCCCTGATACCAAAAAAGTGGTTTTTAAAAAATGTCTCTCTCTCTGTGTGTGTGTGTGCCTGTGTGTGTGTGTGTACGATAGCGGTCAAACCGCTATAGGTATCAATTCCAAATTTTATATTTACGAATATAATCTCCCTCTTGAGAACTGATTAGCTTTTGAACAAAATCAGCATACCGGAAGTAGTAGTTTACTTCAGTGAAAAAATCGAATTTTGCAAATATTTCGTCAATTACTAAGTTTAAACAAATTTATAAAGAATTCAAATGTACTTAAACTTAAATTTGAGAAAAATTGTATTAATAAAGTTTTTCGAAATTCCGACCGGAAGTAGGTCTTTCACTCTTATCGAAAATCAGGTTTTTGCGAATATCTCGCAAGTCATGCTTTCTAGGCAGGTACATTACCAGTATAAAAGTATTTAGAACGTACTTTTAAATACCTCTTGTATAAAAAAAATTTCAAAATTCGGACCGGAACACTTTTACTCTTACCGAATAACGATTTTTTGCAAATATGTCGTAAATTATGCATTCTATATATATTTATGAAGAGTACAAAAGTATTTAGAGTTGGATTTGGAATATTTTTTGTATAAATGAAATTTCAAAAGTCGGACTGGAAGTAACACTTTCATACGTATAAGAAAGTCGTGTGGTTGGCACACCTCATTTTTTAATGTGGTGTAGGTTGTTCATAAGGTCTGAGTTGATTAGTGTATGTCGATAGTTTTCAACATCACTGCTAAAAACTGTTTAAACTGGCTTAGGGAATTCTAATGTAAAATTTAGCAATTAATTTGAATTCAAGAGCTGGAAATTATGAAACTTAAAAATCACATGAGACAGCATCATACATCTACCGTTGTACTCAAATACGAAGTAATTTTTCAGCATCTTTATATTTATTTATTTATTCATTCATGTAATTACATGCCATTACAATTGTCAGGTATCATAGGTACATTTGTATACATATACATTTATAAAAATACAAAAATATAAAAACATATAAATGCGTACAACCAACACAAACAGACAAACAAACAGATCAACAGAAATCAATACAATTCAATAGTTAATGAGTCCAAATATTTATGTTCAACTGCGTATATAGCAACTACCATATAAGAACCAAAATTATAATTTAAAAATTCATCTATTGAATATGGTTCGTTGTGTAACAAGAAATCCCTTAGCCAATTGGAGAAAGCTCGCCCACTCAACTTTCGTACCCCTTCTGGTAAATGATTGTATAATTTTATACCATAGTAGTTCGTTCCAGTCCTCGATTTTTGAATCTTGTGTTTTTGTATCAGAAGGTTATCTCTGTTTCTCGTCTGATAGTTGTGAATGTTGGAGTGTGCATCATAGGCATTTCTGTGCTTATGGATATATTGCGTACTGGCCAGAATGAAGACTGAGGCTAAGGTAAGTATGTTATGTTCTTTGAACATTCCTCTACAACTTGCTCTATACTCAGCGAATGTTAGTGCACGTAGGGCTTTTTTCTGTTGTATAAAAATTTTATTTGCCTCAGTGGTCCATCCCACGTCAGAACACCATAAGTTGCCCGAGAATGGAAATACGCAAAATACACTGTTCGTGCTGCCTGTTATGTTGACATTAGCCTGGTTCTACGAATTACATATATTGCGGCTGCTAATTTTGGTAATAGATCTATATGTGATCCCTATTTAAATTGATTATTTATGGTTAGTCCCAGAAATTTTGCTGTTTCGACGGTGGATGCATGTTTCATTGATATGTGCAGGCTCTTCGTTTTCTCAAGATTTTGTTTCAAACTGTTGCTAGCAAACCATTCCTCAGCTTCTGATATTGCGTCTGCTGTATACTTGGTTACTGTTTCTTTATCACTTGATGCTGTTAGTAGTGACGTATCATCCGCAAAAAGAGATGTACTTTTGCGGTTTCGATCACCGATGGCAAGTCATTTATGTAAACAAGGAACAATGTTGGACCTAGCACAGAGCCCTGGGGCACTGGGGGATGAGCATGATGAAATATTAAAGACACCTCCAATAAAGCTTCGATTGAAAAAACCGACAACACCTAAAAAGAGGGTTAGTTTAACCCATGATCGTGCAATTCAAGTACAGCCCTCCAGTATCAACAAAGGTCTGCAACATGATGACAGTGTATTTGAGCTTGATACAACACCAGTGGTAGTGAATCCTGAAAAATCATTTGAACAATATCGTACTCAATATAGGGAGTTGATTAAAAGTACGTCTGAAATCGTCGATGAATTTCTGAAACAGTACGAATTAATACCAAGGACTTATTTGGATGGCTTATTGGCGGATACCGTTGGTAAATATGATTTAACAACAGGTATTCACTTCGATCCAGTAACTAATAAATTTAAAATTGGCAATTCCATTTTAACGATCGACGGTAAAGGTATTGTAATCGATGATGTGCGATATACAGGAACTGGTGGTCCATACGAATTAATATTGAAAGCTCGTCCAAAGGGTTAGACGTTAGAAGATAAGGATCGATATCGTGCAATTTTAAAACAGACTAATGTACATCGTCGACGATTTGATCCCAAAAAAAACAGGTCCAAGGTAGTAAGAGTCACAAGTATGTAAACATCATTAAACCTCTAACATACGAGCGACATACATCAGCAAGTGTTAAGAAATCTAAAGCTTGCTATTTTAAGAAAGTTATTGATTTTATCAAGCTACAGACTGACGTGGATGGTTTAAAACGTTCGAAAATCACCATCACACATGAAACTGATGAGCTGACGGAAAACGTTGATCGGCTGAATCGTGAATTTACAGCATATAAAACCAAAGTAGATGAAGCTCAACACTTAGACAACAAGTTCAGATTTGATTTGGACGTTGTTGAAGATAAATTGATACAAAACGAGTCCTCATTTAAAACATTATTGACGGATTTAGAGACAAAAATCGATAACAAAATTGATAAATTAATTACTACTAATGAGTCAGATTAAGCGCGATGTGGTCAATGAGCTACATAAACCAACTCGAAGGATATTCAAAAGACGTCGTGTAATTATTAAGAAAATCGTCACGGTTTATCGTATGACGATCGATATTTACCCTACTCCAAAATAGGAAAGAGAAGATAACACTTATGGTACTTGTGTGTTTCATACTAAGAACTATTGTATTTATGCCTTACATAATGTTAGACTAGTATCATATTTTCTCAAATAGTGTGTGACATTTCGGCCCCATAGATATTATGAAATTTAAGACTGTTTTCTTCAATAATCAGACTTATCAGAACATTTGTTTTTCCACAATTGGTCGGTCCGCATATTATACATCGAATTGTATTGGGCAATAATGAATTATGTCTGCGATATAAATTTTCAGACAGTCATTCATTATCCAAATTTTTTACTTGTAGGTCAAGTTTCTGCTTAACAAGACGCATGATGCGATACTAAGTGTATTTAGGGAGTTCATCCAATCAAATATACTGTCTGATTTTACACGATATCAACGTATTACGGGACGTGTCAAGAAAATAATTTCATGATGGATAATTTTGATGATATATCTATGAATGAATGGTGTGAGTGTCGAATATCAACAACGGATAGAATTTAAAAAAATGAGAGTAATTTAAACTCGATTTTATCTCAACAACATTCATCGATAGCTATCGATCTACAAGGATTTCAACTTTGCAATGGTTTAATGCTCAAGGAAATGGCAACCAGTGATGGTGTAAAAGTAGGTCATCTCATTTTCAAACCTAATGTGTCTTACAATAAGCTCACACGTAAAGAATTATATCAGGTGTTGTGGTTAAAAGAAAATCATCACGGTTTATTGTATGACGATGGATATATACCCTACTCTGAAATAGGAAATATTTTGAATAGGTTTGTTTGTAACAACGGTCGTATTTATGTTAAGGGAAATCAACAAAAAAAGTGTTTAAAAAAGTACTTACGTCATCATATCTTCGACGAGAATAACGCGAACTAACGCTGTCAGTGGCGGAGGTATTTTAAGCTAATAAAAGGTACAGCGGTAGTAATATTTGACAGAAAATACACGTCAATAATAGAAATTACTGCAGAATAGTAATAAGTTTAAATATGTAGTAATTATATTGTGTAATTTATATTATTACAACATGGGTACATCAATATTTGGAAAACCATTTGTGTTCATATAAATCACAGGTAATTATAATTACATTGCGAATTTCAATGATTTAAGAAAGTTTTTTATTAGATAATAATAAAATACTTATTGATTTGCAGAATTATATACATGGAACATGGACTCAAAAGGCAAAAATATTGGACTGAATTTTGCAACATATCGTTTAATGACAACCAAGTTTTTGAATTACATCTAACGTAGCTATGGTTAAAACATACAAAATTATTTCATTCAAATTCCTAGGCATTCAAAGAAAATTTTATAGTAAACAAGAATATATACATTTGTTAAGAATTAAAAAGTCCGTCGAAATAGCTATTGTTATTTATTCAGGAATAAAATATGAATTACAATATGTAGTAAATTATATTATATGGTAAAACATATAATTAAAAATTGAAGGCATACAAAAAATTACAATAACGAATTATTAGCATGATCTTCAGAATCGTCATCATCATACAGATCTTCATCGGTATCTGATTCACCAGTATTTACAATAAACACCAGCTCTTCTGTAATGTTATCCAGCAGGTGCTCTTTTTCCAAGTAGTCTGCTACGACTTTATCAACATGATTGCAAACAGATGCCTATTCTTCACAAGTTATAGAAGCAAATTTGTTTCGGACTAATGCCTCTACATCGGCTACCTTGAAAGTAACATTTCTAGCTGCAACCCAGTTTTTAACAATAGCCCATATTTTCTCAATAGGGTTTAATTCAGGATGGTACGGTGGCAACCTTAGAACACTATGTCCATAAGATGCCAGTAATGTATCTAATTTATATTGTGGTGTCCCAATTTTATTTTTCTTTATTAGTTCATAAAGCTCTGGTTTTGTAAACGTAGAGTCAAAATATATATTCCTTGCCATTAACCACTCAATCATTTCAGCTTTTCTTGTTCCAGAAGTTGGGTCTTTTTCGACCTTTACATTGTGATACGATGCATTGTCCAGCACCAAAACACTTCTAGGTGGAAGATTGGGGACCAACTGTTTTGTCACCCATGTTAAAAAATTGGTAGCATTCATATCATCATGATAATCTCCTGATTTTGTACCTTTAAGAAAAAAAAAACAGAATTTACTAATGCCCTAGTTTTAAAACAATATCTTAAAATACCTGATCGAAACATGAGTAATCCGTTATCTATAAACCCCATTTTACCACCAGCGTGCACCATAATTAAACGGCTGCCCTTGGAGATAGGTTTCTTTAATCCTAAGACTGTATCATCTGACCATTCCTTCGGCTGTGTATGGGAACTGTGAATGTATGATTCATCTGTAAATACTATTGGCCTGCTTTCATACAGGTAACCTTGTAGTTGGCGTAGATATTTTATGCGTTTAGCACGTATATCATAGCTTTCCATCAATAATTTCCGTTTATCAGAAGTTTTTTGCCATCTACAAGTACATAAATACATAAATTTGCTGTCGTAAACTGATCTGCTGCATGAGTACATACCTAAATCCCATCTTTTTTAAAACATTTGAGAGTGTGGTTAATCCACCTTCGAAGGGTATGCCATTTTCAAGAATTTTATCATAAATTCCAATAATAAATAAAATAATGCTATTATAAAAACATTAACAGAAAGGAGTTTATATTTTGGTACCTCTTATGGTTGGTCGTCTTCTTTCATGTATATAAAAATTGTGTACAATAGTACGGATAGTTTGTTTTTCTTCAGTACGAAGGGTGCTTTTTGGACTAGGGCGACTTCGTTTTTTGCCAGGACTACTAAAAGAAGTAACCCTTCCTGCATCTACATCCCCAGCTTCCTTGTCAATACTTCTGTATGTACTGTCGGAAATTCCAGTTGCTGCAAGTAACCTCTCTTTGTAGTGAGACAATGGTATCGTTGGAGTATTATTTCCAGCTTCTTCCTTCATAAATTTTAATACGTTGGCAATGATTTCCCTTCCCTGGCTGTGAATTATTTTTCCTTTCACGCCAACTTTCTTTGGTGTTGATAAGCTTGCTTTTGCTTCAGCCATCATAACCTATAATCTGTTCACAAGAGACGCATAATATAATTATATCGCGCTGCTGTATTCAATGCAACTTACCACTCTGACCAAAGTACGCAACGTCTTGTCTTGAAAAAAGACACTTCTTAATATAAATTGGGTAACGGTGGATAATAAATAACACACGAAAAACTCAAACGCACAAACGCTAATTAGAATTGTGACAGTTGCTCGTATGCAGTTTTAGAACCGACGCCACTGAACTTTCGACGATTCCAGCGCCGAAATAGGATATGTCGACATATGTATTTCTTATATTGGGACAACTCTACTTATATACCAACTTAATTTAAATTTCACAGCCCGCTCTAATTTAGAATTTAAATGATCGCGCGGTATTTGTGCCTTACATAATGTTGGACTAGTATCAGATTTTCTCAAATAGTGTATTTAATTGTATCTGTTTGTATATAAATTGTTTCTAAAAAAGCCAATCAGTATTTTATACGGCGGTCATCACTAGTGCTACGTTACAGAGGTGCATGCTCAGTATTTATTGAATTAAAATATAACCTGGCGGTGGCCATTTTGTATCCGACATATTGTTCAACACTTTTAGAACATCGTGTATATTTGACTACTACGTCATCAGGAACCAGGGTGTATATGAATTTAATTCAAGTTTAGAGCGCCCTTTCCAATTTACAGCGCCCTCCAGTTTAGGTACATCTAGAGCACCCTTTCTAATCTCAAAAAAAGAAAGAAAGGAGGTCATTTATAACCCGGAAAATCTAAATTTTCTAACGATTTTCTGTTTTTATAATAATTTTTCTAAAGATATTCCTATTTTTTCTAATGACTGACATTTCTAATCTGGAAAATCTAAAAAGTGGAGGGGGTCATTTCCCGAGATTTCAGAACCGTGACCTTGGATGGAGAGTGGTGATGCAGAACCGGTGAATTACAACTACTCACCACTATTCCCCGTCCGCTGTTCGAGAAGCCAAAAAAGCGAAAGCCTATGATGTAGCCGCTACTGCGTTTTTCAACACTGAAAAACATGACTCATGACTTCACTAACCACCATGCCAGGTTATTTTGTACATATAACAAAAATAACGAACCTTCTCGAGAATTTTCATCCCAAATTGTCGGCATTTTTCTATTTTCTTCTAGAGTAAATATGACGAAACTCGTATTTCTTTTTTCTGCAATTTCCACGCAGGGTTCTTCTTTTCAAACCTCCTGCTTGCCTAGCTTCTTGAAATCCAATGTCTTCAAAAAGATTGAATTTGTTTCTAAACTTTTCAGAATATATTTTCTGTAAGAAATTCGCTGTAGTGTTTTACTACAGATTCTTATTTCGGAAATTCATTTTATAGGTAGTCTTTCATAATATTTGTCAAATTTCGCATTTTGTAATTTTAACCACTATAAATGAACTTGAATCACATCTTGTGAATTGAGATTCCTTGGTGATGACAGGGTTTTTTGGAACGATTTTCGGAAAGATTTCACTAATTTCATTGTTTGTTGTTCTCCACACCTATGAGTTTGAAGTGAAAAAATACTTTTTTGCAAATGAAACCTATTATACTTTGCTTACCAAACTGATGAAAGTATTAAAATGGCAACAACGAAGGTAAATAAGTATTGTTGCGTTTTCGGGGTCCAAATAAACAACTCGTGCAAATATTTTGAAACAGTCTGTATATTTACACACTTAAAACTAATCACAATATTAAAATATAAAATAAATGCATCGCACTTAAAACTACTACAATTTAAATTAACACACGTATTTATTTCTATCACTTCTGTTTATGTCTGTAATATTTATGTATTTCTAGAACTGTAATAACACTGCACCATTCACTATATTTATGTTTATTTTGACCTGTCCGAATATTACTGAATGTGAATTATCCCGGGACCACAGCCGCTTTTATATCAGTATACAAAAAGCCTAGAAATATACCAGAAAATTCTCTCTTTCTTCTCGATGTTTGTAGTAAATACGAGAGAAGATCCAGACTTTTTCTTGCTTACGCCGTACTTGTGTGCTGATGATTTATGACTTGTTTTTGTGGACTTATTTCGTTACATTCCCTCCTTCTTAAGAACTGCGTTTCGTCCCGAAACACGCTATTCCATGTTCTTGTTGTTGGTGGATGACGGAATCTACATTGGGACCCATGGATGCACGCTTACGATTCTCCATTCCAGGCGGTCTAATCCGCAGCCCAGCTTCGGAATTGCCAGCCTTTTTATGTTTTGTTCGAGTGCACGTCCTCGTAGATCAACAAGGGTTTCCCATAATGCATGATAGGTCGGCCTTTCGTTAGAGACTTCCTTTGTGACCAGATAAAAGATAGATCGTCGGGCACGCTTTATCTCCAGAGTTTTAACAACTCTTGGCTTTTGTCAGATCAGTTCATTGACCCCGCCATATCTCCTCTTGAATTCCACGGCAATCCCTTTACGCATACATAGGTCCTGGGCTACACAGTGAGCTAAGGCATAATCACAGGGTACCGTAAAAAGATCCTGTTGCTGCTCCGTGGTAATTCCAAGTACCAGAATATTCTTGCATGAAATTCCCATAAGTTGGCTCTCTATGTTCTCTGATAATGTGTCGCACATCCGTTACTTCGCCGTTGTTATGTCCATGGTATGGGGCCAATCGGTTGAAATTCACCACCCTTGACTTACTATAGGGTGTTCGTCTTATGCGATAAACCAAGTCATTTATTCGCTTTAGTACTTCGCATGGTCCCTCTCAGTGTTGTAGGAGCTTTGTGGATAGGCCTCGGCGACGTTGAGGATTATATAGCCAAACAAGGTCCCCTTCTCGATAACCACCTCTCTCGGCTTGCGCGTCGTAACGGTCTTTCATCCTATCGCTGGCATCCTGAATATGATGGCGTACTCGCTCGTAGGCATCCTCCAACCTCCGTCTAAGTCCGCTGAAGTAGTCTTCTCCAGGCTTACAGCCGAACTTTAGGTCACACGGCAGCCTGAGCTCCCTTCCGAATAACAAATTTGCTGGAGATTGACCGGTAGTCTCGTGGACCGCAGCTCTGTAAGCCATGAGGAACAGGGGTAAATGTTCATCCCAGTTTCTTTGATGGTCTACCCCCACCTTTTACAGGTGTTTGAGCATCGTCCTATTCATGCGTTCCACCATTCCATCCGACTGCGGATGCAGCGGCGTCGTTCGTGTTTTCCTAATGCCCAGAAGATCGCAAATATTCTGGAATAGGGTCGATTCAAAATTCCTTCCTTGATCAGAATGGAGTTCAAAGAGTGCGCCAAACCGACTAACAAATTCCTTCACGAGCACTTCCGCGACTGTTGCGGCTTCTTGGTTAGGCAAGGTATAGTCTTCGACCCATTTAGTGAAATAATCCATTACGACAATTATGTCCCATTGTCAGTCTCAGGAAATGGCCCAACCGCATCTATGGCAATCCTTTCAAACGGGCTTCCTACATTGTACTGCTTCATGGGGGCACGTCGACGTTTTTGAGGTCCATTGCTGGCGGCACAAGTTGCACATTTTCGACACCATTCCTTTACGTCTCGTGTGCAATTCACCCAAAAAATCGTTTGCGCACTTTCTCGAGTGTCTTATGTACGCCGAAGTGTCCTCTGGAGCTGTCAGTATGGAGTTGTTGCAGTACATCAGGTATCCTTTTCTTAGGGATGACCACCTGTATCCTTTGCCCTTCTCCATCTGGGTTCTCCATAACACGCTTAAGTAGGCAATTCTCCACCTTCAGAGAGGACCATTGAGCCCAGTAGGATTTCAGTCCCTCTGAACGAGGAGCTACTTCTTGCCAAGTCGGTCTGTGACCAGTACTTTTCCAAACCATCAATTCGCATACAAAAAGCCTAGAAATATACCAGAAAATTCTCTCTTTCTTCTCGATGTTCGTAGTAAATATGAGAAAAGATCCAGACTTTTTTTGCGTACGCTGTACTTGTGTGCCGATGATTTATGACTTGTTTTTGTGGGCTTATTTCGTTACAGTGTTATTGTTTTTTTATCACCACTGCGATAGAAAGTAATTCATGTAACCACAGTAAAACTAACCCCAGTAGCACCACTTTCCCGACACTTTCAATTTCCTTACCATATTCCAAACAAGTAGATTTCATAACCTAAATAGTAGGCAAACAATTTTGACATGTTTGACGTGTAGAACCTATTTACATTTGATTCAAGTATTCAAGTTATGTATTTCGCTTGTCGGCATTCTAATTTTCCCTACATTAGTTTCATATACCTTTACTTGTTGACTTATATTATATATATTTCGCTTTAAATATCACGCAAAGTACTATTATTAAACGTATTTACGTTATGAAATTATACATGAATGAAAGGCTTCGCAATGAGAGTTATTGTTTTCTGATATTCAACGCAACAATAAATAACTGTTCAATGTGAGCTTTTAAAATTCTATTCCAATGTATAAACCTCATTTTCTGTGTTTCTTGTAAACAAATCTTCCGGTAAGCTATTCCTTCAATTGCATTTACTCAGTATATTGTATCAATAAATGTGTTGATGTTTTCCTCCTCAATGCCTTGTACAACTTCATCGATGTTATATTCTGACAATAAGTATTCGTGAGTTAACTTCTTAGCTTCGACATTTCTTATTATAGGCTGAATTATTATACATCTATAATAACAAATTAGAATTGTTATCTGTGTTTACTTTCGTGTCGTTAGTCTGTTGTTCTTATATATACAGGGTTATGATAAAGTAACGCACAAAATTCATAAAACGTACAAACAGTTTATTTTATTATGCGTCTTTTAACATAAATCAAAAAAATAAAACGTCAAATTTGTCAAAGTTATGACGTCATCAATATTTTTTTTAAATATGAAGCTTGGTTTTTTTTTTACTTTATTTGATAAAGCTTGTTTTTCTGCATTATAAAGAAATAATTGAAGTAGGGGTCACATAAGAAAAAACTGAGAGAGTTAATAAAAAACAAAATAAACTTTATTATAGTAATAACATTTAAATTAACTAAACAGTCCATTAAACCAAAACGATTTCTTACAGGAATTGTTCAAACTGTGTCCCGTTCACTATCTGACATAGGCCAAGACGATGGTAGACCTGATTTACAGAGTCTTCGATCATCTACGGAGTTATACGAGTCATTTCATGTCTAATTCGTTCCATTAAGTCTTCTAAATTGTCTGGTCGGTTAACGTAGACCCGACTTTTTAAATGTCCCCACAGAAAGAAATCAAGGGGGGTGAGATCAGGTGCTAGGTGGCCACTCCACTGGTCCACGTCTTCCAATCCACCTTCCTTCAAACTGGCTATTCAGAAACCTTCGAACATTAAGACCATAATGTGGTGGTGCACCATCTTGTTGGAACCAAATACTGGGATCCAAGTTTTCCCTATTATTTGGATCCGGAAATGCCGCAATTAGATCTGGAAGCACTGCCATACGAAGATGTTCCAAATATCGCTCAGCTGTTAAATTCCCACGAAAGAAATAAGGACCAATAAATTTTCCCCTGACGATTCCTACCCATACATTAATTTTTTGGGGGCGCTGGGTGTGTTTTGTCTGAATCCAGTTGGGATTTTCCCGAGCCCAATAGCGACAATTGTGTCGATTTACTGTACCACTTAAATAAAACGTTGCCTCGTCTGAAAATACTACACTATTAAGCAAATTTGGATTTTCGTCAATGCCTCATGAAGATTTCACAAAATTCCAAACGTCTGTCCGGATCATCTTCTGAGAGTTCGTGAACAAGTTGAACTTTGTATGGGTGCAGTTTTTCTTTTTTTAAAAACTTTACTACAAACGACTGACTAACATCTTATTGTAAGGCAATTTCTGCTGTAGTTGCATGAGGGTTGTCTTCTAATGACAGCAAAATATCTAACTTTGCATCGTCGCTTATTCCCGGTCTTCCAGATTTGGGAGCATCACTTACGCTTCCTGTTTCATTAAATTTTGCAACAATTCTGCTTACTGTGCTTCTAGCAATTGGAGGTCTTTCAAAATGTGTTTCGTTAAATAAAACACATGCTTCTTCATGACTTCGAAGTCTATAGCCGTAACATTCCATCATTAGAATTTCTATCCTTTCTCTTTCCGTTAAAGGAGCCATCATAATAAAATTGGTATGACACTAATTGTAAGACTGACACTGACAAACAGTTGTTTTATTACTAGGTAACTTTAAGTTTTAATTCTTTTAATATTTAGTTTCTTTTCATAAATTCAAAAACTTGTTTATTTTGTTTTTTATTAATGCTCTCAGTTTTTTCTTATGTGACCCCTACTTCAATTATTTCTTTATAATGCAGAAAAACAAGATTTATCAAATAAAGTTAAAAAAAAACAAGCTTCATATTTAAAAAAAATATTGATGACGTCATAACTTTGACAAATTTGACGTTTTATTTTTTTGACTTAGGTATGTTAAAAGACGCGGAATAAAGTAAACTGTTTGACGTGTTTTTGCATTTTTTTCAAAAATGAACATTGTACGTTTTATGAATTTTGTGCGTTACTTTATCATAACCCTGTATTATCCCCTTTTATTGCAGTTTAGATAATTAATTTAAAAACTACATAATATGTCAATCACGTTAATCTGTATACATGTCTGAATCGCCATTATGATAATAATTTCAAATAATGTGAAAACATCAGAGCTACCGCCGAGAGATTCGCTACTTTATATTATTTATACTTTTATGTAACTAAGGGCAATATAAGTTCCTACTAGTTGATTTATAATAATGTGATGCATTTAATGCATTGTTTTGCCGTATAATTGCTGTATTTACTTGATTTACTTATTGGCCATTTGTATTTAAGCGAATTTGATGTTTTACAATTTCTGCCCCTGTTTCAATTCAACACTGTTGCCAAATTTGACATTATAATCCTATGAGCACAGTTTTAAAATAAATTTGAAAATTATCGTTATAAACTAATGAATTTTAACAAAGTACAATTTAAAATTACACTTTATTATTAATGCTATTTCATCACATTGGCAATTTTACAGTTGCATATAAACATGATTTTATTATTATAAAATTATGTTTATTTTATATATTAAATTAGGCACGACTCTGGCGGCAGAACAAATGAAGGCAGACGTTTCAGAGTTGCCGATTTATAGCACAAAGATTTTAAAATTGCAATTACAGACACCCGCTATAATATAACAAGTGCTGTGAATAATGCAGACCATATTTGCCTTTTTGAATACGAGATGCTACAGTGACAAAAATAATTACGAGCACAAAGCGCCAGTAATTATTTTTCAGAAACGGCAGAATGAGTTATGAACGAATGACATATTTAAGCAAAATTCACAGCAGGAGTTTTATTTGGAGAACTATTTTTTATAACAATCTTAACACATTGTGATAAGTTCAATTTCATCAAGTTTTCTAATGCATTTGGAGTAATTTAATAAATTATTCTTTTTGTTAAGATTGATTTGAATACAATTCGGTAAGAAGTTGTATCTTCAACTTTGAACAACCCCTATGGATGCTCGAGGTCAAACTGGGAACAGTTTGTCAAATTTTGTGAAATGCAAAATTTTAGTTTTATTTGATGTTTATTTGACATAAATATTCTGTTCTTTATCATTTGTTGTAAATATTGTCGCTGATATATGATACTGCATAAACCAGAATGCTTTTACAATAAATGTCAAATTGAATTGTCGAAACAATAGTTGTTGACAGCTTTATACAAATAAGAGACATACATAATAGATAATGTTAAGCGATCATTTTAATTTAGGAAGAGTAATAGAAACGATCAATAATAATTGAAATAAATTTCATATTAAAATTATGTGCCCTAATTTATCTTGCTGTCCTTCAATCCCCTACCATTAAGGATTGACAAAAGTACAAACGGGTCAATCAACGTATTGAGATACGGTGGCATTGATATTAACTTTAAAAATATTTCCAAAACGACCTTACTACGTTTCAGGAAAACTATCTGTGATTGGCAAGTTTAACAGAAACGTATGCATATATAGTACGAGCCTGAATAAAAGCTAGAAATAATGTCAAATTAAATTAATTCCAGACCAAGGATTTTTTCCTATTTCGGCTGTCCTAATAACAAACTGGTCAGGGATTCTATACATTTTTTATTTTTATACGAATTAGATATCTTTATAATTATCATCTTTTAGAATTGCAACATAATTTATTATACGTACGAAAAGGACATTTTTCGAAATAACGATTAAGACACTTTTGCGAGCACTGCTTCAGCTTTAATATTTTAATTTAGCAAAATACGATTTTTTTATAAATAACACCTGAAAAGAATTTCTAGTTTGTGCTTTTATCCAAATATATGTAATGTACATAATAATATGTATAAATACGTAAAAGATTAACTATTCGTATACGCTCTCTATTTACTTGATAGATTTGTGTGACATTTTTCTCCAGCCTTGCACAATTATTTCCTTACGTTTTTTCGACTTTACCTAGGTTCATTTCATTTGCGATTCAAATTAACAAAAATCCTGTCCAATCGACATATAATACTTTGCTGTGTTTCTTTTATTATTCTAATTCTAATTCGGAATCTCGATTGACTCTCGTAATATATCTGTTTTCCTTGCTACGCAATACAGAGAAACTCTAGGTATGTTAGTTTTAGGTATTGTTGTATGTTTGTGATTGGCTGTTTTGGGCTCACATTCATTTTTGTTGACATACTTACCTAGGTTCAGTCTATACTGTCTGCTTTAATGCTGCATGCTGCATTATTTTGCACGCTTATCAGCTATCTATGCTCCCTAGAAGCATGCAGAATGCATTGTTTTAGAAGCTTTTACTTTTGAAAAATGTCTTTATTAAATAAGGATTGGATCGTAAGTCATAAATTATAATTATAAATACTTGACTTTTAAACTGAATTTCAAGAAATTGCAGAAAAATATTTTTAATTGTTTTATCGAAATATTTTATTCAATATTATTTCATTAAACTGAATACAGTAATCTGTAATATGTACCTTAGTCATAGAACTAACATGTACTACTACTCAGGTATATAAATAATATATGTGTAGGTACATAATTTTTTAAAAAATTTTAATTATATAAGGTTGTAAAATGGGATAAATTACAAATACTTGATCAAACAACAAATTCAAGGCTAGAAATAGTCCGTTTTTAAATTTTGTTAGAAATTGTAGATTAATTAAGATACAAACAGGTACGTGTTTCTTCAAAAAAATATTGTGAGAATTACGCAGTTATGAATAATTGCAATAATTTGTTCATATTTTCTCTTTTGGCGAAGTCTCCAAGGAATATAGTGTTTTAAAGTTATGATTTTATTTTTATTCTATTTTCATTATTAACATTCAAATATTAAATTGGTAAAATGTCATTTTATTATTATTTATTTGTTTTATTGATATTAAGGAAACTAATTAAGTAGCCATAGAAATGCTAAAAGTGACATCAGATTGAAGGCATCGAAATTAATTTTTATACTACACTTACACTAATGCCCGTTTGCACCGCTTTGTTAAGTCGAGATTAATTCTTAACTCGGACTTAAAGTCTTGCACCGCTTACTAAGTCTGACTTAAATTACTTTAAGTGAGGATTAACTTAAGTCTAGATATTTCCGGACTTAAAGCAAGATAAACCTATATTTGTTTCTGAAAAATGATTGGCATCGATTGCAACTAGTTTTGAAACCCGATCGTGTTAAAATGAATGTTGAATGGGACGATTTATTCGAAGATGACTTTCATATTTTGGAAATTGTAGATTTTGGCTTTCCAAGACGTATCATCTATGATAGAAGGATGATTTTAATAATTTAGATGATCTTTTGTTTTTTCGCCGATATAGACTGACTAAGCCAACGGTATTCAATTTATTGGCACAATTAGAAAATGATTTAGAGTTTACAAACGATATGTAAATAGAATAATAGGCAATTGTTTATTTAGATAAAAGAACTTTCATTCTGTTTTAGAAATCAATGCGTCTCCCCAATAACACAACTTCTAACATGGCTTTGGTTTTATGCAACCGGCAGTTACAACTAGCCACAAGCCACACAACTAGCAAAGAATATTACGTAAGGTAATATTCTTTGCAACTACTACATAAATGCAATGCATGTAAAAATAAAGTTTTACTAAATTTGGACATAGTTGCCATATCGATTCTAGTTTTATAGTAATCCGTGCTTAACTCTTACGATGCAAACCACCGACACTTAAGACGAGCTTAAATAATAAGTCGGGCTTAACTAAGTCAGACTTAACATGAGAAACGGTGCAAACGGGCATAAATGTTCAAAGTGATGAGTCATCACCGATGACCCTGTATATCTAACGAAAACGATTGCTAATAGTCATTCTTACATTTTGCATAGTGTAATCAAGTTCTTGTCAAATTATTTGCTTGAGATTTCTAAGCTATTAGTTCAATTTGTATACACATCATGTTTCAGTACTCTCATAGAAAGAATTTTAATGATCTTAAATCGGGAGATCTAGTCGACGATTTATATTGGACTTTTTCATATTCATCTTTCTGAGAAAACTGGGTATATTTAGTATGACACATTCACCGCGCAACGAAATATAACGCAATTAATGCAGACAATTCGAAGTATAAAAATTAAAGGTAAAGGGTGTCCAGCCCAATTGTTTGTAGAAAAGAATGGGCCTAGAATTCTGTCACTAATGATTCGTGTCTACTGACCACTCTATTTACAGAAAGTCTTTATCCGAAAATGAAACACTCTGGAAAAGTATTGGATCGTGAATGTCCATAATTGGTTTATGGATTACTTGCCTATGACCACAATCATATTTTACCAACTCTTGAATCAATTGCAGCTTATATTGGGAACATTTTTGAACTTTCAAAAATGTAATAATTAAAATTCTGCATTCTGCTTACACCAGTAGAAATTGGATTGTTTTCAATTCTAGTAACTCATCAAGGTGTGCACTTAATGTCGCTGTACGTCCAATTTCAGGAAGACTTTACAACGCAATATCCCCGAAATTGGACGTCTACTTAGTATACATTTTTTTAAGAAATGATCCATCTACCTGTGGCTATGGCAGCATAGCCAACGGTCATTAGCTTTGTTCGTAGAGAAAACACGAACTAATCAGAGCCAATCAAATATTGTGAAATCTGTCAGAGACTAGTTTTGAATTTCTCTTCACCAATCAAATCGCCACTGACTAGTTTGTGATTCCTCGAAGCTATTAATACTTCAACTACCTATCTGTTTCTGGATCGAATGTACTATTTTTATTAATTATAGAAAAAGAAAAATATCTTATTACGATATTTATTAATTGTTTGATACACTTATTCGGGTTTATGAATAAAGTTAAAATAGTTTTCGTTTATACGAACACAAATTTCCACTGTTAATTGACAGTTGTGTTATTGCAAATATTCTCTTCATGATTAAATATTTCCTGTGTTTGTTTAATATTGATATCTGATTTGTTACTTAATATTTCTTTTCATAAAATACATATTAATTTCAATCTAATTTATCTGGTGGAGTGAATTGCCTTATGACCTTTAATACCCGACTTTTCTCAATTTTGTCATTGAATGTAACTTTGTGTGCGTGAGTGTCATCTTCTTGTTGTTAAAATTTGTGTGCAAGTGTTTGGTTTTGTCATGTCTGCATGGCGTTTTGATTTGTCATTTGAAATGACGTTTTGGTTTGAGGTGTTGTCGGGGTATAAAGTTCCCTTCCCCTCTAGTGTGTTGTAGTTTTTAGCTACTTTGTGCCACTCACTTGTTACTTATGATTGTAGCTTAGCTACTGGTTTTGCTTTGTGATGACGCTCGAATGCGAAAATTTAATATTAGCTTTTTTTTCGAAAAATTCATTTGAACTTTTGTACAATGCCCGTACTATCTAGTCAGTCTGGGGGTGGCCCAGGACAAACTATCCCGATCTAGATTTCGTAATTTCATGTTCATCACCTGAAATTTGTTTACTTCTTTTCAAGAGCGTGGATTGTCATATTAGCATGACGTTTTTTTTGGTGTTTTAGTTTTGTCATTTTAGATGACTATTTTGGTGGAGGTGCTGCCGGGGTATGAAGTCCCTACCCCTCCAATTTTGTTTCGTAGTAAAGCTGCGTGTGCCACCGGCTTGATTCTTTGTTGTTAATATTGTTGTTGACAAATGAACTGCCTGAGTCAGGTGATGACTGAATTCAATACCGATTATGACCTTATTTTCTCTCACCGATTGCGTCTTTCGGCCCCCATCCCCTTCAAAATTATTCACCGTGAGCTTCTTGTAAACCCGGGCGTCGCTGCACCATAATTGTGTGGTTGCAGACGATTAATGTCGAAATTTCGACTAACGATTCCACTGCGGGAGAGCGGTGTCAAGCCCGTGGGGAGGATCCATCCACTCACATTCTAACAAAGTCTTGGCCCTTTTTTGTTGCCCGACACCGCCGTTAATTGAATTTTTTTTTGTGCTTTCGTCTTCATAGGTCGGTTTTAAATCTAACTGACGAAGACCAACTTTACTTAGTTTTAAGGAATTTCAGGTGGGAGTTGGATTATTTGTTCTCTTTTGTCAAAATTTATTGAACCTTTTCGGCCTAAATGATGAACTATTGTTGTAGTGGATTGCCTACATTTTAATATAACCTTGTATTAAAATTTATTTAACGCCTTTTGGATATTTCTATTAACTCTCATTGTGGCATGGTCCGCATTTGATGATTTCTATTCAGGTTCACCTGTTTTAATTTTCTTTTGTGATGTGTAGTGTCTGTTTGTGTGTGGTTGTGTGTTTGTGTACCGATCCAGATCCATACCCAGCGTCTTGCCTCGGGTCCTGCACCTAAATTAACCTCTTTAGTGTGTATTTCATGTTGGTCTTCTTTCAATTCTTTGTCTTGATCGGAAATTTACTGAAGTAAATTCCCTGTGGCTACGTAGAAGGATATGAATTGATATTTTTAAAATTTAATTAACTATGTATTATTGATGCGCTAAAAGCGCGCAACAGTATAGGTATATGAAATTTCAATTTTATAAATATGGTATGTGAGTTTACGTGAAGGTTTGCAGAAAAATATAGTAATTTGGCAACTAATATCTTGAAAATTTTAATGAGTTTGTAATAGTTGAACTTTAAGACTTGTTCTCTCTCCCGTTTAAATGTAACATATCCAAAATCTTATACAGTTGGAAACGAAAGTGTTCTATCAATATCAATAATAAAAATATGGGACGCATTAAAATATAAATATAAGAATCTAAAAATATTCCCTATCTCGCGTATTAGTTGGAACCTTTATTCAAGAAAATAATATTAACTAAATTAACGAGTTACTTAATTTTCACACGCACATCTAATAATATACGTAGTTTGTCATTAATTTCCTGTGTAATGCGGTTGTGCACTTTTAATTCACATTGCACGATGTTTTAGTAGAGTAGGGTAATATACAGGCTGTCCAGAAACTCTCCTGACAAACGAAGACCGGAGATTCCTCAGATAATTTTAAGACAATTTAACCCAATTCACCCTAGTCCGAAAATACTTCCTAAGGGAGCTAGAGCTCTTTGAAGATGGCGCCTTGTAATTAGTTCTTTTTTAATATCTCCCGAACGCTTCTATTTAGAAAAACAAAAACTTGTATGCTTATTTATCCTCCAGAGATGAATCGATTCCATCAATTGCGAATTTCTAGTACCGGTCATAGGCGTCCGTTTTGGGTAGGTAAACGGTTATTTTAACGCATAACTTTTTTGTCTTTAACTTTTAAGCATTTGTGACACTAGATTATTAAATTTTCGGGTATTCTAGTACTAAAAGGTACTCTAACTTTAAGTCGGTAGGATACACCGTTTTCTAGAAAAATCGATTTGAAAATTTTTCGTCACTTCATCTTTCGTCATTTCAACTTTGCGAACTGACAACAATTTGACAATTAAAAACGTAGGTTTTATTTCTGTTGGCAGTTCAGAGCGAACGAGTGCAAAAAATAATAAATTGAATTTTAATGACGAAAAAACGAAAAATTTTGAAATCGATTTTTCTAGAAAACGGTGTATCCTACCGACTTAAAGTAAGAGTACCTTTTAGTACTAGAATACCTGAAAATTTAATAATCTAGTGTCACAAATGCTTAAAAGTTAAAGACAAAAAAGTTATGCGTTAAAATAACCGTTTACCTACCCAAAACGGACGCCTATGACCTTAGGAAGCATTTTCGGACTAGGGTGAATTGCGTTAAATTGTCTTAAAATTATCTGAGGAATCTCCGGTCTTCGTTTGTCAGGAGAGTTTCTGGACACCCTGTTTAAGACATTAGTATGTAAGCAACAATAAAATCAGGAGTTGAAAGTATCCAAAACGGAATATCGTATGTTGAAGTTTCTAATAAAGTTATAGACGTAGAATACAAAATTTCCAGGGCGGGTATTCGTATTCAGTCTGATATTGAGAACTATTATAGCTGGAGATGACAAAGTATTACATCATTTACCATGATCCGTTAATAAAAATCAGACTAGAGAGTGATGAGGACCTACTGAATTTTATCCAGTAGGAGGGTCTTCTCTAAAAATGTAACGCTCATCTTTAGATACTGTGGTGATGCATTTTATATAGGTAGTATAAATGAACTATACTACTTACTACAAAGATTGTGAAATTATTTTCGTGAAAAACACGGAGGGAAATGAACCAAATGTAAGTCAACATTGTACCTTTCAATATTATAGTTTGAGGATATTCCAGTTGTTGAAAATTGTCCAAAATTAGCTGCCGTGATTATTTTTGTATTTACCTAATGCAAACCAAAAAAAGAAATTTTCAATACAAAAACTAGAATCAAGAAGTTCTAGTAGTCATTTTGAAAGAAAGTAATATATTTATTGATTATGTTGAACATTAAAGAAAATGTGTTATCGCAGTTCTTTCAAGGTTAAGTTGATAATATATGATGCTTAGAATTAAGTACAACTAGAATCAAATTATTGACAAAGTAGTAGAAACAATTTCTATATTAATAATTTTTTCAGGATTTACCAAATTAATTAATCGAGTTGTTGCTTCAATATTTTCTATTTTAGTTAATTTTATTACTGATTGGTATAACCAAAATTTGTATGTTGTAATTTATTCCATTACCATAATTATAATGTCATTATTCGTAATACACAGCATTACGTACCTACATATTTTGCGGATTCTACATTAAGTGTCATCAAGATATTACAGATTTATTTCAATTTAGATTGAATTTAAATTACTTTTATATAGAATATGTAGATATATGTAGACATTTTATTCAATATTAGACATACATGCAAACATTATATTAATTGTAGATATAAAATAATATACCCCCAAATTGCACGAACGTCTTTCGGAACAAATGTGTTCCAAATAGCATGAAAAAAGTATTAGATATTATGGAAAATACAATGACTGTAATTGATTATTAGACCGTCTCTTTTTTAATACAAAAAGATAGTTTTAGAGCAAATAAAATAACAGTCCAATAATAAATTACATTTTATGTAAATTATCCTCAACAGATGTCCAAAAAATGTAAGCATGTGTGTTTCAAAAAATCACTTACTAATAGTAAGTGAAAGTGCAACTTAAGTTAATTTCATTATGTTTTCTTGTACCACTATTAAATTTTTGAAAAAGTCTTGTTGATTCGGCAAGCCAAAAATCACAAATTCACGTTCTGCTTTGTCATCAACTTTTTTCAAAAACAAAGTTCTTTAAATTGTCAGTCAGTGTTACTACTTTAATTATAGGAACGTTGACAAAATTCTCTTTGAAATATTGAAATATTTGGTCAGGAGGAAAGATACACAATTTTGAAGATACTATATAAGGTATTAACAAAAAAAAAAAGTGTGAAACAAAATATTTTGCGACATGTTACTCATATTCACTTATAATTTTTTACCAAAATATTATTAAAAATTGCTCACAAACTATCCCACAAAAACTACATATTTACATTCATCTTTAGAATTGACAATACGCCAACAAGAAAATGATATTACACCATTTCAACACCCTAATGGGAGCACGGAGAATATGGACACAAGAACATCAAAATTGGATTGTTGAAGACTGCATCGAATCCGCATTTCCATATTTAGTACGCAGACAGGAAAATGGAAGGGAATATTCCGGAAGATATCATAAGCGGATGCCATATCAAGACATAGTTTATTGATATTGTGTAAGATTAGCGTATGGTTGAATTGCTCTCTGTCTTATACAAGGTGTGTATAAATTGGCGGACCCACTACACGCGGCGATGTTCTTCGTTAATTTCGGAGTCCAAAATCCTAATACGAAAATGTTGTACCATGCTCCATATCTTTGCACGAGGTTCCTAAAGTTCGGACTTTCAGTCTTGAAATAAGCATTATTACTTGATATTTGTTGACAGAAAGAGCTACAATTTAGAAGAAAGAAGAATTGTTGTTATTATCCTTTCGTTAAAGTTTTCTTTTTGATTTTAAAGTTTGTTTTTAATATTTGTTTATTAAGTTATTTTGACGAAAAACACATCTGACCACGTTGTAAAACAATAAGTAGGCAGCCTAATGTTGTTCTAGTTAAATACATTACTACTGTCAAATTTTGACAATTTGTAATCTACCTATTTCATTCGACTTGCTTATTTTTCGTGTTTATTTGTATAGTTTTAATCATTTTTCGGGTTTTCGTGTTTACTAGTTGTTCTGTTTGTTTATTATGAATTTTACGTTCAACGAATATGCCGATATGTACATGACATACGGTTTCTGTCGTGGAAATGCTAGCATGGCAGGGCAGGAATATCGAGTGCGTTTTCCAAATCGGAGGCATCCAAGTAAAAATGTATTTCGAAGGCTGGACCAACGACTTCGTGAAATAGGTTCGTTTATTCCAAGAAATGCGAACGCAGGTCGACCAAGGCAAAGGCGTACCGTGCAACTAGAAGAGCAAGTTCTAGCCACAATACAGGAAGATCCCTCTGCGAGTACCCGTCAATTAGCTTCTACACTAAATATTCCCAGTAATAAGACTGTTCATTTGGTTCTACGAGAAAACTTGCTTCATCCATACCATGTTTCTAAAGTTCAGCCTCTTTACGGAAATGATAACTTATTTCGAATCAATTATTGCAATACACTCTTAAAAATTCAGGAAGAAGGTGACTTTTTAAGACGTATTCTTTGGAGTGATGAGTGCATGTTTACCAGAGATAGTGTGTTTAATACTCATAATTTTCATCATTGGGCAGATGAAAATCCACATGAATTTCGCGAATACGGTCACCAAAGAAGGTTTTCTGTTAACGTTTGGCTGGGTATAATAAACCACAGCATAGTTGGACCAATTTACTTACCAAAATAGATGCCGGTGAATATTTAAATGTTTTAGAACAAGTTATTGATGAGATACCGCTGAACGTACGCCGTAATATGATTTACATGCATGATGGAGCTCCTGCGCACTTTGCTCGTAATATAAGAGACTGGTTGACTAAACACTTCCCAGACAGATGGATTGGTCGTGGCGGCCCCCTTTTGTGGCCTGCGAGATCCCCCGATCTCAATCCATTAGATTTTTTGTTTGGGGTTTCATTAAAGGTAAAGTTTACGCTACACCTCCACAGGACGCTGACGAAGTTAGAGCCCGAATTGAAGCCGCAGTATTAGAAATCACACCAGAAAGACTTGAGCGAATAGTACAAACTATACCACAAAGATTGCAGCTATGTCTACAAACTGATGGATTTCAATTCCAACAATTATGTAGGTAATAATTACATTGATTTCTATCAAGATGTACAAAAATTAGTCAATATTATCGAAAAAATTTTAAACTTTGTAATATTTGCGTAATAAATATGTAATCTAAGGAACCAATTTTATTTCGTTTGTTTCTTTTTTAAATTTAAAATGTAAGGTTCACATGACGACGTGTAAAAATGTTCCGAAGATTATAACTACCACATGCGTGTTCAATGTTGCCAAGTGTATGTTTCTTTCAAATTCATTCTGAAGACAAAGGAAGCCTGATACATCGTTTTTGGATTAGGACTTTTAACTCAAAATTTGACCAAGAATGTCGCCACGTGTAGTGGGTCCGCCAATTTATACACACCTTGTATATGGCCAAGCTTTAAATCGCCCAGATATATTAGGGTGGGATTTTTGAACTGATAGTGTTTCCTTATGCATCAATAGGAGGAGGCATGACCACCAATGTCCAATGTACAGTTCGATTAATTCTAATGATATTGAAAAAATAAAGTAAACTCTATGCTCACCTCAATACAATCCTATCGAAAATGCATAAGGGACGATGTGTACTAACTGGAGAGATATCACCACATCGAATTCAACCACTTGAAATTTCCCGTCGAAAATAATAGGCAAGAACTTCTGAAGAACTAACGAACAATATTATCCACTTTATACCAAAAATAGTGATGTTCTAATATGCGCCGAATATACTTATCCTAATTCAACATTTGCCCAATAATTATTCATTATTCATATAATTTGTTGCTTGTATTAGCTTATTTGCAACCTAAATTGATAACCGTTTGCATTGTAACTTATGAATATGACTTTTTTGTTAAAATATCTTTTATGCAAACAGAAACCTACAAGATTGGACGCAAAGATTGCCGCCATACCTTGTATGGGTACTATTGGTTTCATCCAAATTTGAAAATGTGTCACTTAATGAATAAATTTTGAATTCTGGGAATTCTTATAAGATGAAAAAACATGGAAATATTTTGATTGTAAACAAAAAGAATGAACTTTTTTTTGGAAAATGGTAATGACAAAGCTACTATTTATTACTGTATTATTAATACAAGAAAACAGTAATTAATTGTTTACTTTGTACTGTCTTTCTCAGCACCCTTAATACTAACATATGCCTTTATATTTTACAGGATTGGTTCTCGCGCCAACAGCTGGTGATAATGGTGCTGTTCGTAAACATTTCTCTGGCCATCATGTTCTACAAGATACTGACATAGTATAGGTTGTGCGTCACGAGACGCCATTTTCCATGCCCGAGAACGTACCAAAAGGGAAACAAGAGTTATTTTCTTTTACGAACGAACATTAAAAATAAGCAAATGGGACATATTTTTACACGAGGACAATTTAGCTTGTCTTTTTACAAATGTCGACTTATACATATTTATTTATATAGCGTGGTTATATATTGTTGAAATGCTGTGTTTTTGGGAACACTTTTGCTGTTGGAGTTTTCAAATTTTATCTTTTATGGGTTTTAGCATCGATTTGGATCTTGTTCCATTACGAGCACTAATAACGAGCCAACTTAAACTGTAATTCCATTAGTAAGAAATGTCTTTTTCTAATTACATTGCCTATGTAAGCATATTACATTTTGTACTCTATATAAATGATTAAGGGAAATGGGACAGGGTCGAAACCGATGTAATATTCATTTACATTTGAACCTGTTGATAAGTCATTATAGGAGAAGTAATTTTAGTTCTTTAGCTTATGAGAGTTGATACGCATATGAATTTTACATATGAAAGATATCATACTACGAATTATTTATTAACGTTGTTTTATGCGAAATGCGGCACATCTCTCCCTAGAGTGTAACATGGCTGTAGTTTCATGCTATGCAATCTTATAACTTATTTATTGTAGTTGACCTAAATTCCATAAATATATCATTTTATATCATAAAATACATTACTTCAAATTTGAAAGGAAATTTATACGTAATGTATGTGGTACGTGAATAATTACTGCTTTAAACTAAGAAAAAATATCATTTTTGAAGTGTAAATATTTTATACTAATTAATACTTCTATCAAAACACAACGTAAAATCGAAATTTCAAAAAGATTTCCCCAAACTCAAAACTACGTCAGTAACAAACAATTTAAATGGTAAGTGTTATATCTCTTTACATACATTTACAACAATTAAAATGAACAATTAAGTCAAATATTTTGTAGATTTTATATGCAAATTTGAAACTTCTTTACTCTTATTAAGTCTATTTTTTTCATATATTATCTGACTATGAGGAAAGGTGTCATTCATATTTTATATATTTGAGAATTTATTATAAAACGAAGCAAATATACGAGAATAGATTCAATATGAATACGTATTAGTTATTCCTTATTTTGAAAGAAACAACTTCGTTTCTTTCTCATTTCTCACGTTTCTCGACATCTACTGCAAAATATTTCTGGAGGAATTAATCGCTGTATATTTAAAAATGTAGTCTCCCTATGTACTTTCATTCTTCAAAATCTAGGCTACTTATTTCGAAATCGCCGTAATCCAACCGCCACACCGTGAGCAATTTCTGATAAATTCAAAAATAATGGTTTCACTAGTAAACCGTAATCGTGCTTTAGTCATTTTATTTGTTAGTACCAGGATTTTACCACGTTCCATCAACATATTTACTAATTAACTCATCGAGATGGGATATTCGACTGGAGTTTACTTGTTTTCAGTCAAACCCTCGCACAAACTCCTAGTGTAACTTGTCAACAAACATATGAATGGAGAAACACTTTTTTCTAACAATATCTATTAATTATGAATTGCGGGCACAATATATAAACATTTTCTTCACCGGGTTATTATTACGGTCTATACATAATAGTCCGGTCAATTTAGACAATTAAAATAACAAAAAGTCACATGAATCTTCCTCTGTTGTATTCAATTGGACATTTGAGCAAGACTGACCTTGGCAATTGGTACACGCTGGAGAACACTGTAACCCTACTTTTCTACAGCCGCATTTGGCACTACAACCTTTCTTGCAATTGCAAAAAATAGTGTTAAGAAGAACTTTTTCTGGAGCAGGGAGGAGTAAAGTTTGAATCGGTTCCAAAGTATTATTTATTAATTTCCAACCCCAGTCTTCAGGGTTCAATTGATTGCTTTGCCATATCTGAACTTGATAGTATACTCGATGCAAGTGTTGAATAGCAGATGCCGATGTTGGAGGAAGACAAGATAGTTGTACTTGTTTCTTGTTTCGTGTATTTTTGACAAAGGTTAAGTATCTGTATTTATCATTGCAATCTATTTTTTTGGAGCTCCATAAACAGCAAGAAGAAAGCGAATTCCTTTCGTAATTATTGTTTGAGGTGAAGTATCAATTTCCGTAAATACTTTCGCGCAGTCAATTAAATCTTTTTTTTCAAATAATTTTAATACTGAAGTTTTGCCCCTTCTGTACATTGCTGATGTAGTATCACAACCGGTTATCGCGTGTAAAAATAAAATATAGTTTGGCATTTTGGATAAGCCGATAAACTTTTTGAAGAATATATTTCTGTTCGCTGTTGAGCCTTTCCAGGTTTCAGAAAGTAAATAATTTTATCAATTGGAGTCCTTGCAGTATGTAGTACCAACAAATCAACATCTTCACCCACTACAATTGTTGTGTTTGTTGCATTAAATTTTTCTATTGCTGTTTCAATTATGAGAACATCTGCGTCATTCTGAGCTTGTTTAACTTCAATATTTTCAACTGTCAATTTGTCACTTAACATGGAAATGAAACGAGATTTATTATTAATGTTAGCGAGAGATTGTTGTTGGTTTGGTGGAACTGTCATAAATTCAACAAAAATCATGTCGGAACTAGAGGATGTTTTAGTAGTTCGACGACGTTGTTCTGCAGCTTTAATATTCTTTGTTGTGTCACTATAGCCATCAAATACTACCGTCACTGTATGACCATAATGTCTACGTAAATACTGAACATATTTTTCAAAAATAACGTTGAAGGTTTCTTCTCGATCCCACACAACGTGATGTAGTAGATATCCTCCATCGATAATGTAAGCAGCATTAGTACAATCAACCTCAGCATTGACTGATTGAAAGCAATCGTAAATGGCTGACTTTGCTGTTTTACGCATTCCAGCCGCATGGAAGAGCGATAACGGGTAAGGAGCTAATTCATACGCGAAAAATTGTTCAAACTGACTCGTACAATTACGATATCTCAGGAACGGTGATACGTAGAGAAAAAATCATAAGGACCATTTTTGTAGATAATTTTGAGATCTACAGCAATGGTCTGAAGTATTTCTTTGATAAAACTAACTGTTTTCGAGAAAAACCCAAAAAACCTGAAATTTTGACCTTTGACCCCGAATAACTTTCTTAGCACACATGGGATTGATGGGGATTTTTAAAGTTTTATTTTTAATGGTAAACCCAAGGTCTCCACCAAAATTTGGCTGTGTGGGAATTTTTGTTATTTGATCACTATTTTTATGCCTAAATTGACCGGACTATAAGTATACTATACCATTACCAAAGTCGAGCATAGCGTTTCATTAATAGAGTATTATAGACGGATGAATTGATAAGATACTATAGAATTCAAATTGTAATCACTAGGGAAAAAATTGAAGCACACGATAAATTTTCATAGATATCCAGAGCGTCCCACTGTCATTTGATTCATACTAGCAACGTGAAGAATTGCAACTTACATCACTATCATTCACTATTTTATTATGAACATATAACTTTCATAATTTTGCTCGTTTTCATCCTGTTCATGTGATTTTTCATCTACCTTACCTTCTTATCTTTCATCTTCTATCCACATACTTCTAGCATGTGTATATTTGTTGAAATTCAGTTATGTGAAATCTATATTATTCATTTCTATATGTTTGTAGGGCGATTTTTTCTACATACAGGGTGAACCACTTAAAGCTCCCAGGTCAAATATCTCGGAAACGGATAAAGATATTTGAATTTTGTAAAAAGTAGTTACTAAAGAATGTGATCGACTCTAGTTTGCTCTCACAATTGTGTTTTATTATGTGAAGATATAGATGGCGCTGCGATGAAAAGAATTTTTTTGATCGCCACAATCCTCATTTGTTTTTTATTTGAAAGAGTATTAAAATTAATGTAAATTTTATTATTTGTGTTAGTTTCCAAAATTTAACGGTTTTATAGATATTCGTGTTTAAAGAAAGTAAAGAGTAATTTTAAAGTTTTGTCTTTATTTTGTTTAAATAATTAATTTGTAGGGGAAAATAGCAGTAAACATATTCACAATTCTTGCTATTATAGTTACTTCACAATTTAAATTTTATAGTTTGTAGTTCCTTTTTATAAATTTCACTTCATAGGCACCCATAGGCATGTAAGCAGAAAAGCATTCAGGTCTGTGTTATATGGATGTATGCTTGCTTTGATTATTTAGGAAATATTTTGACATTAGCACTGTAATGTTAGCGGAAAACAACAACTTTATGAATCAGATCATGTGGAGTAACGAATGTCGTTTTCACAACAATGGTACTTAAACATAATGCTTGATATTGGTCAGAAGATAATCCTAGGTGGATAAGGCAAACAAGAAATAAAACAGTTTTTGGCGTTAACGTGTGGAATGTTAACGGATATATCTTTAGCCCCCACTTTTATCATGAAACATTAACTAGTGTGCGCTACTTACATTTCCTGCAAAATGAGTTACCACTACTTTTGGAAGATGTTATGGAGCTGCGAAATAAATGTGGTT
This sequence comes from Amphimallon solstitiale, assembly GCA_963170755.1. Classification (NCBI taxonomy): domain Eukaryota; kingdom Metazoa; phylum Arthropoda; class Insecta; order Coleoptera; family Scarabaeidae; genus Amphimallon; species Amphimallon solstitiale. The sequence goes on from OY720679.1 coordinate 17,110,252, forward strand.
ATATCAAACTGCTAATAATGTCAACATAGTTACTGACAATTTTAATCAAACGTTCCCACGTCGTTGGATTGTTCCTAATGGAGTCCTTAGGTGGGCGGCTCGTTCGCCGGATCTAACCCCGTTAGATTTGTTTCTTGTGGGTTTACTTGAAAGCTGAAGTTTACAAGGAACCCATAACAGATATGGGCGACCTTTATAAAAAGATTATGCAAGTGTTCAAAAAATTAGTAGAAATACATTGTTAAATGCTTGCGGAAGAGAACTAATAAGGCGATATACGTTATGTAGCAATCAGGAAGGCAACAATTTTGAACATCTTTGTTAGTTATATTTGATCCTTTTAAATATTTAAACAAAATAAAGACAACACGTTAAATTTACTTTTACTTTCTTTAAACACGAATATCTATAAAACCGTTAAATTTTGGAAACTAACACAAATAATAAAATTTACATTAATTTTAATACTCTTTCAAATAAGAAACAAATGAAGATTGTGGCGATCAAAATAATTCTTTTCATCGCAGCGCCATCCATATCTTCATATAATAAAACACAATTGTGTGAGCAAACTAGAGTCAATCACATTGTTTAGTAACTATTTTTTACAAAATTCAAATATCTTTATCCGTTTCCGAGATATTTGACCTGGGAGTTTTAAGTGGTACACTCTGTATATAGGATTTCGTTTGTACTGAATACCTATCCATATATTTTACCAATGCCATTCTTTTACTCTTACTGTATTGTCATTGATATCATTCAATTAATACAACATTTACTAAATTGAGAGACTTTATATAACACATTTTATGTGCAAAGAAATAATTATCTCTAATGTATTCTTCTTCTTGCATTTCATCTCCCTCTATTCATCTTCATATTATTCTTCTTTTACAGAGTCTTCTTCTTTTTTCAATTTCTTTACCACTTCTTCTTTTTCTTCTCCTTCTTTTTGTGTTCCCCTTTTCTTCCTTTATATTTTCTTCTACATTTCATATTTTTCGTATTCTTATCCTCCTTGTTGTTTTTCTTCTAATTCGTCTTCTTATTTTTTATAGTTTTCTTCTTTTTCTAATTCCCGTGCATTTTCTACATCTGGTTCTTTTACTTTAACCTGTCATACCTTTTGGTGCCGAACTAACTATATTGTCATCGGTAATGCCGGTTCCAAGATTCTGGAAAATTATAAGATCGATTGATGTCTCTAGTTACTGCTTTTTCTTAAATTCTACTAACTTATTATTCATTTATTTTTCGTACAATTTTACTTTTAAGTCAAACTTACTAATGTGTCTAATTATTTTCTAGTTTTCATAAGTATCTAATGTAATATATTATTCTTCTCGTAATTGCTTTATAATTGCTAATAATTCTAGGAAGTGCCTCCGTAGCCGGCGCCGGTTTTACGTACTGTTGACGGTGCCGGTGTTGCGTACTGTTACCGACGTCGGTTTTAAGTATGGTTGCCGGCACCGGAATACCTTATCGCTACCGGCAATTATGTGCATATACCGATAGGTCCAGCTCGGAACGGGCCATAGTCAGCAATGAGTGGCAACACCGAAACCCCCACCGAAACCCCTCTACCCGCAGCAGCTTCAATTGCAGCACATTGCAGTTAAGAATTTAGTAAGACTTAAACCGCGCAAGGATATAGTCGTTTGCATATTCGTTCTGTATGTGTAATTTGCCCATTTGTTTCAGACATAATAAAGTCCAATTTATTATTATTATTGTATTCTTAGCTGCTACGGAAAAGTAATTTTAAGTAATAAAAAGACAATAACGTTTTCTAAAAGATAAAAGTAAAAAAATCAATAATTCTGCAAAGTAAATTCAAATTTTAAGAAAGTCACTTCAATCGTCGAATGCGACAGGAATTGCCTGCAAGATACCACGAAACTATTTGTGCCTTCTCTGCGGTTGTATACACTGACATGATAACTACCTTTACGTATGCACTGCTAAATACGAATGACGGGACATCTGTTGCGCTCGACTATCGGAATTAGGTTGCGCACGCGGAGTGGTATCATACACACGTTGCCACATAGCATTACGTTCCATACGTATATTGTTGCCTATGTATGGCCCGTCGCGGGCTGGACCTATCGGTATGATTGAATCTCACTAGTAGGAGCGAGACATTTTTTTCTTCAATAAATTGAAAATCTTTGCATTTAGTCATACATTCAAGTTGCTGTTGGACCTTTCTAAAGGCAAAATTCGTTAAAATTCTAGAATACAAATCTTCCGCCGAACCTGACGTAAATGCCTTGGTAGTAACGTTATGATATTCTTTAGAATTTTTGATATTTCTATCTGCTCGTAAAGAATAGAGGGTAACAAAAAAAATTTTTGATAAAATCCTCCAGATTAGAAAATTTGGTATTGACAGATTTCAATTTGGCATTGATACTTTCAATTCTGTTGTTTGTTTTGTTCAGAAAATACAGATTTGCGAGTCAGGTACAATACCCACTCATGTTTAATGGGTTCCCAGTTTTTTCAAAATAATCGATAACAACTTCAGGAACATTCTGTTTCATTGTCAAATAGGTTTTTTGAAAACACTCCTCAGATGAAGCATAAGCTAAATTCTGCAAGTTTTTTTTGGCGACTTCACATTCTGTGGTGGATAATCCCATTTTCTTCACACTTACATCTCTGTTAAATATTTGTAGAGTATGAAATAAACATATCTGCAAGGAGGCATTAGGAAAATTTTCTTTAAAAACATTTCTCTCCTTGTTGTCTTTGTCAGACATCACCACTTTTATATCTGATGTTGTCTGATTCAAATTTTTGAACGTTTTTATGAACAAATCGATATTTTCTTGCGTTTCGTTTAGTAATATACCAACTGCTACTATTGCACCACTTTCCTCTGCATCCTCTACCATAATTAAATATGTGGCCGCTCTACTGCTCTGTAGACAATAGGTGCCATCTACAAAAAATATTTCTGGATCAGAGTCAAACATATGTTTCATCTCAGGATCTTGAAAATAAAGGCATTTCAAATTTGCTTCCACATCAATGTTGATGTGAACGTCACATTTGTAAGTATTTCGTAAAATTTATACACATTCATCAAACTTTATTCTGTTCTGCGGTTTTCTGTTTAGATGTGTTAAGTCTTTCATAGTCACAAGGCACCCAGATTCATTAATGATATTATTTTGTATGACTTTTTTGTAGGCTCGAGCCTGCAGTGCTGCTACTGAATTAACCTTAAGGTGATTTGAAATGTTCAGTCTTTGCTGGGGTAAACTTTTAAATAAAGTTTGTGATACCGGATGAGTGTGATCTTCATTCAGTTCCTTTATCTCTAAAAATTTTCCACAATAAGTTAATTTTAAAAACATACCGGCTGGGCACTTCTGCCTAAATGTAAATGTGTTTTTTGTTTTATTCCTATAGGAGGGTGCATTTGGTCACCTTTAATGTAATCTATTCATACATAATGGTAAATTAAGTCTTGTTTTGCTTGAGCTGCCACACTTTCAGGATATCTTTTAACCTGCGTCTTGATGGTTCTAGAATCTCTAATCCAGTAATCAGTGAACACTTCCTTTTTGAATTTCTGCAACTGCTTGTTGAAATTCTCGTAACTTTCAAAGTTATCGCCCACTTTCATCATTCTACAATTAGAAGAACATCGTTTTTAACAAAAAGCATAGCTACAGGGAAAAACATACCTGCGAATTTAGATAAATTAAAGAAAATTAACACTAAAAGTTAGGCCGTTCACGCGCGCAATATGGAAAACAGAGGTTATGTTGATATGCCGGTAACGATACGTGAAGGGGCTGCCGTCCGCAATTCTTGATGCCGTAGCCGGCACCAATATGCATACAAAACGAAGCCCCTGTGCCGGCTACGGAGGCACTGCCATAATTCTATTGGCAACAAATCCTTTTGTTTTTTACTCTTCTAAAACCTTCTGATATTTCCTATAATTCTATTTTTTATTAATAGAATTTTTATTTCGAACATAATCGCCTTATGTATTGTATTGTATAAGAGCAGATGCGTTTTAGTTGCAATTTTTCATAACGTTCCTAATGTTAAAATAATGCGCTGTAATAAATATTATCGATTAGTTTATAAAATACAATCTTAATGCGAACACAGTCTACCAGAAAATTCTCCAATACTCTTTGATTATTATCAAGATTATCATTCTATTCGCCCTTGTATTAACTGGTGGAAATAAATAAAAATATATCGTGACCAATATGATAAATATAAGCTGTGAAGAGTAAGGATACATTTTTATTACAATTTACTTGCATCACCCTGATTTTTGATTTCATGAAATTAAAATTAAATGTTGAATCATCATTCACCAACAACCACTTCCAACTTTCTTTTTCGTAACAGTAACATTACAAGTAATGAATTACGTTTTTTATTAAATTATTTTTAGCGTTAATTATTTGGACATGATTGCGGCGGGCTTTACGAATGTTGTCTTTTTGCATCAAGTTTTATAATTAAATTCTTACACCTCTGAATATTTTAAATACGCTGCAAACAATACACCTATTTTACTATTACGTCCGATAATGCAGTATATCCAAAGGCGTTTAATAAGGAAGAAGTCACATATCCGTCAAACTCGTGATGAGTTCGTTCGTACTTTCACTGACTAACTTACTTCTTTGTATCCTCAAAAAAATATTTTAAAGTTCTATTGCCGTTGGACAAGCTATGTCGCATATCTATTTGCTAAAATAATCCCGAAACTTTCCACGCTACGCCAACACTGTAAATCTTGTCCACAAAGTAGGTACTAAAGGAAATTATAATTTATATAGTACCGAATGATAATAATGTTTGTTCTCTATCTTTGTCCGTTTACATCAATTTATATATGTCCTATAGGTACTACTAAATTGACTATTTGTTTCTACGTTTTTCTCGAATAACATTCTACATTTTTTACGCACATACTTAGTTTGCCTATGCAAACTAAGTACGTATAGATATATATATATATATATATATATATATATATATATAAATGCGTTCTTTTCGTAGCCGTTTGATAAAAGAATTTCCTTTCGTGGTCTAGCGGCTGCAAAATGAACTCAAAAAAACAATAAGATTAAAACGTTTCGATAATATAAATATTATCTTTGTCAATTATTTAACATGAACTAACTAAGTCAAACATTAAAACACCAATAACTATTAATAAAACTGTAACATATATTTGACAAATATTTTTTGACAAATACATTGGCGGCAAATATATGGTAACATATATTTGCCGCCATAGTTTATGTTAAATAATTGACAAAGATAATATTTATATTATCGAAACGTTTAAATTCTTATTGTGTTTTTTTGAGTTCATTTTACAGCCGCTAAACCACGAAAGGAAATTGTATATATATATATGAAGCGTTGTTCTTCGGGATATTTCGCCGCGTTTGGATGATTTTGCCCTGATAAGGACATCTTTCTTCCTGACGTTTCGGTGACATCACTTGATGTCACGAAGAAAGATGTCCTTATCAGGGCAAAATCATCCAAACGCGGCGAAATATCCCGAAGAACAAAGCTTCAACAAACGACCGCAAAAATATTCGAATATATATATATATATACAGGGTCGGGCAAAAAGAGCGGAACACCGAATTTATGGCTTAACTAGCACTTTTTCGAAAATTTAAGTTTTTGTATACTTTATGTATTATTTATTGGTGTTTGCAGATTTTCCGTTTTTGTCACATTTTTGGAGATATGATGTCACCGGATAGTATTTTAAATGAATCACCCTGTATTTATATTTTTTTTGAGTAGATATTTTTTTCCTGAATTCACTAATACCAGGTTTAGTGGGTCTCTGACTTATGGTTTCATAAGAAAAAAATAAAATGTAATGGCACCTAAATATTTATTTAATAAAAAACGAACGACAATAACTAAAGATTCTATTCATTAAAGCGTCCATTAACTTTAACAAATGATTATGAAATTCATTTCTCGCTTAAAGGTGACATGAACTTTTAATGCAGCATTAACTTTTATTATGATATCGGCCCTAAGTAATTATCGCAGTAGGTATACCAAAAATCGAATCAGAGCGGCGGTACAAAATAGTACAACGCCTGAAATGATACAAAATTCATTAAGGTCATTTGTTGACAGATTAGGATACTGTCAGGCAGCCGAAGGTTTTCAGTTTGAACACCTATTGTAAATAAATGTACGTAGATTCAGTTATTGTCGTTCGTTTTTTATTAAATAAATATTTAGGTGCCATTACATTTTATTTTTTTCTTATGAAACCATAAGTCAGAGACTCACTAAACCTGGTATTAGTGAATTCAGGAAAAAAATATCTACTCAAAAAAAAATATAAATACAGGGTGATTCATTTAAAATACTATCCGGTGACATCATATCTCCAAAAATGTGACAAAAACGGAAAATCTGCAAACACCAATAAATAATACATAAAGTATACAAAAACTTTAATTTAGGTTAAATTTTCGAAAAAGTGCTAGTTAAGCCATAAATTCGGTGTTCCGCTCTTTTTGCCCGACCCTGTATATATTGTGGTGTTTTTCTTTGCCTGATGATTATTAATTATGTGTTCACTTCGTGGGTACTTTCGGCAATGAATACAATTTCGGCAATTTCATTGCCGAAAGTACCCACGAAGTGAACACATAATTAATTAATACCTACTACTTTTTCTTCAACTATACTAATTTTATTTCTAATTTATTCCACTGATTTGTCTAGTAAGAAAACGTTCAAGATTACATTTCTTCATCCTGAATTATCCTTATTGACTTTTTTCTGTAATATATATATAACGTTTATAATAACAGAAGTCTCAGTTATTGAAGTTTCGTTTTTTTTTTATAGAGCTTTCGAAATGCCCTCTACTTTTATACCGTCAAAAACTATTTTATGACTACAAAACGAGAATAAATTTCTATTCTATCTGTTATACAGTAATGCGCACACTGCTACGTTAATATACGGAATGGGGAATATGGGTGGGGTATGCCTAGCGTAGCCGCATACTATAACACCCTGGCTAGCGAGAAAGTGCGGTGAACGTATTCACATACAACGCAAAACATTTGTCATGTGAATTCTTCAATGTTATTTTTATTTGTCCCTATTTCCTAACATCAAAGTAAATAAAATACAATGTAAATAGGATATTTTAAATGAAACGAATATTTTCTGCGTTCGCATTTTCTTTTGGTTTCTTATGTTTAGAAGGTGAAACACATCCGAATTTATCAAAATTATTTGCAAAACGGCGAATTGTATCAATACAAGGAACAGGCCGATTTTCAAAATTATTTCTAAAAAGGCCTCTAATGGATAGAGTCGAGTGACCTTGATGATACCACTTTACGATTTGTACTTTTTCCGCTAATGAATACTCCATCCTGTTCTGCGCTCTCCCACAGGTTATATGCAACTGATTCCTCTTAGGTTCGTCGCTGTCTGATGTACACCCCCCACTTATATTCTCCTCTCTCTATATTAACGTAGCCTTGTGAGCACTACTGTATAACAAAATTCAAATTGTTTCTCTTATCACCCATACAATTTAAGCTGTAATTTCATCTTCTCCTCAATTTCTTAAAGCAGAAATAACTTGTAGTATATAACCCAACTATTAATTGAACTTATAGATCTTATTGCCATAGGAAATAAGACACTGAATCCAAAACAAATATAGGCGATAGTGTGATGATTTTGCATATGATGACATAGTTTCAACATATTTCTGGTACAAGTATTACGAAACAGTATGAACATATATTATCCGTGTCAAGTTCATTCTAGAATATTGCCTACCTATTCCTCAAAAAAATAAATTCTAAACCAAATATTGAACTTGCTCTTTCCATAACACACACGCTTAATTAATATACGTTGTGTTTACTTATGTATACCCGTTTAAGACTAATATATTTATTAAAGCGGTTGGTAGGTTTTTTTTTAAATTAAATTCAACATTATTAAGTTTAAATTCAATTAACTTAAATCGATATAAAATGCACTGATAAAAGGAAACTGTCCGCACAACATATATTACTAATATTACATATTTAATAACGAAAAATTTTATAATAAATTTCAGATTTTTTATATACATACATATACATATAAACATATCGACGTAATGTGCCAATATCACGCTAAATTTATATTAAGTAAATTATGTCTTTGGATTGATAGCATGAAATGTATATGTAAAATGGCAATTGCCCATTGGTAAAATAAAATCACTTGGGGTACCTCCATAGTGAAAAAAAAGTTTTTTCTCTTGCTGGCAGGAGCGTTAAACGAATATGAAATATTTATTAGATAAATTATTATAATTATTACTATTTAATGAATATAAATATATAGTTATGTTAATTGTTTTCATTGAAATCAAATTTTAAACAAAACATACTATCCAAAATTTATATAAATGTCTAGCTCTTTATCGTACGTACATTTATTATACATACATTTACAAATACATACATTACATTCATAAAAGAAAAATTTCTAAAACTAATTTGCGTGCCTTGTTGAACTTTAAGTGATTCGTCATTACTGTTTGTATTCACTGTCCAAAACATTTGTATGATGGAAACAACTATAAATTTCTAGATTTATATGGAAACGAATGTGTAATTACTACGATGTGTCTATTATTACTTTATATTTTCAATTAATAAAGAAGGGCTGACTACATTCTTCCCTTGGTCATATTGACTTTTAACTATGTGTTTTATTTATCAACCTAGAATCCCCAATCCAAAGCGTCTTATAGTTCTTTCGTCCGATTTTACCCGTATGGTTGCTGCCTGTTAACACCTATACTATGTTTGCCAAACAATTTAAATATACTTCTACTATCTCTCGAATACCTTTTGGTTGGTAGACTACAACACAGGAAAACCCTAATGCATAGGTATTAACGACTATTAATAACAATTATTACATTTTTAAATATTTTTATTTCGGATATCAAAATTAAATTTGGACTATTTAGATTATCTGGAATATGAAGTTATTGCTACAAGACAAAGTCAAATGTTGTTTTAATTGTTAATTAGATTACATTTTGCCCAACGAAATATAAAATAATAGAATAATCTGATCAAATACTGTATGAACTCTAAATCGGTATGCGTTAATTTCCTCATACTGCATGGAAACATTATATCGTGTCAATTTAAAATTAAAAATCTTCCAGCTGTCAGAATGTTAATATTTGTCGAATTGACAAACTTCGGTCGCCATTATCCAACAAGTAATGGGTGTTTGTAATACACTACAAAAAACACCTTTACCATACTAACACGTGGAAAGCTAGATACGCATTTTGAGAACTAATTAATATTGCCAAACTTAATACTAAAATCCTACCCTCTTCTAATATTCTAACGGCACTTGAAAACGGCAACACTGTATACACCACAAACTTATAGTCCGGGAGATAGCGTTGCATTTTAGGTAGTGATTTTACGCCGATCGACTGTTATCTTTTTCGATACGTATGTTATTACTAATAAGTAAACCAAGCGTAAGCTGACGCACCCGCGGTGGGTGTAGTTGTAAGAGGCCGCGAAACGTGAAAAAAAAATAATTAAATAAAGTCATAGTACGCCGGCTGGTTTTTTTTTTTTAAATAGTTGACATCATAGTAAGTTGAAATAAATTAGTCAGCTGCATCGTGGAGGGGGGATTATGCGTCAGCTACGCGCATGAACTTGTATAAAAATCACTTCAAATAAAGTAATAGTACGCCGGCGGATTTATTTTTTTATAAAGAGTTGACATCATACTGAGTTGAAATAAAATCGTCAGCTGCATCTTGGAGGGGGGATTATGCGTCAGCTGCGTGCATGAACTTGTAAGAAAATAACGTCAAATTAGGTAATAGTACGCCAGACGAAAATTAACTAGGATATTATTTACATAATTAAAAGTAGGGAAAAAAATCTGTGTGTATAGTGGTGAAAAGACCTTCATCCGACGCAGTAAACAATGTTATTCGGACCCCCTTCATCAAATGTGCAGGGTGCATCTGCGTTTCATGTTGCTAGGTAGATCATAAGGGATGTACGCATCTCTTTCACATACGTGACAGTTTCGAGTGTACTCTTTGAAAGATCGGACGGAAGTGCAAATATGTTTAAAATTCATCCGTTTTGTGTATTCTGTTGCAAAAAGAACGAATTATTATCTTTTACGGAAAAAACATTACAAATTAAATAATTAACATATTAAATATAAAACAACAAAAATAAGTTACGACCATTAATTTTTTTTTTCAAATGGAAACATATGTTTTTATTTAATTTATTAATTCTGTATCGAATTCTAAGTATGTTTCATGTACCATGTCCTATAAACAAACTCAACAGTTATCGAAAAATTTACAATTGAACATGCAGTTATTGATATGTTCAATTGTACATTTCTCGATAACTGTTGAGTTTGGGTATAGGACATGGTACATGAAACATACTTAGAATTCGATGTAGAATTAACAAATTAAATGAAAAACATGTTTCCATTTGAAAAAAAAATTGATGGTCCTAACTTATTTTTGGACCACATCAAAAAAACCGCAGCTAAAAATAAAAATCGACCTATCCGAGCGTTTTTCCATAAAACAAAACCAAAAATTTTAAATGAATTTATTCCAACCCGCGCGTCCTCCTGTATGTAAGTCACAGTATTTAGATATAGTTTTACACATATTACTTTTTTCCCGATATTGTCATTCATTTGTCACTACCCCGGTTGAAATTTGACAATACCATAGTTTAATAATTACGTCTGGGAAATTAGCAGTCAGCAGAGTGCGAGCAGGGGGGAGTACTGTCAGCTGGACCCTGAAAGATACCGTGCGTAGTTCGAATAATATTTGCTTTTACAGCGTCAGCTGATGGTCTTTCCACCACTACACACTCGGCTGATTCTTGTTTTCATACTTTTAATTATTTAAACAATCACCTAGTAAAATTTCATGCGGCGTACTATAACTTTATTTCACGTGTTTTTTTACAAGTTCATGCGAGCAGCTGACGCATAATCCCCCCTCCACGATGCAGCTGACGATTTGAATTCAACTCACTATGATGTCAACTATTTATAAAAAAAAGTTTCAGCCGGCGTACTATTACTTAAAATTTTAATTTTTTTTACAACTTTGACGGCCCCCCATACCCAGACCCACCGCTACTTGAGCAGCTGACGGTCGGTTGACTGATTAGTTGTACGAGATCAACTACCGATATCAAAATCAGCCGGCTTACTATGACTTTTTCATTTGCAACGCTACCTCCCGGACTATTATATGAACAAGGTTGAGATATCGGCCCGTTATCTGAATTCATTAATCTATTTCTGTTTTCGTATATGTATATACTCTCATAACTATCTAGTTCTTTCTAATTATCCACTTGTTCTATAAGTTTGAAGCCACTTTGTGGAACACCATGGCATATGTCCAAAATATGTCGAGCCACACTAAAACTTCGACCAGAAATGAGCGATGTGCTCTTTATAGCGAGTTGCAAGCGAACGTCTAGTCTAGACGTTCTATTGATACTGCTTTGGAAATACCGTTGGCTCTTAGAATATTAGAATTACAGGGTAGGATTTTAGTATTAAGTTTGAGGAAATTAAGAGTACAATGACCAGGTACCGTTATGATGTTAGTAATAGCTTAGGTATAAATAAGCCATCTCCGTAAAATTCAAATAAGTCTGTATACTGTACGGTGTACAGACAACCCGGTTTTTATTAATCAGTGCTACTGATTATGACAATATAGTTGTCGAAATGCGTATCACAGACAGCTTTATGTGTATTAATGTGGTAAAGGTGTTTTTGTAGTGTATTTTGTTTAGCCACAGCCTCCAATCAAGTTTTATAAACTCAAACATAGGGATTTAAATTTACAGCTTATTAATAATTTGTAATTACAAAAAATAAATTTAAAACCAGCATATAATACTATATTATGACACTAGTGCATAATCAAGCTTTTAAAGCACGAGTAACGAGTTTAAAGCCACGACGCGAAGCGGAGTGGCTTTAACGTTACGAGTGACATTTTATCGAGTGACATGTGTCTCTATATTATGTCATTTGACATTTCACTTAATTATTAAACATCATTGTTGTATTAATAATGTCGACAGAAATTCAAAAACTAGCTGCTGAAGCTGAATTAAGTTTAATACCTGCAAAGTCCAAGCATTTATATTATAAAGAGTACGCAAAATTATTATTATGGATGGAGCAGAAACAGACTGAACATATTGATGAATCAGTAATGTTAGCGTATATATTGGAAATGTCCAGAATTTATAAAGCTTCGTCACTTTGGTGCATTCATTCCAAACTGCAAGCTATGCTAAGGGTTAAAAACAGAATCGATTTAGCATCTTATCACAAACTCCATGCCTTTATGAAAGGAGTGGGCAAAGGTCAAGAAGCTAAAAAATCTTTGGTTTTTACGGAAGAAGATTTATGCAAGTTTTTTAGTCAGGCTCCAGATAATATTATATATTTTTATTTTTAAAAGTTGTAGCAATTTGTGGAGTGTTTGGTAGTTGCAGAAGAAGCGAAATGTGTAATCTGGTTATGAGTGATATAAGAAAAGAAGGATCTGCCCTGATAATTTGTATTCGTCCGTCAAAAACAGAAAAAGGCCGGACGTTTGCTGTAGTAGATAATTCCAACATAAAGTATGCCGAGATATTTAATAAATATCTTGCACTACGTCCAAAGCATATCAGTACAGATCGAGTTTTCTTAAAATATTCTCAAGGACTATGTATAAAACAAGTTGTTGGGATTAATACCTTTGGAAAGTGCCCTTCCATTATAGCACGTTATCTAAATTTCATAAACGTTTATAAATACACAGGTCACGCCTTCAGACGAACATCTGCCACGATTATGGCTAATGGAGGGATGAATGTCGATGAGTTGAAACGCCAAGTGGGTTGGAAATCCTCATCGACAGCGAGTGGGTATATTGAAGAGTCTATCACAAACAAATTAGGCGTTTCAAAATTAATTGCTGGAGCTGTTCAGAAAGGAGGCAATATTAGATCTGACACATTTGTTAACACTGATAAGAACGTTGAAAATACACAAATAAGCAATGCTGCAAGTCACTTAACAATAACGAATAATCAAAATTGTACGTTTAATATTCATTTAAAATAATTTTTCCGTACATGTTACATGTTTTGAAATAAAATTGACCATAATTGTTGGTTAATTTGATAGTTTACAATAAAATAATAATGTGTTATACGATATTAAATGCGGTACAAACCAAATAAACCAAATCAATAATTCCAATACATATTATCGAGTGACATGTACCTATATCGCTTATACACAAGAAAAGTGACACAAGTCCAAAATTGCGATTTTTTACTTTTATTGTGCAGTAGGCAGAGAAAAGTATATATTTCTATCTGGAAAAATGACACAAGTCATATTTCAAATCTACACCAATAGATGGCATTTGTGTCACTTCTCCATTGTGGAAGTTCAGCAAGGCGTTATCTAGAAAACCGACATTTGTCAGTTGAGAATCATACCCTGAGCAATGTAGATGTCATTTTGTTTAAGAAAAGTGACACTTTTGGAGTTGCGTGTTTGTGAAGCAGAAAGTGGAAGCAATTTTTTAATGAAAATCGACACTTGTCGAGATTGTGTCATTAGTGCAGAGGAAGAAGACCTTTTTCGTTGAAGAATATCGACACTTTTTGAGTTGCGCCACTTTTCAAGCAAAGTAAGTTACAAACTGTATAACAAGATTATTATTTTATGTGTACTATTTTGAGTTGTGTCCGTTTTCTACATTCGGAACATTTTAAATAATGTAATGTTTTGGAGTTATGTCATTTTTCTAGACAATTTTGATTACTGACGCCACACTTGCATTGGTTTCAGTACCTAACTATGGCAGAACAAAATGACGTGGCCCCGGTACATAACCGTACTAGTTTACTGGTAAAGTTGGCAAGGCAACAATGTTCGGACCCTACTGTAGATAACACGTTATGGATAGTAAACAATATTGAAAATAATGGTGTATTGAAGGAAGATCTTGAATCTAGTTTTTCAAACCACGGTAATTAATAATACTTTTATTTACCTACATAGGTTTCAAGTTGATCCGAAAAGTGCGACTGACTTATTTTCTTAGTAGGTACTTATAACATCATAATTTTTATGAAATTTATTGCAGGTAATGCTACAGCTTCACATAATAATATTGCACCTCAATTACTGTCTCATAAAAAAGTAAATGAAGAGCAAAATCTTACAATTTCAACTGCTGATGGAACCTGTGATCAGCACAAGGCAACTATCACTTGTGAAGTTAATAAACCTATTAACACTGAAAGGAACTACAACAATAACTCACCTCAACGGGGTAAATATTTTAATGTAAATTGTTTCAGGTGATAATAACATAATTGATGCTCAGTTAACGAGTTTAACGCATGACAATAAATCAGAAGAGGATCCATTTTCTTCGGATGATTCACTTCACGATCCGGATTACGTTAAGGAATCGTCTTCTGAATCTGAAGACATTGTTGCCCATACTCAGCTGAACCATAATAATATCTTAAGAGAAATAAATACCGGTTCTGCCGAAAATGGCACCGAAAAGGAGAAAAAAAAGGCAAGAAAAGAAAATCCGATCCTTCAACTTGGCGCAAAAACTTTGCCGCAAAATGTAGAAATTGTGGAAAAGCTTACGTTTCAAGTTCGAAAAGCAAAAAGACATTTGAAGCGCGAAGATTGGGCCCACCATGTAATGAGAAATGTAGGCTCAAATGTGCCACAAAATTATCAGAAGATGATCGCCGTAACATATTCCATGATTATTGGGGTCTAGCTAACTTGGAAAAACAACGAAGTTTTCTGTTGGCTAGTATGGAACGTATTACTCCAAAATACAGATATACAAGAGAGCGCAGTAATCGTTCTATTAATAATGCGTTTTACTTATCAGTACGTGATTCAAAATTAAGAGTATGCAAGTACTTCTTTAAATCGACATTAGGAATTACAGATCGCCCAATAAGAACAGTTTTAGAAAAGCAGACACTGTTTACTGGAGGAATGATAACAAACGATATGAGGGGAAAGCACGGCCATCATTGTCACGTTGATGAAAATGTGAAAGAAGGCATACGTCGTCATATTGAATCAATTCCTAACATGGAAAGTCACTACTGTCGTAGTGATACATCTCGTGAGTTTATCGACGGAGGCAAAAGCGTGGCAGATCTACATCGTGATTATGCTAAACTTTGTGAAGAAAAGAATGAGCCCTCTGCAAACTATTTAATGTACAGCCGAATTTTTAACACAGAATATAATTTGTCGTTTTTCACCCCTAAGAAAGACCAATGTGAAGACTGTGTAATGTTTGCAAATGCTGAGGGAAATGACAAGGAAAATTTAAGCACGAAGTATGAAGAACATCTGAATGAAAAGGAACTCTCGCGCCAAGAGAAGGAAAAAGACAAGCAAAATGTTAGTGACAACTTTATTGTAGCGGTTTATGATTTGCAGGCCGTTTTGCAATGCCCCAGGGGAGATGTTTCAACCTTTTATTACACATCAAAGTTAAACGTGTTTAATTTTACCATGTTTGAATTAAAGACAAAATCAGTAACATGTTTTGTGTGGGATGAATCTCAAGCCAACAGAGGGGCGTGTGAGATTGGAAGTTGCGTTCTTAACTTTATTGAAGATGTTAATAACAAAGCCATGACCAGTAAAACACAGACAGATTTAGTGTTTTACTCTGATAACTGCTGTGGGCAACAAAAACATAGATTTCTATTTTTAATGTATTTGTTTGCCGTACAGAAATATGATTTCATCAGATCAATTACGCATAAGTTTCTCATAAAAGGTCACAGCCAAAATGAAGGGGATGGAGTGCATTCAGTTATAGAACGCCACATCAAACGATCGTTGATGTCCGCCCCAATTTTTGTACCCAGTCAATATGTATCACTCATAGCAACAGCCAAAAAAACGGGCCAGCCTTACCAAATCAAGGAAATGAACTACAGCAGCTTCTTTGATTTAAAAGACCTTGCTGCAAAATACGGCCCTTCCTTTCCAAAAAAACACAGAAAATGAAGCTGTAAAGATTGGAGAATTTAAAATTGTTCGTGTAGAGAAAGAACATCCGCGTAGTATTGTTTATAAAACCTCGTATAGCGACGAATTATTCAGCAAAATTGAAGTAAGACAATGCCGGAGCAAGGGTCAACATAACAATATTGTACTAAAAAGCCTTTATAAAAACAAAATTGGACTGGCTCAGAGAAAGAAAGAAAGTATAATGTCACTGTGCAACAAGAATTTAATCCCTAAGCAATATGCAGATTATTACAAAAATCTGTCTTATTGCATGGTACATTAGCTATGGCAAATAAGATCATAAGAACGAAAATTGTTTTTTTTAATTTGTAATAAGTGTTTACTCAAGTATTTTGGAAAAAATAAATAATTTGAAACAGTTATGACATCTTCTGGTTTTTGTTTATTATTACCTCAATTTCTAGAAAAGTGACACATCTCAATATAACTTCCGGCCAATTTTTTTTTCTTATAAAAATTAAATATAATCTATTAATACATACCCTAATAATGTTATCATAAGAATTTCATACTGGCAACACTTATTACAGCTTGCGAATTAACAAAATACAATACCACCAATGTTTTTTCGTCTTTCCTGCAAAACTATCAATTTTGAGTTGTGACACTTTTCCTGTGCATAAGCGATATGTCATTTGACATTTCCTGGCATTTCAATGGACTATTAAACGCTTGGGATTGGCTGTTACCAAGCAACCATTATACGCACGCCGTGCGATAAAGGCCCGATTATGCACGCTTATAGGTGTGTTTTGATTGGTTTATGATGCATGCATGCTAAAAAACTAATAACTCACTAGGTAAATTCATAAAAAAAACAACAAATTAAAAACTAGCAAAGGAAATAAATCAGGAATATATAAATTAAATTGTAACGATTGTCCAAAAGCATACATTGGCCAAACGGATAGGAATTTCGATAAAAGAATTAAGGAACACTACAGATGTTATAACAACAAAAATTAGGAATCAAATTATGCATGTCACCTGTTAGAAAATAACCACAAATTTAATAGTAATTTTGAAATTTTACGTTCAGAAACAAAAGGTTTCTGATTAAACTTACTAGAGTCTCTTGAAATAAACAAACTTAAAAATTCAGACATATTACGCAATGAACAATTAGATCTTAATAATTCACCTTTTTTGAATATCTATTGTGAAAATCCAAATCCACATTAAATAAATACCTATAACAGACCTTAAGATCATAAACCATTTAAAAGCTATTGTTAGAAAATACTTTTAACATAAAATAGATAATAAAAATCATTACAGTAAATTACAGAAATTCCCCACAGTATCCTAGACATTGTAAGATCTGAATACCTGATTTTGTAGAAAATATATAGTTTAGTAGTAATTGAATATCCGAAGAAGCTACAGTGATAGCGAAACATGTCATATACTTTGTAATAAGTTGTGTTAATATACTGGATTTATTGTAAATTGTGTTTTACTCCGTCTACTATGATTAATACTTATATGTATATTGCATTGATAGTATTTTCGCTAATATTACTCTGGCAGATTGTTTCGTTGAAACAATAAATCTCCATATATCCTATCATTTAGCACAAAGATTAGGATACAATACCTACTGTGGTAGCATAGCCGGAAAAGAAAAATTAATAAAAGTTAGAGATATTAATGAGAAAAACTTGAATCTTTTTAAACAAAAATTGAGCCAAGCAGTATGAGGGCTGGATTCTAGGAATGTATATTCCTAGAATCTCCTCTCGTTTTACCCATACCTTCCTACTTCCCTTTTCTCGCACTAACCTTCTTAAAGGATCTCCGCTGGTGGTGATGTGCAGAGCCGCTAATCTTCACTATGGGGACATATTTTTTTGACATATTTTTTTTACTTTACTTAATTATATTGTTTTCATATTTATTATTACTCACAATTCTGTTGTATATTTGAGTTATTACTATAAGTTATTGAGTAGTACGTTGTACATTATGTGTATATTTAATACTGTCCTATAACTGGGTAAACCGTTGGACAAATAAAGCTATTATTATTATTATTATTATTATAATCTGTGCAGATAATGCAGGAAGTTCAGGACTGGCTTCATGGAAATAAGCTTTTACAGAATGACTCAAACACCAATAAAGTAATATTCCATAATCAAAGCGAGTCAGAACCTATACAATCAAAATTCCTGGGCTTGTATATGAAGGGTACCCTTACCTTGGCGAGTCATGTGGAGCAATTGTGTGGTAGGCTGATGGCGGCAAAATACGCGATCAGGCGTATCAAGCGTGTGTCAACCCAGGAAGCGACTAGGTTGACGTGCTACTCATGTTTCCACTCTGTTGCTTCCTACGGAATACTTTTTTCAGGGCAGTCTTGCGGGTTTTTCCGAGTGTTTGGACTGCAGAAGAAAGCGTTGAGGGCATTATGCGATGTGAGAAGTGTGGACAGCTGCAGACAACATTTTAAGAGAGCCCTATACACAATATGTTGCTTAACACTCATTGAATTTAAAGTATTTAACATTAATTTTATTTTATAGGAGTGTATCTGTTACATTTTAATATTACTCTCATTGCATGGTTCTGAATTTTTTGAATCTGCTGTACTTTATGTTGATTCAAATTGAAAAGTAGTGTCGAACAGAAACCTAAATGAGGAGCTATTTTCGATTTATACAGTAGTAAATTAATTTTCACAGACAAACTTCGAAGTTCTACGTAAAAAGTGAACTTTTTCAAACATTTTACTCATCAGGTATTGTGCATGTGACTTAAAATTTAAATTCTCATCAATTATAGTTCCAAGATATTTAATTTCACCTACCTTATCCAATTCATAACCACTTATATCTTAACTTTAACATTACTTACATCTAATCTACTTAATTTATAATTCCTACCTACAATCATGTACTTTGATTTACCAGCATTAATACGTAATTTCTTATTACAAGCCTCATGTATAACGATGATAAATTTTGATTAATTTCAGTAACCATTTGTTGTGAATTGTGGGTAATTTAATTTCTGAAGTCGGATTAATTTTAATTGCTTGTAATATATGGGTCTATGAAATTTCGTATTTATTATTTTTTTAGATTAAATTTTGCATTTATTTACAAACAGTTAATCCTATACTTAATTAATACCTTTTTTTATGGTGCTCATATTTCTTGTTTAAATTATCTACAAATAGTACTTGTTCGTAGAAGCTAATAAAGTTGAAGTTTTCAGCTGCAGTGTTCGTACAATTTTGAAATAAAAATAATTATAGTTTTCTTTCAGTTATTATTTTCGAATTTTTGTGGTTCCTCTGACCTCAAAGCATATAATAAGATGTATTCGAAGGACTTGTTTTGTCGAGAGATGTCCCTGCTGTTTGAGGAATTCTAAATTTTAAAGAGTAGACTGAAGCTTTTTCTTCAAGTATTCAGCTACGGTTTATTTTTATGTATTCGTGCATCGTAATTAAGCATTTTTTCTTCTCGATGCCTATGTTTTACTAAAATCGCGTGTTAATTAGTGTACGAATATTTACAAACACAGAGACATCTAAGTTAATTTCTCGATTATTTATGATTTAGCAGTTTATAATCTTAGTTTTGGTTCAATATAGTAAATCGACTATTATGGTAAATAATTTATTGTTAATTTCTTGTTATTTTTCTTTACTTCAGAAGGATCTCTGTGAGAATACTTTTGGTAGGTAGTGTTCGAGTATTTCAATAATTTTATGCAAGCTTAGGTGGTCAATTAATTTAGATACACGGGCTGAGTGATGCTTTCCATGGACTTAACTTATGTTTCAATAATTTTATTCTTGATGTGAAAGCATTATACTTGATTTAAGCACTCTTCATGATTTCTGTAATTTATTGTTAGGTGAAATAGAATTATCACTTGCATTTTGCTTTAGCTATAAGTTATTTAATGTATCACTTACAAATTAAATTTTTATGCATTTTTGGTGCTGAATTATGTATTAATTAATTCTGTAGTTTTTTTCGTTTTGATATTCCTTTGAGTGGGTCTTGCTCTGCGTACATTGTTTTTTTGTGGAATACTTGTAAACAATACGAGTGAGTGTACAGGGGTTTATCAATTATTTTGGTGATTTTTTTATAACGTACTAAGTTTGATACCACTAAAAATTCTTACATTGCCAAATATTTATATATTCTTTGCACTTGACTGTGTACACCAGAATAAGACGAGTTTTATCATCGGATAGCCAAAACCCAATAATATATTGATTCTTGGGGTCCAAGACATTTTAACGTGCTACCTCCCGAGATTGGATAGCTACCGACGAACAAGTTTAAAACAGTAATCAGGAAACACTTAATAGAGCATAGTTTCTATACATATGATGAATTTTTGATATCCTATTTTTCTGTGTTATTCGTCTTTTTTTACAATAGATGTTTTCAACATGTATTTATATTTCTGTTTAATAGTTACATACATTTTATTTATTTATCTGTATACATATTGTCTGACGTTTCTGTAAAGTTAATTTACACGAATAAACACTATTATTCTCCTTAATATTAGCTGCCGGCGGATTCTTAAAAATGACGTGAGATAACATGCAAAAAAGACATAGTGCGAGCTCAATCCGGGGGATGGACAGCTACTGTGTGTTTTTACGGGAAACTAAGTGAACGTGGACGATCGGAATCGATTTGGTGAGAAAGCCGACATTCCGAAGAACACGTCTACAAAATTTGAGCCTTTTATCTCGACTCGGCGAAAAATATCGGCTCTCAAAGCTGAGGGAGAATTTTGGGGTGCGCCGGGATCGTTGTCACGCTACTCCTAATAAGGCGGACGGTCCACAACATAACCGCGACCGGTGACGTGAAGCCGAAGAATTGGTTCCACTAACGCACTGAAATTCATAATTTAATACGGCCCCATTGGCAAGATATTAATTCGTGAACTTTAAGTACGATCGTTTTTGACTCATGACGTGCCTACAAAAAGCGCATACGTAAACGAAAAAAGAGGACTAGCCACAAAATATTTACATTTCGAAAATGTGACAGGCGGTCTGTAAATTTCCAATCTTTCACTTTTAAGCATGAAATTCCGAGTTTTGAAGGATTTGTAGACCCAAAACAGACTCAAAATCGAAAACAACAGGGTTTTAGGAACCGTTTGAATGCTTATTCCAACTTCATTGTGATATGGTATCGATAGAAGTATATTTGTCAAAAGTTGTACGAATTGTGGTTATGTTATCGTAAATATTGTAAATTAATTAAGTAAAACCCGCAATCAGTTCAATTGCATTGCAACTGTGTTTCTTTGAATATATTATGATGGGATATCGTGAACAGAAAGAAAAACACCTCTATAGGTCATGTACAAAAATTTGTGATATAATAGCAACACCTAAATTATTCAACTCAACATACAAGAATAATAATGAATTAGATATTGTGGTATTCTTGTATTCTAGAATTACTTTCATCTATATCGAAGCAATGTACAGAAAGAACACAGTAAATTTTACATGAATTAGGTAATTATATTATTATGTTACATATTAAAATATTTGAATTGCCATAATAAAAAGGCTTCTATTAAACCTCTTAGAAGAGACACATACCAATCTTTTTGCCACAACCTTCTAATTTTTTTGATATATATGTAATAGAACATACATGTGTTCATAGAAAGTTGAAGAATTTTGACATGTCCACCACGGAATCCACAGATCCCATATGATATGAGATAATAATACGCCGAGATTGGGTATTTTGAGAAGAGATTGGGCCGGTTATTGGAATTTATGCTATGATGCATCACTGATTGTGAAAATAACTTGAAGGATGAACACATTATTTATAAGATAGTGAAGTGTTTTTTTCTAATTTGTACTTTGCTAAATATGTATCGTAATATCTGTCACTAAATTGTAATCAAGCACATGTAGAATGTATTTTATATTTAAATTTCCAATAAAATATCTTTTAGTTTAAAAGAACTTGTAGATGGTACAGTATAAAGATAATATTCATTTTGGATTTTGCCAAAACAATGCGTGATCAGTTCTTCTGAACTTTTCCCAACATTGTGGAAGTAAATAGTGCAGTGTTATGAACGGCAAGATAGGCATGGCATCAAACAGTATTCCTGTTTTTATAATATTGTTACATTCTCTAAATCTTTTTTATCATTTTATAAATTTGTATGTATCTATTAATTTATACAAATATTTATATTTCATAATAATGTTTGTTTTGTTTTAATTCCCAGAAAGTACATACAAAATAGATTTCCGAACATAAATAAAATAAAATTTAATTTTTTACTTCGTAAGTAGAAATTGAACTTTGATGATTTATGTAATTATTGAATCAAATACAACATCAACACACTTTTTTTACAAGCAATAATATAAATTATTTGCAAGTCTCATTTCTATTCATCTCAGTTTATGAGACATAGACATAAAGAAAAATGTATTAATTACGAATATGCTATTACAGACACTAAAGAAATTCAAGTGTATCAGAGTTGGTAATTGTTTGTTTATATTCTTTGCTACCATATGGGCGTCAATAACACTATCACGTTTTTATTTTTATGAATGGCTTAATCATTCTAGATTTTAAAAAAAAGTTAACAATAATAAAAATTATATTCAATCACAAAAATGTAATGGTGGTTAATTCGACGACTTTTACTAAAACATTCATGTTTCAGTGTATATCTCGACACAGAATTAAATACAGGAATTTAATTAGTTTTGTACATTGTTGATTATGCGACATTATATTGAATAATGTACGTAGACAAATATAAAATAGATGTTGTTTTATTCTTACATATAGCCAAAATATTAAATACAGTAATTTTAGTAATTTTATTTGCATTCTTAAGCTTAAAAATACAAGCAAAAGTATATGTTGAAATATAATACAATCTGACATATAAAGCATACCTGAATATATTCGATTGTGTATATAAAACATTAATTTATGTGTTTTCTGTAAGTCAAAATGAAACAAGCAGTATTTATATTCAATAATTGCACACACATCAATAAGCACACACTCATAATGTATATAACATAACATAACAAGTGTCTTCTGATACTATTTCTTATGCAGCAGTTTCTACGAAAACAAGAAACAGTGAAATTAATTCTTTGCCATTGTATATTCATAATTGTAGTATTCATAATTGCACCTTTAATTTTAATAGCAACAAATAAATGAACTAAACAATTTCTGTCCGTATATCATCTTCATTCTCTAATTTTTAGAAGTCACAATTACTTACCGTTCAGCTGAACGGTAAGTGAATTACTTACCGTTTTGTTAGGTACAACAAACAGTAAGAACCACTTACTTTCATGGAAACATGCCTAGTAAATAATCAAAAAAAGATTGATCGAGCAAAAAAAGGTGTTGAGGATTAAGTTCTAAATACTTTTATACTCGTAGCGTACCTGTCTAAAAAGCATGATTTGCGAAATATTCGAAGAAAACTGATTTTTAATGAGAGTAAAAGATCTACTACGAGTAGGAATTTCAAAAGACTTTCATAATAAAAATTTTCTCAAATTTAATTTTGAATACATATAAATTCTTTATAAATTTGTTTAAACGTAGTAGTTGCCAAAATATTGGCAAAATTCGATTTTTTCACTTGAGTAAACTACTACTTCCAGTCTGCTGATTTTACTGAAAATCTAATCAGATCTCAAGAGGGAGGTTATACTCGTAAATACAAAATTTGGTATTGACAGCTATAGCAGTTTGACCGATATCGTGGTCACCTACGCACTGACATAGCGAGAGAGAGAGAGAGAGAGAGACATTTTTTGAAAAACAATTTTTCGGTATCATAGGACTTCAAAACGTGTACATCTGCAAAAATCTCGAAGTCGAAAATTTTCATCATCACAATATTTCCATATATTACATATAAGAAAGTAAAACATCAGTGCTTTTATTGTTTATAAAATTTTACACAAAAACCTGTATAGTCTATTAAATTCACCAGTGAACAATAGTATATTACATACCGAGGTGGAAAGTGTTTCATTAGTGTCGAGAGATTAAGTAGTTAACCGAGACGTGAAGCGTCGAGGTTAACTTTATCTCGAGACAGGAATGAAACTTTTCACCGAGGTTTGTATACTATTTTATTTACAACCATAATTATTATATTTATTTGTGATAAAAATTCCGGTAAAAGTTTTGACATATTGAGTTGTCGGATTTGTGTTGTTCTAGCGTAAACGTCAAATAAATATACGTCAGTTTTTTTCGGTGAACAGATTATAAAAGAAATGTTGAGTAGTAAAGCCTTCAAGGACTGCACTCCACTTGAACTGAGGGAAATTGTCATTAAGTGTCATACTGTCATTAATATTTGTCATTATATTTTCTCTCTGACATCTTGTAGTTTTTCAGTTATGGTTTACACCACAGCACACAAAACTGACATGATTGAAGTTTGAAGCGTATTTTAGAACAGGTGTGCTAGTTAATGGTATTTGGGAATAGAGTAAGCGTTTATGTTTAGATAATTTTCGTGAACACTTTCCAAATTTTGCAGTAGTGTAGCAAAATTTTTATGTGTGCCTCGCACATAGTGTTGGTGTATTTCGCGAAACTGGATCTGTTACTCATAAAAAAAGGTGCTGATAGCCCATCTATTCGTACAGAAGAAGTGATTATTGACGTTCGTAATCGTATGGAACAAGACCCCACAAAATCTTTGAGAGGCCTGTCCCAAGAAATTGGAGTTTCTTATGGAACATGACGAACCATTGTAAAGGAGAACTTGATCAATATCTTTTGCCAACAGACCACCCCAAACGTCTTGCGTGCTGCCAGTGGTTCGTCAACAATTTAATGAATAACGACCTGTTAAACTTAATATTTTTTCCGATGAGGCATAGTTTCATCTTTCGGGGTACGTAAATTCTTAAAATATGCGATTGTGGAGCACTAATAAACCTCATTTTTTTGTTGTATCTCCACTACATTCTCAAAAAATTGGGGTTTGGATGGCAGTCTCCCGTAGAAGGATAATTGGGCCGTTTTCTTTCAATTTCACCATCAATGCAGAGAGGTACAGAAATAACATTTTGAATAAATTTGTTCAACAACTACACGACGATGAACTTCATAATGGTTATTTCCAACATGACGGCGCAACAGCACATACGATACGAGAAACTATAGCATTTCTCCGTTTCAGAACTCCTTTACATAATTTGCAAGAACTGCAAAAAAGATTATTGAAGTATGTGCAACCATAACGCCACAAATGTTGCAAAATGCTTTTGATAGCATGAAAAGACGCGTAAACGTGTGCATCGAACAAGGCGGGGGTCATTTTGAAGATTTATTGTAATTTGTTAATTAATTTTTAATAAATTGTTATTCAAACATGTAAATCATTTAAAAAAACATATATTTACAAATTTTATGTCAGTATGACAGTTAACCTGATAATTTAATCAGAATTATCTCAAAAGAATGGTATATAAGATGGACGTTTTAAAATTCCATGGCAAACCTTTATCAATATAATTTAAGATCTCGCGGTATAAGGAAGTATTGTGATGATGAAAATTTTCGACCTCGAGATTTTTGCAGATGTCCACGTTTTGAAATCCCCTTATTCCGAAAAAGTGTTCTTTTAAAAAATGTCTCTCTCTCTGTTTGTGTGTGTGTCTGACAATATCTGTGTGACTACGATAGCGGTCAAACCGCTATGGATATCAGTTCCAAATTTAGTATTAAGGAATATAATCTCAACTACTAAGTTTAAACAAATTTATAAAGAATTCATATGTGCTCAAAATTAAATTTGAAAAGAATTTTATTAAAAAAGTCTTTCGAAATTCCTACCGGAAGGCTTTGGATCAGCATTTGAGTTTCATTGTTGATCAAACCGAGAAATATTCGCTGTTGTTGGCGAAAGGTATGAAGAAACCTGGACTGAACGCTAATGAATCAGCTGTACCTCCAAGTAATGCTTCGTCGAGGTCGGAATCAAGAGCTAATTCAGACGAGGAATTTCGACCAGACAGCGAACATAGTACAGATGATGAGGAAACCATCGCTCAAGCGGAAGCGACCAATAAGGAGGAAGAAAATGATGAAGTTGCTGCTCTACAAAGAGAATCTGAAATGGATTTTGAATCATTTTTAAATGAATTACCAAAGGATTATTTACAAAATAGAGACAAAATAAGACTTAGCGAGGATGAACTCTTGGTAGATGAAGAAGGTCACTCTTATCGAAAATCAGTTTTTTGCGAATATTTCATGAGCTATGCTTTTTAGACAGCTACATTACAAGTATAAAACTATTTATAACTTAATTTCCAATATCTTTTGAATAAAATTTTTTTCAAAATTCGGACTGGAAGTAGCACTTTTACTCTAATCTCGTTGCGATTTTTTACAAATTTGTCGTAAATTATGCATTCTATATATATCTATCAAGAATATAAAAGTATTTAGAGCTGGATTTGGAATATTTTTTGTATAAATGAAATTTCAAAATTCGTACCGGAATATCTCACAAAGTATGCATTCTGTAGAAATTTATTAAGAGATTAGAAGTACTTAGAATAGGATTTTGAATGATTTTTGTATAAAAAAATTCTTAAAAATCTGTAATTTGACACCCTCATACGTATAAGAAAGTCGTGTGGTGGCCATTATTTATTAGTGTAAAACGCTTGTATTTTTCTAGTCTATATATGAAGATGAAGCACTACATTTATTTCTAAAGATTTCTAAACAAACATGTAACCGAGACGCTAAAAGCACGCCAGCAAAAAGCTTTGCCGCGCACAATTTCGTTTTAGTGAGAGTCGCATATGCCCAAAATGTCTGAAAAAACACGTATTTGTTTATTAAATTGTGATTACTGAAATTTTGTTGTATTTTAAGGAATTTCAAGTTCAATAATTCTTAAATAATAATATTATAAATACCTGTAACATATCAATCAGCTGAAATGAACATCATTTAAATGAATTAAATAAGCTGCAAATCGAGAGGAGATATAACTATTTATATTAATAAAAAAAATATATTGAAACACATTCTTAAAGTTTGGCTTATTTGTCTAAGAAGATAAAACTATTTTAAACAATTTAGAACAATTTTATTTCAAACGCTCATACGTATGAGAAACTCGTGTGGTGACCACACCTTATTTTTCTCTTCAAGACGGCGCATATTGTCCTCCAGTGATTTGCACTAAATTAGAAGTTTGCGCCGTAAGTTTTAGTCTGGTAAGAAGTTGATACTAAATACCTTTTTTTTTGTTGATAATTTAATAACAAATCAATGCCCAGGTGTTTTCTCTTCAGATGTCAACGGCGCATGTTGTGC
The DNA here is from genome assembly GCA_963170755.1 of Amphimallon solstitiale. Lineage (NCBI taxonomy): Eukaryota > Metazoa > Arthropoda > Insecta > Coleoptera > Scarabaeidae > Amphimallon > Amphimallon solstitiale. Next base: position 17,137,839 of record OY720679.1, read on the forward strand.
GCCAACGATTTGCCCTAAATTGGAAAGCTGCGCCGTAAATTTTGGTATGGTAAGAAGTTGATACTAAATAATTATTTTTGTTTATAACGTTGTAACAAATTAATGCGCAGGTGTTTTTTCTGCAGATATCGACGACGCATGTTGTGTACAAACGATTTGCACTAAATTGAAAGTTTGCGCCGTAAATTTTGGTCTGGTAAGAAGTTGAGACTAAATAACTATTTTTGTTTAGAACTTTATAACAAATTAATGCGCAGGTGTTTTTTCTTCAGATATTGACGACGCATGTTGGGCGCAAACATATGACACTAAAAAGAACATTTGCGCCGCAAATTGTGGTGCCAACTTCACGCACCTACATAATTGTATTTGTTTATAACTTTATAACAATTAAGTATTTTGGTATTTTTCTTCAGAAATCGACGGCGGATGTTGTGCGCAAACTATTTGCACGAAATTGGAACTTTGGGACGTAAATTTTGGTCTGGTAAAAAGTTGATACTAAGTAACTATTTTTGTTCATAACTTTGTAACAAATTAATGCGCCGGTGTTTTTTCTTCAGATATCGACAGCGCATATTAGGCGCAATATTTTGGCACTAAAAAGAACATTTGCGTCGCAAGTTGTGGTGCTGGCGTGAAGTTGGCACGAAAAAACTGTTTTTGTTTTATAACTTTGTAACAAATTAATGCGCCGGTGTCTTTACTTCAGATATCGCCGGCGCATATTAGGCGCAAACTTTTGGCATTAAAAAAAACAAGTTGTGTTGCCAACTTCACGCAATTAATCAGAACGACTTCATAAATTTTGTGTTAATTTTACGGTACGTTAATGAAGGTTTAAGTTAAGTTAAGTATTTGTGAACGAGGCTTTATACTTGTTTTTAAGCCAAAGTAAAAACGTGTTCATGTCAAAATAGCAAATAAATGTCATTTTGACAAATGATTACAATTATTTAAGAATAAAATGGGACTAGACTATTACGGAATTTTACAAATACAAAGAAATAGCACCGACTTAGAGATTCGAAAAGCGTAAGAAGAAACACTTTTTTATGAATAAAGATATAGCTGTTACCTCTAGTTTCAGAAATTTGGCGCTAGAATTTAATCCGGAAAGATTAACGCACAATAGTTCTCAACAAGTGTTCACATTAATATGTGAAGCATATGATGTTTTGAGAGATCCTCTGCGTAGAGCGGTTTTCGATCAATACGGTGAAGAAGGTCTAAAAGAAGGTGTGCCAGGACCAGACGAATACATTAAACCTTATCACTATCATGGCGATCCAATAAAGACTTACAAAGACTTTTTCGGAACTACATCCCCTTATGCAGATCTTATGGACTATTTACTAAACCCAAAACCTTTGTATGAGCTACCAGAAGGTAAAGGCATGTGCAAAAAGCAACCACCTATTAGACATCAATTGTTCCTAACTTTACACGAAATATACTTTGGCGGAGTTAAAAAAATGAAAATTCAAAGATTGGAGTATGTTGGTCCAGACAAAACAAAAACAGAAATTAGAGAAAAAATTTTAAGTATTCCTATTAAACCGGGAATAAGGCCTGGGACAGAAATAATATTTCCAGAAGAAGGCGATCAAAATCCTGCTCATATTCCTGGTAAAACAAAAGCACAAATGAAATATATAATTCACTTTTCATTCAAAAATTGATTTTAGCCGACATAATATTCATAACCGAAGATAAACCTCATGAATTATTCGTCCGAGAAGGTGACAATTTAGTTACCGAAGCAGACATTTCACTACAAGATGCATTATTAGGAACAACAATAACTGTTAATACAATTGATCATAGAACAATACGAATTCCCATAACTGATATTGTTTGGTAAGTAAAAATAACTCTCACGTGTGATACATTATTATAGAGCTTTTGCGGATGAATACATGTACCACATGCTGGAATAGAAAACTAACACATAACTTATTGTACTTAAATATTAAATACTGTAAGTCTCTTGAGTAAATACTACCTACAAATTATTAAACTTGCAAAACATTTTTTTGCCAATTGCCACATCAAACGCATAGTTTGTTCCGCAGTTATTCTCCATATAAAATTTTCTGACTGCTATTGTTATCACATGTGGATATCAAGGCTCTGGAGGTCGTTCACGATTAAGATTATTATAATTTTATAGATAGGAATTCTTGGATTTTGAGGTTATGTTAATATGAAGTACGGGATAGGATTAAGACTGAACTAAAATTTATTAGGTATCCGGTTTGTTCAGCAAGTGAAAAATCAACTAAAGTGATTTGTAAATTATGCCTTATAACCAAACAAAATTAATTAATTTTTGGATGCCTGTTTTTATTTTATTTAAACAGTCATTATATCATTTTCTCCACGTGAGTTGGTATATACAGGGTGTCTCAGCTTTTGCGTTACAGGTATTATCTACTTTCCCTGTATAGATATCAGAAAACTTTTCAAATAAAAGTTACGTTCCACTCTACAACAAAAGCATTTAACAATGAATGTACATATATCTGAAAACGTCGGCTTTGCCGAAGGAAGAAGGCATAGATTAGGGCGCGGACACGTACGGTTGATCAATCATCGCCCATGGGCGCACTATGGAAATGTTGTATTTTTAAAGAGGTGTTAATTTTATTTATATAATTGGGTAACAAGTGGCTTACCTTATTATTTGTTCATTTTCTCTTCTGTAAGACTTGTTCTCTTTGAATTAAGTACATCCTTGTAGGTAGAAAACGTCCTTTCTACATCGCAACTGGTTATATCGTAGGAGCGTACTGAAAATATTCTTTTACTTCAGCGTATTTAGAATACACAATCGCCGCAATGTTATTAAATCTGGATTTCTATTAAAAACTGCATCTAACTTTTGCCGAAGGCCACAGCCGAAGTTACTTGGAATACTTTTGAAATTATTAATGGCCCACGTCTTATGTGGTTAATCAATCCATCTTTTAATTTGAGATTTCGATTTTCAAAATATGTGACTAGTTTAGGCAAATTTCTAAAGTGTTCCTGAAGGAATAACAACTGATTTTTTTAATTTGAGATTTGTGTTAGTTCCTTGTGTAACGAACTGCGTCGTTAATCCAAAAGAAAACGCCTTGATTATGCTAATCCGTAATTAATACAAATATTTTGCCGTATTTAGCAAGGCATTTTCTTTTCCATAAACGTGTTAACTTTGTAAAATTGTAAATAATTCAAATTCATTATTTAAATGTATGTACGTATTTTCATAGTTCCAGTAATTTGTCGCAATATTTGCATTTAAAATAAGTATATAAATTTTATGGAAAATTTTATTGATAATACGTCACACGGGGCTACGTGACAAACGGCTGGTCCGCGCTAGCAAGGTGGGGTTTGTACGCACGAACTTTTGGTCGCTGGCGCGCAGATCGGTTGTTATAAAAGGCGAAAATTTAAATATCAAAAGGCAGTCCTTCTCCGGCTTTGGATCTAGTTTTATACTCTGACAAAGCAATCCGTCCCCGGCTTTGGTTCTAGTTTTATACTCTGACAAAGCAGTCCTTCTCCGGCTTTGGATCTAGTTTTATACTCTGACAAAGCAATCCGTCCCCGGCTTTGGTTCTAGTTTTATACTCTGACAAAGCAGTCCTTCTCCGGCTTTGGATCTAGTTTTATACTCTGACAAAGCAATCCGTCTCCGACTTTGTTTCTAGTTTTATACTCTGACAAAGTAGTCCTTAACCGGTCTCGTTTCTAGTTTTAAACTCTGTCGAGGCCATTCTTCACCAAGTTCTTTTCTAGCCTAACATGCTCTGTGGAACTTGGCTCCAGAATTATTTCCGCTAAACCGTTTTCGACCTGCACATATCAATTAATTAATCTAACTTCAGGTTCTGAGTAATTAATTGATCCTGTCTTTCTATTTTGTTTGATTTAGAGTCAATACGCCGAAACGTTGTCAAAACCGCGCGTATCAATTAATTAATCTAACTTCAGGTTCTGAATAATTAACTGATCACGCGGAGCTAATTAGTTTGAAGTAACACTTAAATTCCTAGTCGTTCGAAATACCAGAGTCGTGTTATATTTTTCAGTTTAAATACACACCTCCGTTTGTGTCACGTACGAAAGCAACGGATTGTGAATAAATAAACCAATCGGTTATTTTACATTGATTATCGTAAATAAAAGCCATTTATTTTAATTAAGAAATAAAGGACTAGGTCACATTCATTCGGAAATACATCACTGAAAATTTAAATGTTTATTTACATCAAACGTCAGATATCGAATTTGCACTGTATTACCGACTAGCGATGTCCGTAAATTTTGACAAGTACTTTGTATTTCACGCCGAACAATTAGAGTAGATATTTGTATGCGATATAAACTATAGTAGAAATAATTGTGTTGTATTGTAAAAAGGACCTAGCATATTTCATATGTCATGAAACTGTAAATATATAGTATATTTAATTAAGCAAGTCTGATCAATTTGTTTAGAAGCATGTATTAATGCGCACGCCTATTCGCATTACGAATGTCAGATAATTTGTGATATGGGAAACTCGACGTTAATGACAAAATTTCTTTTTATTTGATACGACTGATATTTCTTTTCTTTGTAACATATTTCACTGTAAATTTATTGTATATATTCTCGTGTATGCATATGTGTGGGACAATAAAATATATCATGCAAGTTTGCGAATAAGATTAAATGAATTTATCCGAAAGCATTTGTTTATTTTTTTTTCGTTCGTTATCTGTTTCTTGCGACATCCTTTAGTAAAGCACAATAATTAAGGCAGAATAGATTACGTACCGTTTAATAATGAATCCAAACTCCGATGTTGTTAGCCGTAGGTAACTTAAACTCACTTTTCTTTCACATTTTCACTACATTTAACTACCGAGAAGAAAGTGAGAAGTGTAGGTGTTTCGACATTGACAGATTGAATAGCGCCGACGCGCTCGGCCAGGTTAAGTTATGCATGAGCGCGTTCACCGACTAGGAGCAGAATTGCAGTACCTGATCGTCCAGCCGTAGGCGACCGTTCGGACGGTATCTTTGAGCGGTCGTTCGTCGGTGCTAGTTTTATCCTAGGCGCACAGGAGCGTCGCGACGAAGCACCGTCACAATTTGGCGCCCAACGTGGGGCCATAATTAGCTGGTTAATTAATTAATTATGGCCCAAAATAATTTTAAAATTTTTACAGCCGTTCAATTCCGCAAATGTAAAAATTAGTTCAGCCGAGAATTTTCAAGTGTAATTCAGCTGCCGTGACTGAATTCCGTCCGGGTTTTTGAATTGTTTTAAAACTAAAGGATTCAAGATTCAGAATTAGCAGGTGCTTTAAGATAATGTAAGAGAATAAGTGTCAATAATTTGTCCGTAATTTTTAATACATTCTGGTAATCTTTTTACGGCAATATTAACGCATTGGTACAAGTAATTAAAAGCAGATAAACCAATTGCAAGTTTTATTTTATTGTTCCGCTTTGACTACAAAGTAAAATATATACAATATGACAGACGTCGACCAAATAGGGAATCCAGGTACCCTAGGGTGGATATACACCATCAAAAAGGAGGATCTAAACGCGATAGCAAGATCACTAGACCTCGATGACACCGGTACCGTTCCAGACGTGCGTGAGCGTGTCAGCACGTTTCTCAAAGGACGTAGATCTGGCTCTTCGAACAAAGGCAGCAATACAGAAGGCTCGAAGCCTAGTGGCAGTGAAGATGACGTCTCCAGTGCTACGATCTGCCAACAAGTTCGCAAATGGGGCCTGAATTTCAGTGGCAGCTCAGACGCAGTTTTCTTCCTGGAAAGAATAAGTGAGTTACAGTCATGCTACGATATTAAAGACGATCATATGTTGATGGCATTGCCTGAATTGTTCAAAGACAAGGCCTTGCTCTGGCTTAGAAACAATAGGTCGTACTGGAAAACGTGGACCGATTTCTTGGACGATTTTAAGCTGCAGTTCCTTCCGTCCCGATATCATTACCTGGTGGAAGAGGAAATACGGTCGAGGCTGCAAAGACCGAACGAGTCGTTCAAAGATTTCCTGACAGCGTTATTGACCCTGATGAGGCGCGGCAAACCCATGACTGATGACGAACAGTTGGAACGCGTGTATAGCAACATGTCCCCTGAAATGAAACTTTATGTACGCCGAGACGCGGTGTCGACGCTCAGACAACTATCGAAACTCGCCGCGGAGTATGAGCTCATAAAAGAAGAGCAGATTCGCTTCGCTAGAGGAAAAAATGACCCACAGACGCCGCAGCGCTCTTGCCGCGATGAACCGAAAGTGCCTTCGATAGCGCATCGCGCGCCCCATTCATCTTACGCGGTGCAGGACGTTAGGCCTCGTCAGACGTCACCATCGCCGAAGAGAGTTCAAAAGCTATCTAATCCCGAGGGGCGCTGTTGGAGGTGTGCCCAGGAGGGACACGGCAGGCGTAGTTGTCGTAACCCACCCAGATTGTTCTGCTCGCGATGTGGAAAAGTGGACGTCCGCTCCATAGATTGCAGGTGCCCGGGAAACCACAAAGAGGGTGGCGTGGATGTCCAGGTCACCCGCACGAAGTAAAATCCGGACCCAAGCTCCCGAACGAATCTGAGAAAGAACGAACGACCCCCGATAACCGCGTGTGGGTACCAATAAGTATTCATGGAGTGAATTTGAAAGCTCTAATAGATTGTGGTGCCACGTCGTCGTTCGTATCCGGGAATTTAATCGATCGTTTGGGAGCAGAGAGTACGCGAGACGTGCGTACCTATAAATCACGTATCCGACTGGCCAATGGAGAGATTATCGAATCACCAGGCAGAATCTCCTTGCCAGTGAAGATGAAACACAGAACAATAGTCGTAAATTTTCTGATTTTGCCGACGAGCATGTGTTCGGTGATCTTCGGAGTAAACGTGCTTCGAGCACTGGGAGCCGTCCTCGATTTTCCGAAGAAAAAGGTATATTTTAAGAGCAACGACGATGCACCGCCCGTCGAGAGTTGCTTAGTTGCCGAAGAAGAGGATAGGCTCGGCAGGTGGGCCATAGACCTGCAGCAATTCGATTTTACGGTACGGTACCGCCGAGGATCGATGAATAACCTGGCTGATTCCCTCTCAAGATCACCGCTCCCCCGTAAGTCCGAGCCCGAAGACGAGACATGTGCGTTGATTGACGATGTACAATGTCCGTGGTACAGCAGGAAAATTGCCGATGTTAAAGCACAACCAGACCGAAACGGCGATTTTCGAATTAAAGATGGTAACCTATATAAGTACATTCCCGATACGCGGAACGTCGACGGCGTTCGAACATGGAAATTATGCATTCCGAGGCCCAAAAGAGCACAAGTTTTAATGGAGATACACGACGCCCCCGAAGCCGGACATCTAGGCGTCGCTAAAAGCATTTCGCGTGCATCAACCTTATACTATTGGCCAGGGATGTTTAGAGATATCAGAAATTACGTGAACAAATGTCAGTCTTGTAAGAGATATAAGTTTAACCAAGGAAAGCCGCTAGGGCAGATGCAGTACTCACCTGTTGATTTTCCGTGGGAGCAGGTGAGTGTGGATCTACTTGGACCGTTTCCCCGCTCCAAACAGGGCTTCACGTCGTTACTGGTATTTCAGGACAGGTTTACGAAGTGGGTAGAGTGCCAGCCGCTGCGCTCTGCCACGTCGAAGACGATCATCCGTGCCTTAAAGGAAAAACTGATATATCGCTTCGGATGCCCCAAGTTGCTGCTGGCAGATAATGGTCCGCAGTTCGCCAGTCACCACTTCCAGGACTATATTAGAGGTGTTGGCATCCAGATAAAGTACACAGCGCCGTATGCTCCGCAATCGAACCTGGTGGAAAGGACAAACAGAGTGATTGGTCCTATGATAGCTCAATACATAGAAGGAGATCATAGGGAGTGGGACCAATACTTACCACAATTCGTCTTCGCCGTGAATTCTGCCAGACATGAGTCCACGGGATACACACCGGCTTTCTTGAACTTTGGAAGGGAACTCATCCCGCCACGATCCCTCCGCCGGACCGTCGAGGACCCGACCAATGATTCCAGTGAGCCGGATACCGGAGAATTGGCAACAGAAATGGCAAAACTTGATGACTTCTTCCAGATTGTGAGGGTAAAATTGGCTGAGGCGTTTCAGCGTCAGAGCAGGCCCTACAATCTCCGTCACCGTCCTTTCCGTCCGCAGGTAGGACAATGGGTGTACCACAAATGCCATTATCTGTCCGACGCCGCCAAGAAGTTTTCTGCGAAGTTAGCACCGAAGTTCGAAGGTCCCTCGAAAATAATTAAAATTTTGTCCCCTTCTATTGTTTTGTTGCAGATACCAGGTCACCGCAAATCCGCCAAAGTCCACGTGAAGGACATCAAACTGTCCACCACCGCCGGCCCGTAATCCCTACTCCGCCTCCCACTCAAGATCCCCCTCTAGGGAAGCAGTGGGGAACATCCGAGACGGGCATATAAGTCGTTGGATCGTGTATTACCGTCCTGTTCAACCATGTCTTCGACAAAGTCTCCCAGACGTCAAGTAAACTCCAGGCATTGGATATCTCCAACCAGTGGTGTGGTGAGATTCGTGGCCTCTCCAAAAACACCAGAGCGGCCAATAACGCCACAATTTATAATATCGCCGGAGACGATAGCCATCGTGGAGGAAGTATATAAAGAGTGCTGCTGCAATACGCCTCCGAAACCGCAGCCGCAGGCGTCCGTTACCAAGGTACCTGAAGTAGAAGTAGGCCCGGCGTTAACGAGTCCAGGTGCCGAGGCATATTTGGAGTTCCGGTACCTACAGTTATTAGGCGTGTCACCAGTTCCAGATCCGTTATCGCCGCTGCCACCGACACCAGAAACAGTTAAACCACCAACAAATGTAACCGCATCCGCTCCAGAGAGTATCACCCTTCCCGTTTTCGTTCCTCTCACTCCAAGCCGTCCTCTAGACATGCCTTTCCTCGTAGCCGATCCTCTTCCTCCATCAGATACACGTCCTATGGTTAAAAAGCCTGCCGTCCACAATCCAGGGGCGTGGATCCGCCGTGACGATCGTCCTGGCAAGAAAGTCCGGAGGAGACGTCGTCTGAACCAGAGGGTCAGCGTGAGGATCGACGGGAAGAGCGTGTCCATGACGCGTCGAGAGGCGGAAGCCTACTACGACGCCCTACACAAACAAGACATAGTGAAATTAGTGCCAGTGCGAGAAAAAGTGTAGAGACGTTTTAAGTAATACGAATTTAGTTGTAAGACTTGCATTTACATTTTTAATTTTGTTTCATTTCTTTAACATGTTTTTTTCTTTTTTTTTTTTTTGAGATGGGGGTTGTAACGAACTGCGTCGTTAATCCAAAAGAAAACGCCTTGATTATGCTAATCCGTAATTAATACAAATATTTTGCCGTATTTAGCAAGGCATTTTCTTTTCCATAAACGTGTTAACTTTGTAAAATTGTAAATAATTCAAATTCATTATTTAAATGTATGTACGTATTTTCATAGTTCCAGTAATTTGTCGCAATATTTGCATTTAAAATAAGTATATAAATTTTATGGAAAATTTTATTGATAATACGTCACACGGGGCTACGTGACAAACGGCTGGTCCGCGCTAGCAAGGTGGGGTTTGTACGCACGAACTTTTGGTCGCTGGCGCGCAGATCGGTTGTTATAAAAGGCGAAAATTTAAATATCAAAAGGCAGTCCTTCTCCGGCTTTGGATCTAGTTTTATACTCTGACAAAGCAATCCGTCCCCGGCTTTGGTTCTAGTTTTATACTCTGACAAAGCAGTCCTTCTCCGGCTTTGGATCTAGTTTTATACTCTGACAAAGCAATCCGTCCCCGGCTTTGGTTCTAGTTTTATACTCTGACAAAGCAGTCCTTCTCCGGCTTTGGATCTAGTTTTATACTCTGACAAAGCAATCCGTCTCCGACTTTGTTTCTAGTTTTATACTCTGACAAAGTAGTCCTTAACCGGTCTCGTTTCTAGTTTTAAACTCTGTCGAGGCCATTCTTCACCAAGTTCTTTTCTAGCCTAACATGCTCTGTGGAACTTGGCTCCAGAATTATTTCCGCTAAACCGTTTTCGACCTGCACATATCAATTAATTAATCTAACTTCAGGTTCTGAGTAATTAATTGATCCTGTCTTTCTATTTTGTTTGATTTAGAGTCAATACGCCGAAACGTTGTCAAAACCGCGCGTATCAATTAATTAATCTAACTTCAGGTTCTGAATAATTAACTGATCACGCGGAGCTAATTAGTTTGAAGTAACACTTAAATTCCTAGTCGTTCGAAATACCAGAGTCGTGTTATATTTTTCAGTTTAAATACACACCTCCGTTTGTGTCACGTACGAAAGCAACGGATTGTGAATAAATAAACCAATCGGTTATTTTACATTGATTATCGTAAATAAAAGCCATTTATTTTAATTAAGAAATAAAGGACTAGGTCACATTCATTCGGAAATACATCACTGAAAATTTAAATGTTTATTTACATCAAACGTCAGATATCGAATTTGCACTGTATTACCGACTAGCGATGTCCGTAAATTTTGACAAGTACTTTGTATTTCACGCCGAACAATTAGAGTAGATATTTGTATGCGATATAAACTATAGTAGAAATAATTGTGTTGTATTGTAAAAAGGACCTAGCATATTTCATATGTCATGAAACTGTAAATATATAGTATATTTAATTAAGCAAGTCTGATCAATTTGTTTAGAAGCATGTATTAATGCGCACGCCTATTCGCATTACGAATGTCAGATAATTTGTGATATGGGAAACTCGACGTTAATGACAAAATTTCTTTTTATTTGATACGACTGATATTTCTTTTCTTTGTAACATATTTCACTGTAAATTTATTGTATATATTCTCGTGTATGCATATGTGTGGGACAATAAAATATATCATGCAAGTTTGCGAATAAGATTAAATGAATTTATCCGAAAGCATTTGTTTATTTTTTTTTCGTTCGTTATCTGTTTCTTGCGACATCCTTTAGTAAAGCACAATAATTAAGGCAGAATAGATTACGTACCGTTTAATAATGAATCCAAACTCCGATGTTGTTAGCCGTAGGTAACTTAAACTCACTTTTCTTTCACATTTTCACTACATTTAACTACCGAGAAGAAAGTGAGAAGTGTAGGTGTTTCGACATTGACAGATTGAATAGCGCCGACGCGCTCGGCCAGGTTAAGTTATGCATGAGCGCGTTCACCGACTAGGAGCAGAATTGCAGTACCTGATCGTCCAGCCGTAGGCGACCGTTCGGACGGTATCTTTGAGCGGTCGTTCGTCGGTGCTAGTTTTATCCTAGGCGCACAGGAGCGTCGCGACGAAGCACCGTCACACTTGCACTCATAAATACTTTGAGCATGTTTAAACGACGATAAACATGTAACGAAATTTTGTAAACTATCGAAATTCTCTGCATAAAAACTATTTCTGTGGATGTTTTAGCAAAGCTAAGTGACGAACGTGCGATATTTTGGCATTCTGTAACGATATTTTACAGACTTTGTAATAAATTTCGGAATCACTGACAATTCATTTTCATATCAAAAAAGTTATTTGTATAATTTGAAACGCACACACGTATAAGAAAGTTGTGTGGTGGCACACCTCATTTTTTAGTTAATATTTGCTTCGATTGCATTTAGTATATTCCTATAATGCATTGTCCATTTTATTTATATTCGTTTTATCCATCGTAGTTATATTTGTCTAATACATTGTCTAACTAATAATAAAGTGCTTGCTTAATTCATAGTACACAAAAACAATGTGATGTATATGAAAATATTTACAGATAAAATTTAGATAATAGTAACTCCTTGTAAAGACTTATAAACCCTCTTCTATTGCATTGACTATTAAATATTCCTATTATGCATTAGTGCCTTGTAAATTTTAGATTTCTATAAAGTACTATACTCCAAAACTATGAAAACCGATATAGATTCACTTTTATATATACATATATATACAGGGTGTCTCTAAAAGGTGCGGAAAAAACGCTACCACACATTTCTGAGGGCGATCTAACCCAACTTACCTCAGTCCAAAAGTGGATGCACCATTGCATTGAATTGCCACAAGAATAACACCCAAATTACAGAAGCATATGTGTCCATATACGGAATGAATTTTTTATATCCAGATTACTCATAAACGGCTGCTCCAATCAACTCCTACCAGGTATACCTTTTCTAGGTAAAAAACATTGGAGAATAAGAATTTTTATTTAAAAGTTAAATACAGTGTGTCTCAAAAAATTTATTACGTTTTAAATGGATACAATATGCCGCAGGTGGCGCCCTCTACATTTTGCAATGAAAATGAGAGCAGATTTAAATTTTTTACCCCACGAAACCCCCCCTACCCAAATATTGTGACAATATACCAATTATTACAGAAATTATTTATAAAAAACTAAAACCAAATTGAACTTTTGACACTCTGTATCTCCGAAAGCATCCATTTTTGGACTGAGGTAAGTTGGGTTAGATCGTCATATTTTGCCCTCAGAAATGTGTGGTAGCGTTTTTTCCGCACCTTTTAGAGACACCCCAGTATATATACGAGGGGAGGTCCAGAAATTCGTGGAATGAAAGGGTTTTAAATAAAATGAAACAATAAATCTATTTTTCCTTTTCAATATAATCGCCCTTAAGCACAATACATTTATTAGATCTATGAATTAATTTTTCTAAACCATCATAAAAATCTTTTTTATCTTTCGCCTCAAAATGGACCAACATTGCCTCCTTTACCTCATTGTCGTCGGAAAACTTTCTTCCACGTAAGTCTTTTTTTAAATTGGGGAACAAAAAAAAATCACTAGGTGCCAGGTCTGGACTGTAGAGTGGGTGGACTATTGATTGAAAGCCATGCTTGTGCAGAGCAGCCATTGCAACTCTGCTCTTGTGAACCGGCGCATTGTCTTGCAAGAGCAACACACCCTTGGTCAATTTTCCTCGACGTTTTTCCTTGATGGCCTCCTTTAATTTTTCTAATATCGCTGCGTAATATTCTCCGGTTATGCTCCTTCCTTTTTCTTTGTAATCAATCAATAATATCCCCTCACAATCCCAAAAAACAGTAGCCATCAACTTTCCAGCCGATTCTGACACTTTGAATTTCTTTGGCGGTGGTGTCCCCTTTTTATGCCATTGCATGGACTCAGGCTCACAGTGATGAACCCATGTTTCATCTCCGGTAACAATCCGCTCCAAAATCTGTGCAGGTTCGTCTCCACACAGCTCCAAAAATTGTTTGGACGCATCGACGCGCTGCTGTTTCTGCAGCGGCGTGAGCAACATTCACATCTTGCACTGACTTTTGTCATACCCAGGTGGTCATGTAGGATACGCAAAATGGTGGTATCTGATACTCCAAGCAATGCAGATAATTGTTTTTTCTTCAAACGGGTATCTTCCAGTACAATTTTTTCCACTTTTTCGACGATGTCTGATGTGGTGGCCTCAACTGGCCGTCCTGAGCGGGGGTCGTCTTCAATCGACTCCCGACCATGTTTAAAAAGAGCATGCCACTTTTAAATCATTGATTTACTAGGGCACTGTACTCCATAAACGGTTTCCATTTCATTCAATATGGTTTGAGCGTTCTTTCCTTGCTTTGTAAGGAACTTTATCACAGCACGGTGTTCAATTTTCTCCATAGTTTCAGTTATGTTTCGGATTGACTTGTTTAGCAGGCAACTATTCGTAAACGACTGACGCTATAGAGCTGCAACTTAACTTATATACTATTGATGAGCCGCCAATCAGAATGCCACCTAGCGAGCGCCCCTATCCCCACTCCATCCCCTCCATTCCACGTACTTCTGGATCTCCCCTCGTATATATATATAAATGCCAAATAAATGTATAATTTAGTTTTACATGTTTTCTTTAGTTTGTGTACATCCTAATAATTTGTCAAATTTTTGTGCATAATAGCTTCAAGACTCAAAGCTTCAAGTAAAGTGTTTGTCAAACATTTTGAATAATTGTTGTGAACCCGGCCTAACAGATTTACCTTATAAACCACAAAACAAGCAGTCTGTATAATTCTATAAAATCTTGGCCATCATTGATAATAAATGCTATTTATTTAAACATTTTTATTCAGAGTATGATTCTTATATTTTTATCAATTAAAAATTTCTTTATTGGGGTATTCGATCTGTTTTTATGCAAATAGCTAATAAATAATAAAGTAAGGAATTTGTATTTTGTTATTGGAAACATAGCTTGAACCCTACAAATAATATGTTAACGGAAGTATAGTTAGGTATATTCATCCTTGCAGAAAGGTTTTCATTCTAATTGGACTGCTTTTATTTTAAAAACTAATCTATTGCTTTATTTTACAGTCCTGGTTATGAAAAAATTGTCCAAAATGAAGGTATGCCTATATTGCAAATGCCTAATGAAAAGGGAGACTTAGTAATAAGATTTCATGTAGAATACCCTCCATACTTACCTAAGGCCAGTAGAATTTTAATGCAAAAGGCATTTTATTTGGCGAAAATTGGTGGTGGTAAAAACCAACAAGAAATGATAAACAAAATGGTTTTAGCAGATAAAATTATGCGGGTTGATCCTAATGAACAATTGCCCCCTTTCCAAGATTGATCTTAATCAAAGTTATATGTAACTAAGTTATTTAGAGATGTTTAAATAAATGTTCACACTGATTATATTATTTCATTTATGTATTTGACATTAATTATAAATGCCAAATAAATGTATAATTTAGTTTTACATATATTTTCTTTAGTTTGTATACAACATATCTTAATAATTTGTCAAATTTTTGTCTATTAAACGAATAAAACACTCGGTTATATTGTTTCACTTAAGGACAGATTTATTGTACTCTGACACGTGTTTCGACCTCTCGGTCATTAACGAAGAGTTTACAGACTTAAACTAAACTAAGAAAGTTACCAATACCTATTTATATGTGTGGGCTAGTGTCTTAAGTACAGTGTCAATAATGGGGGTGTTTATGAAGTCCAGTTGTGTGTTTGTGACATGTTTATTTTCTGTTGTAGCTTTTTTAATTTCTAGAATTTCTAATAAATCTAATTTCCCTCCTTTATAACTATTATGTAATAATGTATAATTATTGGTATCAAATACATGTACAAGGTCTATGCAATGTTCAGCAAAGCCTGTGTTTTTATTATTGTTTAAAATTGATTTTTTGTGTTCATTAATGCGATCTTGTACGGGTCTGCCTGTTTGGCCAATGTAGATTGCGTCACAATCACTGAAACCTACCTTTTGTCTTTAATGCTTCAAGACTCAAAGCTTCAAGTAAAGTGTTCGTCAAATATTTTGAACAATTGTTATGAACCAAGTCTAACAGATTTACCTAACAAACACAAAACAAGCACAGTCTGTATAATTCTATAAAATATTGGCCAGCATTGACAATAAATGCTATTTATTTAAACATTTTTATTCCGAGTATGATTCTTATATTTTTATGAATTAAAAATTTCTTTATTCGGGTATTCGATCTGTATTTAAATGTTTTTATGCAAATAACTTATAAATAATAAAGTAATGAATATGTATTTTGTTGGCTCAAACCCTACAAAGAATATGTTAACGGAAGTATAAAGAACTATAATTATCACATTAATATTATAATATTGTTAAGTATATTCATCCTTGCAGAAAGGCAGTGGCGGCTCGGGGTGGTTCACATAGGGAGTGCATAATTTCAAAATTAAAAAGTGTAATACAAGAACGCTTACCCAATCTTTATAAGCTTCACCGACATACTGTTCCAGACAGGTACTGTTCATTGTACAGTTTGTTTTGAGGGAATAATAAATATAACACTACAGTTTGATTACGTCTGACGATAAACGAAGTCCATTTTGCGTGTCTTTGACTTGCAGAACAGTTCTATCACTTTTTCATTAAAATTTGGGAAACCATTTATAAATTCAATTAAAAACCGGTGCTGCTTCGATGTGATCTCTGAGCGATTTATCTAATTCTGCCGTAAAATTTATCAATTCCCGAAAAATGCCCTTGGTATTCGACGTTTTCCGTTCATCATGACCCCGAAGTGCTAGTTTAAACGCGCCACAAAATCTAATGCAATTTATTATTAAATTTAACACATACCTATTTTTGTTACCTGTTCATTGTGTTGTTGAACTGCTTTTCTATATGATGATCTAAAACATTCTGAATGTTATTTTTTCCTAACATTCTTAGACTAAATATATTTTTCAAATGCCCTTCGGAATTTTCATGTTTCGTAATTTTAGCACTAAGATGAATTAAGTCTTTTATTCCGTTCTTTGACCAAGACGGTTCACCACCAAACAAAAGACACGGAAAACAAAACAAAGTATTTTTAATTTCACACCCACAAATCCAGTCATTTTTCTGATAAATATTCATTTTGAATTTTCTTATAACGTCTTTACCTTTAACAGATTGTTTATTTTCTAAACATAATTGAGGCATCGGCCGTTTAAAATTTTTTATTGCGATTTTTTCATCATATGTTAACCGCGAAAACGTGTTATTCTGTATCGCAGACACGAAATACATCTTACAACAGCGTTGAGCAGACGGGAATCTTGCTCACATGCTATGTATTATACGATATGGAACTAGAACAAAATACAGTTCTCCCCACCTTCAATGTAATGTTTAATGGCTTAACGCAGCAACAGTAGCGCTTTGCTCATGGGTATGTTTCTCTCGGTGGAAGGGATCCGTGCGCTGTTAGTCGTCATTATATCTGTGACGACGATCGGTGCATGTAGGTTGTTTCGCGTGCCGTACACACGCGACGTTCATGTTCAATAACTATGAATACGTAATAAATAAATACTTTCACAGTTAGTCGCCGCTTGGTTTGTTTTGTTTCAAAATTCCAGGGGGTGCAATTGCTCACTTGCTCTCATTAAAGAGCCGCCACTGCAGAAAGGTTTTCATTCTAACTCCACCGCTTTTATTTTAAAAACTAATCTATTGCTTTATTTTAGTCCTGGTTATGAAAAAATTGTCCAAAATGAAGGTATGCCTATATTGCAAATGCCTAATTAAAAGGGAGATTTAGTAATGATTTCATGTAGAATATTCTCCATACTTACCTAAGGCCAGTAGTATTTTAATGCAAAAGGCATTTTATTTGGCGAATATTGGTGGTGGTAAAAACCAACAAGAAATGATAAAGAAAATGGTTTTAGCAGATAAAATTATGCGGGTTGATCCTAATGAACAATTGCCCCCTTTCCAAGATTGATCTTAATCAAAGTTGTATGTAACTTGAGGTGGGTCGTTCGCAAACGAACCGGTTCAATGAACCGAATCCCAGCAGCGAACCAAGAGAGCCGGTTCACTAAATTTCTGTGAATCGGATCTCGGCTCACTTGGGATCATTGAGGAAAAATACTATGGAGACGCTGTAAAGCATCTTTGCTGTTCTCTCAAAACAGGAGCATTGGACAGGGCTAAGTGTGGGACTAATATGGCTGCCCCACCTAGCCCGAACTAGTCAAAATTAAAACGAAAATGGCACTTAAGGTATGTGTGTATCTCAAACACATGCATATATACATATACGTTCTACGTATAAAGGTATATATGTAAGTCACAGTAATTAGTCAAAATTATAATGTCATCCCACACCTGTCAGGCCTACACTAACCTATGAAAAGTTATTCCAGACAATTCTTCTTATCAACGCCATGTCTGCTGTTGCAGCTACGTAGAGCACAAGAAACCATAATGTCTTTTAATATTTAACTTATTATACCGGTAGGTTTTCTGGTAACGCAACGATTGTATAGCGCATGTATCAGTCCCCACAACTGAACGACTACGTATATGTACTCCCCTCCGTTAACCAGAGCGGTGGTAGTAGTATACTACAGCCGTTCGCGTCGGGGAATACGATAACTGTAGCGAGTGATAGTGGGGACTTGGACACTCCTCTGTCGTTGCTTCACCCGAAAACTTACCGGTATAACTCTAATACACGATGCACTTAACAAACATTCCACTTTTTACAAACACTACCTGTTTAACGTAAGTGTAGTATGAATATGGCGCACCTGATCACGTGACGTCGCGTCGTCTCCCTACCTTTTCTTTCTCAGTGCTTGGGAAGTAACTATGCGCGCGACTGACCTGATAGAACAGTTCTAACGTAATTCGAGAGAGCCGGTTGATAATGAATCGGATCTCGGCTCACTTGGGACGTAAGTATCCGGTTCGGTCGCGAACGTATCAAAACCATAAAGGAATCTACTGTACTGCTTTACGACTGAATAATTTGGAAATTATAGTTGGAATACGGTCGCAGGACGGATTGAAAAATAAAAATTTATATTATTTATATAACAGGGAGGGTACGCACTACAATATTTATTTTTTTACACCTGCATCATAGTCATAATGGACTACCTAAGTCTGACGTCACAAGGAGGCGGGGCTCACAAAACCTTTCCAAACATTAGAAAAGTGAATGTAATCTGTCATAAGAAATAATTTAAAGCTATATTATAATTTTATCGAGTAAAAACAGAGTATTGCAAGCTTATAATTGGTTTAATGGTATACTAAACATATCAACTGCTTAATTTGTATTACAATTTTTGCATATTTGTTTATATAATGCTATGTTTTAATTCGAATTTTTTCGCGCGTGCGGGTCGGGGGAAGGGGAAGGTTATGTTAGAATTTTAAAATCGCAGAAAAGTGATTAAAAAACATAAAAATTAAATGTAATTTTTGTGTGGTAAAGTGAAATAAACATCATTTATTACGATTTTCATAATTTCAAAAGTGTGTATAACAGATACCACTAAAAATGTGACATGGAAAATTCACTCGATGGGCACCTTAATTATTAATTATCTCCGTTCCTGTACGTTTGCGCCGATTAATTTATAAGTAAAAGTTGTTCAATTAGAGGTCCGCTATAAGGTACACTAGTCATTTTGTCAAAAATCGGTTGCACCCATATACTCCAATTTTTCGGAAAACAGAAAAACTTACAGGTTTTCATTTCACTGTAATGCTTACAATGGGGAACAAAACACATCACCATCTTCACTACTAAATAATTAAGGATATCAAAATTAACAATAGGGCAATCCAATGACCTGTCAAATAAAATTCAATATGGCCGTTGTGGGCAAACAAGCAGATTTGTATAATTAAAATTTGACTATAAGTGCTATTTTTAAACAATTACCTTATTAAATTAACTTACTAAGGTCATTATTTAGTTATCTAAGTATGATGTTGTGTATCAAAGGCTAAAACTTATAATTATGTGACCAGAACGTTCTGTATTGCAGTTTGTGTGAAAGAAGTGTTTCAAGAAAAAAACAGCTGAACTATTGCCTGTTTTGAAGTTTGCATTGGAAAACCAGATAATAATTTAGCTCGACAGTAGTACTGTTCTATTTATAAGCATGATAGAAATTTTAATAGCAATAACACCTCAGCGAAGTATATGCTACATTAATGAAGGTCGGGGTGACATACATCTGAAAAATTAATGGAAGAAGTAATTTTTGCAACAATCTTAACCCAGGATATGTTGTTCTAGGAGAAAGAGCATTTTTAATAAAAGAAGCGCTAGGAATTCTGCAAGTGAATTTTAGTTATTCCAGCTTTTACAAAAGGAAGAACTCGTTAGCACATTAATATATCTGATTCCAGTATCTGTGTTAAAAAAGTGTAATAATATGCAAAAATTAAACAGTGTAGATAAAATTGTGATTGTATTTAATGCTCTAATTCACATATGTAAGTTGAAAATGATTTTGTATTTATAATTATTTATGGCACTAAGTATATAATCTTAATTTATTCCTGTACAACATAGCCATTATTTTAGAATTTAAATAGGCATTTCGCTACAGACAAAACACAAACCTTTAATAATAAGTTAAATTTATTTATTAATATCTATTTACAATTTTTTAAGTCCTAAACTGTTATACATTGTACGCTAAATTTTTATAATCTTACACATAATATTTCTATATGATTAAACTTATTATCTTATTACTATTTATTAATTTCTATAATAATTAAGTGAAACTATTTTAATAAATAAATTTTATTAAACAATCCTCTGATTATTTTGTTAGGTATTGTAAATTTAAAGACAAGTTTAAATAATTAATCCTTATTCAGTGCATAAGTGACTTTCTTTTTCTTCGTACATTAGAAATAATAATGCACCAACATAACTACAATGTTCGGCTGCTACCAGCCATGCATGTAGAGTGAGCCAAAAGTATTGATTCACATATAATAATGCACTACACATCCATTGGTTTTAAATTAACTTCTTATAAATGTTTCACCTATCAAAAACACATACTTTTCCACATAAGTAAATAAGTTGTTAATAAATGTAAGCGGTGAGACTCTTGAACAGTCATTTGGTCCTTAGTGTAATAAATATGTATTAAAACCAAATATACAATATCCATACTTGGCACAGGTGGAATACCATCTATTAAATTGTGTACTTTCAAGAGTGAATGGATCCAAATATTCAAGTAATTTAATGTTCATCTGATAGCTGCCAAAAAATACATTCTCACACGAATAATTATTTTCCATGATGATTTCAACAAAATGTTACTCCAACTTCTGGATTTTCAGATAAGAACATCTTCAGGTAATCACTCTGCATTCTCATGTTTATAAACTCAACACACACGAAAAGTAAAACCATATTAAACCTAATAATGATGGCATACCAAACTAAGGTTCATTCATTGTTTGCCCACAGACGCCATATTAGATCACGTGATTTGGATTCCCTAAAGATACTGATAAAAGTAACATAACCTCAAAACTCTTAGTTAATTAGCATTGAAATGATCGACACTATACATACCACGTATACTAATATACACTTTCTTTGTTTCAACAATATACTAAATGATTATACTATCTATTTCGGTTATCTTTGTCGCATTAATTCATAAGAACTCAAAATAAAAAATCAAATGGGCAAATACTACACAATTCAAAAGTGCTTGGAAAGGTTTTTAAATAACCGCCATTTAATGACGTCACCACTTAGGCAGTCTATTGCCATTTAATAATGTTATGAAAATTATGAACTTCTCTTAGTTCTAATTACTTTATGTTCGAATGGCATAATCTTCAATAATTATAAATACAAAATGAATGTATAATTTAGTTTTAAATATATTTTGTTTAATTTGTGTACGACAATCGAATAATTTTTCAAATTATGCTATTACGGATCCACACGGTGCAAATGAGCCGGCTCACAATGACGAGCTGAACCGAGTGAGCCGAGTCGAAGAACTGAACCGTTTTGCCCACCTCTATATGTAACTAGTAGATATGTTTAAACGTTGATTGAAGCAATATATAAAGATGCGCAACGCTATAGCACATAAAATAACGTGTCTTCCCCTTGCCGAGAAACATCATCGGTGTCTCGGGCTGTTTCGAATCTCGGACCCAAACGACTGATGCGTCGCTATAGATCTCGGACCCAGTTTTGGTTACGCTCAGTGCTATGTAGTGGCGCATCTTTATGTATACCTCCAATCAACGGTTTAAATAAATGTTCACACTGCTTATATTATTTCATTTATGTTATGTACTACAGGTAAAAATACTATATATTTGTGATGTGACAAATAAAAATAAAAATAAAAGCTTATATTAATAGTGAAGAAAGGCGTTCAATAAAATTTATTAAAATAATATTTTTACTTATTCTAGAAAATTTTAAATTACTTCAAAATTTTTTATTTGCTAAGCCATATGCATCCAACATACATGTACATTATACTTTAAATTTAGCTCATCAATACTCATCATACTAACTTAAGAGTTAAATTTCAATAGGTTCACTATATTTTCTCAGCATTAGTAAAACAGCAATTATGCAATGCAACGAAAATATAGTGAATTAATTGCTGCCTCTTTTAATGTATATTTTACATATTTTTTTTCATTATATATAATAATAGTCACAATAAGTGGATATTATAGTTGCACTTCTTAATTTTTATACAAGAAACTTATCTTTTATATAAGATAATATATCATGACCTGTTTTCCAAATAAAAACACTTGGGTTAACTTGGTAAATAATACCTGTGTTATCGACTGGTTTTTTTAATTGTAATAATTTAAGTAGTCCTGCACATTTATAATCTTCTCTCGCACAAGCAAAATCTTCTTTACTCAATCTTAAGATTGGACATAAATCATTTGCACCATCACCAACATAAAGAATTTTGTCATAAGACACAAATTTTTCTTTCTGCGCATCTATATAATCTTGCAGGATTTTTCCTTTACACAGATTTTTTGTACTCAAATTGCATTCAGTTTGAAAATGATACATTTCAATTTTTAGCAAACCATCAACAAAATAAGCAGGATTTGTAAATACTTTGTCTATGTTTGAGGAAAGATTAAATTTATTTAACCATGTGTCTATAAAATACGTGTTAGAATCACTAATAATAATAACATCACAATTCAATTCTTCATTTAATGAAGTTATCAATTCAAACATTCCTTGTACTGCATGTATATTTTCAATAGTTTCTGTAATTTTATTTTTTCCAATTCCCAATTTATAAAGCAATTCAAATATTCCTTGCATATATGATGTCCAACCATCTTTCCTATGTAATTGTTTTAGAGAAGACGGAATTTTTTCTGGAGGTATTAAATCTCGAATAACAGTATCAGAATTCGCATCTATCACTGTATGATCAAAATCGAACACAGCCAATTTCTTCATATTCTACAAATTACTCTTGAAAACACAAGATGTCATTTATTAACACACTTCATTAATTTACTTGTGCATAATATTAAATCATGCTTGAGCATATTTATAGTTGTACATGTTAGTATTTAAAAAACTCAACCTTTAAATTTAAAGAAACAAGGTCAGATAAAAACACAATTCTTTTTATTGGACGCAGCCGATTAATCATAATGACATTTTAAACATAGCCAAATAATATGACGGCGTGTTGTTGACATAAATCTGGCCAAACATAAACATGCATTCAAATAATATACATTTAAGCACATCCCTAGTAGCAAAATCACTATATGCACACTTGTTCTACATTAGCAAATATATATTTTTATCCTTCTGTAAAATTGTGATTTTGCTACTTGGGATGGTCATAGTAATTCACTAGTTATGAGAGCAGATATTGGTCACAGTAATTTTGCACAGTGATTTTCTAATTACTGTTATCACCGTTCTTTTTCATGTAAAGACATATTTCTGTCTGCGATTCTAAGATTTACTAACTTTAAATAATATATTCAATTTGACATAATATGTCAAATCGACTTCGCCTATCCGATAACATTGAAAATAATAATTAATTGCTTCGTTATAGCTATAGTGAAACATATTATGTTTCACTATAGCTATAACGAAGCAATTAATTATTATTTTCAATGTTATCGGATAGGCGAAGTCGATTACGTTTCTAACAAAGTTAGTACCTAAATTTATATTTTCATAATCATTAATAATGTAGTTTAATATATTAATAATTAAAAAGTGCCCAAGTAAACTTTATATTTAATAAATATAATATTAGAAGAGAAATTGAAATGTATTTAATTAGTGCATATAGGTACTTTAAACTGAACAAATAATAAATAAAATATACTTCATTGCTTGAAATTACTTTTTACTTATTTTCTGTTTTGTAAGTTATATTTAAATTATTATCCATACACATTTTGTACATACAGGCTGAGTCAACTACGCGGGTAAGGCCGAATGTGCCTTTACGAGTAAAGATATTTCGAAACGGTTTTTTTCTTGTGGTAGCTGTTCATTAGGAGCACATTTTAAATATATTTTGTATTATACAGAGTGTTCCATAACTTGGTGGCTAACCATAGTTATAGTTTTTTAAATGGAACACCCTATATATTATTGCATTTTTGAATTCCCCGTATAATTTTTAGTCAAAGAGTTATAAGATAGTATAGGCCTAAAGTGTAAAGTTTTTGACTTATATATTCATTCCCATTTTTCTGAAAAATTCAATGTTTGTATAAAATTATATTTCTCAAAAACGACGTATTAGATGGACAACATTTTTTGCGATATTGTTTACAATAAGAGGTCCTAATAGAAGCATGTTTTATTTTTTTACAGTTACTAACTGCATGTGCAGGAAACTGGATTAATATTAGATAACACGTTTTTGTATAAAAGTCAATTTTTTTTAATGCAACGCCCCGTATATCAGTTCATTTTTGAATTATTTATTAAATTTCGTGTCAGAAACATGTAAAACGTTAATACCTTAAAAGTGACTATTACTGACCTATTGTCTTTTTTTGATACAATTTTGTCAGTACATACTGTACTACATTAATTAAAACCTCAAAACTAACAAAATTATATCAAAAAATGAGGTGTTGTCACCACACGACTTTCTTATACGTATGAGCATTTGAAACTATACAATTTTAAGATTTTTTTTATACAAAACTTATTCAAAATCCTATTCTACGTACTTTCATTCTCTTAATAAATCGCTATAGAATGCATACTTTGCAAGATATTATCAAGAAAGTGCTACTCGCTAAGAGTAAAAGTACTACTTCCGGTCCGAATTTTGAAATTTCATATATACAAAAAATATTGAAAATCCAGTTCTAAATACTTTTGTACTCTTGATAAATATATATAGAATGCATAATTTACGTCATATTTGCAAAAAATCGCTATTCGATAAGAGTAAAAGTGGTACTTCCGGTCAGAATTTTGAAATCTTTTTTATACAAAAGATATTGAAAATTATGTTCTAAATACTTTTATACTCGGAACATACTTCTCTAAAAAGCATGACTTGCGAGATATTCGCAAAAAACTGATTTTCGATAAGAGTAAAAGACCTACTTCCGGTTGGAATTTCGAAAAACTTTTTTAAGACAATTTGTCTCAAACTTAATTTTAAGTACATATGAATTCTTTATAAATTTGTTTAAACTTAGTAGTTGACGAATAATTGGCGAAATTCGATTTTTTCACTGAAATAAACTACTACTTCCGGTCTGCCGATTTTACTGAAAATCTAATCAGATCTCAAGAGGGAGATTATATTTGTAAATATAAAATTTGGAATTGATACCTATAGCGGTTTGACCGCTATCGTGGTCACACACACACAGAGAGAGAGAGACACACACACACACAGAGATACACACACACAGACACACAGACATTTTTTAAAAACCACTTTTTCGGTATCAGGGGACATCAAAACGTGGACATCTGCAAAAATCTCGAGATCGAAAATTTTCATCATCACAATACTTCCTTATACTACGTATAAGAAAGTAAAAGTAACAGTCACTTTTAAAGTATTAACATCTTACATGTTTTTGATGTGAAATTTAATAAGAAATTTAAAAATGGAATAATATACAGGGTGTTCCATTTGAAAAAATTGACTTTTTTGCAAAAACTAACAAAAGCATATCAAAAAACGACAATAACTCTGTAATAGTCACTTTTAAAGTATTAACGTTTTACATGTTTCTGACATGAAATTTAATAAACAATTCAAAAATGGACTGATATACAGGGCGTTCCATTTAAAAAAATTGACTTTTATACAAAAACGTGTCATCTACTTTTAATCCAGTTTCCTGCACATGCAGTTAGTAACTCTAAAAAAATAAAACATGCTTCTATTAGGACCTCTTATTGTAAACAATACTGCAACAAATTTTGTCCATCTAATATGTCGTTTTTGAGAAATATAATTTTATACAAACATTGAATTTTTCAGAAAAATGGGAATAAGTCAAAAACTTTACACTTTAGGCCTATACTATCTTATAACTTTTTGACTAAAAATTATACGGGGAATTCAAAAGTGTAATAATATATAGGATGTTCTACTTAAAAAACTATAACTATGGTCAGCCACCAAGTTATGGAACACTCTGTATAACACAAAATATTTTTATAATGTGCTCCTAATGAACATCTATCACATGAAAGAAACCGCTTCGAAATATCTTTACTCATAAAGGCATAATCGGCCTTACCCGCTTAGATGACTCACCCTGTATATTTATGTACATACATGATCATCTATATAACTAAAAACAATTCATTATGTTACTTACTATATATTGTTAATTTAAATCTATTTGCAGATTCCTGTGTTTTATATACATACTTATAAAACATAAATTAAAAGCAAATACTGATATACCTAATATGCGTATTTTAATATTTTATAAGCTATATATATATACACACACAGACACACAGACATTTTTTAAAAACCACTTTTTATATATATATATATTTATTTCATTGTATGCCACTACTACCAAGAAGATTTTCATTCATTTTTTCAATACATTTGTATATTT
The DNA here is from genome assembly GCA_963170755.1 of Amphimallon solstitiale. NCBI lineage: Eukaryota > Metazoa > Arthropoda > Insecta > Coleoptera > Scarabaeidae > Amphimallon > Amphimallon solstitiale. Next base: position 17,164,343 of record OY720679.1, read on the forward strand.
GGCAAAGAATTGTAATATATTTTATATATATATATATATATATATAGGTGGATTATCAACAAATTAATAATTTCTATTATATAACACGACTTTGTGTTAAGATATTCATTCAGGCCGTTTAAAATCGAACAGCGAAACATGGGCGAAAGCAGGAACCGTTGATTTTCACCGAACCCTGATAAACAGCTCGGAGAACAGTGATTGAAAGAGCTGTTTGAAATAAAGCGAACGGCGAATAAAGCAGGAGTCGTTTATTTTCACCGTTTGGTTTCATCGTATATTTTCACCGCTCACGCTAAACAGCTTGGAGGAACCCTTTACCATTCGCGGTGAAAATAAACGGCTCCTGCTTTCGCTGTGATTAAAACGCTCATTTAGTAAATACGTCACAACGCCAAATTGTTAAGCACGGTGATAAGATAAGTCAGTGAAGTGGATGCAAACAACCCTCATTTAGTAAATACGTCACAATAGATAGGTCTGTTGAACTGGATGCAAACAGAATTTGATGACGCGCATTAAATGAGCGTAACAAAATTGGCTGAATGCACCCTATGAATTCCAAATTTTTGATTGGTCCGAGGCATTATGAACTATCTAATAAACGTCTTCTTTCAAAAATTGGACGGTTAAACAGTTGTTTGCTTAAGACTTTTTAATTTATTAGGGATTAATTCAAAATAATGGAAACAGAATCTTCTGACAGTAGTGTAAGTGGTACACTGTGTGATCAGACATTAAATTTTGTTTCTTGGTTGAAAAGGGAAAAGGAATTATGCTCAAAAATATCGAATAATAATGTCGTTGAATTTAAGCAAAATGAATCCAAACTTAAAGAAAATATGGAAGCAAAGAGTAAGTACTAACCACAACAATACTCACTCTTAAATTTGTTGTATTATAGATTTAGAAATTAAGAAAATAATTGAAGATGTAACTAGATATTTAAACTTGTTTAAATATTGGAATCACATAAGAGATCAATATTCTAGTATGAATATGCTTATAATGAAAGAAGTTATAGATTCTGTAGAAGAAAATGAACAGAATTCAACACAATTAGATAACGAAAACAAATTACATGAAAAAGGTATAATTAAATTATTGTAAGTAAATGCTAATAAGTATTACTCTTCTATTTCAGAAAAGAAAACTATCGAAAACAATAAATTCCAAATTGCTGCACATAAGAGAGCTATACAATCCTATCAAACAAACTATAATTTAACTGCAAAAGTATTAACTTCTAATCAAGACCACACAGTAATTGAAGCAATTTTTGAAAATAAAACACAATATCCTGTGAAGATGGTTCTTGACAATAATAATAATAATAATATATTATGTATGTATATTATTTTATAGTACAATAGGTATAATGTTGAAACTTTTCGCTTTAGCAGAGTTAAATACATTGAGAGCAAATGATTGCAATGGCCAGAGGCTCATAATAAATAAAATAAAAACAAACATAAATAGAAATTACTATAGGTTACAGATGGTGTCTATAAAATTTCTTAATTTTTTTTTTTTTTTGGTAATCTGCCGTGTTCAATTACAAGTTTTCTATATTCCTTCAGAATATAACTTCAACATGAAAAGTTCATTTTAAAATTATGAACTTTATATAAAATATTTAACGTATTAATTAAAATCAACTTTTTCTTCTTAGTTAATGAGTACAAAATTATAATAGAAAATTCAACAAATGACAATCATGAAACTAATAAAATTGATGGGAAAAATTCTTCTTAAGGTCGTTTTACAACTATCAATTTTAAGTTCAATTTATAGACCTTTGTCAAAATTGACTGCAAGTCAGGTATTACATTTGCACTTTCTTGTTCAATTAAAAGTTCTTATAATTGACACATGTAAAACGCTATACTTACGTCATTTTGGTGACCTTCAGTTTTAAGTTCAATAAATTGATAGATGTAAACCGAGCTTAAGTTTATTTCATGTTATTATAAGCCAAACATGTTTACTTTGTATTGATTTGCTTACTTATTTAATTATTGTTTTTAGCATTTGAAATAAGTTCTCTTAAATCATCAAATGAACATAATCAGCTTACTAATTGGTTTGCAGAAACAAAGGATCCTGTTAATTTAATGGTTAAATTAAGGAAATATTTATTAAATTTAAAATAAGTATATATCAAAGTATAATTAAAAGTGTAACCAATAAGTAAATACATTTTATTTGCCCCACAGAATCTTGCAGTTCCAGTTAATTATACGACAGTGATACCAAAATGGATATATTGCGAGTTTAGAAACGAATAAAAAAATTCGCAAATAACCCATATACAATAAAATAAATCAACTTAAGAATTACCACACAAACCAATAAAATCAATAATAATAATAGGCAAACTAGTAAATATAATATATAATACTACTATATTACATATGCTGTATCTTCATAATGTGTAATTTTTCATCTCAATGAAGGTAGGTCACATTGTCTTTCCTACATATGTGTTAATCAAAATGTCTATTTTGTACAATACGAAGTGACAACTATAACTATGATATTACTGAAAGCAAGTTTAGATATCACGAGTTCATCGATGAATTTATAGATTTACACAGAAAACAAGATGTAGAAGAAAGCAGAACCCAAGAAGACATACCAGTGAATTAACAGAACTTGTGAAATCGTAACTACTGCATTGATTTATACATGCTTATTGGAATGAGTGAAATAAAATTATTGAATACAAATACCAAACGTTTTGTTTCGAATTACAGAAGAGATTTTGAGCAAGAAAACTTGTGAAGCAACTTAGAACTACTACATTGATTTGTATGTGCTTACTGGAATATATGAAATTATATTATTTGAATATAAATACCGATCGTTTCATTTTGACTTACAAAAAGGACTTTGAACAGAAATTATAAATACTGCACCGATTTGTACGTGCTTAATGGAATATGTAAAATTATATTATTGAATATAAATGCCGTTCGTTTTACTTCGACTTACATAAAAAAATTTGAACAGAAAAACTTATGAAATTATAACTACTACATTGGTTTGTATGTACGTGCTTATTAGAATATGTGAAATTATATTATTGAATATATATATATTGATTGTTTCATTTCGACGAACCGAAAACATAATGCTTTAGATACACATTGATTGTATTCAATTATGTCAAGTTGTATAATATTTTGACATATCCTTTATTCCTGTTATTTATGTCTGGTAAACAAAGAGAGAAATTTTTGCAAATAATTTAAATTATTTCTTGTAAAAAAGGTATGTTGTTTTGATTCAATAATTAAGTCATTGAGCAAACTTGAATTTCTATGTATGAAGAAAAAAATATTTTACTTATGTTAAATTGTGTCTGCTGGATGCGACCAATGATGTGACGTAGAGTGTGCGACACGTCATAAACAAGCTGCGCAAGATCATACCTTACCCAAGCAGCACAATCACAAGTTTAGAAAAGGATGAAAATATATATTTGCTAACATGTTGTGTATTATATTTTCAAAATATATTGTTTTTACGGTAAAGTGGACGTTTTTGTTGTACATGTAAGCATATGGTGTTTCTATTATTATCATTCTTTTATCATATGAGCAATACATAACAAAGTAACAGGTTATAGGTTTCTCTGTTCTTGAGTTGATTATTAGCACTCTATATCTGTTTGAGAAATTATATGTAGATTATCTAAACTCAATAAATAAACCAGTGAAGCAGAATAGCTCGATAAAAGCATCAAAAAATCTGTTTGTACGTATTATCATATAAAATTAAAGTAGCCACTATTTCAAGCTCAGCAAGTACCTACCTAGAATGCACTCTTGTTACACTTATTCATTGTTTATATTAAGTGACTAATAACATGGATTGGCTTGTAAAGCACTCGTTTCGAAGCGCAAGCTACCTATATCAATATTATGTTCTCAATATTTAATAGAAAATCAAAGAAAACAGCTATATTAACGGAATAAATGTTAGAAAATACAACGGAAAAAACGGCAAAACACGTTTAATGTCACTTATTCTAACTTCAAAATCCGTAACAGAGGGCGCAGTAATCTTAGCAAATATCTCCAATAGTGCGACGTCATAAATAAAACCGTTAAGGATCTATTGTGGTAATCCCTCCATAATTTGGCGATGGCAAACACAAATTTTAAGAACGTGGAAACTATCTGTGTCGGCTTAAGGGTATTAAGAAAATAAAGGAATTAATATTAATTTATAATTTTAACATACAATTCAGCGATAATACCTATCTCTTACAATTAACAGAATAAATTAGCGAGCAAAATGCGTTCTTGTATTTCATAGCGTAGTTGACATTTCGTATAAATATACATTCATATTATAATACACGTACACTTATTATTTCTAATCAAACATTGACAATAGGAACCTGAAGCGTGTTTCTCACATTGATTACTTTTATTGCGTACTACTTACCGTGTTTAAGCAACCTGCGGGAGCTTGCCTTCGCACTATATCTTGAAACAGAGAGGCAATATATATGTGTGCATGTTAAAGAAATAGTAAAAAATCCTATATGCATATCAAAATTAAAACACTTGTTCTAAGTAAAAATACAGAACTACAAAATCTAGATTTAAATACTTACACTGTGGTACATACCGCGCGATCATTTAAATTCTAAATTAGAGCAGGCTGTGAAATTTAAATTAAGTTGGTATATAAGTACTAATTTACAATTTGAATTGTCAAAGTGACGTTTCAAAATGTTAATTAATCAATAATTGACATTCTGGACAACCTAATAAAAAAAATCCCGCCTGCTATAATTTAGAATTTAAAGTGGTATAAGGTGCTTTATACCATTTCTCTTTCTTTTAATAAATTAGATGATACGATTTATTTTGCATTTTATTTTCTTTACCTGACCTAGTGATAATTAAAGAGCATTCAAATTGATTGGAGAATTTATTTATATTTTCTGCCCCTGAGAGAAAATTTTCTTTAGTCATACTAAACTGAGCTAGTTAGATGTAAGTTTGCCTAACCTACTATTTTTGCAGAAAATTTATTAAATCTTAGTCTAGCATAAGGCCTAGCACTAGGATGCATGCTTGATTCTTACTTACTTATTGATTGAATAATTTAAATTATTTTTATATAAATCTCAAATTGCAAGAGTCACAGCAATATGTATATTATCTTATTCACAAGAAGTCGTCTTAAATATCCTCAATGTGTTTTAAATAGTGGTATATCTATATATCTTTTTCTGAAAATATGCGGAATATTAATCGATCCATTATATAAACACAAGCATAACAATATGAATGTTGTTATTATCTATCTCTAGAGCAAGGACCTGGGCTATTGCGAGTGGTCGTGAGGATTTACTTAATAGATGTGATAGATTGCAAGACCTTCACAAAAGTTATAAAATATGTGCGGCACATTTTGAAGATAAGCACTTCTTGAATAATCTTCAGAACAGGCTACATCCAAATGCAGTACCGACAATATTTCCATTCTCAGAAGAAACATCACAAGTACTAAAGGAGCACAGTTACAGTCTTTTTAACTTATGCACTTCCACCTCTCCTACTGAAATGGAAAAGCAAATAGTCATCATCACCGAATTGAACTATTGTCTATTAAAAATATGTAAGAGAGAAATTTAATATTGAAACGGAAATTATGTGTTTATTGGCCATGAATGCGTATATTACGATCAATTTATACATTTTCTATCTAAACTAATGAAATAAAAGTCCTCAAATATAATTTAACAAAATAACTTTTTTAGTTTCACTAATACAGTTATGACAACAGGTAAACGTCATCAATGACGTACAATTGAATATAACACGTCTCCTCTATATGTATATTTACTTTACAAAATCCTACCCATTATAAATTCACATTAGGCGTTTTTCCAACGCCGCGCCGGTTAGCGCCACTCATTGGTCGCATTCAGCAGACACAACAGTTCAGTGATCAGGTTCGGAGTTCAGAGGTTACACGCTCACTCTGAACATGTTGCGGTTATTATTTTTTTGACACATACACACATAATGGACAGATACCATAGAAATAGAGTAGGGAGAACGCGTTTCAAGTATGCGCGTTGCTGGTAGAATTGAAAGCCGCCATTTTAATGGTTGGAAATTTCGGGAATTTGATTTAACAAATTTGTTCATATCGTGCAATTCATACTAGGCTAAAATAGTGGAACAAAGTTACTATTGTAGTATTTTATTTATACTGAAATACATAACTGGTGGAATTCTAAGTAGAAATTTGGAGCAATTTGCTACTGGTGATTAAATAGAACCAATTTCGTTAATTCATGGCGAATTTTCGTTCCTTGGATTGAAGTGGTATATTTTCTCGCCAAATTGAAAAAGCGAATTTTTGTATGGGCTCTAACAATTGCTTGTATTAGAGTATATCTATGATGTTCCTCGTGAATAGGAATCTCTCTAAAATGTTCTTACAGTTCAGGGTATATATTTTTCCGTAATATTTTTGTGCTGCAGCTATTGTAAATACAGTTATGAATCCTGTGTCTTCCGGTAGGTTGATATTATTCACCACGACCATTTTTCTAATTCAAGTGGTTGTCCAACGAAAGGGACTGCATTTATTTTTAATGTTCGTTTGCCACCTCTAACAATAAAATCCTCTTCCTTGAAATGCTTAGAACAAACCACCTTCTTCTTCGACCAAGTAAAATCACTGGAAGGTTTACCCAATGCAACTAACCATTTTTGCAGTAGTTCACTTCGGCGAAAACTACAAGCGTATTTTGGTTAAATAATATTGTAAACTTGCTAAAACGAATAAGTAATGCATTGTTTTATCATGTTACTTACGTATGAAATGAAACACCTTCAGGTTTAAACCTTCGGGCATTAGAGCAGCCTTGGACCGAACAAGACATGTTTTAAAGTATTTAAAAACAACACAAATCGATAACAAAACACGAAACACTCGTCGAAATAAAATGACACTTCCACTAGGTTACCGCGTTTGACAATACAACCATAAAAATGGCTGCCACTACTGAACCCTGCTAAAAGAGGATGCGCAGTCGTCGAAGCGCGTTCTCCCCACTCTATTTCTATGACACCCACATTTGGTTTACATTGGTCGCATTCAGCAGACGAATCAGGAACTGTTCCCGCTCCAACTGAATAAATAACAATAATAAATGTTTTTCTGCAAAATGTGTGTTACGTTGTGTTGGAATGTGTTAATGACGCATGCGTACAGAATACGCTCACTATGTGGGTGTAGAAATTCTCCGCTCGCAAAAATGGCGACCGATCCGCAACATGTTCAGAGTGAGCGTACTATACATGGGCGAGATAGGGGAAGTGGATCCGATTTCACTCAGACTAGACCATTGGACTAGACAGACTCGTGTTTTGTCGGCTCTCGGGTACCGTATTCGGTATCCCCGAGAGCCGACAAAACAAAAAAAAAGAAAAGTAAGATGAGCAAATTAATGATATTGTCCAGAAATAAATCAGGGTTGTAAAAACCAGCCCTTACACTAAAGTCTACGTCGAAACTTAATGCAAAAAAACAATTCATTGTTATTGTTTATTTGGTTCAATTTGTTGCTAACATATGGCAGCAGTGAAAAGTACCAAATGGAAGGGATCACATAAAGGAGAATGATCCTGTCCAAAGAACACTCAAGTGTCAAGCGAACAATTGGAGTGGGAACTGTTCCCGATCCGTCTGTGGAATGCGACCATTATGAAAGCACTCTACAGATGCCAAGATATTAACGCCATCTGTTAAATATGTGCTACACTGTAATCGACGTAAATGTAACAGATATCTGCAAAAGCATGCAATTTAAAAAATTAGACCAATTAGACATATGTTCAGTTAGTTACTTTTTTATCTTAAAAATATAAATACCGAGTGTAGTAGCTATATTACATATAAACTTACGGTGTAATTTTTAAATTTAGGCAATTTTTCTAGTGTTTAGAAACACCACTGACTTTATATTATACTGCTTACCACTAGGTGGCCTTATTTTTAAATATCCGAGTAAACGTCAAATATTTATTTAATGACAAGTTTAAAGTTAAATCATAGTTAAATTTGGTTAAATTGAAAGAAGTATCTGAATCTGAACGTATATTTAAAGATTGCATACTCAGAACAATCAAATAAAATGAATTCAGTTTCAAATAAAGTACGTCTAGCGTGGATAAAACCGTTTCATGAATATTCAATTAAGAGAAAGTCAACATCTTCAGCAGAGTATTGTTTGGAATCTGTAAAGTAATGTGTGTAAATTAATGCTATTACACCAGCTTAATAAAAAAAAGTATTTTTAGGAAACATGATTACGAAAACTTTGTATGCAGCTTATTATTAAAAAATACATCTAGATCTTCTGCAATGGCCATAAGAAGCTTCAATGTTGAGGTAGCTAGAATTAGTGAACAGGTTTCACAAAGAAATATAGGATTAATGAGGTTGAAATTTTGGGAAGAATTAATAGAAAAAGTGTTTACGAAGGACATAACTAAAGTACCACAACATCCAGTAGCAATGGAAATATTTAAGGTATTATAATTAATTAAGTGCCCAAGCATAATAATGATTACAATAAAAGTTTAGTATTTTTAGGCAATCACTCATTTCAATCTTACAAAAAGATATTTCAAGACTTTAGTAACTAGTAGAGGTGAATTGCTAAATAAAAACACAGTTTCAAGTTTGGAAGATGTTGAAAAGTATGCAGAGAAAACTGTTGCCAATGTTTATTACTTATTATTGGAAGCTAAAAACTTAAAAAATGTACATGCTGATCATGCTGCTTCCCACATTGGGAAAGCTCAAGGAATTACACAACAGTTAAGGTAAATTATAGTGGAAATATTAGATAGTTATGAGTAATCCATTTCTAATTCATTAAACATTGAATTTATATAGTCAATTATATACAAAGAAAACTATATGTGATGTACAGTGTTGTAAATAATTATAACTTGCATATGTCAAAAAGAGATATTTAGTAATTGTGCTGTTATAGTTGAATCGTTTTGGCAACCAATAAGGCCAAAGGATGATGGATTCAATGCCACTATAAATTCCTGTCAACTGGAAGAATTCCATAACAATAAAAATAAACTAATTAAGTAATATTTCAGGATATATAGCTTCTGCAAGTAAAATACTACATATTATAAACAAAGTTACTTACCTATATTTTATTTAATGTTATTCTGTGCAGTAGGCAAACATTGTCGACAAATTTATACTGTTTGGATGACAATCATAACAATCATGAAAAGGTAATTATGACAAATGTCAAAAGGTGTATGAATAGAATGTCCAAAATGCTGCAAAAGTCCCTCTATGAAATATACTTAGTGATCCACATTTAAGTAATATTTTTATTCTACAATAATGTGAATATTAATTCAATTGATTGTGATTTATTTGGATATCCTAAGTAAACGAGGTTTCACCTATTTTGTTTCTTTGTTAAGGGTTTGTTAGAAAAATATGGCACATCATGCTGTGTTGTAAATTGTGGAAATACTAGTAATCTCAGTATTATTAAATTATATAAAATATGTAGAGAGCTATATTTTCCATATGAAGTAGATTTAATTGAACCTTTAAAAGCAAAAAGGTCAGAAATGAATCAAGATAATTGAAAAGAATCAGCCTTTACTTACTAAAACTCATTCCATTGTTTATAACATAATTGATCAAGAGATTTTCACAATTCATTGCTATATAGCACAATAAATATCAAAGTAAGAATAAATTTGCCAACACAGTGACTTCATCATGTATGTATGTATGGGAATTGTATTCGCATATAGATACATAAGAATTAATTTGTACCATTCCTTTTTTAATATATATATTTATAAGTTGTTCTTGTTTCATAATCATATACAATTCTTTACAACATATTTGTATCTTCTGAAACTATTATATGCTGTAAGCCGTAATTTCCTGCATTCAATAGAAATGATGAGACACGACCAGTTATGATGTTATGTCGATTGTCTTCAGTGAAAAATGTTTTAGGGCCGGTATTTCAATCTCGGTATAAAGTATAGCATAACTATCTTCCGGATAAAATTATACTGAAGCATAATCTGACCGATAACCCTTATCGGTATTTCAAATAGTATGTAGTGAGTATAAATATATCCTAAAGATAGTTATCCCCTAAAATAACGCATTTCACACGTATGTTGGCAACACTTATTTGTTTCCAATCCAAAGAAACTAGTAGAAGAGGATGTTATTATACATTACTGGCGTGCAAAAGACAAGAACGGAAATAGTGTGCATATCCTTGTATCACTGTAACTAGTATACATACATAACCTATTTCTTTGTGTTTCGAGCTTGTAAATACATACTTGAAAACATTATCAACACACCGAAAAGAAAACGGGCAGTAAATTTTACAAAACAGGAGTCGTACGTAAAATGAATTATTACCTATTAGTATGGTGTAATAGCAAATTTTCAATCTTTGATACTAACAAACAAATTCTGTATCACTCTTATTTTTCGAAATTATTTGGCCGAAATCTGATATGTTGTCTAGATTGTTACATATATTTCCAAGTTATTTTGTTCATCCATTTATTCATTTAAGTTTTGAAAATCTTGATGCATTGTGAAGAGTATAAACACACCCCAACATTTAACCTATAAATTGAACTGCTTTGTGATGATTTTCGAATATGCGAGTCTTTTCGACTGTTTTCGACATTCATCGTCACATTTCTTCCAGATAAAACCCATAATACTGCCGTTGACTACCGTGTAACTGTATCTGAGAATTATCTCGAAGATAACCGTTATCTGAACTTCGAAAGACATAAATATCGAAATATCTTCGGTATATCGCTGTTACTTAACTTATACTGAGGTCGAAATACCGGCCCTTACAGAAGCAACTTATGTTTTTTTTGAGACCAGAGTAAAAGGAAAAACACATCCATAACCAACACTAGTAATTGTGTCTTTATATCCTTGTAGTATCTCTATTTAAATTATATAACAAATATGTTTGGGTAATGAGTACAAATGAGAATAGTTTTGTGTGTGTGTGATGCCCGCACACTCCCCACTCGACGGTCTTAATGGCGCGCGCATCTCACACACACAAAACTATTCTCATTAGCACTCATTACCCAAACATGCCGCCCCCCTTGCCAGGACGTGCCGGGCAATATTATAATGCTAAAAACGTGTCTATCAATACTGTACATTAAATACATAACAAACTGAAAACAATGAATACATTTTAAAGAATTGAAAATTTAAGATATTGAATTTCATTCAAAAAACAAGTTTATAAATAGTGTTTCATTCTAATTAAGAAACCAATAGAATAACACAAGTTTACAACATTTGGTCCAATCGAGACGGATGAACCTGCTAGTGTTCATGACAGGAGAAAACCGTAAGTCCAATAATTCATTTACATTCCTTATATAACTTGTATTCTAATCTACCTGCACACAAAGTATTCTGATACACGCAACGGACGAACAGATAATAACGTTAAGGAAGAGCAGGGGGCAACTAAAGGTTCAAGTGACAAGATTTACAACCTTTTTGGAAGGAATAGACATTCAAAACAAAATTACGGAAATCACTACTAGAATCGAAAACCTACACACATGCTTCAACACATACAACGGCATACAAGCGAGGAGTTGGATGCATCGGCAATAGACACACATGAAATGAACAGAAAGGAGTTTGAAGATGCATTTTACGCGGCAATAGCAAAAACAAAAGACATAATAAGCAGCAGTAGAAATAATATCAAGTCAGCAAACACGCAGCACACTTCGGGGGTACTCATATACAGGATATTCCGCAAAATACCCACATACATGTAAAGTTGCCGCAACTAACGATACCAGAATTTCGCGGGCATTACGATAAATGGACACAATTCTGTGACACCTTCCGGACATTAATTCACGAGAACGATACTTTGTCAAACATTCAAAAATATTACTTACTATTTACAAGCATCATTAAAGGACGAAGCATCTAAAGTAATCAGTTCGCTAGAAATTTCAGACAGTAATTACGATACTTTATGGAATTACTCAAAGAACGTTTCGAAAACAAAAAGTTTATAATCAAAACACATATAAAACAAATTTTTGGATTACCAACAGTAACTAAAGAGTCATATTCATCATTAAGAGAATTTCTAGATAGCTTTTTAAATCATTATCGCGCATTAAAAAATCTTGGTGAACCGGTTGAACAATGGAGCACAATTTTGATATATTTGATATGCTCAAAACTTGATAGTACATCTAAGCTCGAATGGGAAATAAAGTCACAAGCTGAGAAATCACCAAATACAGGGTTTTTCACTTTATTCCTTACAGAAAGAGCGTTGTTGTTGGAATCAATAGACAAAGGAACACACTCAGACACGAATAAGACTTAATGTACATTTAACCACGAATTATGAGGGTAAGATTGATAAATGATTGTATTGTGGTGAACAACATAGAATCTTTCATTGTCCAAAATTCTTACAAATGCCGGTATCGGGTAGATACAACACAATTCGTGAATTAAAAGCATGCTTAAATTGTTTACGCACGGGACACATAGCGGATAAATGCAACAGCAGAACGTGTAAAAACTGCCAAAAGAAACATAACACGTTATTACATTTCACAAAAGAAAATAGCAAATATGCTGAAGGACGTGAAAATACCGGAACATTTTCAAGAAATCACAGTCGTTCGCCGAATACTACGGCAAACCAAACGGGCATGTTACCTACAAATAGGTCACACACACACATTATAGCAACACATACTCAGAATTTAGACTGTACAGTGTTATCAACTGCTTTGATATACATTCTTGATAATGCTGGTAAACGAATAAAATGCAGAGCTCTGCTAGACAGAGGCTCTCAGTCCAATTTTATTACACATGGCTTATGCAAAAAAACTAAAACTACAAACAAATAACATTCACTTACCAGTGACTGGTATAAATATTCAAACATATATTGATGAAATGGTTCAAGCATGGATACAAGCTTGCGATGATAATTACAAGGTTAAACTTTCGTTTTTGGTTATATCCAATATAATAGATGATGTACCACAACAATTTTAATATTCCCAGTAATTTACAATTAGCCGATCCTACATTCCATGAAAGTGGAAACATTGATATATTATTAGGAGCCAGTATTTTTTACAAATTGTTATTACAAAGGCAAATAAGCTTGGGTAAGGACAAACCAACCTTACAGAAAACAAGACTGGGATGGGGATGGGATGGAGAATTATATACAGAGTGTGTCTTGTAATTTCTCAAACAATATGAATCTCGAAAACAAGGTAGAAGCCTTTTGGCGCATCGAAGATAATTTGGCAGAGAGGAATATCTATTCCATAGAAGAAAAAAGATGTGAAGAATATTTTCGTGAAAATTTATATCGAGATGATATGGGACAGTTTGTAGTTAGGTTGCCTTTTCGAGATAATTTGAGTCAATTGGGAAGTTCTTTGGACATGGCAGTTGGACGCTTTTCATCGATTGAAAGGAAATTCTCAAATAACCCCACGTTGAAGAAACAGTATACAGATTTCATGCAAGAATATATTGATTTGGAACATATGTCTCCTATCAATGAAACTGAAAGGAAGAATATGGCTTACTATCTTCCGCATCATGCAGTATTTAAGGATTCTTCAGTGACTACCAAACTACGAGTGGTATTTGATGCGTCAGCCAGACCTGAAGATGGATTGTCATTGAATGATGTATTACAGGTAGGACCTTGTATACAGAATGATATTTTTAATATTGTGTTGAGATTTAGAACTCACCTCGTAGTATTTACAGCTGATATAGCGAAAATGTATAGGTGCATTATGGTTGATGCGGAAGATCGTAAGTATCAAGGGGTAGTTTGGAGAGCTGAGGTGACGCAACCGCTTCAGCATTTCAAATTGAATACTGTCAGTTACGGGACGGGTCCAGCTTCGTTTCTCGCTACTAGATGTCTAAAGCAATTGGCCATAGAATGCGAACCGACATTAGCTGAAGCAAGCAAAATAATAACCCAAGACTTTTATATGGACGATTTAATATCAGGCGCAGATAGTGTGGAAGCAGCCAGAAAAATGATTACCGACATAAATCACGTTTTGAGCCCAGCGGGATTTTACCTGCGACAGTGGACTTCTAATGAAGGAGCGCTTTTGGACACGCAGTACTCGAAAAATAACATTCCATACGCAATACGCGATCCTCAGTGTTCAAATAAGACATTAGGGTTGATATGGAATCCCACATCGGATTATTTTACGTATCAAACAAGTAAGCACACATTCAAAGTTCTGACAAAGAGAAACATATTATCGGTAATCAGCCAAATTTATGACACATTAGGTCTAGTGGGGCCTGGTATAACCAAGGCAAAAATAATATTACAATTATTGTGGCAATCCAAGATTGACGGGAACAGGAGTTACCACATGATTTAAGGACTCTATGGTTCAGATTTTATGATAATATAGAGGCATTGAATAAAGCGAAGATTCCTCGTCAACTAATATTAGCCAATAATATTCTGATAGATGTTCACGTGTTTGGCGATGCATCTGAAAGGGCATATGGTGCATGTCTATTTGTGAAATCAGTGAACGATTCACGTGTTATTCATGTCAATTTAGCATGTTCAAAATCAAGAGTGGCTCCATTAAAGATATTGACTGTTCCAAGACTGCAATTATGCGGCGCTGTTCTCGCAGTAGAATTGTGTAAGAAGTTTTTGAGTTCAAATAAGTTAGAAATTTGCAATATCACCTATTGGTATGATTCGAATATTGTGCTTTCTTGAATAGCTAATGATACAAGTAAATTAAGGACATTCGTTGCTAATCGTGTCCCCAGGATTCGGGATCTCACAAATACTTCACAGTGGCGATATGTACAGTCTAGCGAAAATCCAGCAAATATAATTTTACGAGGCTTGAATCCAGATCAGCTTTTGGATTCTAATTTGTGGTATAAATGATCAAAATGGCTCTCAAAGGAACCAGAGAGTTCCTGAATTGGAGACTTCAATCGCATTAGCAGCTACTCACGTACCGACTGAAAATTATATTAGCCAAATTGTGCATAAATATTCGTCTAATGCTAAACTTTTACGTATTATGAGTTACGTCGTACGTTTCAAAAATAATAGTCGTTTGAAAGGTGGGTTACGTCAGCGAGGTTATACTACTAATCAAGAAATGGACGAAGGTATAACAATAATTGTCAAACATATTCAACAAGATGTTTTTTCAGCAGAGATCAATTGTTGGAGGAGAAGATTAAAACTACCTAATAGTAGCAAATTAATAACGCTCCATCCGTTTTTGGATAATCAAGACCTGTTACGAGTGGGCGGCCGGTTAGAACATGCGGAGCTTTCTTTTGACAACAAGCATCCTTTAATATTACCAACGAAACACGATTTTACAACGCTACTTATTCGACATGAACATTACAAAAACTTACATGCAGGAGCTCAAACGGTTGTAGGTACAATTAGAACTAAATTTTGGCCATTAAATGGAAGAAGGGAAATTCGAAGTGTATTAAGAAAATTTCAATCAGAAAATAGGAAATTTGCCTGCATCTAGAATAATTCCTTCCAAACCATCCAGTTCATGTGGAGTGGATTACGCAGGACCCTTTCTAATAAAGGTGCGAAACAGGAAAATATTGCGGTTATACATATGTATTTTTATATATTTTGTTACAAAGGCAGCGCATATTGAATTAGTGACAAGTCTTTCATTGGAAGCTTTTTTTGTGTACCTTCAAACATGTCGTCGGCAGACGTGGATGCTCACATATTTACTCTGACAATGCTACTAATTTTGTTGGTGCAAATAATCGACACTTACTAGAATTTAAAGCCTTAATTGAAAACCCGTTAGCTCGTGATTACTTCTTAGAAAATAAAATAACATGGCATTTTATACCTTCACGATCTCCTCACATGGGCGGCTTATGGGAATCAGCTGTAAAGCTAGCAAAGCATCACTTGACACGTATAATGCATAATGTTTTATTTACATACGAACAATTTTATACTGTATTAGTGCAGGTAGAGTCCATTATAAACTCCTGACCTCTCATTCCTCTTACCAACATTCCCGAAGACTACACCATATTAACACCTGGTCATTTCCTTTTGGCAATAATCTACGAGCTGTACCAGAAGCAGCTGTTCCACAAGAGAGTGCATCATTAGTGCATCGTTACAAGCATATGCTGTTGCTTATACAACAGTTTTGGAAAAATTGGTCTCATGATTATCTACATACTCTGCAGCAGCGTTCCAAGTGGAGATTTGCGGTGAAGGACGATGTACTCGAGGGAGCATTGGTGTTGTTGAAGTAAGATAACTTGCCTACCATGTTATGGAAAATGGGCCGAATCATCAGCTGTTACCCTGGAAGTGACAATATAGTGCGTGTGGTGGAGGTACAGACTGTTGGCGGCACATTCAGAAGAGCAGTTAATAAGATTTGTTTATTGCCTACCGATGAAACTGTATAGTCTTATGTTTGTTGAATGAAATTCAATATCTTAAATTTTCAATTCTTTTAAATGTATTCATTGTTTTCAGTTTGTTATGTTTAGTTATGTATTTAATGTACTGTATTGATAGACACGTTTTTAGCATTATAATATTGCCCGGCACGTCCTGACAAGGGGGGCGGCATGTTTGGGTAATGAGTACTAATGAGAATAGTTTTGTGTGTGTGAGATGCGCGTGCCATTAAGACCATCGAGTGGGGAGTGTGCGGGCTGCGTGCGCACATATAGACATCAGTATGAAACAGATGCACACTGCGTGCGCATATATAGACATGATTAGAATAGCAGATGATGCACGCTGTGCACGTACACAATTGTAATACAGTCCATAATTAAAGTTATTCAAAAAACAAGTTTATAAATAGTGTTTCATTCTAATTAAGAATAGCACAAGTGTACAACATAATAGATATCCAAGAAAATTTAAAATAATATCTTACGATCAATTTAAAAAGGCAACTAGAGAATTGCTAATTGAAAGGAGTTAGTACTCTGCAAATGAATTCTTAGGAGATACACTGTTGTGATAGATAAAGTGTTTTATTTTTATATGTATTTTGACATTTATATGTATATATGTATTGATGTATTTTATATTTACCGTATTTGTGACGTATCCCATACTCTTTTTATCTGTAAAATTCATTTTAAAAAAATATATCAGCATAGACAATATATATACACCGCTGGTCTGTTTACTATTAGAATGCGGGATAAAATACATGTATTTCGTACATATGGTAGCAAGCGAGGTTGCCAATATAATTTAGTCCGGCATCATAACTATGACAGTACTTAATAATGACACAAATGACATTTAATAGAAAATCGTATATTCACGCGGACAGTTTTCTTTGATTTTGAGTTACTGACACTGTCTAAGATGTTGTACACTACGGAAGAAAGAATTCAAATAATTAAATGGTACTATTCAGGTAGTACAGCACAGGAAGTAGTTGGTCGTTTCATATTTTCATTTGAAAATAGACCCGTCCCTGCCGTTCAAACAGTTTTGAACATTGTTCATAAATTCGAATCTGTTGGATGTATTACGGACTGCCATAAATGCATTGAGAAGAGCAAAGGATGTCGTATACGGATACTGAGCGAGGAAAGGGAACAACGGGAAGTTAATGTATGTAGTGCTGTTGAGCAAAATGAACCATGTTCATCACGGCAAATATCTGAACAGGTTGATATCCCAGCGCGTACTGTTAGAAAGATTTTGAATAGGCAAGGGTATCGTAGCTACAGCATACAAAAACGCCAGGAAATTTTTCTTGGAGATCAAGTAAGGCGCATTAACTTTTGTGAAAGTGTAATGGCACGAGTCGTCGAAAATGATAATTTTATACAAAACATTTTATTTACGGACGAATCTGCGTTCTATTTACATGGTCGTTCTAATCCAATGATTACTAAATATTGGTCAAAGCAAAATAAACATCTGTTTTTGCCCCTTCGTACCCAATATCCTCAAAAATTGAATGTGTGGGGCCGGTGGGGTGATCATATTATTGGTCCATTTTTTATTGATGGTACACTTACAGCAGCCAGATATTTGCAATTGCTCGAAACTAATATCATGCCGGCCGTTCGTGCTCTCAATGTTAATGTTGAAGAGATTTGGTTTCAACAGGATAACTGTCCAGCTCACACTGCACGGATTGTACGGCAATTTCTTCAACAAACTTTTCTTAACCGTATAATAGGTTCAGGCGGCACGATAGAATGGCCACCTCGCTCGCCCGATTTGACGCCGTTAGATTTTTTCTTTTGGGGCTGTATCAAGGAAAAAGTTTATACATATGCGCATGAGCGAGCTAGAAATTTGGAAGAATTACGGCAAGAGATTGTCAACACTGCCAATAGTATATTGCCTGAAACACTTGCCAACGTACGGCATGAATTTTACTACAGGCTTGGTTATTGTCAAGAGCAAGCAGGCGGTTTATTTGAACATTTACTCCATTAATATTTATAGAATTTTTGTACTAAATTTTATAAAATAAAATCTTTCCTTTTACTAATTAGTTTAAAAAACATTTTAGTTTAATTCTAATATACGGTAGTTTAATTTTGTAATTTAATTTTTCAAGAATATTTTAGTTTAATTTTCTAGCGATCTTTTTACATTAATACCATTGCTTACGCAGAATTATTCCAATTTTATTAAAACGTTGCTACCTCTAAACTGATTATTGTGTTCTGTTTGTATTTTTTCACTTCTCTCCAGTGTGATATTACTTATTTTCGATAAAATATAAATTACCGTTAACAAAAGCGCGCTATACGGAAGCATTAAATGCACTCGTAACGTTTACATGACGTTCACTGACGTTTATCTAGCCTGACCTAACCAATGCACAACAACAAAATGTTTAATGTTTACATTACGTTAGTGCATAGTCTATAAGTCGATACCGGGAAAAATGTTTCAAATACATAAGGCAACACTGTGCGCGTTTTCTACTGATAGCCGCATTCCAGATCTGCTCAGACCAGCGGTGTATATACATGCTCCTAGATACGAAATTTAATTTATTGGCGTATGTCGGTTGCCAAAGCTATTCGACCAGTAATAGTAAATACATCTTCTCCAATAACAGAATTGCTGGGCAATGTATCCCTGACTGCCGATTCCTACTAATTACATAAGCACAGCCATATGTAATAAGAGATTCAAAACGATTGTCTATTCCATGTTGTTGATATAACACGTTTTAGGTATGTCCCTCATTTTTATAATAAGAATCTAGATCCATCTGTAAATAAAATGTCTATAAATTTATTTTTCTTACACATTGGTCATAACATAGGGGTAAGTTGCATCGTATTTCTTCTTGTACTTATAACGAAAATATTTTTTTTCTTTAGGACGTAAAATAAATTGTTTTTATTCTATCGTTTTTCATATTTCAAATGTCAAAAACGTAAACAAGTAGTAGAAGTCTAATTGTAAAATAAAGTATCGCTAATATCGTGAAGGCATCGGGTTCAGTCGCGATACCATCCTAGTCCCTAAAAAAGGGGGGGGGGGGTGTTATTCGCTGTATAATTATTTGTGACACTGTATACTATTAACAGTAGGTTTAATTAGAATACATTTATTATAGAACTACACCGATAAGTAAGAAAGTTAATCTCATAGCAATACCTCAAGACATATTAGCACAACATAAAGTGAGTCACGAAGAGATACTGCGTGGGAAAAGCAGCGACCGTCTAAGAGAATGTACTTATGAAGTTGCTAGTAGGGCACACCAACATTTGACTAAAGCTCGAACGTTATTAAAACAGGTACCAGTTGAAGCAAGAGATGTCCTTCTACCAGCAGTAAATGTGGATATGTTTTTAAACAGATTGCAAAAAGTACACTATGATATTTTTCATCCGTCATTACAGTACCGTTCCTGGTTGTGGATACCAACATTATGGATAACACATTATAAAAATGAATATTAAGTAATAATTTAGAATATATTTCCTGTATAATATAATAAAATAAAAATGTGAAATAATATTTTGATGGTTTATTATCCAGGAAAGGCAAAGCTTGTATTAGTCTTGGGCACTATCGATAGTTTGGACTATTGATATTAATTATGAACCTAGTACTAAAACTAGCATTAGAAGAAAATAATTTACGAATGAGTTCTCTTTATATGATCATTAGAATTCGAAGTATTTTGACCATGTTTAAAATCACATTTCCAAACGTTCCCTACTAGCAAAATCAGTATATGCACACTTGTTCTACATTACCCACTTGGCAAAATCACAATTTTAGAGAAGGATGAAAATACGTATTTGCTAATGTAGAACAAGTGAGCATATAGTGATTTTGCCTCGTGGGTAGTAAATATATATTTTCATCCTTCTCTAAAATTGTGATTTTGCTGCTTGTGTTGCCTTTCACTCTACCTATTATTAGTCATTTTTGTAAAGTTATTCCAAACAACAGACTTTCGAATGATTCATTTTTATTTACAGAACGTAACGTTATCTTGTTGGAATAAATAATGTGAGTAATTCAAAATAAAAACTTTTTTGTGTATACAAAAAAAAAGGGAAAAAAGAAACAGACCTCGTTTATACCGTTGATTGAAGGAATATATAAAGATGCGCAACGCTATAGTAAAATAGCGTGTCTTTCCGTTAAGTCGTCCCGCAAACCCCTTGCCGAGAAATATCATCGCTGTCTCGGGCTGTTTCGAATCTCGGATCCAAACGACTGATGCAGTTGCTATAGATCTCGAATCCAGTTTGGGTACGTTCAGTGCTATGTAGTGGCGTATCTTTATGTATTCCTTCAATCAACGGTTTATACTCAATGTCCATTGTATGATTTATATGCTTTCGTAAGGACGTAATAAAACATAGTGAAACGTAACAGATCTGTTACAATTGTAACGGCAATCGCAACACTGGACTGCATAAAATAACTCAGCCCCCCGATTCCGAACATACGATACGATATTCGAATTCGAAAGGCGAGCGTGGTAGAGATGGGCAAGACAAAACAGTATTCTGTCTAGCCACATTGAGAAGTACTCGTACTCACCTAACTTGCCCATCTTTACTACGCTCACGTTTCGAATTCGAATATCGTATCGTACGTTCAGAACGGATTCTGAACCTTTGGCCATTTTGAAACTACTAATTCAGTGGGCGTCGGCGGATCCTTTTGCGTCGCCAGTTTCTTGCTCCGTTTATCTTTCTTTTCTTTATTCTTCCGTTTTCTTTCCACTTTGACGTAAGGTCTTCCTTCTGTGTCGACGTCCGTGTCCGTGCTGGTGGGCGGGAGGTCCATGGGTCGCTTCGTTCCTGGACCGCTATTCTGGAACTCATGCGGATGGAGCCGTCTACGATTGAATCCGAGTGGTTCATATACGCATGCGAAAGATATTTTGTATTCTCGAAACCCTTCGAAACGGAAATTTTAAATCCGCATGACGAAACGTATTATCGTCACTTGTTCCACACTACACCCCGCTGTGAACCAATGAAACAAAAGGGAGCCAAATACAAAACATGTGCACATATGGCATTTTGTCTTTTAAGATTTCACTTGTTATTTATTGTTTAACTTTGCGAGAGGAAACATCCAGATGGAAGGCAAAAAACGTTGCGGGACCATGTCCCAAGAACAAAAGTCTATGTTAATACACTATTTAAATAATTCACCGCAATTATTATGTGGTAAATTTACCAACGAATTTACTTTTAAATCCGCACAAAATATGTGGGAGGACATAAGTAACAAATTAAATAGTATACCAGGCGCGAAAAAAGATTGGCGTCAGTGGAGAAAGGTGAGTGGATATAAAGAAAAAAAATTAAACAATATTATATTAAAAACGTTACTTGCATTTATTTTTATATCTGTAATTAATAATGTATACAAAATATTTTAGACTTGGCAAGACATAAAAACGTCAGACAAATCAAAAAATGCTGCAAAAAATAAGGACTACAATTCTACAGGAGGTGGTGGTCCATCATCAAATGGTGATGAAATGACTGAAGTAGACAATATGATTTTGAATTTAATAAAACCAGTGTGTTCAAATGGTCATTCTTCTGTGGCTGAATCAAAAGTCCAATTTGTATGTATGAAATATGGTCTATATTTATATATATATATATATAAATAAATTAAAATATAATTACTGATAAGTAGTTAGTATAATATAGTAACAAATAATTACTAATTTAATAAAAGTAGAATTCTGGGTAGGGTTAATTAAAACACATTTTTTGGCTAAATGGCGTTTCGAAATATAATTTATGACACTTTTACAAAAAATTTTACATAAATATAAATTATTATATTTTTCAAAATGTTAGGATTTTACAACAAGTACGGAAGATGTGGACGAAACACAAATAAAACAGGTACAGAATGAAGAAGAAAATTTCCATCTACAAATAAATGAAATTAATACGCCAAAAAAATCAGGTAAAATTTAACTTTTTTTGAAAAGATACATTACGTATACGACGGGTCGTTTTTTATATTCCCGAACTAGGCCGGAAAAAAGTTTCGAACAGCAATAAAAATTTATTTTTCAGTATAGTCCCCTCTGTTTCCCTTCTTTTGTTTTGATAAGTGACAACACAAACTGACAGATATTAAAACTAATACTCCTGCAATTGTTTTGTAAATAGTCAATGTCGTTACCAAGGCAATGTATGATAATAAAACACTATAATGAAAAATTATATTAAAATTGAAAAATGTCTAGTCCGGGAATATGAAATTTTCCGGTGATATTTGTAAAATAAAGGAATTCAATGTAATGAATTGTTGAAGTGAAATATATGTTTTTCTAATAAATAATATATTTTTCTATTTTAACAATGTTCTACATATTTTGTAATACTTACAGGACTTGCTCAAAAGAAGCATTCAAAAGCAACTGCGGATGCAGCAGAAGCATTAGTAAGAACTTCAGAAACAAAGTTAGCGATGAAAGAAATATATTATGAAAAAAAGATTGAAATACTGGAACGTATGGCAACAGCAAAAGAAAAAAAAAATTAATAGAAGAAAGTACACAAGTATTAAAAGATATTAAAGATATCTTGTACGAATTAACATAAGATTTAATAAAGCACTTTTTTATGAGTATATTCTAGAATCTGATTTCATATTCCTCTGCATGTTAAAATACATTAAGTGAATTTATTACCAAATTTGCCAAACATGTATACTTCCAAAGAATAAAATACAATAAATTTAATATTACAATATTTATAACTGAAATTTAATATAATAAAGACGACATTTTTAAATATAATTACTAAAAATAATTCCTTATAATTCTATTTCGGAGATTTCTCCCTTCCACCAGGTCGGGATCCACTCGGCGATTATGTTCTACAACATCAACATGATCATTAAAAATCCTACCATAATCCACACCATTTTCTACATCCTCATTAAGTGGAATATTATTTGCAACACACATATTATGTAATACAACACATGCATTAACAATCTTTGAGCATGTTGCTGGATCATAATGTAGTACACGGTGTTTTAGTAAGCACCTGAACCTCATCTTTAACACACCATTGCATCTCTCAATGAGCCCTCTACATCTCTTGTGAGTTTCATTATATCGAGCTTCTGGTGTTCCAGGTTGTGGTTCATCAGCTATTGGTGTCAGTAACCAAGGCCTTAGTGGATATCCAGAATCACCTATAAAACTTGTTTTAATTTTATGTATTATGCAAGTATTTTATAAAAACAAACCCAACAAATAAAATGTATTATGTCGTTGGCCATGCAAATTTTCCAAAAGTTGTTGTACACCAGAATTTCTCCATATAAATGCATCGTTTGTGCTTCCTGGGTATCTAGCATTAACATTTAAAATTCTCATATTGGAATCGCATATCTTAAAAAGAAAGTGTAATTTAAAAGTTTCGATAAACTAGTTTTCATCTTACCAATTGTACATTTATGGAATGATATCTTTTTCTGTTGACATATACAGCCTCCGGATATTGAGGATCATTTACTTTTGGTGGATATATGGCAACATGCGTACAATCAATGCACCCAATAACTCCAGGAAATTGGAAATGTTGGAAAAATCTAGATAATATTTTCAGTAATAAATGTTTTTAATCTATATGCGAACTTATACCGATTCCGAACTTGTTCCAGCTCACCAATATTTCTTGGAAACTTGACCCATTCATTAAAAATGTGAGGCATATTTAATACATCAATCACTTGATGTATTGCACGAGACACTGATGACTGACTTACAGCTAAAAAGAAATTGCATGCCGTATCCATTTGATAGCTGCCACTAGCAAAAAATCTTAATGCTATTAAAACCTAAAATATATATTTCTGTGGCACATGTTAAATAATAAACCATTTAACTTCTTTACCTTACTTTGTACATCCAGTGAGGATTTCCTGGATCCACACATTATATGTGGCCTAACTACATTAATAAGTGAAAGAACTAAATCTTTCGAGAGTCTAAATAATCTAATAAAGGCTTCATCAGTCAATTCCGTAAAGGGCTCTAACTTTTTATAAAATTTATTTCTTCTAGGGCCTTCATTTTGTCGGTTTTCATATTCTAACAACTGCAACATTATCACTTGTCCAGCTTCATCAAAATTTGCCATTTTTTGTTTTTTTCAATTACTGAGTGTATTCGTTCAGTCGGATTCAAATTCGATTACCTTGAACCACTCGATGTAGATTTAATCGTATACGACCACTCAAATTCGATTCGAGCGAGTCAAGAATACCAACTATACATTCGTATACGAAAAATGTGTAAATTCGTATACGAAAAAACTCCAGAATAGGGCTCCTGCAATCATACCTGCAAACAGAATAGCATTGCGAACAATGTCCATTGGCTCAAGGAAATCTCCCGTGGGAGTCTCTATGGCCATGTTAGTAGGTGTCCTTCTTTCTTATATTTCTGTAAAATAGTTTACAGAAGATATAAACCGTACAAACAAGTACGCTTTGAACACATGTATATGAAAATATACGGTTAGGTGTAAGTTCGATGAATCGTAGCAGCTTTACAGCATTCGCCAGTCAAAATCTCAGGTTTCGCAGGAGCAAAAGAAATAATAGACTGTTCCGTGCAAAAGACAGAGACATAATATATGAGATATGTATATCTCCCTCTTCATCTGCTCTCACCCCTCTTTATAACTTAAAACAAACGATAGCTACACATTCGCAGCCCTATGTCTATTGAACTAACATTTACGTTGGTATCGTTTGATTCATTTTATCTCCTTTTCACACTTTGACAGTTAAATGTTTATGAAATGGCGTCACTCAAAAATTGTTTACTGAAATTTACACACACTTTCCATTCTTCATCTTCGGTAGGTATTTTCTTGTTTTTTTTAACGCCATCCTTCATTGTATCTGTATATGAACATATCGCCTCTCTTGTCCCTGTTTACATATTTTCTCTTTCCATTAACTAAGGTTATTCTCAATTTCTTCTTATAGGCGCCTTCATAGGCGGATCCAGGGGGTGGGCACAGGGGCACGTGCCCCCCCCTGTCATAATTTCGCGAACAGGCGAAATAACATACTTGAACAGAAAATCCCACCCAAATAGAAAATTAATACTGTAAAATTTAACTTTTAAGTGCAATTTGATAACTAGAGAAGAAAAACCGTGAAAGTAAGTTACACACATAACCGTGATTTGATTCATATCTTAAGTCATGGCGTTGTCAGGTATAGAAAGCTAGCGAGTGACTATCTCTGATATTTCAAATCAATTTATCAGTGTTTTTTTGTTGTTGTTTTATTTCCAAGCTGTTTATTGTGTCCAAACAAGGAGCCGAGTATTTATTGTATAAGTTTTTAGTTCTCAGTTGTGTTATAGTACGCCTACATATAGTTTGTTTTTAGGTTAGACAGCGCGTGACATTATCTGTCAAGTCAAAATCAGTTTAAAAGAACATATTAATGTTCTTTTGCTTTAAAGTAGTTTATTGTCTCCAAAGAAGGAACCGAATTACCTTTTCTACTGTAAGATTTTAGCTCTCAATTGCATCATAATGCGCTAATATTTATTTTGTTTCTAGGTTAAGATCTAAGTAAGCATGAATAATAAACGAAATAAACAAACACAGTTAAATCTCATAAACTTTTTAAAGAAGACAAAAGTTGATTATTCCGATTGCGCTGATGTTAGTTCCAGCGTAGAAACTGCAACTCATGATATTCTTGTAGAACACCATACCCTCTCCAAGTAGAGCCCTTTCCGGAGAGTTACATTTATGGAAGGCATTGTGGATGAAGCAATCGCATAAGGTTGATAACCCAATGGAGGCCTTCAAATTGGCTTCAATGTTTCCTAATATACAGGGTGTCTCTAAAAGGTGCGGAAAAAACGCTACCACACATTTCTGAGGGCGATCTAACCCAACTTACCTCAGTCCAAAATGGATGCACCATTGCATTGAATTGCCACAAGAATAACACCCAAATTACAGAAGCATATGTGTCCATATACGGAATGAATTTTTTATATCCAGATTACTCATAAACGGCTGCTCCAATCAACTCCTACCAGGTATACCTTTTCTAGGTAAAAAACATTGGAGAATAAGAATTTTTATTTAAAAGTTAAATACAGTGTGCCTCAAAAAAGTTATTACGTTTTAAATGGATACAATATGCCGCAGGTGGCGCCCTCTACATTTTGCAATGAAAATGAGAGCAGATTTAAATTTTTTACCCCACGAAACCCCCCCCCTACCCAAATATTGTGACAATATACCAATTATTACAGAAATTATTTATAAAAAACTAAAACCAAATTGAACTTTTGACACTCTGTATCTCCGAAAGCATCCACTTTTGGACTGAGGTAAGTTGGGTTAGATCGTCATATTTTGCTCTCAGAAATGTGTGGTAGCGTTTTTTTCCGCACCTTTTAGAGACACCCCAGTATAATGCATTTTGAAAATTCTTTATGTATTGCCAGTGACAAAGCCACTGCGGAAAGATCTACCAGTACTTTGAAAAGAATTAAGTCGTTCTTGAGATCGACTATGTGTAATGAGCGATTGAATGGACTAAGTATGATGAATATAAAGAAAGAGATGGAAGTAAATCCTGAAGAGGTTCTAGATTTATTTGCGAAGAAGCATGCTCGAAAATTACAATTACATTTTATGCAAAACAGGAATGGCATCTGTTCAGTACCTATCTGAGCAGATTAAACCTCCAAGAAGTGGGTTCCGGAAAGAATATTATTATTTTAGTAAAATGTGTTTCCATGAAAAAAAATAAAAACTTTCCACTTTGATTTTGTTTTATATTTACTTACTTTTTTTCTTTTCCTTTACAGTAAAATCAAAATCTAAAATTGAATCAATTATTTTGGAACTACTGCCTGCTGTTAAGTTACAAATCAGCAATTTAAATGTCCCTATTTACAATCTAATTGTAAGCAACAAATGAAAATAACATTTAATATAAAGTCACATAATTAGCTACACGACTTGTGCCCCCTCTGTCAATTTTTTCTGGATCCGCGCCTGGGCGCCTTCCTTGGATGCAATTGGAAATACATCATGTACTACTGGAATCCTTTTCATCAAAACCGTATTGCAAGGAGTACTTATTTCGAAAGCACGGTCTGCAAGTTCTATCCAATTCTTTTCTGTTTCCAGTATGTTGATTTGTAAATAACTGCGAACAATATTAATGTTATCTCTTCTTTGTAGGTTTTAAAATAACCACACAAAATTTATACTGCTGTCTTTGATGCGTTTTGTATTTGTGCATACAAAATTTCAAAGTGTATCCTATTTATACATTTGGTGTATACATAAAGTGTATTAATGTATTGTCCGAGATAGAGAAATACCTTTCCATATATCCTTTAATATGTTTTTAAATTTAAGTGTCAGGTATTTATTCTATTGCTAAATATGATCATAAAACTCTCATAAATTTAAGATCATTGTACAAATTTAAAAATCCATTTTTATTCATTTGAATGAACGTTTTCATCTCGTTTTGAAAATGATATCACAGTGTCGCTTCTTCCCAACCCTAATATTCTTTTTTCTGTGACGTGATAAACATTACCTCGAGCTAAAATCTAATACTTTTTTCCCTTGTATAATAAATAACTATTGCTAAACCAAAAACAAGACTTGTACTGAATAATTTACTGGGTTCAAGTTAAATTTAAATTTTAGTTTACTTTTAAGTTTAAGCTGACTGAAATACACTTTGAAACTTGAACTTAAACCTGAACTTGTGCTTGAACCCATACTGAAAAAACAGGCATTAGTGGTTAATTTAGTATATTATGCAATGAGCATTTAATGATAGCTATTAAGACACGAGTAAGACAATTACAATACGAGGCGAAGCCGAGTATTGTAATGAATACGAGTGTCTTAATAGCCATTAAATGCGAGTTGCATACACTATTTTTTCTACGACCCATTAATAAAACATTATTTTTTGAACATTCCATTTCATAAATTGAGCGTAAAATTTTCCGAACATCTTTCCGAATTTAGCTGGTAATAAATTGTTCGTGCTTACTAAGGCTTGTTCCATAATGTCTGGTGGACTAAAATTTTACATTTCACTGTCATTATCCCTCATTTTTACCGTTTATATTTTCAAAAAAGCACAGATTTGAAATACTTACTTACTAGTAAATTGCACAGAACTGTCACATTTAATTAATCTTTATATCTGTCAGATATGCAGTCGCCATATTGAATATTGGAATGTCGCATTCCTATTGGATATAAACTTGTATCGTAATAAAAAAGTCTGTATTCCTATTGGATATAAACTTGTATCATAATGAAAATCTGTTTCGTAATGGACATTAAAGTACGGGTTCAGCATATCTAATAATACAATTAAAGTATGGGAGTAGAAAATAGTTATTTATGTACCAAGTCAGTAAAGTGATACTTTATCGAACGAGTCTGATTTACGAGCCAAGCGAGCGCGGTAAGTAACAGACGAGTTCGTTAGTTGGGACGAAAAATTACACATTATCAAGATACAGCACACGCAATATAGTACAGTACATAGACTGAGTCTTGGCCGATGTCTTATAGGTCAATGCGAGACGGAGTAAGGATTCGGAAAAAGGAAATGACCAGCTGCTCGTGCTTATCCTATTATTAGAATTCACTGCGCATCTTGCGGGAAGGGCATCTCATCGGCCAGGCCTCGGTCTGCGAGCTGTAGTACCACGCGATCATTTAAATTCTAAATTATAGCAGGCGGGATTTTTTTTATTAGGTTGTTCAGAATGTGAATTATTGATTAATTAACATTTTGAAACGTCACTTTGACAATTCAAATTGTAAACAATGATCTAATAATATAGAACTACTAGATGGACTGTAGAGAGAGAGGAATTGACCTCTACATACAAAGGAGACAGATATACAAAACCGTTAGTTGTGGGCAAAACATGGCGATATCGCATTGTTTTGTATATAAACTTTCTCAATTTTGTTGATTTATACATATTTATTTGTCTTTTTGGTAATTTGGATTATGTATTTTACTAATAGATTTCTTCTAGAATTGATTTTATTTCATACACCACTGACTTTATTTTTATTTAAAGAAATACGAGTATAAAGACAACTGTGGATTCATGATGATTCAATCAACTATTTTTATTTATAAAATTGTGATTGTAATTAGACACATTTTAAGAATTTCATTTTTATTTGATATAGGTAATGTATATCAATTGAGAATCATCAAGAATATTGGCAAATGTTAACTTCAGCTTATAATTTAACAGTGTTGTTCTCATGGATTTAGTGTAATATATATTTGGTTAAAAGTGCTATTATCAGTATCAAAATTAGAAATAAATATTTTAAATTGTTGAATATTATATATACCAGCTTCGCAGTGCTTGGAGTCACATATTTAAGACACAATGGTAATGTCATGTGCAGCGTATGGTTGTACTAATAGGGCAGAAAAGGGAATGAACGTATCATTTCACAGGTTAACTATTCTTAATAAAATACATGATTTGTAGATTTGATATAAAAAATTTTAGTTTTCAATCTAATCAAGTACTATGCAAGCAGTGGATAATTTGTACTAAACGAAAGGATTTTAAGCCATCAAAATATTCGAGATTGTGTTCAGAGCATTTTGTTCCTGAAGATTTTGTTATAAGTTATGGAAGAAAATATTTACCCCAAAATGCAGTCTCAACGATTAAAAATTACTGATGCACCAAGCAAAGAACTGTTAAAGTAAGATTTCTATTTGTAGTTATTATTCTACCTAGATATTTTTAATGTTCTATTTACCTTATAGCTCAGAATCCCCAAATGTAATTAATGTTGAAGTATTTGAATTAGTCACAGAAAAAACATCTCACGAAATAATACAAGTTGTTATTCTAGCTTTATGTATTTTTAATATTTCTTTCTCCATTTTTCTTCGATCACATATTTACCATTTATGTATTTGTTAATCCATATTAATTATATGTACATATATTTTAATAAAAAATTAAGCATTAATTGTCTTTTATTTTGAATATATCAGAAGTTGTAAGGAACACCTAAGGAAAGCTGTCAGTTTCTATATTTATTTTTTCAGAATGTAATATTTTGAAAAATTCTAGTGGTCAATTCAAAATTTCCAACTGATATCTGTAGTGATTTTTAAAATATTTTTCTAATACTACTGTTTTAAATAAAAACTGAATGATCATCAAACATGCTAAAATAGGTATTATTAGAAGAACAAAATCATATAGTTATCTCATAGTCATTAAAAGTCATATTTATTTAATTTTCTTTCCTTAATGAAGAATGGCGACTAGCATAGATACCTTTAAAATGTTATTAAACAGAATATATTTAATACCATATTAATAATATATATTTAATTATTTATCTTTTTGATTATTAAAGTTGCAATACCTTTACTTTCCTCTTAATATAGCATATTTTTAACAAAATAATACTTTTAAACTTTATAAGCCATTACAAGCTATAGCAACATATTTGAATTTTGCCCACATAAAACGGTCAATTTTGTTCATCCTTGTCAAACTTTCGACGCTCATATATTTTCCTTCTTTCTCCTATGGTGTGGGTCACTTCCTAATCAGCAAGACATAGCGTACACTGCATCTAGTAGTATAATAGTATTAGATCATTGATTGTAAATTAGTACTTATATACCAACTTAATTTAAATTTCACAGCCTGCTCTAATTTAGAATTTCAATGATCGCGCGGTATTATATACCGTGCCTTCAAATACTTTCCGCGTTAGAGACGGCCATGCTTTTTTATAATGGTTGGTGACAGTGCATAATTTTAATAGTTTGGTTATGTCATGTAAATAATAATAGGCGTCTATAACTTGAATTTAAGTATGACGACTGTCAGAATTTGAAGTTTTCAAAAAATTAGCATTTACACCAACATTGATTACTTAAAAACTTCAAAAACAGCCTACTCTAATGCGGAAAGTATTTGAAGGCACGGTATATGACTATAGTCATCTTTTTGGCTGTTATAAAATTCAAATAAAAGTTATTTTTTACTTTTCTAAACCTGTTTTATATTTGTCAATTAATTCATCATTTAATTCATGAATTTATACACAAATAAATTATGATCTTGAATCATTTTACACTTAACAATAAATTCATGAATATCATGATGACCAACCGTAATCACCTGTAACAGTAAATTTTAAATCATTTAGGACGTAAACAGTGGTGCTGGTTGGTGTCTAACATGCAAATGTAAAAGTTACTAAAATTTACTAGAAAATTGACGATATTTTAGAACATGTTCTAATTCATGAATTAGATCACGAATTAATTCATGAACTGGAATTGACGTCGATTTTTGTATTACACTCATCAATTTTTGTTCATGAACTAATTCATGACTGACTTCATGAATTAGTTGACAAATGTAAAACAGGCTTTATACGTAATACCTATAAGGAAGTATTGTGATGATAAACATTCTCGACCACCAGATTTTTGCAGATCTCCACGTTTTGAAGTCATCTGATACTGAAAAATTTATTTTTGCAAACATCTCTCTCCCTCTCAGAGGTTTATTTTATTAAGAATACAGAATTTAAAGTTTAATTTGGTACAACTTTTGTATACACATTTCGGAACGCACATACGTATAAGAAGTCGTGTGGTACCCATACCTCATTTTTCTACGTTATTCAAGATACATTTTATTTACAAGCATTTAGTCTGAACAGAAGCGTATAGGATTTTAGATTACTTCAATAAATTAACGTTTGCAGTACTTTCATTATATGTATTTTATCCTCAAAATATGTAGCGCCGATATTTTGCTAAAGCGTTAACATTTTTTAAGGAATATTATATTGCCACTGTACACTGTAGTCAGTTACATTAAAACGCTATAAAATAGACACATGAAATGAAATGTTTTTCTCAGTGGTAAAGAATTATTTGAATATTATAATAAGGTGAATTAACACTGACGGAAGTTGTTATAAACAAATTCACTTCCATTATCTAATCCTTTAATATTAATAAAAATCACACTAAAACCTTTTTCCTTATTTATTAAATTAAGCATTTTTAAACAGGTTTAATAAATACAGTTAATTCATATGTATATATGAAATGTATCACATTTTTGCTGAAAGTACTCATGTTTACTGATAATAAAAACAAGTACGAATTTGACAAGTGCTAGTTATAATAATTTCCATAGAACTCATAAATACATTTTTTAGAATTTAAATTTCTACGGGAATATAAGTTAAAATAAATATTATTTACACAGGTATAATAAGGAACAGTCAATTATATTTTTACAAGAAAAATTTAAAACTTCATCTTTGGCAAAATCTAACTTCGTTACGTTGGCGTTGTTTATTCTTAACCTATGAAGAAATTGAAAGCACCAATGTTCAATCAAGAGTGAATGACATTGCGAAAAAGAGAAGACAATAATACTGATATTATTTGTAGGTTATTATTTCATTTTAATATAAACTTAGTTATGGCAACTAATAAATAAATGTTTTCAAATCTATATTTGAAGTCTTAGTTTTTCTTATAAAATTATCTATATTTTTACTAACAATAAATACTAATTGAATATCCCTGCTGTTTCGGCAAGACAATAACAACCACAACCAGAAGGACAAATTTTATTTCTTGAAAACCACTGTTGCATATGCAATGTGTGTCCTCCATGTCCGCAAATTACGCAACAGTTTGCAGAACCACGTACTGAGACGTGGCAAATTATACAATTTAACGAAAGTTTCTTGCAACTATTACAACTGCAATTTTGTGAAGATTTCAGACAGGTTTGGCATTCTGTTGAAAATTGAATGCCCCTGTATGCCTCGCTGGCTGAACACATGTATTTTAAAACTTCGGCACGGTTGTATAACAGTCTCCATCTATGTAATATTTCTGCATATGCCAGTTTATAATATTCGTATAAATTAGAGCCTTGGCTTTTCGGCTGAGGAATTGGAATATAATTTTCGATTCTTAAGTTATCTAGAGAGCTGGAGCGGGTTGATCTTAGTAACGGAAAAACCCAACCTTCGGCAACAACATCTGCTGGAGGAATCGTATGATAAGGAGAACCTCCAGACTGAAAAATAAATTGTTTTGAGTTACATAAGCAACTTTGGATAATAATACTATTGTATAAATTAAAAATAGATAAATACGTAAATGAAAGTGTAAAGCATTTTAATTTTTTAAACAATAGTATCATGAAATAGCCAAATATGGCATTATTCAACAAATGTAACTCTGCTAACTGGTATTGAGGGGCATATATTTGACTATTTTCTAATCATTACCAAAATTAGATAACATAACTAAATGCTATAATGTTACTGCATGCATTTGGCTCTGAGATCATGCAATAATTCCAATAATTTCTTTGCATTACAGGCGTGTGAAGGTGCGACTCCGTACGTTTTATAGAGGTCATGCAAAATTAGTTAAGCAACATCGAAATTAGTTACCTTATGCCACTTTTTTCCCGCTGCTAACAGCTACAAATAAAGATGGAATAAAAACTATGTTCAATGCGAAAAAGAAAACGCATAAATAAATTCCATTCCGCACGACTTACCCCTGGTATTAAAAATTGCTTTAGGGAAGATTTTCTTGCGGAAGCAGTTTCCTGTTCCTTTCCGAAAATACAACACAGCATTGCTGCCATTTGTATATCTGACTGAGCAGCATAATGTGTAATTCTGTAATAAAGATAGAAGCTAATTAATTTCAACATTACATTCTGAAAATTTACGAAATTTACAGATTATTTACTGATAGTATAACAAATAAGTGTAGCTACTATATCATATATGCAATATTAAGAGGGGCGTTTACCTATCGAAAACTAAGGCATCGCCGTTTCGCGTTTTTTAAACTTATTTTGTAATTTTAGAATCTCAAATTTGGGTTAGTGATGCAAACGGCATAGATTTATAATGTCAAGGACAGTTTTTGTACTAATTTATTTTCTTAAAAAAGTTATGCGTCTGGCTGGTATACAAAAGAAATAAAACGACCTCTACGCGTCAGCTGCACATTTGATGTACGATATAAAGAAAAAATCAAATTTATGTAATTATTTTTAAAGATAAAAAACATTAAACAGTAAACATTGTCACACACATTTTACACAAGATTTTTCGCGTCGTCTATCCCTACTTTACGGTATCTCTACCGGTCCTAGCGAAGAGGAAAATCTATCGGAATCGGTCGGCTATTGCAGACTTAAATGCGAGTGACAGTTTAATTACAAACCGTCACTGGCATTTAAATGTAATATATACCTATAATATTCGAGTGTATAATAATATAACAGTTATGGGCAAGCGAAATTGGCTTATTATAAAACATCAACAGTTCCGTAAGTACTCATTCTTTATACATTATGTTGCCCATCTATAGTATTCCTTAATCTATGAATAAAACCGAAGCGCTGTGATGGAAACCGAATATCGTGTAGCTCCACTTACTCACACCTCCTTGCGTCTACCCGTCCCACGAGTAATATAAGTTGCATAAGTTTCTATTTGTTGGTAAACGCACGTCTTAAGCTCTTTTTCTATATTTTTCAAAAAGTGTTCACTATCTAAAATTATGAAGAATTTTTTAAATTAAATTCATAAATTTTAAAACGCTTTAAAAAATGTCAGAATGCCTTGAATTAACTAAAACTTAATTCTATAAAATTATAAAGGTATGAGTGCATTTTAACAAACAAAAGCATACATGTGCAACACTGCTTCACCGCTGATGATGACAACTTAGTCGTCTAAATACGTATCCGCATTGTAAAATAGATTGTAGTAAGGATTTTCTTATTCCTATATACAAATAATATATTTAGCACTATAAATGAAATAATACTGCCACTATTTTTTCTAATTATTTAAATCGTTGAATATTGAGAAGGTAGTCGTGTATATTGTATTGTAATTTAAGTTAAGGTCTGTTGAACATAATGGTAGTGTTTATCTGATTTTTCAGTCTAGAAGTTACACTTGGTCACAACAGTAGAAAAATTGAATTAAGTTGTAGTTTCCAAACAGCACTTTAGCATCAACTTCCATATATCAGCACCAACTGCTACATTATATGATGTACACATTTACTGCTTCAAGAGAGGTATCATATCATGTATATGTGATGGTTGTCTTTTCTTATTCATGATTATTATGGGGTAGCAACACGAAACTTTAGCCTATGCCAGTGGTTCCCAAACTTTTCCGAGTCACGGCGCCCTTTTTCAATTAAAATTTTTCCTTGGCGCCCTACCCTAAATTGAATAAATTGAAATTGAAAACTAATAATTAATGTGATGGATGCACCATTTTCTCAAATCGTGGAATTAATCTGGACACTTTCTTTTTCCAGGTTAATTTTTTCTCTATACTTGCTTTTTATCACAGCGACCGCCGAAAACCCAGTTTTGCACAAATACGAAGGGTATATTCATCTTTTATTCAAATCCAACAATCTGTCAATTCCATACTGCCACATTTTGCTTTCAAACTGTTGTCGCAAGATAACTCCATAAAATTCACTTCTTCCGCAGAAGTAAATTCAGACGGAGTGTTAAATAGATCTTGAATCTATGCAAACCTACCGAAATTTTCATTTTGAAAGTATTTCTCAAACCAGATAATTAGCTGTGATAAGTGCCCTTCAAACATGTTTTTTATATCTTGAGAAAGATCAAATTCATTTGACCTTAAAAAATGCTGCAAAATTAAAAAACAATCTTTGCCTGCATCTTCATTTAATTTTCTTCTCCATAGCTTGAGTTTTTTTTATAAAAGCTGATATTTTTTCCGTTGACTTCAAAAGGTGCATGCTTTTTCCTTGCAGAGAGAAATTAAGGGAATTCAGGTTTTCAAAAATGTCGCATAAATGTGCCAGTTTTATTAAAAAAATCATCATCAGCAAAATCTTCTGCATCTCTGTATCCTTCCTCTTTACTGAAAATAAAAATTTCCAGCCGCAATTTAAAGGTACGTAATAAAACATTACCACGAGAGAATCATCGTGCACTGCGATAAAACAACAAAGACGAGTGTTCGGCTCCCATATCCTCACACAGCTTTCTAAAAAGCCGTGCTTTCAATAGACGAGATTTTATAAAATTTACCACATTCACCACACATTCTAACACCTAATTCAGTGCAGGACTCAGATGCTTGTGTATGAATACAATGGACCCACAGTGCATTAGATGATTTGCTTCGAATATGTGCCTGTAATTCTCCAACACACTTAGGCCAATTCAAATTATTTTCAGATATAAATGTATCAAGAATCTCGAGCAGGTCCTGAGTCTCCGCTCCTGCAATGATATTTTTGCAAAACGGAGGGTCTTCTTTAATGTTATTACCATCTATAAACCGTACATGGCATATCAAATGAGCATCTTTATTATTATTCATAGCTTCATCTAGGTGTAATTTCAATTCCCCTCCTTAAATTTTTCAATCAATTGATGGTTGATATCTTCCGCCATATGTTGTATTCTCCGACCAAATGTGTTATTGAACAAAGGCACTTTTAAAAACAGCTTCCCAGCAGGCTCACCATATTTAAAGAAGCCGGAAGAATAAGTTTTCTGCGATGGTACGAGCCTTCTTACATTTCGCGATTCTATAAGCCACCTTGTATGATAGTAAAGCGTTTTTTTAGTATAGATGCAGTCTTCCAAAATGTATTTTGTTGTTGTTTCTGTTTTTTTAACTTCTTGGCAAAAAAATAATGAGGTTTGCTAATCTAGATATTTTTAGTTTCTTATTTTGTTTTTTGTTTAGTTCAATTAATGTTCAATTAATTATGAAGCTTTTACAATATTTCGCGGCGCCCCTGTGAAGAGGTCACGGCGCCCCGGGGCGCCGCGGCGCACAGTTTGGAAACCACTGGCCTATGCAGTTCCTAGTGATATAGCTATTTAGATTACAATGATACAGAAGTAAACACAAAACATTACAACCGCTCATTTTACTTTCTTTTACGTAGTATAAGGAAGTATTCTGATGACTATAATTTTCGACCACAAGATTTTTGCAGATGTCCACGTTTTGAAGTCCCCTGTTACCGGAAAAGTGGTTTTTCAAAGTTTCTCTCTCTCTCTGACCACGATAGCGGTCAAATGACTAAAGATATGAATTCCTAATTTTATATTTACGAGTATAATCTCCCTCTTGAGATCTGGTTAGATTTTCAGTAAAATCGGCAGACCGGAAGTAGTAGTGAACTTCAGAGAAAAAACGAGTTTTACCAATATTTCACCAACTACTAAGTTTAAACAAATTTATAACGGATTCTAATATACTGAAAAGTGAACTTGAGAAAAATTTTATTAGTTTTTCAAAATTCATACCGGAAGTAGGTCTTTTACTCTTATCGAAAATAGGCTTTTTACATATATCTCGCAAGCCATGGTTTCTAGGCAGATAATTTATGAGTAAAAAAAGTATTCAGAGCTTGATATTCAATATTCTTTGAATAAAAAAAAATCCAAATTCGGGCCAGAAATGACTTTTATTTTTATCGAATAGCGTTATGCAAATATCTCGTAAATTATGCATTCTATGTAGATTTATCAAGAGTACAAAAGTATCTAGAGCTGGATTTGGAATAATAACTAAACTGACCGGCAAAAAAAGCCGCCCACCCGAAATTTTTAGAATAATCAGCTCTACAATCATTCATTGTATGTGCAACATATGCAAATTTTTTCAAGTACTAAGGCAATTTTTGACAGAAGTAAATTTAATTTTAGTAAATAAGAAAAACAGTTTAAACATGATATCTCTCGCAACTTCTAAACATAAAATTGGTAACTTTTAATTCGAATCTAATACCAATAATGTGTATGTCCTCCACGAGCTTCAATCAAAACACGTAATCGTTGCGGCATTGAATTAATTAAATTTCTTATGTTTATGTAGTCTTGCGGAATTTCCTCAAATTTTTTTTCATGTGCAAATCTAATCTTTTGAAGAGTTTCTGGTACGACTACGCGTTGGCGAATACGCCTCTGGAGTTGATCCCATAAATGTTCAATAGGATTGAGATCTGGACCACAAGCAGGACAGTCGAATCCTATAACTTTTGCAATATCGTCCACAGGTGGAAGAAAGTAGATATCTTTAATAAGTAAATTTTAAGTACTTTTCAATGACATATAAATATTATATATTCTATTTACCTTTTTTTTAAGAATTTGTAACTTTAAACAACAATTTCACGTACTGAAAAGATATCTCTACTAATTGGGCCCATAATAGGTATTTCATCATCAATCGGTATTTCATAGCAACTTTTCAAATTTTGTACAATTTTAATGGAAAATCGCCATATCTCAAAAACTGTTGAAAATCGACAAACACAAGTTGATGTCAGTTTAATTAGCCCTTCAACGGCTATCATAAAATGTAAAAAATGCATAGCATTCCATTTAAAAAACATAAGTGTATGTTGGTTCGTGTTGTCGAACACTCTGTATAAATGAAAATATTTTTAAATTGTAGAGCTTATGATTATCTACAATTTTTGCATTAAAAATTATTCGCTATCTACATTATTAGATACCAATAATGGACTTTACCGCTCCGTTGGGACACCCGGTATATACATATATTACTAATGGGGAGACAATGAAAATGTGTCACTTTATGAAGAAGCAGTCTTTTGATTGATTTTATTCTTCAAAAATATTAGTTTCGCTTAAATATACTTTCTTATGATGTCTTATTTTATCACAACTTACAATGAAGGTTGCTTTTATAGCTTTTATTTAACAAGTATTAATTTTACTTGTCAATAGTGAATACGAAGTTTTAAAACAAATAATAAATATTGTATTTGCATACTTACTTGTAATGTAAATAGAATATAACCTTGCTATAAACTTCCGCGGTCCTTGTCGATATCTCCGTGGTTTCCCGATTGGAATCACATCTTGATACTTCTACTGTCAATGTTTCGTCATCGCTACTTCCGAATCGATACCAAATCCAATTTCCATTAGACTAGCTCGAAACCCCTTTTGCCTTACATGTGCAAAGTCCCAGAATCCTTAATATTCTAAAACACTCCACTAATTTCTACCGCAATGACGATTACCCCCTACTACCCGACATATAGTATGTTCTCTAAGCAAAACCATAACGCCATAAACAGCTTGCTCCTGTGGGCAATGTTGACAATAATAACACCAGAGAAAAAGAAGGACCCTAAAAATATCGTACGCAATTGTTTACGAAACATCTGCAGCAGAAGTATCGGAAGACGCTGTTCCAACCCGGAAACTAGGAAGAGAAGAAACAAAATGTAGTTTAAGTGGTAAATATGTCATTTTACAACACCGATAAATAATGATTTGTTAACATATTAGAAGTTACTTTCCCTAAGTGAAAACCAAAATGGTTTTAAACCAGTATTAAAAACGTATCAATTCTTAGATTATCAAATTATGTGATTCAGAATCTATCACTAACTGCCATTATCCCCAAATGGGAACCAGCTGATTACCTGATAACATGCGCCGCAAAATTATTAATTTAATGATTATGTATGCGTAAGTGTACAGCACTGATTCCATTAGAGTGAGAGGACGCTAAATGGGATAGAGCAAGTACTGGCAAAAAAGTGCGCTCGCTTATATAAATATCACAATTAAACCGACCGCGCAGGTAATATACTCACACCTGGTTGTTACCTTTTTAGTGTTATATGGGTGAAGTGTTATATAAAAATAAAAAATATACTATACCCTGTCTCAGAATAAGAAGGAGTGATTCAAATATCCCGCCAAAACATGGAACACATAGCTTAAAATTTAGTAGACAATTTGATATGAATCATGACAATTGAGGTTAGAAGAACTGTATTAATACTAACTAAGGATTTAGCTGTTTTGTGTTTCATTTACTACTTTCATTAAAATAGATGGATGTGCCGCTTTTCATTCTACCAGTCAAAGCAGCAATACGAGTGTACGGCAATTGGAAAGAGGAAAGTAAAGTTATAAACACAAGTGAGAGTAAAGTTATAAACACAAGTAGGTGCATACATCTATAATTTGATGAATATAAATCTCTTAACATTCAAATCTGTTCATTCTAGTTTTTCAAAAAAAATCATTAGAAGAATCTATGGATAAAGATATAGGCCCAATTTACAAATGAAAAGAGTAGACTTTGTTCTGAGCGTTTTGAGAAGGATTGCCATTATAAATATATAATTACTGCACATTTTAGTGAATGTGCTATATCAACATGAAAATTGTGAATCAAGTCTATTTATTATTAAATATTTGTATCAGAAAGCAAAAATGAATCAAACCTTTTACCTTTTATTAAAGCAGAAAGAGTTTATGCTTATTAGTTTCTATTGTAAATATCAATAAAGAACTTGTACAGATAAATCATTCGTATTACTGCTACAAACCTTGAGGAGGTAAATTCAAGCAACTACTCTTGGAAATGTGAAGCTTACAATAGAACAGTAATAAATTGAAAAATTTACATCGGCTGAAGTTGTTTACACGACCTGCAAAGATAATTACATATACCTACACATTACTAATTATTATTCCCTATTGAAATTGATGTATTTTGAAAATATATAATAATAATAATTCATTTTATTTCTTAATACTTCAGACATTGTATGTAGCACAGTACAAAAAAAAAGTAAAAGAAATACGTCACATACAATACAATATAAAGTTATTTAAAATAATTTATAAAATCTTGAACACTATAACAACAAATATGAAGGAGAGAGTCTCTCAATTTTTTTTTAAAAAGTCGTAATGCGGGACATGTTCTTATTTCATTTGGCAAAGTATTAAATAATTTACAGCCCACAAAAGCCAGGGTGTTCTGAAAGGAATTCGTTCTATGTACAGGAGGCAAAACACGATCATAGTGGCGGGTCTCATAGCCATGCGATAGACTAAAATCAAAGTTGCTGCGATTTCTGTATACATAACACAGTACCTCAAAAATATATACATCATAAAATGTAAAAATCCCGTTGGCCCTGAACACATTCCTACACGAGTCGCCCCGTCGGAGATTAAAAATAGTCCTGACAGCCCTCTTTTGTAAAATAAAAATGCGAGAAGCGTCGCTACTCATGCCCCAATGCACTATTCCGTAACGCATCCTGGAATAGAAGTCCGAGTAATAAAAACTTTTTAGTGTAGACAAATTGCAAGACTTGCCCAACTGAAAGAGAGCGTAGCAGGATTTGGCGAGTTTAGAACATAACTGGTCTATGTGTTCCGACCACTTTAAACCCTCATCGACAATGACACCGAGCAACCTACAACTGGGCTGCGTTCATAAACGTCACACTGCGTGCACTCTAGGGTAAAATTTCACACAAAGCCGTTCAAAAACAGTTGAGTGATTCAATGATGTACGCGTGTAATGTGTTCATAAAGTTCGCTCTCGAATCACTCGAGCGTTTGAAAAACGCCGGATTTGAAACCACGGTGAAGAAGACTCGACATGCGCACATGGAAGTATGATTGTAATTGCCGCTTCTGTTATGTGGGGTTATATGTCACATGTGCTGTCATACTTGTCACCACTCTAAAACCGTTCATAAATACCAAAACGCTCTGTCAATACTCCAGCTGCAAAGCAAATTACTCACACGCCACACACACGATTATAACGATTCATTTATGAACGCAGCCCTGCTAACGAATTCAATTTCAGAGTCAGCCATGCCAAACCTTGAGATGTTAAAGTATAACACATTTTTATTTCTATTATATATTGGAAATTAACAATAATTTAGTGTTCACAAGATTAAAAATTTACATGGTCAGCACAATTTTTCCAAATACTTATTGTAACATTTGTAATTGCTTCTGTCAAAAGTTTTCATATAAGTGATATTCTGAAAGGGGATTTTTTTTTGAAGCAACTTCATCTTATGTATCAATTCAGATCCTATATGAAGTATTCTTAATTGCCTATCTTTATCGGTATGGCTATTTAATCCTACAGGTTTTCAACAAGGCTTGTCGTGCACTCATTATACTTGTGGCAATACAAACTTTTTCTCATATTCTTCACCAGATATTTTCACCTTTTTCTATTA
This sequence comes from Amphimallon solstitiale, assembly GCA_963170755.1. NCBI lineage: Eukaryota > Metazoa > Arthropoda > Insecta > Coleoptera > Scarabaeidae > Amphimallon > Amphimallon solstitiale. Next base: position 17,207,181 of record OY720679.1, read on the forward strand.
GTACAGGCATGCTCATGTTGTACATAAAAGTATGGATTTTAATTAATAACACAATAAAGTATAATAAAACAAAATTAAAAATGTAAGAGGCTAGGTTATGGCTTGACTATAAACATAAAATGACGTTTTGTCAATCTTATTTTCCCATGCTAAACTTGCCTACGCAAGAACCAATGAAATACTTTAAAAACATACGCCATTTTGGGGCGATATTTGAATCACTTCTTCTTATTCTGAGACAAGGTTATAGTAGCATCATAAAACTAAATATTAAAAGTCAAGAACTAAACATTATTCGAGAAATGTAAGTCGGTATTCGATCAATATTAAAAAAGATAATACATACACGAAACCAACAGTAATGTAAATCTTATGGGAATACACGAATGTTTTGCTAGAGTGAGAGATCACTACATACATCCATGGTTTCTGGATAAGCGGTGTTTAACGTGGTTTCATTGAATTTACAACAAACGTGAAGTTATTATAGTCATTGCAGCTCAAACATAAAGCTTTTTGAAGGTTAAATGTTGTTTGTTTTTAGTGTTTTTTTTAGACTTCATTTACGGAGCCGCTTTTCTGCTTCAATCTATGGTAACTACATTCATCTAGTTTACTTTTTTTTTTAGTAATTTGAATTCAACTTACATTTTCATAATAGCGATCCCCACTTAGAAATCACAGCATATCTATATAATAATTCTCTTGGCTTTTCTGTTTCATTAAAATATTCGGGCGTCAACAAAACAAACTTGTTCCTTCGAGAGCTTGAGATGTTTTGGGATGCCCCTGATTATTTTCTGATAACCTAAGTAATACTGAGGCTCGGTGCGGTACGACGGGATAACAGCATGTGCGGCTTTCTTTACCGGCAGTAAAATTCGTATGACGGAAGAAAGACAGAAATAAAAACATAGTAATTGTAATAGTGAAATCGTGATTAACAGAGGATCGTATGAGAAATACTAGTAAGAAAAACAGTGATTTGAAGGTATTGTGTAAATACAGTGAATTAGTGTTCTAACCTACATTATTGTTAGAGCACAATAGGAAACGGAAATCCGCGAAAAGGCGTTGATAGGAGGATTTACGATCAGTTGCAGTATGATAACCTAGACTGGAGATTATATTTACCAAAATAGTGCGAAAAACTTGAAATAACCTAATATAAATTAAAAGATCATGGATGAGTATTTTGGAAGGAGGAAAAAACTCAGCCTCTAAAGAGAGAGAAGGAAGGTTTGAAGAGAAAATTGACCATCTGATAGAATTAATGATGGAGTGATGGAGATGAAAATGGAAATGAGCGAGATGAATCAGATAGACCATGTGTTAATCGAAAGAATACATGCAAACATGATTACAAATACCAGAGGTTATAGAGGTGCAAACTTGAATACAGATCACTTCTTGGTTGGCATTGGAATTTAAGAGGGTAAATTCAAATACAAGAATAGCAATAACAAAATGCACAGAAATACAGAAACTAGAAGAATATGTAACTATAGTATGAGGAAAAGAATGCAAAATGCAATAGATAAAACACAAACATATGAAGTGATGATAAAAAATGGGAATGCTTAGAAAATGCAATAAAATCGGTAGCGGAACAGATACTAACAGCAAGACTGTAAAAAAGGAAAGATTGGTATGATTTAGATTGCGAGGAGGCTGTAGAAATGAGGGAAAAAGCAAAGATGGTTTTCTTAGATAAAAAAACAAAAGACAGAGAAATAAACTAAATGAAAGAACAAGGGACGTTAAACGAAAAAAAAGGACACCAACATAAAAATGCATTCTGTAAACACAGAGAATGGAATATTATTGTGGACGTGGAGCAGAATTTGGAATGTTGGGCAAATTACTTTGAAAAGCTGTTGAACGGGCTAAATAGATATAGACAATGTAACAGAAAACAGACAATGAAATAGTCCAGCCACATTTACAACTGCAGGAGGAATTAAAGCTACCAGATGAAAGCGAAATAAAAGGACTTATTTATCAAATAAAGAATAACCGATGCGCTGGGGAAAATCAAATTGCTATCGAACTTATAAAACGTGGGAAATACGAATAATGATACAGGAATGTTGGAGACGAGAGAAAATGCCGGTGAGATGGGAAAGAGCGCTAATATATCCAAAGTTTTCAAAGTTAATACCGGTTTGAGACAAGGAAATCCCCTGTCAACAACATTATTCAATATAATATTAGAAGTCATATTGAGACAAGGCAATAATTACAGAACGAGACTGATATACTTATGACAAGAAATACCAGTGTCTCGCCTTTGTCGACGACGTCACGATAATAACAAAAAATAATATACGAGGGTATATGAAATGTAAACGGGACCGATTTTTTTCAAGTCAGGGCTTTATTCTACATTATTTACACAAAAACACATTATTTTTCCACATATTCTCCCGCTCTGGAAACGCATTTTCCCAGCGAATTGTGAGTTTTTTTAATTTCTTCTTGGTAAAAAGTTTTCGCTAGCGCACTTGGCCATTGGTGCACAAGTTTCGTCGCATGTTACGATTCGATTCAAACACGCTTCGCTTTCTTGCCGGAATAGATTCAAGAGACGCTGACAAACCTCTAGCCGATGCATCCGACAACAGCCGCGGAACCAATCTTGCAGACATTTTGTGGAACCCCAAGTCCAATGTCACGATGTGCTGAGCACGCCAGTAATTAATGCAAAGTTCCTCGGCAATATTCCAGAGCGTTATGCGCCTATCGTCCTCCATAAGTTGTCGAACCGCCACAATATTGGCTTTGGTCGCGCTTGTCCTCGGGCGGGGATTAAGACAAGGTGTTGTCGCCGAACTGTGCTTGGCCAAAAACTTGATAATTACCCGTCGCTATATAGAGACTACATTTGTTGCTCACTCATGGTTTCTGTAGTACTAAGGTGACCTGAGAGAATTCTAGTCGTTTCTATCCCCTCTCTGAACTCCTACCTTAGCTGAAAATCAACCCATCTCAGGTCAGCGATATGTGCAGAATAAAAAAAATCAGTCCCGTTTAGATTTGATATACCCTCGTAGAAAACTAAGGAGAGTAACAAAGAAATTGAAGAAAAAAAAAGAAATTGATAAGTGAAGCTGCAAAATTGGGACTCAGAATAAATAAAAGCAAGACGAAGTACATATATGCAAATGAGATATGACAAAGAATAAAAACAAGAAGAACTAAAAATTAAAATAAATGACGAAACGTACCGTTTCCAAAGGGTGACGAGTATCAATTGCCTAGGTGTCCTAGTAACAGATCAACTCGAGATGGAGAGCAAATCCAAACAAGACTTTCGTGACATGATACGTTCTGTCTAGCAAATAATAAAAAAAACACTTTGAAATTTCACAGGAATATCACCAACGCTAAAAAAAAGACACGCACCACACGACTTTCTTATATATATGTGCCTTTCAAATTATGCAAAGTTGCTCTAAATTAAGCTTTAAATACTTTTATCCTCTTAAAAAAATAAGCCTGTGAGTAAATGTATTACTTCAGGTCCGAATTTTGAAAATTCATTTATACAAAAAATATTCTAAATCCAGCTCTAAATAGTTTTATACTCTTGATAAATATATACAGGGTGAGTTTTTTTTGAATGTTTAGCATTGGGATGTCAGAAACTGCTGGAGATAGAAAAACGCTTAAATGGGGAAAGATGCGCAGTTTTACGAGTTTGATTTAAAACTGCTTTTGTTTCTCCGATAACATTCATGGCTTATTAGATATTCAAAGAAAACTAAATATTACGATTTTCTTTAAACATGCTTAGCATCGTTAATAGTAATTTTAGAAAAAAAGTGTTCAGACAAAAGTTTTAGATAATTTTACGCCAAACAGAACTATGTAGCCAATATTTTTTTTTCGTTCACCATTATCGAGTTATGACACAAACTTGTGTTTTTTAAAATGGAAACCATAGTTCGTTTTGACATCATTAAAAAGCTTTTTTTTTTTGCTGATTACAATGATATAAGGTTTGATATGGTTATTTTCAAAAATAAAGAGGATATAGACATTTCTATGATTGTTCACTTTATAAGATATAAACTTTAAAAAAAAAATTTTTGGTATTTTGTATTTCAAAAAAAAAAGAGCTTATTTTTTGCTGATTACAATGATATAAACGAAAAAACTAAAAATCTGAGTTACAATAGTGTTCGTTGGAGCAGTCGAGATAAATATACTAACATTGCTTTCACGTTGAGTCACAGAAGTGAGAGGTGTTAATTTTTACTTTTAAGTCAAGTTAATTGTCAAACATTGACAATTAACTATTAATTAATTTAATTGTAACTTAACTATAAGCGGTGTAAACGGCCGTTAATCATAAGTTTGCATTGGCTATGGAATTTTCTAACGTAGAAAAGCGTGATATGGTTGAATGTTACATTCAGTGCCAGAAAAATTCTGCTAGAGCTGCTGAAGTTTATTTTGAAAATTATTTTGATCGACGTCAGCCGTCGCTACCTACTTTTAAGAGATTATGGGATAATTTAGCAGATTATGGTTCGTTCGTTAACCAAAATCAAAAAAAGGGATGGATGAAGATAGAGAAATAAACATATTAGCATGTGTCGCTCAGAATTCATGTACATCGACCCGACAAATTTCAACAGAAATGGGCTCCTCTCAACACACTATTGTCAGAGTGTTGAAGAAGCATAAATTTCGTCCCTGCAAATTATATCAGTATCACAAACTGTACATGAAGGTGATAACATCAGACGAATAGCTTTTTGTAGATGGTTTAAAGATCAGTGTCAAAACGATCCACGCTTTTCAATGAAAATATTATGGACTGATGAATCTCGTTTCACAAATTGTGGAATGTTTAATAGGCACAATGAGCACATATGGTCTCAAACAAATCCACTTCACGTTGAACATAGAAGACCACAAATTAAATTTGGGTTTAATGTTTGGTGTGGTGTTATAGGATCAACTGTTCTTCCTCCTTTTATTTTTGATGTATCACTAACTGGCAACCGTTATCTTAATTTTTTACAACAAGATTTCGAAGAAATGTTAGATAATTTAAATTTAAGAACCCGAGCAATGCTGCAATGGTTTCAACATGACGGAGCGCCTCCGCACAATCAACTGAATGTTAGAAATTATTTAAATTTGAACTTCCCTAATCAATGGATAGGACGAAATGCACCCATTGAATGGCCGGCTAGATCCCCTGATTTATCAGTTTTGGATTTTTTCTTGTGGGGTGTACTAAAGGACACAGTATACAAAAGAACATATGAAACAATCGACGATTTAAGAGAAGCTGTCATAGTTGCTTTTAATAACATCGATAGGCGTAAAGTACGCAATGCTACAAATTCTGTTGTGAAGAGATGCAATTTGTGTATTAATAATAATGGAGGTATCTTTGAACATTAATAATGTTGTGTGCCCTTAATAAAAGTTCTTATAGTTTTCATTTTATTACTACATAAGATTTCAAAATAAGTTTTCGTTTGGTTTGTATTTTATCAGTTCGAAATTCAATTGTTTTCCATAAAAACCATAAAAATGTCTATATCCTCTTTATTTTTTAAAATAACCATATCAAACCTTATATCATTGTAATCAGCAAAAAATAAGCTTTTTAATGATGCTAAAACCAACTATGGTTTCCATTTAAAAAAAAACACAAGTTTGTGTCATAACTCGATAATGATGAACGAAAAAAAAATATTAGCTACATAGTTTTATTTGGGCAAAATTATCTAAAACTTTTGTCTGAACACTTTTTCTCTAAAATTACTATTAACGATGCTAAGCATGTTTAAAGAAAATCGTAAAATTTAGTTTTCTTTGAATATCTAATAAGCCATGAAAGTTATCGGAGAAACAAAAGCAGTTTTAAATTAAACTCGTAAAACTGCGCATCTTTCCCCATTTAAGCGTTTTTCTATCTCCAATAGTTTCTGAGATCCCAATGCTAAACATTCAAAAAAAACTCACCCTGTATATATTATGCAATTTTATGACTATAATTTATTTAGCATATTTTTTTAATATAATCTCAATATGGGGTGGGTTCGATTTCAGTTAATAGGCATCATCTGAGTGGTAGTATAGATCCATCCTATGCATTATTTAGCCCTGTCATAATTATTTCTAAAGATTCTAGTTAATTAAAAAAAATAAACTTCAAACTTTTAACTCAAAATATTATAGGTTATTTATTTTCGAAATGAATGTCACATACAGAGGCAACTTGGGAATACAAAAATCACTGTGCTCATATTTTAACATAGAAACATTCATGTCTTGAAGGTTCGAGACACTAATTGTTAAATATTGGTATTATTATTCAAATACAATTTCATTCTTAATACGTTAAAGTATTATTACTTATTGCTGCATATATTAAATTTGATAATTATATTAATTACGATAGTCATATTTACTTAACTTACTTAAGATAAATAAGTAATACAATTCAACGTCTTAAGAACCTCTACTCTAGATAAATACATAATTAAACTAATTAATGTGAAATTTTAAAAAGAGCCTTCTAACGGTCAACATTTTAAATAAACTAAATTAAATTTTAAATCTTATTGGGAAGAAGATATTCCAGTTTCCTCGCATTTTTTCATAATAATAATAATAATAATCTTTATTAGTGCTCAAAGATACAGCCCATGTCAGTACAAGAATCGTATTATATATTATTAGATATTGGCCATGTCGTCCAGAAATTCTTCTAGGTTGTAGAATGCATTTTGCAGCAGATGCTCCCTCACCCTCCCATTGAACTTTTTATTTGTCAGTTGCTTCCAATCGGCCGGTATGGAATTATATATCTTGCGCCCCAGATTCATAAGTTTGGACGAATTTAGTCGTAAGTAGTCCACTTGAAGGTCTAAGTGTTGCCTCGTATTGTAGCTATGGATGTCACATCTTCGTGCAAGGTGCCCTCTTTCTGCGTGGACCCTTTTCAGTTGTTTCCCTATGTAGACAGAAGGTATCGTCATTATTTTATGTGCTTTGAATATTGGTCTGGCAGTTTCGTCTGGCGAAACACCCACAATCGCCCTAACAGCTCTCTTTTGAGCTCGCATAATCTTCTGTATATGAGTCGAGTGTCCCCACACACAAATACAGTACACAGCTCTAGCATGGAACATAGCGTAGTAAGTTAGCTTTGCAGCAGTTGTATCAACGATTTTGCTGATTCTTCTTATAGCGTATATTGAGGATTGCAAAGAGCCAACCAAATCCTCCACGTGTGCCTCCCAAGTTAGGAGGCCGTCCAGCGTGACACCAAGGTACTTAACCCTGCCACCATGCAGCTCGGTAAGACGCCGAGTTGAGGTGAAGTTAATTCTCACGGTCTTTTCTTTATTCATCATTAAACCATTTGCAGCGAACCAGTGTGTAACGAGTGTAAGTATGCCTTAAATTATTTATCAGTATGTAGTATGTCATTCTCATAAGCTTATGTTTTATCGGTTTAGTTTCTATACATGTATATTATTTTTTTACCTTGCAGCTTTGCTGGGGCAATTGTATCTAAATTCCAATGAAAATTTATGGATGTCGATCCCGAAGATGGTTTATCTTTTAATTGGCACAAGCAGGCAAGTTTCTCACCCAAATCTTAAGATGTTCGATGAGTTCGATGAAGTTTCACAAGTGAGCTTCCAAGTATAATTTTTAAAGATGAGGCTATCTTTTATTTCTTCTCCTGCATATGGTACTGGTACTTTTGCTTTATTTTTCACTAAGGTATTTATATATTTGTTTAATTATTATGATAAAATATAAATTTCTTAAGTATCAAAAATCTGGTTCCTGTATTTTTCTTGGCATCTTTTCCACTTCTTTTTCTTAATTTTCCAAGGCATACTTGTATATCATTCCCATTATGTTACAATATGAAAATAATCTTATTTTAATTATTTATAAAATTTTACTCACATATAATACAAACACATGATTTTCATACTTCCAAAGCCTTATAATTTCTTACATTTAATTCTATTAATTAACAACATTTAAATCATTGAAACACCCATAAATTAAACGATTTATTAACATAATTTTAACTTTGAAATGCATCATATGATATTACTATGAGTTTATATTATTGACCCCTCTAAATTTGTATTAAAAACAGGATTCTGTCCCATTATAACTAAGGATAGTATACCTCTTGGTTCTGCACCTCGCTAAATTATTTTTATTTAAAATAAAATATTATTTAATTATAACTAGGGATGTTGTATTTACAACTTCTTACGTCACTGACTGGCCTTATACTTATTTCTTTATAAATAATGACCCAAACCGCTTTGATTTCTTAACATTAACTGTTCTATGGTTTCTAGGTCTATATATATCAAGAGGGCACCTATAAGTATAGATGTTGAACTTTCTAACAGCAGTTTCAATCCTTCATACACAGGTGTTAGGATGATCAGATCATTTACATATACCTAATTAGGCATCCTTTCTGTTACAAGCTATTCAACGATAGATGACTCTTATAAGAGTCATCTATCGTTGAATAGCTCATATTGTAATATGTATATATAATATACATATTACAATATAAGTATTTTACTTTTGACGTAAACATGCAAAACTATTTTATTTGTTTTTATTCTAGAAATTCTGTACCCTAATACGAATATAAATATTGAAATCCAGAACATATAAAGATAAGCAACAAGATTTTATATATGGACGAACTCATCTAGATAATGTACTTATCCCATTAACTTACGTATTTATGAGCAATACAAACATAACCTGTTCATACTAAAGGGGAAGTATTCTCTTTTTTTTATTATGTGTGCAAACTCACTTTAAAACCTTCACTTTTAATTTTTAGATAACAACAATGTGCAATTTGCTACAATATATATATATACAATGCATAATTTACGAAATATTTGCAAAAAATTGCTATTTGACAAGAGTAAAAGTATTACCACAGGTCCGAATTTTGAAAATTTTTTTATACAAAAAATATTGAAAATGAAGTTCTAAATACTTTTATACTCGCAACGTCCCTGTCTAAAAAGCATGATTTGCGAGCCGACTTTACCCGAACGAGCGTTATATTCCGAGCGTGACGGCTCAGTCTCGTTCAGTGCCCAACAATCAATGCATCAACGCGCCCATACAAGTTTTCACTTCAAAAAAGTGCTGTTTGCAAAACTACTGTTAGAAAAGAACGCATCAAATGTGTTGTTCTTACATTTAGAATTTGATACTTTATTCCCAATTATTTCCAAATAAACCATTGTTTTTATTTACCGTGATCTGGAAATTTTTTAAAAAACAACTGCAGAATTTATCATTTGCGTATAATAGTAAAATACATATGATATTCTTACTTTGTAAGAGGAAAAATACATAATTATGCCAGAAACATAAAATTAAAAATGAGGTGTGGCCACCACACGACTTTCTTATACGTATGAAAGTGTTACTTCCGGTCCGAATTTTGAAATTTCATTTATACAAAAAATATTCCATATCCAACTCTAAATACTTTTCTACTCTTGATAAATATATATAGAATGCATAATTTACGACATATTTCCAAAAAATCGTTATTCGGTAAGAGTAAAAGTGTTACTTCCGCTCCGAATTTTGAAATCTTTTTTATACAAAAGATATTTAAAAGTACGATCTAAACACTTTTATACTCGTAATGTACCTGCCTAGAAAGCATGACTTGCGAGATATTCGCAAAAAACTGATTTTTGATAAGAGTAAAAGACCTACATCCGGTAGGAATTTCGAAAAACTTTATTAACACAATTTTTCTCAAATTTAATTTTGAGTATATTTGAATTCTTTATAAATTTGTTTAAACTTACTAATTGACGAAATATTTGCAAATTTCGATTTTTTCACTGAAGTAAACTACTACTTCCGGTCTGCGGATTTTGCTCAAAATCTAATCAGTTCTCAAGAAGGAGATTATATTCGTAAATACAAAATTTTGAATTGATATCTGTAGCGCTTTGACCGCTATCGTAGTCACAGACAGACAGACAGACACTTTTTAAAAACCACTTTTTTGGTATCAGGGGACCTCAAAACATGGACTTCTGGAAAAATCTCGAGGTCGAAAATTTTCATCATCACAATACTTCCTTATACTACGTATAAGAAAGTAAAAAGTTGGCAGTTAATGGGTTAATTTATAATTAATTTGTTTACTTACAATGATTGCATAAGTTGTGTTCCAAAAGGATGTTCAGTCCATTGCATGTCTTCTTCAGCTTGCTGCGGACTAGCTACTAGTTCGGCCAAAGTCCAGGCTTGGACTAGGTCTAATCTGCCAACACTTGATGCTACACTGGCATTGTATTTACAAATAGTACCAACATCGCCATCTAAAATATATTTTTCACCCAGCTGTCTGTTTACGAAGAATATATTAGACGCATCGTAAACGACCACATACGCTTTCATACTTTTACCATGGCCTTGTGATCTTCTAGGTTTTTGATAATAATAAGAAGAAACTGTCACGGTACTACTAGACCGTTTGGAACTATAATTATTTCCCAGCGCCGATAATGCTCGTGGCGTTGGAGTTTCTAACTTGCTGCTTCCACGTCGTGGTGGCAATGGTCTCCCAAAACATACTAAGAGACTAACTGAACAAAATTTGGCGCCGGATGTTCTTGGAAATGGAACATACGTGTTATTAAATGTTCCAAGCATATTTACATCCATGTAGTTTACATCAAATTGTTTTGTGTTTTCCACGGTATCAGTAGAGAACTGTTCTAATATTGCTACTAATTGTCTTAAACAAGGCTCTAAGCAGGTTCTGTTCTTAATCACTCTCTGTTGCGCAATATGATTCAATGTTTGTAGCAATTGATTTGACAAAGAAGCATCCACGGTAGAGCCTTGTGCAATTTGAAAAATTGGCGGTACACCATGAGGATAAGTATTGGGAAAAGTAACCTGAACTAGAACAGTCCCCTTGTTACATTCTGCTCGAACTGTGCAGGTACGTTTATTCACATCCATTTTAATTACATCTAAATTCGGTATATGTACATTTAACAAAGAAAATTCCTGTTGAAGAGGCTGTACTTTAGGTGAGGAAGTTTTAGTTAATTCTTCCATGATATCATCACCAGTCATTTCTTCCGGTTCATGTCCGCACAATTTCTGTAAAGACGGATCTATTTTCCAAATTAATAATGTCTGATCTTTGGACCAAGTCACCAATTGAAAATCGCTATCATTCGACCTTTGTTTTCGCCATTCGAATTCTAAAACTACGTCTCTATGTCCGATGAAGTTGTGAACTGGTGTTCCTCGATTGTCAGTGTTCCATAACAAAAGACTATTTTCACCACGCCTCAATTGAGGTACAACTACAGTTACTAAACCGTTACCAAACGGAGTAAATCTAGCGCGCCAAACTGGCGCATGTGTAGAGAGCACGGAATCAGGTCTTCTCGGATTATTCGTATCAAAAAATTTAACAGTACAGTCTTGACTAGACGTTGCGAGGTATGTTTCTGACGTGGGACTCCAATCTAACCCATGAATTTTGGAGAGATGAGCGGATATGTATTGAATTGGCGCAGTACCCTTACGTTGGTCCCAAAGCTTGACATCTCCATCATGTGCAGTTGCTAGTAAATGGGTGTTCACATTATTCCAACGAACTTGTGCAGCTTCTGCTATCGCTGACAATGAAGAAGATGGCCTTCGAGAATCTCGCAAATCCCATATATGGATGAAGGTATCCACTGAACATGAAGCTAATATATTTGGATCAGTTTTGTGCCAATTTAAATCAGTAATTACTCGTGTATGAGCTCGTAAAGAGTGAGTTTGAGTAAGTTCACCTCTACTCCATGTTAAGACTTCTAATCGTTGGTTACTCTGAAGCAAATGAATTCCGTTAATTAGATGAAAAAAATCAATATAAAATATCAAGTTATAATATTGAAAAAAATTGAAATACAGTAATATTTGAATGACTTAATCTTTTGGAAGTTAGAGTGGTTTAGGATAATATTCGGCAGATATATGTGCTACTGGGTATGCATGAATATATATATAATTTCCAACATCAAGTGTTTAGGTTTCAATTTTGTATAGCATATAGGTATAAGAAAACGTTTCATTTAAAATAATTACAAGAATTTTCTAAATAACAGAATTAATCGCGTAAGATGATCTGATGGTGTTCTCAGTCTCGGAACGTCTTTTTTAGATATAAAGAATATATGTTAACATAACTGATACCTATTCAAAAGAGTTGATATAATTTTAATAATAGTTACAAGCTCAGTATTAGTACAATATTTTGCATGGACCTGTATAGGTAATTTGGAAAACTTCTAAGGCATATTAATGTTACAAATGATAACTACTACCGTTAATTTACATAAAGACTTTTTAATGTAACTTGAGAAACACAAATGAGAAAATACACTTGTGTTTTAAATAAGTGTATCTAAATGCCCAGATTAAAATATTTCATAAAGTATTATTCACGTTAACTTTTACTACCAATTAGCAAATAAAAATATATAAAAGAACCATATTCGAGGAATAGGTTTTGTGGGTAGTTATTTTGGAATTTAAAATATACTACATCACCACTGAACTGATGACTATGCAATTGGGAAATATTTCTAAACTATTTCAAATTCCTAGCACAAAATTTGATGAAGTTATTATAAAAAAACTCTTTAAAATGTATGTGATCTTATAAATCAAATACCTACCTCTACTAAATTTCTATTTCATGGAAATCACCTTGAAATTAATTACATATGTGAATAGTACATTTTCATATAATTCATTACTCATATCACATATATTGTAATCTGTACTGTTACCAGTTTAAGTAAAGTATACATATTTTAATAATAAAAGCATTTAGTTAACAATTATACCAAAATTAAAATAATAGTAATATTATCATGAAACTTTCATAGGTGGTTTTAACTAAAATATTCTACAGCTTAACAAACCACAAAAGAAATATTAATAAGAAAAGAAATGTGTCTAATTGATAATAAAATATTTAACTACATGAGAAAAGCAGCAATAGTTAGAAAAAAATCTTAACTTACAATAAATATAATAGATCATTATTGTGATTACAAGTATGAATAAAATTATGAAATATATGTAGGTGGTTAAAGTTCAAAGGATGTGTGAAAGTATAATTTTAATTGTATTGTTTGAATTTCAGTCCAAATAATTCTAATCTCTATTTTCAGTGCTATAACAATTCATCATTATGATCATATTACAAATTACAGTTCCTACAAATCTTTGATGTACCTACTAGTTTTATATAATTCTTTTATCAGACAAAGTGTAATTATCAACAAAATGTTAATTATAAATCAAAGTACTTGTAAATGATAAGATAATATTAATATTCAATAAAATAATGAAATTAGAATATGTAGGTGACATATTTCCATATTTACTTAAATTAGGTATATTAATTCTAATACTCACAGATATGACACATAATTCGCTATAATGTTCAGTTGGATTCCATTCTGCCGAACCAACTTCATATTTGCTTTGTCGAGGAAACTTTTTTATTTGATCATTATCTAAATCATCTAAGTTTCTTATTGCAATATATCTACGCCTGTAGAACATCATATCAACTATAGAGGTGCAGTAAGTAATAAACAACTAACTTACCCTGCTAATAATACATATGTACCGGTATTATTGACAGCCATAGCATTTGCTTGTAAATCGCGATGTTCTACAGCAATAATAAATTCATCGTTCCAACGAACTGCCATAATTTTTTGTCGATATTTTTTAAGTTATGAAAGGAACAAGCGTCTTACGTTTCCAGTTTCTCAAATTTTCGTAACTTTGCATTTATATCCCCACATGAATGATAAATATCTATCTATATAATTAATATGAGCACTGACCTACCTAACGCTAATGTAAGCATAAATAATAACAAATAAACATAACCTTAACACAGCAAGTAATGAATGCACAGGCAGTCATTGAGCATTGTTGCCAATATCTTGGAATGGTGTAGCACGATTGCCAAATATATTTCTAATATCTATAATTCCCTAGAATGTTATAAAAATGATAAAATTACAAAAGAATTTTATTTTGTATTAACACAATAATATAAATACATAACTTAATTACATATACATATGAATATTAAGAAATTTTCATTTAAATTTGGTCCACATTTGAGTTTGTAATTTTCTTTCACTTTATCCTGGGATAATAATACAACACAGAGGACCCTGGTAATTGCCAATTTGAAGCGTGTAATTCTATAAGCTGTAAAAGGGTGCGTCGTACTGACGGGGATCCGACACTAGCCAAAAATCCATCTCTTACACTCGCCAAAAGTTGTTCTAATTGGGCAGGTAGTTCACTTTCTAAATCACGTCCAATTGATGTCAAAACGAAAAACAAACATTCTGTTTCCGCCAAACATTTTATCGGCAAACTAACACAAGATTGACAGCATTTTGCTAATACGGATAACAACACTAAGTCCGGTTGCAGATTTTCAAATCTATTTCGTAATTGGTGTCTTTTGAGTTGACCGCACATTTCTGTTAAAAACCACATGAATGCTGTGAAACGAGTACCATCACCGGCTTTTATTCCTCTTAATATTTTGTCTCTTTCTTGATACCATTGTTGACAAGTGTTTATTAGGGATTCGATAAATGTTTGAGTCTTCTCTTTTTCGATAATTGACACGCATAACTTTGCTCCAGCTTCGCTATATCTTATACCTTCCACGACGCGCTCTAGTATAATTTTCACTAAGTCCATTAATGTTCGCGATGCTAATTGGTTGGGGTCATCCATTGCAGTCTTTATATTGGCCTCGTCCTCAGGAGAGAATTTTCCCAAATCGGTTTCTTCTCTCGTGAATCCTTTTAGTTTGGCTGCCAAATTTTGTGTATCAGCTGCGCTCATACTTTTGGAGCGTTTCAAGTTGTGATTTGTATTTTGGTGGTTGTTTGTATGGCTCCAATTGCCATAGTTTATTTGTTGTTGAAAAACTTGCGGCGGTATCACATCATTTGTAATTTGAAAGTTAACTCTTGGTAAATGGTTTAGTAATTGAGAGGACGATGACGAATGTAATAACGGTATAGTAAGTGGTGAATGTACTAGTGGTATGATGGGGTGATTTTGAAGATGTCTTAACATGTTTCCGCTTGACTTTGAATGTTGGAGTGAGTGATGCATCTGATCGAAATTAATTAAGGCAAGATTACCACTAGATTTGGACATTTGTAATTCACTCATCGTGAATTCTTTGGCGTGCACGTTCAGTTTTCCTGGATTTTGGGGTAGATCAGTACGTACGTTAGGCGGTCGATATATTTCCATCGTTGGTTTTCCTTTTATCGTGGCCATTGTGTGACTACGTCTTTTGTTTTGCATTTCCCTGCTGCTCTGTCTGACGAAACTTCTTTCTCTCGTTATGCCCGTCGCCGAAAAATCCGCCTTCTGACTGCGTTTCAATCCACTCGGATTGTGCGTTGTCGAATTCTGTTGAGACATCGATATTTTTACTTTATATGCGTCGCCTTGTTTTGAAAAAATAAAAAGAAAACGTGGAAATTAGAAATAACTTCACACTTTTAACGAAAACACACCGAGTTCGGTCACTAAAACATGTACACTATAATAAGTTTTGAGTAATGCCCGACCACGCGCTTATATCCTAATTTAGATGTACAAGGTTCTGTGAGTTACACAAACGTTTATACGGTTCGCTTCATAGGTGCATCCATCGTGTGTATTCTTGTTGATGACACCGCCAATGGGGTGGGTAAATAAATCTCAACGTACGGATTATCGTCCCTTAAGTGCACGTATATTGTCCACGGTATAATCGAAGAAGGAACACTGAATTGTTGGCGCGCTCATGGGCCGCGGACGTCTCGTATTTTTAGATCACGTAAATATAACTTTAAATGCATGTGTATGTATGCCTGTGTTTCTGATTATTAATAGTCCCTGCCTATACGCATTCATATGGAATAAAACAATGATGTACACGATGATGATTACGTAAGCATCACTAATATGAACTTGTAACAATAAAATTCATTAAGCGGCGGCATTAAACACACCTTTGCAATTTAGACCTCTCTACTTCCTTTTGATGCATCACATGCACAACACGGAAGAAAGTCAAGAATACGAAGGGGGCAACGCCTTCGCATCGCCAAATAAAAACATTGTATCAATGCGCACAACCGTAAGTCTTTGTGTACACAATAAGGAATTAACAATCCTATTCATTTACTTAACGAATTCCAAATAATTTATATCCACAAATTTCTTCAGACAAGAAATTTCAATTATTAATTTTTATTCCACTTTTATCCGATATTTGAAAGTATCATAAAACGAATTATTTTATGAATGCGTGTAGGTAGGTGTACCACAGACATACATACCTACATACACACATACACATTTATAAAGATACACAAAATACTTTTGTAATTATTATTAGCCGGGAGGTTAGCCAATACTAATTGAAGAAAACAGAAATTCTCCTAGCATACGCGTTTTCGCACGTCTCGTCATCAATGTGTAGTAGCACCAATCAATGGTTTCTTTAAGCTTAATAAACTATACGTCGACTTTGGAATGAATTGGAGAATGACTTAATAGGATGCTTATGAAATAACTTTCAATTTACACTTAATTACTGCTTTCATTGTGGAAAATATTTTTATTGTATTATCCCTATTTGTTTAATGAGAGAGAATTCTCTTCTATACCCACCTGCGTATATACAAGTGTGCATTGTTTAGAGAAGCATTTGGTTCCTATCACGTTTAACAAATATTTTCACCTCACAGGGCAAACTGTTGACTCTGATACACACAAGCTTTGAGTATCCGAGTAGGAGGAGGGGAGATTGGTATAATAATATTGTCTTTTAGTTAGCCGAATACGAGGGATAAGCTGAATTTATTGAGAATAAGAAAATCTAGTAGGCTGTGAAAAACAATCATACAGTCTTTATTTAGAGCAACTCTTTGTCATTTGACATTTAGTTGTTGAAGTTTGTTCGTTATAACTCGGCTACTTATTGAAGTGTAAACTTCTTTAGGCGCGTTGCGCTGATTGTAGGCAGTGAACAAGACTGACCTGCAACGCTCGGATATGTAACGCTCTTCGGGTAAAGTCGGCTAAGGGAACAAGTTAAATAAATATATCATATAGAGGTATTTAATTTCAATTAAATTGAAATTTAAATGAATAATAGTAGTTTATACAACGAGTCAATAATGACAGTTATTATTCCCGAGAGCTGAATTTACGAACCGAGCCGCGCAAGCGGCGAGGGAGTAACTCAGCTCGATGGAATAATAGTCATTATTGCGAGTTAGTATACACTACTTTATCGACGACTAACTGAAAATTACTTAAAAAAATCAAAATAATTAAACGAAAATGTCAGATTACTATATCAATATGACGTTTGACGGTTAGACAGTTAGTAAAATGGCCGGACTTGTCTATCGTTACTACGAAAACGTTAGAAACGGTATGTTCTTATTGGCGAAATGCAGGGAATAATGGTAACGTTATGGCCCATTATTCCCTCGTCGAATTTCATTATTCCCTCCGGGCATTATGAGTGTTATTATTAGCCAATAGTGATTAATATAATACCTACTATATTGTTTAGTCGTCGATAAATAAATTCATGTCCCAGAGCACATGTGAACTGGAGCCGCCTGGGTGAGAGGCCAGCACTTAACCATTAGACCAAGGGCGGGAGTCGAAAGCCAGTATTTATATCGTCTATTTATACATATACATGCGTCCGAAAATCTCCTTAATAATGCTTGCGGCCGAGGCAAGACAATCTCGAGTACGTTAAAGATTTTCGCAGACAAGATATACACACAATTTTTTGGGCAACCGTTAAATTTTTCAATCGATTTAATTTCAATTGAGACACAATTTAATTTAATTTAGTTCTAAAGGTGCTAAATTAAAGTGGTTTACTTGCTTTACGTGCGTTACCATGGTAATGAGACGAATGTAATAAACTACAAATACTTGATAGTTGTCAAAATAAGTCGTAGAATGTGTGATTAAACATAATGTGTCAAAATGTGTATTTACTTTAACGGCCGCTGCCATAGCAACGGCCGCGAAATTGTATTTGGCGAACTGTGTTGCGTTCGCGAATTAGTAACTTCGCGGACGATTATTTAAATGTAATATAGAACGAAAAAAAAGTTGTATTTCGTATTATTAATCTCGCCTTGATGAAGTTTACACTTCTGCTGTGTGGTTTTAAGCACACCCATTTGCTTTTTTTTTAAAAGTAAAAAAAAATGAATTAACCAGAGAGCACTTTCGAATCATAATTTACTATGATTTTAAAAGAGGTTTAAGCGCTTATATTTTTAGTGAACAAGCACCTTCTTTGGCTACAATTTACCAATGGTATAAGGAATTTGAACGCCAAAGGAATTCTGTTTAGCAGAGCGTCCTGCGGCTGTTACCGACAAAAACATTGCTGCTGTTTAAAAAAATGAGGTGTGGCCACCACACGACTTTCTTATACGTATGAAAGTGTTACTTCCGGTCCGAATTTTGAAATTTCATTTATACAAAAAATATTCCAAATCCAACTCTAAATACTTTTGTACTCGTCATAAATATATATAGAATGCATAATTTACGACATATTTGCAAAAAATCGCTATTCGATAAGAGTAAAGGTGGTACTTCCGGTCTGAATTTTGAAATTTTTTTTATACAAAAGATATTTAGAATTATGTTCTAAATACTTTTATACTCGTAATGTACCTGCCTAGAAAGCATGACTTGCGAGATATTCGCAAAAAACTGATTTTCGATAAGAGTAAAAGACCTACATCCGGTAGGAATTTCGAAAAAATTTTTAAATAAAATTATTTTCAATTTCAATTTGAAGTATATATGAATTCTTTATAAATTTGTTTAAACTTAGTAAATGACGAAATATTTGCAAAATTCGATTTTTTCACTAAAGTAAACTACTACTTCCGGTCTGCCGATTTTGCTCAAAATCTAATCAGTTCTCAAGAGGGAGATTATATTCGTAAATACAAAATTTGGAATTGATATCTACAGCGGTTTGACCGCTATCGTGGTCACACACACACACACACACAGAGAGAGAGAGAGAGAGAGAGAGAGAGAGAGAGAGAGAGAGAGAGAGAGGGAGAGAGGGAGAGAGGGAGAGGGAGAGACATTTTTTAAAAACCACTTTTTTGGTATCAGGGGACCTCAAAACGTGGACATCTGCAAAAATCTCGAAGTCGAAAATTTTCATCATCACAAAACTTCCTTATACTACGTATAAGAAAGTAAAATAATTGAAGAGGACAATGAAGCCGCTTATGCGGCAATAGAGCATCAACTCAAGATAGCTGTTAAAACAATCATACACGATCACCTGATTTTGAAAAAGATGGTAAGTCGTTTTGTGCCACCTTTCTGACTTCCAAAAATGAGGTGTGGCCACCACACGACTTTCTTATACGTATGAAAGTGTTACTTCCGGTCCGAATTTTGAAATTTCATTTATACAAAAAATATTCCAAAACCAACTCTAAATACTTTTGTACTCTTCATAAATATATATAGAATGCATAATTTACGACATATTTGCAAAAAATCGTTATTCGATAAGAGTAAAAGTGGTACTTCCGGTCTGAATTTTGAAGTTTCTTTTATACAAAAGATATTGAAAATTATGTTTTAAATACTTTTATACCCGTAAAGTACTTGTCTAAAAGGCATGACTTGCGAAATATTCGCAAAAAACTGATTTTCGATAAGAGTAAAAGACCTACTTCCGGTAGGAATTTCGAAAAAATTTTTAAATAAAATTATTTTCAATTTCAATTTGAAGTATATATGAATTCTTTATAAATTTGTTTAAACTTAGTAGTTGACGAAATATTGTCAAAATTCGATTTTTTCGCTGAAGTAAACTGCTACTTCCGGTCTACCGATTTTACTGCAAAACTAATCAGATCTCAAGAGGGAGATTATACACGTAAATACAAAATTTGGAATTGATATCTACAGCGGTTTGACCGCTATCGTGGTCACACACACAGAGAGAGACACACAGGCACACAGATACACACATACACAGACACACAGACACACAGACACACAGACATTTTTTAAAAACCATTTTTTTGGTATCAGGGGACCTCAAAACGTGGACATCTGCAAAAATCTCGAGGTCGAAAATTTTCATCATCACAATTCTTCCTTATACTACGTATAAGAAAGTAAAAAGCAGAGCGTGTGAGAGTTTGTCATAAAACTTTAAATTTCTGAAATAATGGCGGACACCAAATTTTTTCCAAAATAGTTACCTACCGGTGACGAAACTTATATTCCTTTTTTCGACCTTCCTACCCGCCAAGAGAGTTGGGCATGGATGCACGAAGATGAGGAAACTCCTACAATGCCTAAGAAGCAGCGAGCTATAAAAAGGTTATGTGTGTGGTATTCTTCAGAAGTACGGGCTTAGTAAATACAATTAAGCTAGATGGATAAAAGACATAAACGCAATTTGCAGGGTAGAAAGTTTTCGTCGGTAGAAGAGATTGATATCGCAGTTCACGCTTATTTCGAAGGTATTCCGAAAGAAGATTGGTTGGCAGCTTTTAAGTAGTGAAAATAAAGAATGGGCAAGTGTATCATTGCTGAAGGGAATTACTTTGAGCATATTTAAAATAAAATCCTAGAAAATATTTACCATATTTTTTATTCTCAATAATTTCAGCTTGTCCCTCGCATGAGTCTTCTTTTCCTCTGTATTTTGTGCACAACAGCTTTATTCCAACATAAAGTCACAAACAATTAAGTCGGTACCAATCAAACAAATCTTGTAAATCAATCAGAAAATCAGAAATAAATTTGTGATTTAAGTCAACACATCAAATTGCTACTTACTTCTTTGTGATTTATGTTGGAACAAATCTTACAACATATTCCAATTTAACAAAAAAAAAAGTTTTCTATAAAACCCTTAATTTATGTAGGCTTTTAATTTAATTAATAAATAAACTTGTAAACCTTTTTTTTTAATTAAGTATAAAATACAATAACTACAGAGCGGACGTCCCAGGTTTAACTATACATGGGCGAGATAGGGGAAGTGGATTCGATTTCACTCAGACTAGACCGACTCGTGTTTTGTCGGCTCTCGGGTACCGTATTACCTACCTGTTTCCCCGAGAGCCGACAAAACACGAGTAGGTCTAGTCTGAGTGAAATCGGATCCACTTCCCCTATCTCGCCCATGTGTAGTTTAAACTACGAGCGACGGAGCAAAGAAGTAATGTAAACAGCACTCAGTTTCTGAATAGCACTATTCATATGGTGAACTACAACATCTGTTTACGCACAAGAATGAGAGCAAAAAAAGTCCATTTAACTCGTAAATAAATCTTCATCGGCGTAGATAGGAGCGTGAGGGGTTTTTAATATTTATTATATTTCGTAAGATACAAATAATAACGTATTTTGTATTTTATAGATCACACCCACTTGTGATCCAATAATATAAATAAAATTAAACACTTTTTAAAAATACAAAATTTCAATAGTGCGCCTGTGGGCGATGAGTCATCAACCTTTCGTATCCGCTCTGTAATAATAACATAGGCACCTACATCATACCAGAAGAAATGATATTTTTTTCACCTTATAATAAATTTAGCACAACCATCGGAAGGAGTTAGCATTCAAGGGGTAACAATATGAATTAAGTTCCTTGGTAGTAAGAGGACACCAAAGGATTCGTGTCTGGAGATCCAAACAACGTAGATGCCCGCTACAGATTTGGACTATTCTGAAAGATCTTGGGGAAAGCATATAAACACGCGTTGCCAACTCGATTCAGTCAATCTAGTAAAATTGAACTCAGGGGTCGATAAATGAATTTATCGCCAACCGTCAGTAAAGTGATGCGTTACCATAGCGTTTTACGGAGGTAAAGAAACACTTTATCGTATTGTACAATAAAGTACTTTACCTGCCGCTAATATCTGTCAGCGTAGCCATGACTGATGACTTTAAAAATAAATCGTTTGTCACTGTCATAAACTGTCATAAGTTATTATATCTTTATTTCTTAAATTAACAATTTTCACGGTTGGCGATAAAATTTTGTATGCACCACGTCAGTAAAGTACCTTTACCGAACTCGTCTGTTACTCGCCGCGCTCGCTTCACTCGCTTGGCTCGTAAATCAGACTCGTTCGATAAAGTATCACTTTACTGACTTGTTACATAAATAACTATTTTGCTCTTCTATCTTTAATGATAGATCGATTTTTAAACAGTAATAAAGCAGATATGTCTTCAACCAGTTTCTGTCAAGAAACGAAAATATCGTAAATATGAACACGGTTATTTAGACTTTGGTTTTACGACATCAGAAATTAATGGTGCAGTTGGCAGCGGAGTGTATCTTTCCAAGTAAACTGTTGCATCATTTAGAAGCTAATAACCACAACATGGTTAGCAACCTAGTTATTTTTTGCCAAGAAGTTAAAAGAAAAGAAACAATAACACAATTGGTCGGAGAACACAACAGGCGACATGGCGGAAGATATCAACGATCAATTAATTAAAAAGATTAAAGGAGGGGTATTAGGATTGTAGCTAGATGAAGCTATAGATAACAATAAGGATATTCATTTGATATGCTATGTACGGTTTATAGATGGTATTAACGTTAAAGAGCACCTTCTGTTTTGTCAAAATATCACTGCAAGAGCGAAGGTTCAGGACCTGTTCGAGATTCTTGATACATTCATATTGTAACGAAACAAGCCCACAAAAAGAAGCAGACCTCCGGGCGGCGACAAAAAACGTACCGGTAAACAGGTCGTAAATCATCTTCACATATGTACTGCAAAGCGACGGAAAGTCTGGAATTTCTCTGGTATGCTTCCGGGCTCATCGAGATGATCGAGAGAATTTTCTCATATCTTCTAGGCCTTTTACGATGCAGATATAAGAACAGCTGGGGTCGGGGTAATTCATTCATTGAATAGTTTTCGTACGGTTAAATAAATATAAATATAGTGGTGCAGTGTTATATAAATATTACAAACATAAATAGTAGTGATAGATATAAATACGTGTGTTAATTTATTCGTAGTAAGTTTTAAGTGCCATACATTTATTTTATATTTTTATATTGTGATTAGTTTTAAGTGTGTAAATACACAGACTGTTTCAAAACATTTGCACGAGTTTTTAATTTCGACCCCGAAAACGCAACAATATCTTAAAATAATTTGAATTGGCCTAAGTGCGTTGGTGTCTGTACTGATGGAGTTCGCCTCATGTCTGGCTGCTATAGATACAGGCACGTATTCGAAGCAAATCACCAAATGCATTGTGGATCCATTGCATTATTCATAGAGAAGTGCTTCCGTCAAAGCATCTGTGTCCTGCACTGAATCAGGTGTTAGAATGTGTGGTGAATGTGGTAAATTTTATAAAATCTCGTCCATTGAAAGCAAGTTTTTTTTTTAAAAAAGTGTGTGAGGATAATGGAGCCGAACACCCTATAGCAGTGCACGATGGATCTGTCGTGGTAATGTTATATCACGTACCTATGAATTGGGGTAAGAAATTTTTATTTTCCTTAAAGATGTAGGATACAGAGATGCAGAAGATTTTGCTGATGCCGATTTTTTTAATAAAACAGGCATATTCATGCGACATTTTTGAAAAGCTGAATTGCCTTAATCTCTCGACTCTCGCAGCGAAAAAACATGCCCTTTTTGAAGTCAACGGAAAAAATATCAGCCACTATCAAAAAGATGGAAAAGAAAATTGAATGGAAATGCATGCAAGGATTGTTTTTTAATATTGCAGCAATTTTTGACGTCAAATGAATTTGATCTTTCTTAAGATATAAAAAAAACATGTTTAAAGGGCACTTATCACAGCTAATTATCTCGTTTAAGAAATACTTTCAAAATGAAAATTTGATAGGCATGCATGAATTCAAGATCCATTTAACACGAGTCGCCCCGTCTGAAGTTGCTTCTGCGGAAGAAGAAAATTTTATCGAGTTATCTGGCGATAACAGTTTGAAAGCAAAATTTGGCAGCATGGAATTGACAGAATTTTGGTTTTTACTAAAAGATGAATATCCCTTCTAGGTGATAAGGGTCTGTGAATTTTAATGCCATTTTCGACTTCATATTTGTGCGAAGCTGGTTTTCGGCGGCTACTGTGACAAAAGCAAGTATAGATCAAGAATCAACGTGGAAAAAGAAATTACATTCATTACATTAATTATTAGTTTAATATCAGTAAAGTAAAAAAAAGTTTAACAATAAAGATACACGAGTTTTATTTATTTTTATTTTTTACTTACTATCAGTCATACTTTTACTTAGGGTAGGGCGCCATGAGAAAATTTTATTTAAAAAGGCCGCCGCGACTCGAAAAAGTTTGGGAAACACTGATTTAGTGGATTTATCAAGAACAAAAGAAAAAACATCTTAATATCTCTAAAAACTACAAGATGTGTTATATTTTATAAATTATGAGACACATAATGACATAATATTTAAATATTATTATTATTATTAAATCGCTTCGCTGAGACACCCTGTATGTCAATATATTGTCCAAATAGATAAACCTTACTTCTAGATTTTTGAATATTTGTCGGCATGACCCAAGAGATGGTGCCACTACTATACATCTGATAATTTTTTTTTGTCTGCTAAATAATTAATTGACATTACTCGTTGAGCCTCAAAATATAATTGTACAACATACGCAGGAATCCACATAGGTATGCGAAGTAAAATAATTGCACATATTTATGTCTACGTATCTGTTCAGATTTCTAATACCCTCGTATGCGGAACATAATTTTTGCTTTCTTATATCCAGTATAATATCAAATCAAATCATAGTTTATTGTCGAGAGTTGTTACAACAACATAGGACATTGTCATTTTCAAATCAATGTAAATATACACATATACAATTAAAAATATAATAAGGTATAACACGATACACTGCAATACTTATATTTATAATTCTCCATGGTTCCTAAGGAACAATGAATTGTCAAATTTCCAGTTTTATAACAAGTATTATCACAAACAGTACACATACCATGACATACAATTCGGCCATCACCTAGGTATCCTCACAAAACTTGAAATACCTGAAATATTCATCTTCATCAAAAAATGCTTGTTCAACAAAAACTTTCTTTAAGGCATTTTTAAAATTACTAAAATCCAATTCTCTAATATTTTGAGGAAGAGCATTGTATAATTTTACACCCCTCTGACAATATGCCTTTTGTGTACTACGCAATCGAGTATATTCAACAGAAAGATCATTCTTGTTTCTAGTATCGTACTTGTGAAAAGTGGCACAAGTATTAAAAGACGAAATATTAGCTTTCACGTACAATAAGCATTCAAGAATATATAAACTAGGAAATGTCAAGATTCTTGAATTCACAAATGCCTGCGACAGTCAGCACGGTATGGCAACTCATTCAATACCTTCACCGCCCTACGCTGCAGACCAAAGATTCTATGCCGCGACGAACTGTGGCCCCACAACACAATGCCGTAGGACATTACCGAATGAAACAATGAGTAGTACGCTACCCTAACAATGTCCCGAGATACTGACAAAGACAGATTTCTTAAAACAAATATTACTTTCACCAGTTTATTTGCCACATGCTCGCAGTGTGGTCCCCACTTAAGTTTAGGATCCAGTACAAAACCCAAATACCTGACTTCGCCCACAACATCAATCTCGACGCCACTTCGCACGGTAAACATCATCGTAACTGTCTTACTACTATTAAGCAATAACTTATTTTGCGTAAACCGAGCTTCCGCATCTTTACGAGCCACCGTGTTCCTAGATACAACATCCGCACTATCCGCGGACTTAACCAGTAATGCAGCATCATCCGCGAAAAGTATTGTCTTATCAGTCTTAACATTGCTTGCAAAGTCATTAATATAGATCAGAAATAAAAATGGCCCCAATATGGAACCTTGTGGCACACCTGAGTTTATTTTCAGCTCTGCAGAAGCTCTACCCCCCACTCTAACTATCTGACGTCTGTTATTTAGGTACGACCTGAGATACCGCAAAGATAAATCATCTAAATTAAGTAGTTTAAGCTTATTCATTAAAACATTGTGATCGACACAATCGAACGCTTTACTAATATCACAAAAGGTAGCTGCACAGTATTCTCCATTTTCAAAACATGATAAAGTAAAATCCACAAAATCTAATACTGCTGCAGTTGTGGATTTCCCGTACCTGAAACCGAACAGGTTCGCGCAGAACAATGAGTTTTTTTCAAAATAAGACACGATTTTGTTTTTAATTATTTTCTCAAATATCTTTGACAGTACCGGGAGAATAGAAATGGGTCTATAATTCGAAACTTCATTTATATCTCCTCCCTTATGCAGCGGAATAACAGATGCAAGTTTTAATTCATCTGGAAAACTACCTGACCGGAAGCTCAAATTAATCAAATTGGTAATAGGTATAATAATCTCGTTTTTTACTAATTTTAATATATTTGTATTTAGACCGTACACATCTCTTGTATCAGATGGCTTCAGGGAATCAATCACATTGCGCACTTCATTGTACGAAACGTCATCTAATCCAAATGGATCACCAACCACAGAATTTATTGAAATGATTTACTGGCACTAGACGCAGGCAACTGCTCAGCAATAGAAAACGGCACGTCGCGAAAGAAATTGTTAAAGGTGTCCGCAGTCAATGGGCATTCATTTTTTCTATCTATATGTTTACGGTTTGAATTGATAAGCAACCACATTGCTTTGACCTTGTTAGAAGCATTCAATACAAATAAAACATTAGCGTTTTTTTTCGCCTCATTGATTGCACTTAAATATTGCTTCTTATAATTTTTGACTTTTGTTTTTAACTGTTCGGTGCGATGAACCTTATTCATATCGACTAACAATTTTAAGTTATCTCGCATATCACTTAGAGCGTCAGAATACCATGATTCCCGAGCAGGCTTTTGCCTGACTAGTTTAATAGGAAAAGCAAGCTCAAAAGCATCGATTATATTACTATGAAAGGTTGCAAATTTTTTAATAAAACCCATATGAGCATCACCTATGAATGCCCAATCCAAATTACTTACTATATTAAAGAATGATATTTTCCCTCTCTGTGTCATCGGTCTACATTTTAATGAAACCCTTGAATCGTTGTTTTTATTCACATGTATTCGCAAACACTGACCCGAATGATCGCTCAGACCAGGTTCCACAATCATAGCCATATATTTATCTACTCCAAAATTTATGAAAACATTATCTATACAATTATTAAATCTCGTATTTTCATGAATAGTCTGAATAAAACCGAAAGAGCCCATTGCATCACATAGCGCCTTAGCACAACAACCATCGGAATTGAATTTAACAATAAAATCCCCACAAATCAGTACGCGTTTATCAATACAAAAGTGCAACATAGAATCCATGGTCCGCAAAAACACATTAAAGTTACCACCAGGGGGGCTATAAACACAAATTACTACTACTTCATACTCCTCCAGAAACACCGTGGCCATCTCACAATGCATCTCACTAGACAATCGAATAATCTTTTGTTCTACTTTAAATTTTATATTATTACGAACAAATATCATTGCCCCCCCACCCCTATGTTTAGATCTAAAGAAAATGTCTGCAAGTCTATAATTTTCAAAACCCACCAAAACATAGTTTCGTTCAGATAGCCAATGCTCCGTCAAACATAAAACATTATATGTAATATCATTATCTATCAAAAATGCATGAACTAAATTAATTTTTTTCAAAATACTTTGAACATTTATATGAAATACACAAACATCATAAACATTAATATCAATAAAGTAGGTATAGTGATTATCATTGGGACTGACTCAGACTGATCTCGAATTTTAGAGAATATTTCATAAACTACCTATAACTGTAAATTTATAATAAATATGAAAAACACATTCATTAACACAAATTATGTATATTTTTTTAATTGAAAGCCGCTGACGTAAAAAAAGTGGTTATTTTTTGTGACATGGGGCACGATTGCGGCTAGTTTTGTGGGAATATCTGTTGAAAATGTATACCGTAAGTCATATGTACAAATTTATAACGCTATACAAATATATTCAAAAGTTAATTTTAATCATCTTCTGAATGATATCTTTTCTAAGTTTGAACGTATACGAGAAAGTCGTGTGGTAACCCTTTGAATTTATTTCGAATCGCAGGCCAGTACGTTTCATATCAGGCAAAATCAGGCCCCAAATCTTATGAGTTCGCAGTCTGGAATAAATTTAACGTTTTATAAGATAAACAACTCCAAAATGCTTCAACCTGTTTTTCCTGTTCTCAAGGTATGAAGCGATTATCGGTAAGAGAAGCTGAGAAACCGATAGAACCCAGTTTGAGCAGTAGTATATTATGGTCAATGGTGTCGAATGCTTTAGCGAAGTCAGTGTATAAGACATCCACCTGTTGCCTTTTATCCATTGATGTAAACTGTTTTAAGTATTTGGGTGAAGATGTCCTAAAGGACATCTTCAATATATACAAAAAAAATCTCGTAAGGGAGATTTATTTGCATATATTGTACGGTTGATTTCGGTCTTCCAGGAACTCATGGATGACACAATTAGTAGTAATAAATAACTATCTTACGCTGGAAGTACGCTGGAAACGTGTTTGAGTGTCCGCAAATGGAAACGAATACTTATTTGTGGCAAAATACAGCATTCTTATCACGAACTTCATCTTCATTATGTTCTTCATTCTCATGATTGTCGATTAAATTAATTTTTAATTAATTAAATATTAATGGCATTTGCAATGCCATTAATATTTAAATCTACATGAAATAAGAAATCTCTCATATCCATTATGTATGAAACATTGAATTTTCTAATAAATAATAGAATAATCTTTTTATTACATATACACCTTACTATACAGAAAACCCAGAAAATAGACATTTCTCTACCAACTACCCGTCAATTCTCAAATGAAATGAAATTTGAAACGGAAAGGAATTGTAGAAGGGATTGCCAGTAATCATCGCTGACAATTGTCGTTCATCACATGGACATATAAAATCACTACAAATCACAAGCGGATTGCGCTTGGTATCATCGGCGTAGCTAGCCTTAGTTTTCAAAGGGAGCCTGGGCCCCAGTGTACGGTGGATTAAAAAATATATATTTTTTTATTTGTCGTGCAATGAAAAAATAAATAGAAAAAATGTCTTATAATAGTATAGTGGTTTTATTTTTTTTAATATACCTAATACATATAATATAATACACTGCGATAAATATTTACAAAAACAAAATATTACTTACAAGAGAAACTTCCTACTCTGCTCACTAAAAGAATTTACAACACTCTCCAAGTCTATATCGACATCTTTTTCTATATACAACAAAGCCAAATCTGAATGCCTATCTTGAGTCATTGTCGTTCTCAACCAGTTAAAAATCCTCCTCATGGCAGAAAAAAACCTCTCGCACGTTGCGCTTAAAATAGGCAAAATAATCGCTACTTTAAAAAGTTGGTAGAGGTTGGGATATGTTTTTTCTGAGTCAATTAAGTTTTTTTTGATATATTCATGACCAACAGTCTCTTTAGATTGTAAAATACAATTTTTTAATACGGTCATTTCTGCTCTTAAGGCAAAAGTGTTGATATTCAATATTTTGCGATATTGCTCAATGAATTTCTCTGAACCTTCAAAATCTAACTGAAAAAAATGATCTACTGAATTGGCAAGCGCCATACTTTCTCTGGTGAGAACCTTTTGTTCAGAAATTCTCTTACAGTATCAATAATTCGGTAAAATATGTGTGCCCTCCAGTACTCAATGACTCCTACGTTAGCTCTGTAGCATGTGGCGTCTATCAAACCCAATCCTACGGTTGTTTCGGTGACGAAGTCAACGAGCTTGCTACTGGCTTGCTTTTTTCTTTTGAATGACGGAATGAAAATTTCCAATGAAATTTCGTATTCTGTGGCAAAGTTCGATATTTTTGTATGAAGATCGGTATAATATTGTTCATTATGAAGTCATAACACTTTTAATAACCTTAACTGCTTTCCCCAGAGTTGCACCTTTCTCCTGGAGGCTCTTTGATAATATATTTAAAATGTTTAGCACCTCGCTCAATACAAAAAGATGAATTATAAATGATGGTTGTTTAATGCTGGATAATATCCCGACTGCTGTGATTGACTGCTTGCTACTTGTATGAGAAACTTCGCTTTCCAGTGCTGTGACGATTCCCTCGAAACATGTTTTAACAGCATGGCAAGTTGTATATCGACACACCCAACGAGTATCTGACAGAGTTTTCAACTCCCTGGGGACAATATTGAGGTCCTTCAATATTTGTTTGTATTTTTTATGGTTTTGTGGATCTGAAAAATGTTCGTAAAGTGCCTCCAAAGTACAAAGGAATGTCGATATTGATGGAACATTCTTACAGGAGTCTACCAGAGCCAAGTTAAGTCTATGAGCTAAGCAGTGCGTGTAAATTGCAGCTGGATATTTCTCTCGCATTTGTGTTTGAAGACCACTTATATTGCCTGACATCACCGCAGCTCCGTCATAGGATTGCCCTACCATCTGCAAGTCGCTAAGATTAAGCTCTTCCAATTTTTTGTAGATTAAAGTAAATAAATCCGTGGCCGATCTGTCTTCTGAACAGTCAAGAAATGCAAGAAATCTTTCACGAATTTCTAGATCTTTCGATGCGTAGCGAACAC
Source organism: Amphimallon solstitiale (assembly GCA_963170755.1). Classification (NCBI taxonomy): domain Eukaryota; kingdom Metazoa; phylum Arthropoda; class Insecta; order Coleoptera; family Scarabaeidae; genus Amphimallon; species Amphimallon solstitiale. Next base: position 17,238,098 of record OY720679.1, read on the forward strand.
ATAAAGACAATTGTTCCTTTTTGAAAGAACGAGCTTCATCACCGTTCATCACACATGATTGAAAAAGTTCCGGAATGCCTAATTTCATCGAGTATCTTTTTTAAAGACGCCCGTGACAAGAGGGCAATAATTTCATTTTGTATTTGGGGACTGGTATAGTTTTTATGCGAATTATGTAGAATGTCAAAGTCCTTGTTATACGTTACTATTAGGTTACATATTTCCTTAAAGTTTCCTTTATTTAATGAACTTTCGCCTTCGTCATGACCTCTAAAAGCCATTCCTTGACGAGCCAGTGTTAAGCTTATATCTGCTAATATTCTCAAGTAATTCCTATTTTTCTCTATCTGGGTGCTATAAGCTTGTGAAAGATGAGATAAAACATTTCCGCTTTTTATTGTCTTTTTATAGTTATGCCATTTATTGAGACTTTCAATGTGATGCAAAGATACATCATGTTTTTTTAATTGTTCACCAGTTTTTTTCCAGTTGCGGAATCCCAGCATTCTAAAAGCTTCTTCATCCATAGCAGCTCCAAAATGACGACAAGCATAGCACGAAATGGAATCTGTTTTGACGCTGTATTCCAACCAATCAAAATCTTTATAATAGTTTGCGCTGAACGACCTTTTTTTATTACCAAACATAGTTTGTGGAAATCTTTTCAGAATTGGTTGCGATGCGTTTTCTTCTAGTTGGCCCAAGTCAGAAGCGTCTATTTTCACATGGTAATGGTGCATGATTGATTTTGGTTGAATGTTCTGATCCAGATCTTTGCATGTACCGGGCTGCGGTTCAGACTGATTATTATTATCCTCTTCTAGTGTAGTTGGTTGTATAGATGGTAAAGATGGTGAAGACGTTTGTCTTTTGAAAAATCTTCTTATGTCCATAATCTACAACAAAAAAAAAATTGAAAGACTAAAGACAATTGTATAAATATATATGGAAAAATTATTTCCTGACCACCTGAAGATACCTTATACAATAAGGATAACCAAATAGTGCTAAACAGCTATTCTCCGGGCTATGGACCCCGACGAGCGCTGAATTATAAGTAAAATTTGCCGTATTTTTACTAACACTGTTAGACAAAAAAATATAAATTCAGATTGAATGGTACTACCAAGAAAAAGAAGCATTCTCTATAGGTAGGATGTCACCACCTGCAGACCGGTTTCGAACTCTTTTGTTCTCGTCAGTACAGGGTAGGCATCCTACCTATAGAGTATGCTTCTTTTTCTTAGTAGTACCATTCAATCTGAATTTGTATTTTCTTGTCTAACAGTGTTAAGTGTTAGTAAAAATACGGCAAATTTTGATTATAATTCAGCGCTCGTCGGGATCCATAGCCCGGAGAATAGCTGTTTAGCACTATTTGGTTATCCTTATTGTATAAGGTATCTTCAGGTGGTCAGGAAATAATTTTTCCATATATATTTATATGATATATACCACGTGACAAGCAAGCAAAACATTGTGTCTTATGATAAAGACAATTGCGTACTAAATTTCAATTTCGTTCAATTCGAAATTCGAGTGGATAGTTTTTGAGTTATGCGCGTTTGGTTACAGACCGACAGACAGACCGACAGACAGACAGCAAGTTGCCAACCCAGAAACTCTATCAAATCAAAAATTGAAATATACTTATTTGATATTGCATTTTAATGTTTATATTAATGAAAAAAAAAACAAATTGACACATAAGCTTGGCGATGAAAGCTATACTGAATAAATTGTTAAAAATAACTAATAAGCGTTAAAAAAAACAAAACACAACTGATAACTTGCAATAAAGCAAATTTACTAACTACTACACTTACTTGGTACTTCGGTAGTAATACGCCAACGATTCTTAAACACAGTTCACCAATACTTCTCTAATTCACTAATACAAATACATTGATTGACAAGTGATTGAAATGTGCTTGTACGAATATATTTTGCGAAAGATGAGCGGAACACCCAAAATGTTGAAACCACAAATTTGAGGATGTTCACAAAACTGTACTTGAAAACACTTATGAATTAAAAGTGACAAATAAACAGGTTTCAACAAGAGTTTATGGATCGTAAGAAACAACATAGACTACTGTGATATTATTATTTCTTTCGATGGGGTGGCGTTGTTGTTTTTCATACATTCCTTATGACAAGAAAGGCCGATAGTCGTAAATACTAAGTACTGAAAAATTTCGAACAACTTTAGTGTTAGTATTGTAGCGGGAAGCACAGTTCGCCAATATCTCATGCAGGCTCACCGATTCGGGGTTCACGCGTTGACCTCCAAGAATTTGTGCGTGGTCACATTCTATCGTGGTTCGCTAGTTACTTACAAAATAGAAAAGTCGTTGCAGTAGTAAACTAAGCATTTAGTGACTAAAAACATATAAACTGTGGTGTCCCCCAAGGCAGATTGAAACCACTACTTTCTTCTGCGTGAATGACATTGGCCAGTGTCTCCGTGGGTGTGATCATTACCTGTACGCAGATGATACACTAATCTTGTCTGCACATAAAGACCTAACAAACGCAGTTAGTAAGTTGAACGCTTACATTTATAGATTTCAACTATAGGCACGCGACAAAAAGCTGTCCATTAATACCGAACAAGAAGAATGAGTGTGCTTAAAACCACACGGCAGAAGTGAAAACTTCATCATGGCGAGGTTAATAATACGAAATACACGCGTATAATATTCAGTAACGTATTAAATAAAACGTATTCGCACATTTATTACATTTACACGTGTACACACGCGTATAATATTCAGTAACGTATTAAATAAAACGTAAACCTCAACCATCCCCGTATCTAATTCATACGTCAATTTTCAAAAAATTCTTCCGCCATTTTTTTTTGACATTTTGACTTTGGATTCGTGATCGGCGATCTAAGACACCCCCGTATCTAAAATTTCACATTCCTACGTCAATTTTCAAAAAACTCGTCCGCCATTTTGTTTTTGACATTTTGACTTTAGATTCGTGATCGGCGACCCTCAAAACCCCCGTATCTAAAATTTCACATCCATACGTCAATTTTCAAAAAACTCCTCCGCCATTTTGTTTTTTTGACATTTTGACTTTGGAATCGTGATCGGTGACCTAAGACACCCCCGTATCTAAAATTTCACATTCATACGTCAATTTTCAAAAAAAATTCCGCCATTTTGTTTTTTCTGACATTTTGACTTTGAAATCGTGATCGGCGACCCCCAAAACCCCCGTATCTAAAATTTCACAACCATACGTCAATTTTCAAAAAACTCGTCCGCCATTTTTTTTTTTGACATTTTGACTTTGGATTTGTGATCGGCGACCTAAGACACCCCCGTATCTAAAATTTCACATTCATACGTCAATTTTCAAAAACCTCTTCCGCCATTTCGTTTTTTTTGACATTTTGACTATGGATTGGTGATCGGCGACCTAAGACACCCCCGTATCTAAAATTTCACTATCATATGTCAATTTTCAATAATACGAAATACACGCGTATAATATTCAGTAACATATTAAATAAAACATATTCGCACATTTATTACATTTACGCGAGCGGCCATTTCGTTTGGTCGGTTCGGACGTATGTGTATGTATAAATAGACGATATAAATACTCGCTTACGGACCCGCGCTTGGTCTGATGGTAACGTGTCGTCTTCATACCCGTGCGGGTCGGGATCGAATCTGTTCTGGAACATGAATTTATTTATTCATTGAAATTTCAATTTAATTGAAATTAAATACCTCTACATACCTATATGATATATTTATTTATCTTGTTCCCTTAGCCGACTTTACCCGAACGAGCGTTACACATATCCGAGCGTTGCGTTGCAGTCAGTCTTGTTCAGTGCCTACAATCAGCGCAACGCGCCTAAAGAAGTTTACACTTCAAAAAACGATAGTGTCTTCACCGAAGCCGCGGAGGCAACATCCCGCTGGGTTGCGACTGTGAAGTCCTAACACAAGTGACGCAGCAAAAATATCTTGGGTTCACTATTTTGAACAATCCTTCTTGTACTACTTGGCTGGTATTTTACCGCAGGGGGTTTTGTTGCTTATACATCACGGCTTGATTGAATCAATTCTTTCGTATGCCATCACGGTATGGGGTCATGCATCTGATGGCCACACTGAAAGACTGTTAGATGTATTGGTGGAAAATCAGGTGAGAATGTTAATCTAACCCAGTGGCGGCTGGCGCATAAGCGCTGCAGTGCTGCAGAGCTCCCAAAAATTGGGCGGGCGAACCTGTATTAGTTATAACTAGTTTTCTTTTACATAATTTTTCCGACATTTCTGATGTTTATAAAAGCGTAACATATTGTTGTGAAAATTCTCCCCCTGTATATCAAAAAATTTGCATATTTTTCTACATCATCCTGTAGAGGACATCAAACCCTACAATTTGACATCTGAATCATCAAAATCCGATCAGTAGAAGCCGAGATATTCGCTTCGGAAATTCCAACATAAAATGTACAAATAATATTCAATAGGCGACCAGTGGAATAACCAATCTAATTCGCGCGATCGCTCACTTGTTCCTTATCTGGTCCACACGAACGGGCGCTCAGAGCCCATACAGACACCCGCGCGCCACCCCGCTACCACCGCGGCTGTCTAAAACTAATGCCTGATTTTACCAGACAAATTCGCTGCACTCAATGCAGCGAACAGAGAACGGCCACATGATTCGGTTTATTTAATTTTTTCGCGACAAAAGTCGGTGCGGCGTGTTTAACATAAAAACAAATATTAGAGTGCGCGTGCTTCTGTTTTTGTGTATTGTTGACAATTTATATAAACTCTGTGTATTATGGAGGTGGTCTTTAATTTAATTAATGTGAAGAGATTCTTTAAATATTCATACGAAGAAAAGTTAGAATTAAAAGCAAGAGGCAGGCCATTAGTAGATATCACTATTGAAAAAACTGGTGTAAGTAGAGGGAAAAATTATACACGTAAATTTAGTAGCGATATTTATTCAAAAAACGAATGGATTTGTGGATGCAACAAAAAAAATGCTTTATATTGTTTTCCCTGTTTACTTTTTGGTGGTGATAAAGCTTGGACTGAAATAGGGGTCACGGATCTAGAGCACTTGAGTTTGAAAATAAAAAGACATGAGAATTCTAAAAGCCATCTTCATAATTCTATGGAATTTGCGTTACTAGGGTCAACTAATATTATGGCTCAACTAGATTCTGCTTATTGGGTAAATATACAGAGACATAATGAAAATGTGTCAAAGAATCGGTATATTTTATCAAAAATTATTAATTGTATAAAATTTTGTGGAGCTTTTGAATTGGCCCTTCGGGGACATGATGAGAGCGATACTTCCGAGAATCCGGGGATATTTCGTGGACTTATTAATTTTTCGGCTGAATTAGATGCAACTCTAAGTGAGCACCTAAAAAATTGTTCGGTATTTAAAGGCACTTCCAAAGAAATACAGAATGATCTGTTACAGTGCATACTTGAAGTCTGTCAAGAACAAATAATTGAGGAAATTAATAATTCTCCGTTTTTGGCGATCATGGCGGACGAAACAACGGATGTTGCTGCAAAAACTCAAATGGTAGTTATTTTTAGATATGTTCGTGATGGTGAGCCAATTGAACGTTTTTGGAACTACGTCATTCCTGAAAAATGTGATGCAGAAACACTTAGCAAAACAATTTTAAGTGTTATAGATCCTTTAATTCAAAATTCACCTAACAAACTGATTGCACAGAGTTACGATGGAGCAGCGGTGATGAGCGGACAACACGCAGGCGTTCAAGCATTGATTAAAAAAAAGTACCCTTTTGCGCACTATGTACATTGCTATGCCCATCAATTAAATTTAATTATGTCTAAAGCTGCTTCTGCAAATTCGCAAGTACGTGTATTTTTTGGAAATCTACAAGACATTCCCGGCTTTTTTAATAATTCACCCCAACGAGTAGAAGTGTTAAACAAGATTGTAAACAGAAGGATCCCCCACGGCGCTACAACCCGTTGGAATTTTAATATCAGGACCATTAATGTTGTGTACGAAAATAGGGCCTCTCTCATTGAGTGTATGGAAGAAATAGAAGAACAATTCTCCAACAACACAGTCTGTAGTGCAGCCGCCTCTATTCGCCGTACATTAAATGATCCGATCTTCAATTTTTGGCTGACTTTTTACCATCATGTAATGCCCCATGTAGATATCCTGTTTAATCAATTGCAGCAAAGAAAAATTGAACCCACTCTAGTAAAAGACGCTATCGAAAATTTTGAACGCGGTATAGGCCAAGTTCGAAATAATATTGACAACATCATAAGTGAAGCATCAGATTTAATAAGCGATGAGCCACCACCAGAAAAACGCAAACGTCCAAATAACAGCAGATTTAATCATCGAATTTCGGCTTTAGAGGTGTGTGATGTTATTCTAAATTGTGCAAAAGATCGATTTCATTTTAAAGAGCATCTAGTAGTGGCATCACTTTTTTTTTCGGAATGCTTTGGAGAGTATTGCAGTAAATTTCCTGAGGACAAACTCACTTCCGCATGCTCCTATTATCCCACCCTTGATAAAGAAAGATTACGAACTGAATTGTCTGTTATTTACTCAAGAACTGATTGTAGATCTTTAAAAGGCGCACTACCTCTTCTAAAATTTTTAATAAAAAACAATCTGGGAGATACGTTGAAAGAGACTAGAAAATTATTAGAAATTGTAATAACAACTCCCATGACAACATCAGAGGCCGAACGATGCTTTTCAACACTAAATCGAATTAAGACGTTTCTCAGAAATTCAATGACCGAAGATCGTTTAACATCTCTTTCCATGCTATCTATCGAAAAAAAGTTTATCTCCGAAATAGACAATTTTAATGACAAAGTGATAACAAAATTTGCAAATCGAAAAGAACGTAGAATAGATTTAATTTATAAGAAATAATTTGTTAGTAAAGTAGTGCTTAGTGACTCTTATTTTTTTCTGTGACAATTGACAATCGTTCCAGAAATCCATTACTTCAGTGCGGAAGGCGAAGAAAGCACGATAAGATCGATGGGAGACAACCTCTTACTGCCCGTGCAAGGTAATTTTTTTTGTAAAACTTGCAGAACACCTTAAAATTTTTAGCACGAGCCGCCACTGATCTAACCTATCCTATACCTACCTAAAAATCTACAGTTATTAAATGAAGAAAAGCTGTTTCTTTCACGTTGTACATAAGGAACTACTTGAATAGTAATATTATAGACTTACGTCAACACAACTACAATACAAGAGCTATTGAGAGAGGTGATATGGAGGTGCCACGTCACACGAATAAGTACGGTTTGAGGCACAGGAAAAATGTGCTACGGCGACTATTCAATTACCTTCCGGCGCACAACTTAAGGAACTTGCAAACGACAGGGGATGTTAAATCCTAAATTAACGCCTGGGTAATATGTGGAACAACATAATTTCAGTAAATTTCTGGGCGGAAGCGAGCGTGTTCCTCTTGCTCCTCAACTGCTGCTGTGCCCTTAGTCATGCCCTTTCGACGTAATATTTGACGCATACGTTGAACCACATGATGGACTTTGTTTGGGGCTAAAACGTTGCTACTGTCAAGCTTCCAGTTTAGTAGCAGTTAAACAATGAATATGTCCTCCCCGAGAAACAAAATGGATTCAGGTATAAAAGATAAGGTTTGCTTTACCATGTAGCACTATTACTGCAAAGAACTCACTGAATGCAAATTTTTACAACTATAAGCACCATGTAGAGCAAGTATGGTTTCTTACCATAACCATAGTTTCTTTGGTACTATATACAGCCTATTTATTTGAATTATCAATTGTACATTAACTCAAATAATTTGTTCTACTGCTATTTTTGGTGAGATTTCTCATTCTTGTCACAATAAGTTTTAATGGTTGTATAATAATAAATGATCTGGATTAAGGTGGTGTGTGTGTGGAGGAAACAAATTAATAAATTATAAAAAAAAATAGTAACGACACCAAAGTATTATAAACTATATCCAAATATAGCTTATAATACTTATAAATAAGACAAAAGAAACAATGGCGATAACTCAACCATTATCAGTAAGGTAGTATAGACATATCTATATCATATTTAATTATTTCTTGACATTTAGCCGTCGTTAAACTAAAATAAATATAAATTTGCCTAATCGTTGCATAATACATTATTCAGAGAAGAAAATATTCGCAATAGAGAAAGAAATTTTAATTAAAAAAATGAATTATTAATTTTGATGTAATATGTATGAAGCTGTCGAAAACTATTAATAACAAATCAGATGTGATATGTTTCACTAAAAACATTTACTAATGATTTGAACTGAATGTGATTACTATTTTTAAAGCACATATTTTTCGTCAAGTGCCAAGTTTCCTCTGGAGTTTAACATGAAATTATACGTATCAATGAAATATGTATACGTATATTCAGCATTTAAAGTCGTTGTTGTTGTTGGCACACGTCGTTTATGCGTCAATTGTTTATAAAGATAAAATATACCATACCGTCTTGTTTACGTTTGGATCAATCTTTAGCGCTTTTTTTTCATTATTACGGTGTTAATAAATCCTGTTCTTTTTCTGCACACGTGTACAACTGGTGCTGTTCTAATAGTAATAGTCGACTAATAGGTGGTACCTACCTTTTTTTTCTAATACACCAAGGACATATGTTACACCATTTGCAAAAAAAAAAAACCGAAATGTAGAGAACTAAAATTTTGAAAGTTTTCCTATAAATTTAACGAAAATAAACAAATTGTTAAGCGAGACTATCAGTGAATGCATTATAGATATAAGAAAATTAGACCAGTCGGGATGCTATATATGACAGAATCTCCATTATTAATTCATCTGAAAATCTTTAAGCGTATTCTGAATATTACCTAGTCGTATCATTATTTTTTTGTAATATACAGAGAAACTAGATGTAAGTACTAATAATATATCTTTAAAGTTAGTAAAAAAAAAAACAATATTTTTTATCCCATTAGCGTACGTCTAGAATTTAATTTATAACAAAAACAACATAACCAAAAATTCTACAGTACACCTAATTGATATTTATTTATTTAAAGATTACACCATTGTTTTAAGTAGCACTAGTTTGAATGTATTGTTTTTCTCGTATAAGCAGATACCTTAGTTAGTTTATTTGCACATGTGTTGTGCTAGATTACATGTTCTGAACATTTGAGTAATTAATTATTTAGTTGCTAAGCTAAGAATGTATGTTTATACCGGGTGGTGCAATAGTGTGTCGGCGGAGCTTAGTGTGAAAACTAATAACGCTGCAGCAATGAGACTTTACGTACGTATGTAGTATGCGACTGTGCATTTTCTAATTTTATTTACAAATATACAGGGTGTTCCAAATTTTCGCAACCACCTTCAACTTTTTTATTTTAAATAGATTGCTATACTTTCTAGATATTATAATGATAGCCATTCAAATTATCTTTGCAATGATATATGGATATGTGCACTTCAGACTGTTCGTTTTGATTTTATTGATAATATTGTTAAAATCTTGACAGTTGCAGCATCTAACATTTTAAGCTGTAGTCGGTAAATGGGTAGAATGCCTCACGTAACTCTTGTGTTACTAATTTATGGACTAACACGTTATTTGTTTTGAGGTTGAACAAAGTGAATAAATATACAGGGTGTTAAATATGTCGTGTCTAAGTTATCGATCTTTATTGGTTATTTTCTCGTTTTTTTTAATCTAACCTATAATATTTTTATAAGTCAGCATATTCCTTGTAAAATCGCCTTTAAAATGGTACCAATAACATAGTACTTATTTCTAGTATTTTCAAAGTTATAACCCTTTAATGGGATATACTCATGTTTATAATATGCAATATGTGGGGCATCTAATAGTTGGTTGGCCTTGGTTTAAAAAAAAAAATGGCTGTACAACCAAACGTCAAATCTCTACTTCAAAAGTCCATAAAAAGTCGTTTTCTGTATTTTATCTTTTCTGTAATTGCGTTTTGTTGTTATAAATTAAGTTCGGCTAGTGAATTATTAATTTCCGTTTGTTTGTTAGTAGTTGTTACGTGTTGTATTTACCTTGTTATCAGTTATATCGCTTTATTGACATTATTTATCATTTAGATACCATAATAGTTTATTGTTGTTTTTGCTTTAAAATGAATTTTTCGAAAGAGGAGCTCATAGACATGGTATTTGCTCTTGGCGCTAGCAACAGAAATCCATTTTTAGCATCAAGAACATATGCGATGGAATATCCCGACCGAAGAGCACCGGATAGTAAAACGTTTGAAAATTTGTTAATAAGGTTTCTTCGAACGGGTTCAGTGAATTACGTCGAACATGAAAGAAGTAAGACTATGATTACAGAAGATAATGAAGTGATAGTCGTCCAGTCCATTGTGGAAAATCCGCACGTATCTACAAGGATAATTTCGAAACAACACGGGATAGAAGTCACTGCTGTAAAAAGGATTTTAAAAAAACATAAGTTTCACCCTTACAAAATTCAAAATCATCAAGGCTTATTACAAACGGACTTTGAAAGGAGACTAGTGTACTGTGAATGGCTACTTTTACAATTACGACACGATATAACTTTTCTAGATCATGTGCTTTTCACAGATGAAGCAACATTTGCTAATTGTGGAACCACAAACAGAAAAAATACCCATTATTATGACACTACAAACCCACATTTTGTTCAGCCCATTTTATATCAACAAAAATGGAGTGTTAACACATGGGGAGACATCATAGGAAACACTATTATTGGTCCATTCTTTTTTGATAATACTTTAAATTGTGCAATCTACACAAATTTCCTACAAAATAATTTACCATTGCTATTAGAAGGCCTCCCAGATAACGTCATCAGGAGATTGTGGTACCAACATGATGGTGCACCAGCACATTATGGTGCTGCTGCAAGAGCACATTTAGATAGGGAATTCACCAATAAGTGGATTGGGAGAGGAAGTTTGATAAGCTGGCCACCACGATCACCAGATCTCACATATTGTGATTTCTTTCTGTGGCCAACTGTACAAAACATTGTTTACGCAACACCTCCTACAACGGCAGAGAACATGCAGCAACGAATAAGAAACGCTTTTCTTCAATTAAGTGAGAATAACTTAGCTGAGAATGTAAGTGTGTCGATACAGAGACGGTTGAGAGCATGTGTAGAGCAGAATGGAAATATATTTGAACACATTTTAAATTAAGATTGTTTTATTATCGAAAATTTTCAAAATGTATTTCTAAAACTAATGATAAAGCATTTAAAAAAACAGGTGTTTGTTAAAATTACTTTGTTTTATTTTCATGGCCAACCAACTATTAGATGCCCCGCATTTTGCATGTTATAAACATGAGTATATCCCATTAAAGGGTTATAACTTTGAAAATACTAGAAATAAGTACTATGTTATTGGTACCATTTTAAAGGCGATTTTACAAGGAATATGCTGACTTATAAAAATATTATAGGTTAGATTTTAAAAAAACGAGAAAATAACCAATAAAGATCGATAACTTAGACACGACATATTTAACATCCTGTATATTTATTCACTTTGTTCAACCTCAAAACAAATAACGTGTTAGTCCATAAATTAGTAACACAAGAGTTACGTGAGGCATTCTACCCATTTACAGACTACAGCTTAAAATGTTAGATGCTGCAACTGTCAAGATTTTAACAATATTATCAATAAAATCAAAACGAACAGTCTGAAGTGCACATATCCATATATCATTGCAAAGATAATTTGAATGGCTATCATTATAATATCTAGAAAGTATAGCAATGTATTTAAAATAAAAAAGTTGAATGTGGTTGCGAACATTTGGAACACCCTGTATATTTGTAAATAAAATTAGAAAATGCACAGTCGCATACTACATACGTACGTAAAGTCTCATTGCTGCAGCGTTATTAGTTTTCACACTAAGCTCCGCCGACACACTATTGCACCACCCGGTATATTAAAAGTATTTTATCCATAACAAGAAAATGGGTGTGCTTAAAACCACACGGCAGAAGTGAAAACTTCATCAAGGCGAGATTAATAATACGAAATCCAACTTCTGTTTTTCGTTCTACATTACATTAGGGTCATCCTGCATCGACGAATTCAGTTGCTGATATTTAGTGTGCTTCTTTTGACGATATTTTTTCACGCGCGCATTAGACAATTCCCTTTTTCATTTTAATTTGTCATCGATTTGATTTCTTCATCCATCCTGTGTAACAGATAAGAATTAAATGCTTATAAATTCGTATATAATGAGCAATTAAAGCAATACTCTATTCTCAACGTTTCTGTTTTGCATTGGTATACAAATTATAGTAAATGCGTGTGGACGTTATTTAACACCCGGAATATACTGATCAGTTTCCGAGCCATCCATATCATATATAGTGAAATCTCCCTTGGGCGGACACCAACGGGATCGATTGAAAGTGTCCGTTCAAGAGGGGTGTCCGCCTAAGAGAAATGCGAAAAAAACTTTTTCAATAAAAACTGTAATTGGAAATTGGGAATTTAAAACGTATACGTATGTAAATGTTTTTAAAATAAACACAAAACTTAAAACTGAAGGAAAAAATAAGGATTTGTTACTTTACAAAATATAATAGAATGTAGTAATACATAAAATGAAATGTTACTTTGATGAGGCAAAAATTCATATATTGTTGTTTGTCTCCACTTTTTCTTTAAAATGGCATCCAGTAATTTGTAATTTATAAAGAACCTCCAACGACTCTGTATCTCAGTGATCTTCGGCAAAACGTTTAAGCTGATTGATTGGGGTAATAGCGTCTGTTGGTATTGGAACTTCATCGACATCAGAATCTTCGGAAAGTTCTTGCATTTCAACGGATTTTTAATTTCCAGTTCTGTTTCGGATCTTCAAGATACAAATTTTTCACTAGGTTCAAGAAATTATTAAGGTTTTCATTATCAGTCAATTCCAACAAATTGTTATTGTTGAGGATATCTGCAAGTACGTTAAGTGGTAAGTCATCTTCTGGATTTGATGTAACTACCTCAGCTAACTGGTGTTCACGTTGCATATTTTCATGCTTAAATCCTTTACGAAAGCAGTTTTTAACTGTTTCCTTGGTTACATGGTTCCAAGCGGTTTTGCGAAGTAAAATGCATCCAGTGGCGTAATTTTTTTAATTAACCTAAAAGCTGTATCAGCAGTTTCAGTGTTTACCAGCAGGTGGTTTAGTTTTATACTTCGGTAATAAGTTCTGAAGTTTTTTATAATCTCCCGATCTAGTGGTTCACAAGCTGATGTACAATGAGGGATCAGAAGCAAGATTTATATTTTTTAATCGAACGTCTTTTGGACGAGGTTCCGCATTGTCTAAAAATAACAAAATGCTTCTTTTTTATTTTGCCATTTTCCAATCTACAGTCGAAAGCAAAAAAAGTAGACAAGAAAACTCGTACTTTGTAAACCTGGCTTTATTTACTTGTCATCAGTGTCAAGTCATTATTCTATGGCAAATCAAATAATTATCAAAACGTCTTCTATCTGATTAATACAAATCAAAATAATTATTAAAAAACATCATGATGAAATATATGCTTTAATATCTGGTTATAGACCGGCTTTGTTTAAAACTTCTTGCAATCTATTTGGAATAGAGTTATAAAGGTTGGTACAAATATTTTGATTTACATTCTTCCATGCTGTGTGAACTATTTCTATCAGTTCTTGTCTATTTTAAGGTCTTCGATTTAATTTCTTTGTTTCTTTGATCATGAGACACATTTTCGATAATATTTAAATCAGGACTTCTTGGCGGAAAATCCAACACGTTGATGTTATTTTCTCTGAACCATGTTTTCACTCTGTCTGATGGATGGGGCAGTTATCCTGTTGAATTATAAAATTGTGATCAAATCTGCAATAACACTGACTTTATTATCTTCATTTATGGAAGGCATTTTGATAATAGTTTAATATCAACTGTAAGGTTGTCAATTTTGATAGATAACCAAATTTTGACAAGTAACTTTTTAGTCGCTATCACACTAATCATTTTGAGAAAGTCTATAACAGAAACCTGTATTTTTGTCTACTTTTTTTTGCTTTCGACTGTAGGTCTTGCAACCACTCTGTCATAATTTGTTTTTTATCCGTTTATGAGCACATTTTCTTGTGTCCGCGTCCTTTCAAGAGAATGTCCGTCCAAGAGGGAGGTAACCCAATGCAAATTATATGAGAGTCGGAAGGGACCATGAGAAACTGTCCGTCCAAGGAAGGTGTCCGTGTAAGAGGGGTGTCCGCGAAGGGGAATTTCACTGTAAATAGACAATATGAAAACTCGCTTACGAGTCCCGCGCTGGTCTGATGCTAACGTGCCGGCCTCTCACCCATGCTGCTCGGGATCGAATCTGCTCGGGAACATGAATTTATTTATTCATTTAAATTTCAATTTAACTGAAATTAAATACCTCTATATGATATATTTCTCTCGTTCCCTTAGTCGACTCGAGCCGACTTTACCCGAACGAGCGTTACATAGCCGAGCGTGACGGCACATTCTTGTTCAGTGCCCACAATCAACGCAACGCGCCCAAAGAAGTTTACACTTCAAAAATATATTACATTTATCAAGAATAACTCTGTTCAAATAGTAAAGCTAGTAAGATAGCCAAGGCTATGTCAATTTGGTTGTTACTGATAAAACCAAGACTATTCAATAAACTTTAACAAATGACACTTGATTATCCAAAAGGTACTATTGAATTTTTAGGTTGAAATTGGAAAGATTTTGAAATTGGCAAATGTTGCAAAGAAAACCGTTTTTATATTCTAATGGAAAAATAGCCGGCCTCAAACCAAAGCATCACTAAACGACATTTTGTCATGATTATTGACGATAAGGCTGAAGGTATTATCTCTAACGTATTCGAGACTTGATTGTACGACATTGTTGCCGAGGTTACAAGAACATAAATAAGTTTACATGAATATTTTCACATAATCAATTTTTGTTCTGTAATTAGACTTACACGTCTTAAAATTATTTTGTATTATACAGAGTGTTCCATAACATGGTAGCTGACCATAGTTATAGTTTTTTTTAATGGAACACAATATTATTACGTTTTTGTATTCTCCCTATAATTCTTAGTGAAAAAGTTATAAGATAGTGTAGGCCTGAAACTTAAAGTTTTCAACTTATTAGCATTTTTCTGATAAATTCAATGTTTTTATAAAATTATATTCCTCGAAAACGACGTATTAGATGGACACAATTTTTGGTAGCCTTGTTCATAACAAAAGGTCCTAATACAAACATATCGTATTTTTTTGCAATTACTAATGTATATCGTTATCGTTATTATTTTAAAAGTGACGATTACAGAGCTATTGTGGTTTTTTGAAATAATTTTGCCAACTTTATGTTTTTTATTTGAACACGGTGTAGTGCGTCATGATATTTGCCGCGAAACTGACAATTGAATGGATGGCATTTATTAAGTTGCTTTTCAGTTGTCAAGTCTGATTTTATAACGACTTTTTCTAAAAATGAGCTTAGAGATACGATTTTTGTACGTATTGGGGTAATGACAAAAAAACTGGTTATATATTATTTACACTACAGCAATATAATTCAAAAAGAATGTGTAGAATATGGCACAAGAAACAAATTTTAAAACCAAACAAATTAGTTACAGGTATACTGTGTATTTGCTCTTTTACGGATCCCTATAAAAGGAAACTAATTTCGTGATGTCTGAAGACCCAGCAGGGCTGCCAATAGGGCATCCACGAGCTAGCCACTTCGCTGGAAATATTTCATTAAAATATTTCGAGTCTGTAGCATAGAATGTGGGGATCTGCCGTCTTGTTGTATCTACATCACTTCATAAATTTAGCAGAACATCTTCCAAAAATTCCATTAAACAAACCGCTTGATAGAAATTACTCATAAGCTTCTCCGTTAATACTACCTTACAATCACCAAGAATGCCTCCCCACAATTTATGCTCCATCTATGCTGATGATGTATGTATTAGTGAAGTAAGGGTTTTCATTTGGTCTGTAATGAAAATTTCTTTTGTAAACTATTCCGTTACTATGGAAAGCAGCATCATGTGTAAATAGCACACTATCAAAAGGAGTTGCCCGGGTATTCATTTTAATTAGAAGAACACTCTTCAAGCTTTAAATAATGGGTGCGTAACTCAATATTTAAACGTATTCATTATGGATGATATTTATTTCATATTAAGGGGCTTGCAACAATGGTTTGGCTAATATATAGAATGTCTAATTGATTTTCATCATTAACCACACATTTAGGTTTTCTTGGTGTTGAATTAGCAATACTACCAGTAGTAATGGAAGCATCCATTACTCTTCTAAAGGCATATGTTTTGGGATATCCTCTATCAGGGTAACGCTATTAGCAAACTCTTTGGGCTAATAAATAATTTTTTGGACATTCCTTCTGAACAAAACGACCATATTAAAGTAAAAAACAAAAAGCACAGTAATGGTCTCTTTTAAAATAGTAACGTTTCACATGTTTTTGATGCAAAATTTAGTAAGCAATTCAAAAAGGAACACAGGTGCTCCATTTTTTGAAAAATCACTTTTAGACAAAAATATGTTATGTAAATTTAATACAGTTTTCTGCAAATTCAATTAGTAATTGCAAAAAAATAAAATATGTTTGTATTGGGACCTTTTATTATAAACAACGCTACCAAAAATTGTGTCCATCTAAAACGTAGTTTTCGAGAAATATAATTTTATACAAACATTGAATTTTTCAGAAAAATTGTAATAAGTCGACCTATATTATTCTATAACTTTTTCACTAAGAATTATGCGGGGAATACAAAAATGTAAAAATATATAGGGTGTTCTCTTTAAAAAATTATAACTATGGTCTGCCACCAAGTTATGGAACACTCTGTATAATACAAAATAATTTTAAAATGTGCTCCTAATGAGTGGCTATCTTGGCAAAAAAAAAACATTTCGAAATATCTTTTCTTATAAAATCACAATCTGCCTTGCCCGCGGAGTTGACTCAGCCTATATATATATATATATAAGAAAAAGAGAATATTGGGTAAAATCCGCTGTAGTGCAACAGTAGACACGTGTTTCTTGTTTTATTTTATGTATCCGCGATAATTCCTCTTTTTATTATCTTTCCTGGGTTCGGATGGCACGCAGGTTGACAATGTCTTCCTCGTGGCGATGTTAGTTGTTGTCTTCAAAACCGAAGATCTTCTAACTGAAGCTGCAAATGGCGGTCTGTCACCTGATGGTCTTCCATTTATGCTTACATCTCCAAGGTTATTCCACCTTATTCCTTGGCTACACCGTACTGATGACGACCAATTAGTCAGAAACACGTGTCTACGGTTGCACTACAGCGGATTTTACCCAATATTCTCTTTTTCTTGTTTTATTTTATGTATCCGCGATAATTCCTCTTTTTATTATCTTTCCTGGGTTCGGATGGCACGCAGGTTGACAATGTCTTCCTCGTGGCGATGTTAGTTGTTGTCTTCAAAACCGAAGATCTTCTAACTGAAGCTGCAAATGGCGGTCTGTCACCTGATGGTCTTCCGTTTATGCTTACATCTCCAAGGTTATCCCACCTTATTCCTTGGCTACACCGTACTGATGACGACCATTAGTCAGAAACACGTGTCTACGGTTGCACTACAGCGGATTTTACCCAATATTCTCTTTTTCTTGTTTTATTTTATGTATCCGCGATAATTCCTCTTTATATATATATATATATATATATATATATATATATATATATATATATATACAGGCTGAGTCAACTCCGCGGGCAAGGCAGATTGTGATTTTATAAGAAAAGATATTTCGAAATGTTTTTTTTTCCGTACATGTATATATATATATATCCAGCGGATCGGTAAAGTCCATTATTGGTATCTAATAATACCTATAGATAATAAATAATTTTTAATACAAAAGTTGTAGATAATCATAAGCTCTACAATCTAAAAATACATAGTTTCATTTATATAGAGTGTTCGACAACGATGAACCAACATAAACTTATGTTTTTTTAAATAGATTGCTATGCACTTTTTTACATTTATGATTGCCCTTGAAGGGCTGATTAAACTGACATCAACTTGTATTTGTCGATTTTCAGCTGTTTCTGATATATTGCGATTTTTCGTTAAAAATTGTACAACATTTGAAAAGTTATACTATGAAATAACGATTGAATTCAAGTGATAAAACACATTGATCTTTTCGAATTAAAGAATAATTGTACCTTGTCAAATAATGCTGAAAAAGCAATATATCAAGACTGTGTTGTTATTAATTTTTTAATTTTTGTTGTGAAGATTATATTTCGCACAATAAATAACTTTATCCTTCTCAAACTGGGGATTACTGATATTTCTACAACGAAGTCCATGCGAAAAACTTAACACATGAAATGTGACAGCTTATGTCATTATTTTAAAGACGGTGCTGTTTTGACATCAGTTTTATTCTGAAGTACTGATTGGATATTTTGTGTATAACGTCAAACCGCTAATCCGTCGTGATTTAAACTACATTTTTTGGTATCCTTCAAGGACAAAATCAGGGTCCACTTTTGTTTAATATTTACTTTTTATGTAAAATAGGTTGTAATACTCTAGATTATGTCGACATTAAAATGTACAAACAACATGCGTCGTCGTTGATTGTGAAAAAATTCAAAACATTAACTTAGTCATTAATTTACTATCCGATTCAATATTACTAAACGTGTTTTAAATGTTGGAACATGTTAAATTTTTATTATATAAATATTAGTTTAAATCGATTTCAAACGTGAAGAATAATATTGATTTTGGTGCGCTTTTTAATGACGGTATGCTCAGTTTTCTCGAAATTATTCTAAATCTTTCACAGAAAATGAAAAAGTAACAACCATAGCACAACATGAAATTAGAAATTCCATTGTATATATAAAACCTGCTTGTTGGTTTCTAACGTTGAAAGTGAAAAAGAATTATAATTAATTAATATGCGATATTATTTATCAGATGATTTGAATTTCTTGTCTTTGCGAAGGCCATAACAGGTTTGTAAGACTGCTGAATCGAATAGAGTGGTTATTTCATCTTGACTTGTTAAATGTGGAAGAAGTAAACTAAATAATTGTCTTGGTGGCAATGCTTGAAGTACCTACTATTGAAAACGTTGGAATTTATAACGTAAAGAAAGCTCAGCAAGACTGGAAAGTGCAAGCCTCAAAATCAGCTCGAAGTTGTAAGAATTATATACGAAATATTGTCGATAATTTGAATTTGGAACCTAATCCGGAAAAAAGAGTAATTGCTTTATCTTTAGGTTAGTATACATATATTATTTTATTTCTATTTATTCAACCTTTCAACGAGTGTGTAATCAATTACATTATTTACAATTACTTAAAAATTATCAACCTGTTACATGTATTTAGAAATATAATTAATTTTTTTGAATAATGTTACCAAATATACTATTTTTGATAATTTTTTCACATTACGTATTACCTATATCAACTTTAATAAAGCAGCTGAATTATAGAAAAGCTCAAAAGTTGTACTTAATTTCTTAATTATGAAGACATATTCTTACCATTGGAAACCACACTTGAAAATGCTGATACTATTTAGGATCTTGTCACTTTTAAGCTACAGTAATCTAAAATCTATAAATGAAATAATCATTTATTTCCTAGATCCTTAAATTGTGTAAATATGTCACATATAATAAAAAATTTCGTAAAGTTAAATTAATTACTTTACGATATTTTAAAAAGCCTGTCTAATAGATATTCTTTTAGTTAAAGTACATGTGTGTACCTTTTATTAATATTAAAATATTGATGACTATATTTGCATCTGGTGATTGAAATGGTAGGCACTAAAAGTATTCACTCATTCGTAATAAAATATTATAATGGATATTAAATATGTACTTGTGATTAATTGTTATATTCCCACTAAGCTGACAAAACAATTTTTATATTTTGCCGACACTAGTAAGTTTTAACTCAATTTTGTTCTAGTTTATATTAAAATACCACGAATATTGGGGAAAATAATCACGTACGTTTTTAAGAATATTTTCCATCAGGTTGATCGAATGAAAAACATTCCAGCTTACTCGACTGACGAATTAAAAAATGTGTGAGTCCGTTTTCAGAAGTTATATTTTCACAAAAAGTATTTTTATTTGTAGTAGTCAAATATATGCAGTGATTAAAAAATTTAATAGAAAAATTGTGCTGCCCCATAGAAACATATGTTTCAGAATGATGGTAAATTTTGATGGAGAATTAAAACGCAAAACTGTGGCTGCCCTAAAATAATTAATATTCTTTGTTATAGTATTAATAATTGATAATTTAGGTGACTAAAGAAAACGAAAAATCAATCACATTATGTATCAGAAATAGTTAATTACTAATATCATTGAATATAGTATGGTTTATTTTGCATAGTTTGTAATTTCTTACGATTTTCTGACAACAGAGACCGCAGTTCTTTTTATAGTGATATTACACAAATTATAATTTGTTTGTAAATTGAAGGCCTAATATTTCTTTAAATCTTTAAAATAAAACATGATATTTCTATCGTTATTAAATTTTACACGTGCCACAATGCACCGAAATACACAAAATATAAAATATTGGATGTGACGAATTTTTATTCGTCGTAATTATAATACCTAATAGGAAACTGCATCTCCGATTTTTCTCTCTTATTGTTATGTATATTACTGGTATTCATTTCTTTTCAATGACTATTATTTTAGTTTCACTGCATTTGTTGATGAGATTAGTGGGGATATCTCACTATAATAATATGTGTTTAATTGACAATATTACAGAAAATATTTCGAGCTTTTTCAAAAAACAAAAAATGAATATATGTGACCGATCTTTTGTTTTTGTGTAATTTGCTATCCCAAATGTTATTAGTGTATTAAATATTCGGAGCAGAGTATTTTTACTGACCAAATTTTTTTATACCTGTCATAACAAAAGATAATCAATCGTACTGTAAACATGGTGTCCAAATTTAAGTGTTTAGTATTGCTTACTTCCTTATTATTGAAGCTATGAAGTTGGTGGCATTTTTGTCTTGATTCAGATGGTGAAAATATTAATGCACTTAAGCTATCTAATAATTGTTACATCTACTGATATTGAAGAAAATAATAAATTTTAAAACAGTAAGAATTTAATGTATGTTACACAATAAAAAGGGGGAGAAATAATATAATGACAACTCTAAATCATGGTAAATTGTACAAAGGAACAGAAAATAATAAATTATATTCATTTATCTATTGTATTAAATGTTCAGAAGCATTGCTTACTTGCATATTATTTTGACAATTACCGAAAACTACAACAAATCCTATTATATTATTTTCTTTTAATATATGTAAAACTATACAGACTATTCTATTTTAAGAAACACGTTTTTGTGAATACCTCAGAAATTGAAGCATTCAATTGTTTTTTGTGTTTACACCATCCGAATTAAAAGACACAGACCACAAACTTGCTAATTTAACGAATTTCATATTTCTAGTAATAAGGACGTTATCAATTTTGATCACTTGAGTTTGAGCATGGTGTATTTATTATCTAATAATATCAAATAATGCAACAGACAAGACATTGTCATATTAAAATAAATTTCTTATGATTTCCATGAAACTAGAGAAATATCAAATAGATTACTTTCATAGGTACATTAGTTCTATTCAATTATAAGCAACAACGCGCAAATAATGAAACAAAGAACTCGAAGTAAATCAGAGTAGTACATACACCGTTATTATGAATATTGCCTAAGACAAAAATGTTCTTGTAACGAATTTATTTATAAGTTTGATGTGTTATTTTCATACCCTTATGCTGTCAAATAATATTGTATTGAAAATGAAAAGTGTGAACACATGGATGTTAAAACTAACATCAAGCAGTAAATAATTACTGTGACTTACATATATACCTTTATACGTAAAACGTATATGCATATATGCATGTGTTTGATTAATATATTATTGCTTTTTAGAAAATTATTGCTTTTTAGAAAATTGCGTTTACTTCCGAACAAATATAGAAATTTGTACAATTTAGAACAAATTCTGACAGTCACTTGTTCTAATAAACATTCTTTAACTTTTTGCTATAATATGTAAACTCTACTATAATTTGTTGTGCGATATATTTAACTACAATTTTTGTTTCACTCTGTAATATTGAGACGTTTAATAAAAAAAGTGTACCTTTGAATTCTATGATACCAGATTGTGACGAAATTTATTACGCTGGAACAATATTTTTTTTTAAAGATTGATCCAATTAAGTCTATGCTTTACGAAATTATACATGAATATATTTAAAAAAAATTACGAGTCTTACTAAAAAGTTTTTTCTTAATGTGTGGGTTTTTACGTTTATAATTGATTTATTGATAATATTAATAGCAAATTTTCATAGCTACCATCTTAGCACTATCATCATGAGGAGAAGCAGAAATAAAGAGCAGAATCCGTAAACAAATTTCAAATAATAATAAAATAATTTGAGAATTTAATATTCTACAATTTCTTCCCTTGCTTGAATTCAACATGATTGTGAAATTTGATATTATAATTCCATAAGTGTAGTTTAAAGGTTTTTTTGATAATGATTTTGAAAATTATTGATATGAACTAATCATCTTTAACATAATATGAATTTCAAATTGAAAGGTAATAATGCTGTTTCTCCATACTGACAATGTCAAGGTTTTATATAAGCATGATAATTTGATTATAAAATGACGTTTATTATGTAAATTAAATATTTAGAAACGGTTTTGATACTAGAACAAATGAAGGAAGACGTTTTCAAGTTGCCGATTTAAATACATAAACATTTCTAAATGACAATGCGTAAATCAATTACATGTACCGGTTATATAAAACAAGTCAACCGATAAATTTCGAGCTCTTAGGTATTAGTAGAGATAAAATGTATGCATATTATTACGTAGGTACCACACACGAGGCACGTATACTTGATTTTTGTTTACATGATAAAGCACCTTGCTCGATTTTTATTGCTGTAAAATGAATTACTTAAGCCTTCCTATATTTTGTGTTATATGATAATTTCTTACACTAGCTACGTTTGTTATTTATTATGCCTAACGCAAAAACACATAGTGTGTCTGTACTTAAGTCGTAGATGTAAGTTTACTTTTTTTAATGATAGTGAATATAACGATAACAAGTAGTTTCCTCATAACACTGGAGTAAAAAATGAGGTGTGGCCACTAGTGATTGAAGTTTACCGGTAATTTTCATTTGATTTTTCCCAGTGGTAATTTACGGGTAATTTTCCGGTAATTTTGGTAATTTTGGAAATATTTCAGAAAACAAATTACTATGTCATATGGATGGATATTATACATATAATATATGTATACATATGTATATGTTCTAGGATAATATATTTTTGTTATTATGATGTTTAAACAAATAATAAAAGTTCATATTTTTAAAACGACCAATAAAAATAACATTTAGTCAAAAAAAAAACAAACAATAAGCATATTTAAATATCTAAATATCTTGTTCCCCCTCGGAACCTAACGTTTCAGCAAGACTTGCACAAGTTTCACTCTCACTATCCAACTTTCTTCTTCGAGTGCATCATCTGAGTCTGAGTCACTGTTCATTTCTTCATACTCTTTTTCGGAATCTGAAACGAGTGTTACGTCTCTGTCTCGCTTCTCTTGTGATAACAGTTCTTGGAGCATTCTTCCTTTTTCTAATGGCTTCCTTTCTTGCCTATATTCCCTTTTCATCGATTGCAGGTTATGTTTTACGAATACTAATTTCGCAGCTTTTTTGTTGGTTAGGCGATTTCTTCTGGCCGTATGGACTAACTATAGTTACTAAAAGACCTTTCAGTTGCGACTGATGATGCAGGTACCTCTGTGAATAATAGAAATTTAATTTAACCGTTAAAAATAAAAAAATGCATTATATATATTACCTAAAATCGCAACAGCTACAGCTGAAAAGCTCATTTCAGAACATAGACCTTTCCATCACTGTATAACAGTAACAATTTCTGACTTTGCCATATTCCATAAAAAATCAGATTTCCAATAACCTTCTATAGAACGATACTGTGCAAGCTACTTATAAAATCATTTTCATTCATCATAATCTTTTCCTTGTCGCTACCCAGGCTTTGTATTTCATATAATTTTCGAAGTTTAACGGCTACTTTAAAAATATATTCCATCCCTTCCAAATTTTGTTCAGGTGTTAAATCTTTTCCCAGTTTGGTACAGTCTAAAATATTGGCTGCAAAATGTAGTTGTGAAAGGGCCATTTCTTTTCTCTGTTTGAATGACTGCATCAGCTGTTTTTCTTCTGCTTTTGTTAAAGATGAATCAGGTAAGCAGTTCAAAAAGTGGGTTTCAATTTCTTTTAAAGCTTCTGCTACAAAACTGATTTTAGGGCGACCTGACTCCAAAATTGTAATAAACCGGGTAATAACTTGAAATATTTCTACAAACTTTTCTACTCGTACCCAGTATACTTCGTCAGTTAAAATTCTAGTTTTGATGTCTTTGCTTAAAATATCTGCTACATTTTGGAAAATGGCTAGTTCCTGTAGATATTGCTTGTTTTGTAAAATAGATTCCAAATAATGAAATTTGAACCCCATCTTGTACGTACAGGTTTTAAAGATACTTTTGAACCTTTTCCTTTAATGTTGCCGTTAACACCTGGCTGTATTCAATATGTTTAACCATGGCCTTTGACTGGCTTTCGACAGTTTGACATGTTTGTAATTTTATTATGTCGTCGCATAACAAATTTAAAATGTGTGCAATACACCTAAACGTAGTTATCAGCTCTTCTGAAAAATCAATTTTTAAGTATTCCCACGCTTTTTTCATATTGGCTGCGTTGCTGTAACCACTGCCAAAAATTTATGTGGTCCTATTTCATCCATAACTTTTTTTTATTTCAGCATAAATATACTTAGCGTCATGCTTTTCAGCTTGGGATCTAAACATTTATAAACTGCAGGAGTTGCAGTATTAGTTACGAAATTTATTATTGCCTCGTGCCTAATGTTTGACCAACCATCACATTGTAGAGTTAGGGAAACGGCTTCGTGTATCTTAACATCTATGTTGGCTTTAACTCTTAAAAATTCGGAATCCAACAGTTTATTTGACAGAACGTACCTTGTTGGCAGTTCCAAAGATGGTCTAATGCGTTTAAAAGCCTCTACAAATCCTTCTTCTTCAAATATGCCTAGGCTTATGGTACCAGAAGAAAATACAGCTCTTAAAAGAAGCTCCCAGATTTTATCCTAAAGCAAAATATTATGTGTTTTCGAATGGGTGTTATAATTAGCTACAATAATTTTATTAATACTGCAATAGTAGTATAATACTCGTAATATTATCCCACCAAGAATTCCACCAAAATATTCAAACTTTTATTTTGCAAAATTACAAACAACTAGAAGTACTAACCTTTTCTTCTTCTGAAGGTCTAACATCAACAAAGCTAAGCAAGGAACCGTAGAAACCTTCATTTTGAATTTTTCGCTTTTTTGCATCAGTATCAAATTCAGATGGGAGTGTTAGTGTACTGCCTGTACTTGTTCTCCCGGTTTTGGCTAATAAACCAGACGATGAAGTCGACTCAGAAGCAGACAAAAAATCATTTTCATTTCTTGAGGTTCCTACACTCGATTTTTCTTTTATTTGGAACGTTTTATTTTCTTTTACTTTCACGCTGCCTGGAGCATTTCTGCACTTATTTATATGCTTTTGCATTCTTGTTACATTTAGATTGTAACACTGCCCACAAAATTTGGAAGCAATTTAGTAGTATTATTTACTTTTTTCACATTAAATAGTTCTCTGACTTTCGATTTTACACGCATTTTATTAAGATTCAACAATAAACTACCATACATTGTATTCTATAAATATAAATCAAATAAAACGTAACCGTATTCCGTATTCAACCTGTTTGGCCGTTTATATTTCACAGTTGATGGACAGACAGTTGGTTTGGTACTTCCCCTGATTGGCCCAACACTCATAAATCGAAATCGGGGAATTACCTACTAATTCATTATCACTGCCATCTGCTAGAAAACAATGCAACTCTTTGAAAAAAATTAATTAATCCCAGAGAGTTATAGATTCAGGGCTATAGATGGCGAATAATGCATAAAAAGGATGGTCGCCGTAGTGTAAATGTGATTTAATTAGATTTTTTTAAAATTACCGGTAAAGAAATTTGCCGGGTAAAATTACCAAAATTACCTTACCAAAATTACCGTTACCGCACTTTAATCTCTAGTGGCCACAACACGACTCTCTTATACGTATGAGCTTTTCAAATTATAGATTTTAAGATTTTTTTATATAAAAATTATTTAAAATCCTATTATAAGTACTTCTATTCTCTTATTAAATCTCTATAGAATGCATACTTTGCCTGATATTTGAAAGAAAGTGCTACTCGCTAAGAGTAAAAGTGTTACTTCCGGTCCGAATTTTGAAATTTCATTTATACAAAAAATATTTCAAAACTAAGTGTAAATATTTTCGTACTCTTGACAAATATTTATAGAATGCATAACTTACGACATATTTACAAAAAATCGTTATTCGGTAAGAGTAAAAGTGATACTTCCGGTCCGAATTTTGAAAATTTTTTTATACAAAAGATATTGAAATTTAAGTTCTAAATACTTTTAGATTCGTAGTGTACCTGTCTAAAAAGCATGACTTGCGAAATATTTGCAAAAAACTGATTTTTGAAAAGAGTAAAAGACCCACTTCCTGTATCAATTTCGAAAAACTTTCATAATAAAATTCTTCTCAAATTCAATTTTGAGTATATATGAATTCTTTATAAATTTGTTTAAACTTAGCAATGAGGTGTGGCCACCACATGACTTTCTTATACGTATGAGTGCTTCAAATTATACAATTTTAAGAATTTTTTATTCAAAAATTATACAAAATCCTATTCTAATTCTATTCTCGTAATAAATCTCTATAGAAAGCATACTTTGCAAGATATTCGAAAAAAGTGCTACTCGCTAAGAGTAAAAGTGTTACTTCCGGTCCGAATTTTGAAATTTGTTTTATACAAAAGGTATTTAAAATTATGTTTTAAATACTTTTGTACTCGTAATGTACCTGCGTAGAAATACAGCTTTTATTATTTTATTGCAAAATATTCGCAATAAACTGTTTTCGATAAGAGTAAAAGACGTACTTACAGTAGGAATTTCGAAAAACTGTTTTAATAAGGTTTTTCTCAAATTTAATTTTAAATACATATGAATTCTTTATAAATTTGTTTAAACTAGTAGTTGACGAAATATTGGCAAAATTCAATTTCTTTACTAAAGTAAACTACTACTTCCGGTCTGCCGACTTTCCTGAAAATCTAATCAGATCTCAAGAGGCAGATTATACTCGTAAATATAAAATTTGGAATTGATACCTATAGCGGTTTGACTGCTATCGTGGTCACACACGCACAGAGACATTTTTAAAAAATGAGGTGTGGCCACCACACGACTTTCTTATACGTATGAGCATTTCAAACTATACAATTTTTAGAATTTTTTTATACAAAAATTATTCAAAATCCTATTCTAAGTACTTTCATTCTCTTAAGGTGGCCGTTTAATAGAAAGAGAATCGTCACATTGCTCTATCCTTTTCTAACCATTAGGCGTGTATTATGTGTTGCATACGTGACTGTATTTTAATTAGCCATCTGATTGCCAGTAGCAGCGACATTATTTGTAAAACAAATTTATTGGATAACAGATGGCAGTACTAACGCCACGTATCTCTTAGATTGAACCAAATTATACAGAGACTGGCAGACCAGACCGTTGTTTTTTTTGTGTATGAGACAAAAAACAGAGTTTTTGTCTCATACACGATTTAATAGAATATGTGTCTATTTTGAAATCATTGACATTTACCCTAAATTGTAAAAATGCAAATTGCGTCCTTACAAGAATAATAGGAACATACTGTTACATATAATGTTTGTTTTGTAAATACCTATGTAGATCTGTCCTTTATCTATTTGATTTAGATAATAAATAGGTATTTTTTAGTGATTATTGCATTTTTGAAAAAGGAATATATAGGCTGATTCAATTTTGATGGTCACCATGGGTATTTCGCTTATTATTTGGAATAGAGAGTAGGTTTGAGTTTGGCAAAGTTGGTAAATTTTGTGTTTTGTTATGTAACTTGAGCATGTACCATGTCTTAGTTGGAAGAATTAGATTAGTAGATGAGAAGTAACACTTGAGCGCGAAATACATAGTTACCAAGTATGTTGTCAATGGTTAGTTTTTTCAAAATGTGTAATGGATACAAAAGTATTCAGAAGTAAGTTTGGAACAACTTTTGCATAAAAAAATCTACTTTCACAGAGGCAGTACATTTTTATTCTTATAGATAAATAGTTTTTTTATAGAAGTATTTCGCCAAGTATTTATTCAAATTTGACTAAAAAATGAACTGTTTATTTAAGAAAACCCATAAGTAGTGAACCTGTCAATGTAAGAAACACAAGGCCTATTGTGTGTGTAAAAGTAAGAAAAAGAGAAACAATCAATATACCTATTTCACATACCTATAACACTCTAATTAAATAGGTTAAATCTACATGTGTGCTCAGAAAGTAGTTTTGGATATTATAAAATGCCCTCTTTGTATTACTTTTGATACCGTATCAGCTATTAGAATGCCCGATTCAGTTGGAAAAAAATTTGAAAGACCACCCTAAAATTTATCCGACAGTGTGGATTTCCCACGTTCATAATAATTTACTAAAATATAATTAAAAACGAGATCTGCAGAATATTGAATTAAATTTCTTACGTATGTAAGTAATTTTTATTATAGGATTGAAGAAAATAGATTAAAAATTTTGTATAGGTACCTAAATAACTTGCCTTATAATGAATACTAGTGGTCGACCAGTGGCCGAAATTTGATCTCAATTCATTAAATTTTTAAGTTTGAGTTATTGAGGTTCTTTTGTCAAAAAATATACTTCTATAACCATTGCATACAATTTTTTTCAATTTTCTATTACGTCAGCTGCGAGCGTGTAGAAATACGTCATTATGCATTAATTTTCGAGTTAATTAATTAATGTATTTGTTTGCAAAAAAAATTTCTCTCACTGTTTGACCATGATAGCGGCCAAACGGCAAAAGCCATCAATACCGAAGTGTATATTTAGGAATATAATCTCCCTCGGAAATCTGATTATATTTTCAGTGAAATCGATAAATCGGGAGTAGTACTTCATATCAGTGAAGAAAACAAATAATAGCAATATCTCGTCAATTACTAATTTTAGGCAAATATCTAAAGTATAACAATGTGATCAAGAGTAAATTAGAAAACAATTTTATAAAAGAATTCCTACCGGAAGTAGGTGTTTACTCTGATCGTAAAACAGGTTTTTGCGAATATATCGCAAGTCATGCATTCTAGACAAACATATCGAGTGTATGAAAATATTGAAAGCTCAATTTTGAATATTTTTGTAATAAGAAATTTCCAAAATTCGAACTGAAAGTACCTAGCAATTTTATTCTAATCGAATATCAATTTTTTGAAAATATCACGAAAATTATGCATTTTATACAGTATAAAAGTATTTAAACATGGATTTGGAATATTTTTGTAAAAAAAAAATTCAAAATTCGGACCGGAAATAACACTTTCGCTAGTGACGGCTGTTTTAGAGAAGCAATTAGATAGACAAGACTGATTCGTTTATTATCGGTGATATGTTCGGCTACTGGGAGTATATCAGCAATAATAAACGAATCAGTCTTGTCTATGTAATTGCTTCACCTAAACGAACTCATCAGACTGCAACTGACTTTCACTCTTATCGAATAGCAGTTTTTTGAAATATCTCGCAAATTTGCTTTTTATATAAATTTCTTAAGTAACTTGACTACAGCACCATTTATCGGATCCTTGCCTAGCTATGAACCATCGTCTCGACAAAATAAATATATTGCGTGAATATGACCTCAATCGGTCAAGTCGTTTAGAAGCTACAAGATCGCACACAAACGTACCAACGATTTATATATATTTGAAAATATATATATATTTAAAAAAAATTGTTTAATTATAATACACCACTTCTACACTTTCTCTAATCTTCAAATAATTTAACTTACATCATTTCATCGTATAATTTTAGAATACTTTCTTTAAATAATATGTCATTCTCAATTTTAATATTTTATGCGACCATGAAACTTTCTCTAATTGTTTTTTTTTTAATTTAAAACATAAAGGAGCAATCAAAGAAACGGCTACTAATAACTCACCCTGTATATTACAACATACAGAAGGTATTTTCAGATTAGCATGTATTTTGAGATACACTGTACATAATCATCAAAACATAAATATTTTCGTAAAATATGGTTGAACAATAGGTACTTGAAATACTCTGTTGGCCCGATATTTTCAGTAGATTTATTATTAAATGAGAATCCAAGACGCCTGAGTTCTATTTTCGATTTTTTGTAATTGAAGAGCATGTTGTTTGTAACCTTTTTTTCTTTAAAGATACTCTTTTGATGCCTGACAAACACATATATAACGTAACTGAGTATGACGGAGTAAGCAATTTACAGTATGTCGAGTCTATATTTGCCGTAGACATTCAAATTTTGCAACACTCAACATGCCTAACAATAACCGATCGTTGGCAGCGCCCTCTGTTTAAGAATTGCTGACCTACCACAGTGATTATAATAAACGAAATCTACTTTTCCCATAAGAATATGTCTCTTAGATACAAATCAATCGGAATTTATGGGTGAAAACATTTAAAAGCACAAGACAGCTATAAAATACGCTTAATTGCTTTGTATCAAGCATCAAAAGAAAGAGAATTTATTTCTCCAGGGGGTAAGCTATCTAATATCTGGCAATTATCTATATATTCCAAGAAATTACGGAATAAACTAGCAGATTTTTGGTATAAAAACTTCCTGTTTTTTAACATTTTTTTCCACATTAATCGAACAAACTTCCCTTATTAAAACCACCTAGTCCCCTGGAGATAAGTTTGTAGATTATGCTCGTATTTTTTTTTTGTAATTTTGTGGCTTACTAACGGTTTCTGGTGCAATATGTTCGCAACATGTTTGCAATGTAATTTAGATGGGCGAGATGGCCACCTTAATAAATCGCTATAGAATGCATCCTTTGCAAGTTATTCGTAAAAAAGTGCTACTCGCTAAGAGTAAAAGTGCTACTTCCGGTCCGAATTTTGAAATTTCATGTATACAAAAAATATTGCAAATTCAACTCTAAATACTTTTGTACTCTTAATAAATATATATAGAATGCATAATTTACGACATATTTGCAAAAAACCGTTATTCGGTAAGAGTAAAAGTGGTACTTCCGGTCCGAATTTTGAAATTTTTTTTATACAAAAGATATTTAAAATTTTCATGTAAATACTTTTATACTCGTAATGTACCTGCCTAGAAAGCATGACTTGCGAGATATTCGCAAAAAACCGATTTTCGATAAGAGTAAAAGACCTACTTCCGGTAGGAATTTCGAAAAACTTTTTAAATAGAATTGTTCTAAATTTTAATTCTAAGTACATATGAATTCTTTATAAATTTGTATAAACTTAGTATTTGACGAAATATTGGCAAAATTCGATTTTTATACTGAAGTAAACTGCTACTTCCGGTCTACCGATTTTACTGAAAAACTAATTAGATCTCAAGAGGGAGATTATACACGTAAATACAAAATTTGGAATTGATATCTCCAGCGGTTTGACCGCTATCGTGGTCACAGACAGACAGACAGACAGACACACAGACAGACTCACACACACACAGACATTTTTTAAAAACCACTTTTTTGGTATCAGGGGATCTCAAAACGTGGACATCTGCAAAAATCTCGAGGTCGAAAATTTTCATCATCACAATACTTCCTTATACTACGTATAAGAAAGTAAAAATGAGGTGTGGCCACCACACCTCATTTTCTTTCTTATACGTATGAGCGTTTCAAACTGTACAATTTTAAGAATTTTTTTAATACAAAACTTATTCAAAATCTTATTCTAAGTATGTACTTTCATTGTCTTAATAAATCGCTATAGAATGCATATTTTGCAAGATATCAAAAAATGAGGTGTGGCCACCACACGACTTTCTTATACGTATGAAAGTGTTACTTCCGGTCCGAATTTTGAAATTTCATTTATACAAAAAATATTCCAAATGCAACTCTAAATACTTTTGAACTCTTCATAAATATATATAGATTGCATAATTTACGACATATTTGCAAAATATCGTTATTTGGTAAGAGTAAAAGTGTTAGTTCCGATCCGAATTTTGATTTTTTTTTTATACAAAAGGTATTGAAAATGAAGTTCTAAATACTTTTATACTCGTAACGTACCTGTCTAAAAAGCATGACTTGCAAAATATTTGCAAAAAACTGATTTTCGATAAGAGTAAAAGACCTACTTGCGGTAGGAATTTCGAAAATCTTTTTTAATAAAATTGTTCGCATTTTCTATTTTATTATTTTTCACTGAAGTAAACTACTACTTCCGGTCGACCGGTTTTGCTGAAAATCTAATCATTTCTCAAGAGGGAGATTATACTACTAAATGCAAAATTTGGAATAGATATCTGCATCGGTTTGAGCGCTATCGTGGTCACACACACACGGACACACAGACAGACAGACACACACAGAGAGAGAGAGACATTTTTTAAAAACCACTTTTTTGGTATCAGGGGACTTCAAAACGTGGACATCTGCAAAAATCTCGAGGTCGAAAATTTTCATCATCACAATACTTCCTTATACTACGTATAAGAAAGTAAAAGTGCTCCTCGCTAAGAGTAAAAGTGCTACTTCCGGTCCGAATTTTGAAATTTCATGTATACAAAAAATATTGCAAATCCAGTTCTAAATATTTTTGTACTTTTGATAAATATATATAGTATGCATAACTTACGACATATTTGCAAAAAATCGCTATTCGATAAGAGTAAAAGTGGTACTTCCGGTCTGAATTTTGAAATTTTTTTTATACAAAAGATATTGAAAATTATGTTTTAAATACTTTTATACCCGTAACGTACTTGTCTAAAAAGCATGACTTGCGAAATATTCGCAAAAAACTGATTTTCGATAAGAGTAAAAGACCTACTTCCGGTAGGAATTTCGAAAAACTTTTTAAATAAAATTATTCTCAGTTTTAATTTTAAGTATATGAATTCTTTATAAATTTGTTTAAACTTAGTAGTTGACGAAATATTGGCAAAATTCGATTTTTTCGCTGAAGTAAACTGCTACTTCCGGTCTACCGATTTTACTGAAAAACTAGTCAGATCTCAAGAGGGAGATTATACACGTGAAATCAAAATTTGGAATTGATATCTACTGCGGTTTGGCCGCTATCGTGGTCACACACACACACACAGACACACAGACACACAGACATTTTTTAAAAACCACTTTTTCGGTATCAGGGGACTTCAAAACGTGGACATCTGCAAAAATCTCGAGGTCGAAAATTTTCATCATCACAATACTTCCTTATACTACGTATAAGAAAGTAAAAAAACACTTATTCCAGGGGTTCCCAAAGTGTGCGCCGCAGCGCCCTGGTGTGCCATAGAAAGTAAAGAGGGGCGCCGTGAGTCGATCCTCTATCATTATGCGAAACCACAAATATTCGCGGGTACCTACGAGTATAAAACAACAATACCTATTTTGAGCGCTCGCATCGGTAAAGAACAAAGGTACCTATTTACGTCGGGAAGCTCTTGCATCAAAGTCAATGAGCTCTGAACTGAACCAAGTTCTAGAATGTATCATTAGTGCAGTAAACTACATTAAAACTAGGCCAGACTTTTTAAAAGCTATGCATAGATATGGGAGCTGAACATACGGCCCTGCTGTATTACTGCAATTCACGATGGCTTTCACGTGGAAATACCTTATTTCGTGTGTTCGAATTACACGAAGAAATTCGCACTTTTTTTACAGCAATAACGTCATGAAAACGCCATATATTTTACTGAACCAGACTTTTTGCTAAAACTAGCATATTTGTGCGATATATTTGAGAAATTAAATAATTTGAACCTGTCTTTGCAAGGCAACAACATGCACATTCTAAAACTATCGGAGAGGATTGCGGCATTTAGAAAGAAACTGCATTTGTGGATAAAAAAAATGAATGAAGGCGGCGGCCAAGATTGCTTCCCGCAATTGTATAAATATGCGGCATCTAATGAACTGGTTGTCTCACAAGACCTGATGGCGCTTTTCACGGAGCACTTATCGAAGCTCACCGAATGGTTTTCGAAGTACTTTGCAGATGTTGATGTCGAAAAATTTGCGTTGACCCAAGATCCTTTCCATGCACAAGCTCCGCCGGGATTCACATCACAAGAGGAAGAGAGTCTCATTGAAGTCTCTAGTGACAGCAGCCTTAAAAGTAGATTCACCAGTTCCGATTTGGTGGAGTTTTGGTTATCGATTCAAAATGAATATCCAAATTTAACTTCAAAAGCTTTAAGAATTTTCATTCCGTTTGCAACATCATATTTATGTGAAGCTGGATTTTCAGCTGTAGCTGTAATCAAGAACAAATATCGCTCAAGAATCAATTTGGAGCAAGAAATGAGAGTAGCAGTCTCAAGTCCTATTCCCCGCTTTGAAAAAGTGTGCGGAGATCACCAAGCTCACCCGTCACATTGATTTGACTCAGTAACAATCGTATTTTAGTTTTGTTTTTCTTAAGTCGTTCTTGTTGTTTTCTGTTTCAATTCTGAATTCTTATAAATATAGTAAAAAAACTCAATTTCATATTGTGGACGTTTTAATTGTTATGCCTATCTACCTAACTACTATTATTGTAGGTACCTATTTCTTTCGACTGTATCTATTTCAAATAGCTAGCTAGGGTAGGGTGCCGTGACAAAATACTAAACTTGTAAGTGCGCCGCGGTCTGAAAAAGATTGGGAACCCCTGACTTATTCGGTATCAGGGGACTTCAAAACGTGGACATCTCCAAACATCTCGAGGTCGAAAATTTTCATCATCACAATACTTCCTTATACTACGTATAAGAAAGTAAAATTGAGAGAGTACTTTTGCGTGCCTCCAAATTTAAGAATTATGTGTTTAGAAAAATGAGGTGTGGGCATAACACGAAATTCTTATACGTATGTGCGTCCCGACTTTTCTTAACAGAAGTTGTTTCAAATTAAGATTTAAATACCTTCTTAATAAATTAAACCTGTGGGTAGAGTGTTACTTTCGAAATTTTTATTATGCAAAAAATATTCCAAATGTAGCTTGACATACTTTTATACTCTTAATAAATCTGTTACATAATTTACAATTTAATTTTAAAAATTGCTATTTGATAAGGGATAAGGTATTACTTCCACTCCGAATTTTGAAATTTCTTTTGTACAAAAATTATCCTAAATTCAGCTCTACATATTTTCATAGTGTCAATAAATCTGTATAGAATGCATAATTTTCGAGATATTTACAAAAAAATGCTTTTCGAGTACAAACGATACTTATACCGATGCCGGTTCGATTTAGAATTTTTTTTTAACAAAAAGTATTCAAAACCAAGTATTGAATAAGTACTTTTATACTTTTAATACGAGGGATGTTTCCAAAGTTCTGGTAATTGTGCTCTAATTAAATTACGCAGAACTTATAGGCAATACCATTGGTGATAGATAAGTCTTGACATGTTTATGCAGCGATCCAGTGCAATGTCAGAAATTATTAAACGTCTGCAAGGAGTCTTTGGTGAGCCTGCAGAATCTAATAGTATCGGTAGATCGATCGTTTTAAAAATGGTAGAACATCATTAGAAGACGATGTATGTACGCAGTGGTTGCCCGAACACGTCGGTAAATGAAAGAAATATTACTGCCGTGGAAAATCTATTGAAATAGGACAGACGAATTACTATTTCACAAATTAATGTACGCTTAGGAATAGGTACACGACAAGTTCATGAGATATTGCACGATTGTTTGGGCGTAAGCAAGGTTTCAGTTAGCTGGGTGCCAATGCTACTGGGATCGAAATAGAAACTCAATAGGTCTCACACTTGTCGTCAACTTCAAGGGCTGTTAGCCGTTACGGTGATGAATTTTGGCAATGGATATTAACCACTGACGAAACGTGGAGTCCTTATTTCAATCCTGAGACCAAAGGTTATTCCAAAGAATGACGTAAGCCCGAAGAAGGGCCTCCACTTAAGGCGCGTGCAATTCCGTATGTTGGAAAGGTAATGCTTTCTGTATTCTGGGATTGCGAAGGGATGATTTTTATGGATTATCTGGCAAAAGGTACTACAATACGTAGAATATTATTCGATATTATTATCCGGACCACTGGGGCAGGCACTTATCAGAAAATGGTTTGGGAATGGCACACCGCAAGAAAAAGGAAGGATATTTTGGACGATTTACGATGGGACTTGCTTCTGCATCTACCTTATTCACCGGATCTCGCATCGAATGATTTTCACCTGTTCCCAGATTTGAAAAAACCTTTACGTTCGTTTAGATGGTTTAACTAACGTAAAACGTTAATGGCAATTATGTTAAAAAACTACATTGTAATATTGATGAAAAATCACACAATAAAAAAATTATAGCTAATTTCACAGAACTTTGGAAACATCTCTCGTATATTAGTCTATACTACACTTGGGAGATATTTGCAAAAATCACAGTTTTACTCTTATCGAATAGCGTTTTTTTTGCAAATATTTCGTAAATTATGCATTCATTCTATATATATTTGTCAAGAGTACAAAAGTATTTAGAGCTAAATTTGGAATATTTTTTGTATAAATAAAATTTCAAAATTCGGACCGGAAGTAACACTTTTACTCTTAGCGAGTAGCACTTTCTTGAATATCTCGCAAAGTATGCATTCTATAGAAATTTACTAGGAGAATACAAGTCCTTAGAATAAGATTTTTAATAATTCTTTTTGAACAAGTTTTTTTTTAATTGTATAATTTGAAACACTCGTGACACGTATAGAAGTCGTGTGGTGGCCACACCACATTATTTATTCTAAACAGTTCTATACAAAATGCACAATTCGTCAGATATTTGCAAAAAACTTTTTCAAGGTATGACAAAAAACCTACCTCCATTTTGAATTTTTTTATAAAATCCTTCTAGAATTCACTTTTTAGTACTTTTGTATTCTTTAGTCTAAGCTTAGTAGTTGCCGAAATATTATTAAATTTTTAAGAGAGAGGGAGAGAGAGAGAGAGAGAGAGAGATCGATATCAGAAGACTTCGAAATGTGAACATCTAGAAAAATCTCGAGGTCAAACATTTTTGTCATAATAATACTTATACTACATATAAGAAAGTACAATCTTATTAGGAACAGGGATATGAACGTATAAAAGGCTTTGCAAGTTGCTCTACAGTTCACAAATTTTTCTGTTAAATACTGTAACATTTTCGGGTTAGCAATAAACAACTCGTGCAATTTATTTATTTAAAACAGTCTGTATATTCACACACGTAAAATTAATTACAATATAAAAAATATAAAACTAATGTATCACACTTAAACTACTACGATTTAAATTAACACAGGTATTTATTTACTACTACTATTTATATGACACGGTAATATTTATGTCTTTATTGCACTATAAAAACTGCACCGCTTATATTTATGTTTATTCTTCGACTACCACTCAAGGAACTATTTCTTTATTTCTTATATTTATTTTTACTTTAGTCTGTTCCGCGCGACTACTACTTAAGGACTTTCTTATTCCGGAATTCCTTATCCCGACGCGCCGGCTGTATTATATACGCACACAAAATTCCAGAAACATTCGAGCGATCGTCCAGCGGTCTTCTCGATAGCCCTAGAAATACACTGGGAGAAACTCCAGACATTATGTCGCGTCGAGATGATTTACAACCTCTTTTTATTGTCGCTCGGAAGTCTGCCTTTCTTTGTGCACTTGTTTCGTTACAATACAGTAAAATGTTCCTACTAGAAATGCATATCTATCTGCTTAAATTATTTATTTTTGGATAGATTTTGCTTTTTATATAAATTAAATTATTAGTGTTCTTTTGAGATAAAAATCCAGATACTCTAAAATACTTTTATTGGTCCTTCACTATTCGGTTTTAAGTGAATTCTACGTCAGACAGTTTGTTTAATTTCTGTTCGCAATGAAGGAAATAATATAATGCGGCCGCAACTGAGAAAAAGGATGAAGAACAAAAAAAAATAATACTTTAGACCCCAATATCTTGAAGTCTTTCTCAGAGAACAGCATCTACAATTGTTGCAATCACTGGCATAACTTTAAACACATTTTATTAAAGTGAGTTCTATGATTATATAACAATTTTAGGTACTGGCCTTCAGAGTAAGAATTAAACATAATTTGAAATCATCAGGAAACATAAAAAGAAATGTTCTGCTCCATCCTCTACTTATCTGCGATTCTCTATAATGATAATGATCTATCAGCGATCATTCGAGAGCTTTACGAATGTTCCTTGGAGTTTTACTAATGCTATTTTTAACAATAGTGGAATGTATTCATATCATGTAAAAATTAGTCTTGAGGAGTTTGCCATTAAGTACTCATATTTCTGATAAAAAAATGCTGTATGACTTGGATAGTATATTTACTAGTTATCCTAGTAATACTGTAGTTATATAAGTTTGGCTGAAGCATCGGTTTTATTTTTTGGGGATCATTATGCATGTGAGACTGCTAAGAGTGCGTCAGGACTGCACGTTCAAGTTGGTACTCTGCCTGTGGTCGGTCAAGTTAAAAGTCTTGGTCTGAAATTGGACAAAACGGTAAGTTACTAGAAATTTTCAACGTGCATAATAGAATTTAAAAATTTTACATTCCCACAGATCATACCTGCCGAATAACATAAAAGCACAATATTTCAGTGCATCATTTTCTTTTCCATTTTTCTTTGTAGATTATGTCTATAGTAATCACAGAATTGTAGAATAAATTAGATACAGACAACAAATTATCAGATATTGTATTTGACTGAGCTGGGTTAAATTGTGGATTTACGATTGGGATTGCATCAGTGGCGGCTCAGGGTGGTTCACATAGGGAGTGCATAATTTCAAAATTAAAAAGTATAATACAAGAACGCTTACCCAATCTTTATAAGTTTCATCGACATACTGTTCCAGACAGGTACTGTTCATTGTACAGTTTGTCTTGAGGGAATAGTAAATATAACACTACAGTATGATTAAATCTGACGATAAACGAAGTCAATTTTGCGTGTCTTTGACTTGCAGAACAGTTCTATCACTTTTCATTAAAATTTGGGAAATCATTTATAAATTCTTTTTCACAAGATAACATAGTAAGGGCATTTAATCTGTCTCCTTTCATTGTATTTCTCAGGAAAGTTTTTATTCTCTTCAGCCGTGAGAACTGGCGTTCCGCTTCAGACGTTGTCATTGGAATTGTAATGACAATTTTTAAAAGCTCAACAACTTCATTAAAGGTGTCGCTTAATCCATCCAGCAGAAGGCCTAGCAGACCTACAGCACCGACTTCTATATTTTGCCTAACTTCTTCTCTAGAATATAGAACACTTAATTCAGTTCGTAGTCTGCTTTCATTGAGGCATGGATAAAATTTTACTGCTTCTTTAAGGCAATCTTCCGGATTTTTTTTTTGAAAAGAGGAGAACTGTTTAAAAGAAATTAAGTTTGCTAATATTAAGTGCCCTGTATACTGAAATCTATTTTTTATTTCAAGCAAAATAATATCGCACACTTCAATAGTTTCCCTCCGTCTTTGGCTACCATAAGTTACTCTTCGTCGCGTTCTTGGTCGAGGAGTCAGTTCTGAGTCATTTTGTTTAACCGATTATCTGTCAGCGATTTCGGTTCGAATTTTTCCAATAGCGCGTTCAAAATTATCTAAATTATTCTTGATTTTTAATGCATCTGTAATGACATTTTGTAATTGATTAAACAATATGTCCACATGTGGCATAATTTTATGAAAGAAAGTTAACCAATAGATAAAATTTTCCTCCTCTAAAATTCGCAAATTGGCACCAGCTTGATGAATGGTAGTTTGTAAACTAGCTTCTCCCTCGATTTGTTCTAGAGCTTCAATTATTTCTTCTCGGTGCTCATATATTGTATTCACTGTCCTAAAATTGTAGTTCCATCTTATTTTTGAAGAATGAGGTAAGCTTTTTCTCTGAAGGAATTCTTCCAATCTTGCAGCTCATTGTGGTGAAGTGGAGAAAAAAGTACATAATCCCGTCAGATTAGGCAAAAAAAATTCTGCAATTACTACTGCTCGATGTAGCATGTGACATAATAAGATTTGTCTGATGTGCGTAACAATGTACAAAAGTGGCCCTTGGATACTGGTCTTGGACATGTCTTTGCACGCCGCTAATAGCACCACTCATGACTGCTGCCCCATCATAGCTCTGTGCAATCAGTTTTTCTGGGTCATCAACAAGCTAACTAATTTCGTTAAGGATGGAGGCAGATAAAGAATTAGCATCATGTCCACTAGACAGAAGAAATTTCCAAAATTTTTCGACCGGTCTCGCGTTCATAATATATCTTAAAACAACCACCAACTGAAACTGATTGGACACATCTGTGGTTTCATCAGCTATCACAGATATGAAGTCGGTTGCTTTAATTTCACTTGAAACTTGTTCATGATATATGTTCAACATGGCATCAAGCAGCTCATTCTGTATCGTTTTTGATAATCCCTTAAAAACCGGTGCTGCTTCGATGTGATCTCTGAGCGATTTATCAAATTCTGCCGTAAAATTTATCAATTCCCAAAAAATGCCCTTGGTATTCGACGTTTGCCGTTCATCATGACCCCGAAGTGCCAGTTCAAACGCGCCACAAAATCTAATGCAATTTATTATTAAATTTAACACATGCCTATTTTTTGTTACCTGTTCATTGTGTTGTTAAACTGCTTTTCTATATGATGAATCTAAAACATTCTGAATGTTATTTTTTCCTAACATTCTTAGACTAAATATATTTTTCAAATGCCCTTCGGAATTTTCATGTTTCGTAATTTTAGCACTAAGATGAATTAAGTCTTTTATTCCGTTCTTTGACCAAGAAGGCTCACCACCAAACAAAAGACACGGAAAACAAAACAAACTATTTTTAATTTCACAC
The DNA here is from genome assembly GCA_963170755.1 of Amphimallon solstitiale. Lineage (NCBI taxonomy): Eukaryota > Metazoa > Arthropoda > Insecta > Coleoptera > Scarabaeidae > Amphimallon > Amphimallon solstitiale. The sequence goes on from OY720679.1 coordinate 17,279,551, forward strand.
CCACAAATACAGTCATTTTTCTGATAAATATTCATTTTGCATTTTCTTATAACGTCTTTACTTTTAACAGATTGTTTATTTTCTAAACATAATTAAGGCATCGGCCATTTAAGATTTTTTATTGCGATTTTTTCATCATACGTTAACCGCGAAAACGTGTTATTCTGTAACGCAGACACAAAATTCATCTTACAACAGCGGTGAGCGGACTGGGAATCTACTCACATGCTATGTATTAACGATATGGAACTAGAACAAAATACAGTCTCCCCACCTTCAATGTAATGTTTAATGGCTTAACGCAGCAACGGTAGGGCATTGCTCATGGATACGTTTCTCTCGGTGGAAGGGGTAAACATTCGAATAGTTTCTCGTCATTATATCTGTGACGACGATCGGTGCATGTAGGTTGTTTCGCGAGCCGCACACGCCACGTTCCTGTTCAATAACTATGAATACGTAATAAATAAATACTTTCACAGTTAGTCGCCGCTTGGTTTGTTTTGTTTCAAAATTCCAGGGGGTGCAATTGCTCACTTACTCTCATTAAAGAGCCGCCACTGGATTGCATACAAAGCTAAACTTCTTCTCGAGATTTGCATGAAAGGTTTTCTTTTCTTCTTACTCATATTTGTAATTCAAGTTGTATTATTATTAATTGAAACGGCCGATACTTGCTGGAAATCCATAATAATTATGGTTGAAATAAAACACAATTTACAACTAATTTCCAGTAGAATCACAATTTATTTAAAAATATGACAAGTTTCACTACGATGTAGTTTCTTCAGATATTAGAATTAAGTAACAGTTTAATTTCTTAGACATTACAATTTTAAGAGAACTCGACAGGCATGCTTTTTCAATACTTCACAAACCATTACATACGAATGTTATTATTGATAATAGCTCTTGTCGCCCCTTTAGTCAAAAATTAGAGGGCATTCCACTCGATGATCTATACATAGATTGATACAAGCTCCATTAAATAAAGAAAATTTTCTGAAAGAATTAAACATAATAAAACAAATAGAAAAAAACAGTAATTAAGTAATTACTTCTAGTATTGTTCCTATGTAAATATTAACTTACATAGGATCAACAAGCGAAAAAACAGGAAAAAATTTACATAAATTAGATATAAATATAGCATATGAAACTAATAATTCGAAAATATATAAAAAAACAATAAAACAAAGATAAGTAAACGTAAAAAATCGGGAGTCTATAAATTAACATGTTTGGACTGCCGTAACACATATATAGGCCAAACAGGGAGGAGCTTTAACAAAAGAATACATGAACATTTTAAGAGCTTTAATAATAAAAAGCAGATTCAAATTACGCAATTCATTTGCTACAAAATAATCATAATTTCAACAATAAATTTGAGATTTTACATTCGCAATAGAAAAGCTTAAAATTAAATTTACTTGAAGCCTTAGAGATAAACAAACGTAAATATATGGATATATTGTTAAACGACCAGATAGACCTCAATAATTCCCCGCTTTTGAATTGATACCTTTAAAGACATAGTTGTTAAACATTCACTTAGAGTACATTATATAGTCATTAGGAGATTATAATAATTAGGTATGAATAAGGGTTGAAAACTTATGAAATATGTAGAACATCTGAAGAAGCTACACTGCAATAAAACGTCATATTTTTGAATAAATTGTGAATATACTGGAAATTAGTTGTAAAATTCACGGGTGAGTGACATTAAATTTATGCATAAAAATATTAGATGTTTAATAGTAATCATTTTATATACCTCTAACTCTACTAAAAAATTCTAGGCAACTGTTAAGAATTATCGGTTAATTAGTAATATTGTCATATCACATACCAGTTATAAAGATATAATTTCTTATTTGACAATATTGTTATTTCTAGAATTATAGTCACCTTGATATTATTCCTTGTATCGTATACCGTGTATTCATGTGATAATAAATAAAGTAGGAAATAGTATAATAATCAAAAATCGTACCTATACAGAATCTAAATATGTCAGCAGTTTTAATATATACTACAAATTAAATACCTACTTTATCTAGTTTTACATTATTTGTAGCAACTGTCAGTTCAGATTTAGTCAAGCTACATGCTACGCGTTTTACTGTAAGAGTAAGCTCAAACTTGTTAAGATTTCAAGAGCAATAGAATAGACGTCATGTTTTCTCGCACTGGTCAATAACTGCCTAACTAATTTTAGATTAAAATGTATTCTTTAATCATGTGTATATTTAGGTTGTATGACTTGTACTATGGAAACATACTTTTGCTTTCTGAATAATCACGTTGTTTCCGTTTGAGTAATGCCTATTTTAATTTCTGCTGTAACGCAGAACTAGCTTGTGTCTGAGTTCTGATTAATTTATTATTTTTGACTAATTTTTATTAAAGAAAATCGGCTAATTAGTTGTTCTAATTTCATAATTGCTTTACGCTAATCATAATATATCGATTATCTACTAAAAACTGTAAACTTGATAATTTTAAAATATGGAAGAAAATAGAATCAATCGTGACTTGATTTCATGTTGCTTTACAAATAGTACACAAAGTAGGTAAACTAAATATGTTTTTCTACTCCCATACATTAATTGTATTATTAGATATGCCGAACCTGTACTTTAATGATGTCCATTACGATACAGATTTTCATTATGATACAAGTTTATATCCAATAGGAATACAGATTTTTCGGTTTCGCCTCGTATTGTAATTTTCTTACTCATCTCTTAATAGCTATCATTAAATGCTCATTGCATAATATACTATTATTTGCTTTAGCACTTGCATCATTGAAGTAGATATATTACAAACAGAAAAAATGTCAAAACACCTCCAAGCAATACAATCAACAGCATTTTTCAAAATGTTCCTATAGTATATTTCTATTTTCTAAGAAGCTTATGATAGGTGGATGCTTTCAGATTTACTATCTTCCTAATACCTCAATCTAATAACTAATCTGGACCAAATTGGTCGGTTTTATAGCGAAGTAATGAAACTGCATTCCCTTTCGCTCCGGTTTATAAAAAAAATCTTTGTAGATATTTTAATAAACAATTAACTTATAAAACATCTTTGTTTTACCAGTATTTATATGCTCAGTAGAAGTATCTTATCTTAACTAATTTAGCCAACTCTGTATAATAGATTTTCTTGTAAATACTATTTTATCAACTTCACTAATATATTCATTTTATTTAAAGAAAAACGTATGTATGTACAAAAAAAACTGGAAATGTTATTTAAACCAGCCAATTGTATAAACAGTTTCTTCAGGCGATTTTATGCGAGGTCACGAGTAACTAAATATTATTTTTACATGAGTAAGCAAATTCAGCATTAGTTTTTCATGAGATGTATTTGAAAAGGGCTTATTATCGTGGAAGCCGTTGGATTTTTTTTCTATTATGTTCTTTTTTGATCGAAGTGTTCGGCATAATAATTAATTTCTAAATTAGTGTTATCTATACATTGCTATATAAAACTATATACGATTTTTGATTTTAAATAGATTGCTATACTTTTAAGCTATTATAATGATAGCCACCTAAATTATCTTTGCAATGATATATGGATATGTGTATTTACGTTAGATTTGGTTTTATTGACAATTTTGTTAAAATCTTGATAGTTGCAGCATCTAACATTTTAAGCCTTAGTCTGAAAATGGCTAGAATGCCTCACGTAACTCTTGTGTTACTACTTTATGGACTTTTGGGTTGAGGTTGAACAAAGTGAATAAATATACAGGGTGTTAAATATGTCGTGTCTAATTTATCGATCTTTATTGGCTATTTTCTCGTTTTTTTTTAATCTATAATAATTTTATGTCAGTACATTCCTTGTAAAATTGCCTTTAAAATGGTACTAATAACATAGTACTTATTTCTAGTATTTTTAAAGTTATAACCCTTTAATGGGATATACCCATGTTTATAATATGCAAAATACGGGGCATCTAATAGTTGGTTGGCCATGAAAATAAAACAAAGTAACTTAACAAACACCTGCTTTTTAAATGCGCTATCATCAGTTTTAGAATTACATCCCATACTAAAGGCTATATTATTAAGTGTCATACTGTCATTAATATTAATAACAGTATGACACTTAATGATATAACTTACGACAGACTTTTTACATTCCATGGCAAACCTGTATCAATATAATTTTTGATCTCGCGGTATAAAGAAGTATAAGTCCCCTGTTATCGAAAAAGTTATTTTAAAAAAAATAATTTTGTATTTGCTAGTGTAATTTCCCTCTTAAGATCTGATTAGATTATCAGTAAAATCGGCAGACCGGCAGTAGTAGTTTACTTCAGTGAAAAAATCGAATTTTGCCAATATTTTTTTAACTAGAAAGTTTAAACAAATGTATAAAGATATATATGTAGGTGCTCAAAATTAAATTTGAGAAGAATTTTATTAATTTTTTTTAAAATTCCTACCGCAAGTAGATATTTTACTCTTATCAAAAATCAATTTTTTGCAAATATTTCGCAAGTCATGCTTTTTAGGTAGGTACATTACGAGTATAATTTTGATTTTCAATAACTTTTTTATAAAAAAAAATTCAAAGTTCGGACCGGAAGTAACACGCTCTTATCGAATAGCGATTTTTTGCAAATTGGTCGTAAATTATATATCCTATATATATTTAGCAAGAGTATATAAGTATTTAGAGCCGGATGTGGAAAAAAAATTCGTGCCGGAAGTAACACTTTTACTCTTGGCGAGTAGCACTTTTTTGCATATAAAGTATGCATTCTATAGAGATGTATTAAGAGATTAGAAGTATTTATAATAGGACTTTGAATAATCTTTTTATAAAAAAATTCTTAAAATTTGGACTTGAAGTACACTTCTGTGAGTAAGTGTGTATGACTTTCTGATTATTTTGTTAATTACTTGTACTTAACTAATTAAAGTGTATTGTCAAGCAAACAGATTAGTTTTGTCATCATAAATTAGATGACACGTTTTTGTATAAAAGTCAATTTTTTTAAATGGAACACCCTGTATATCAGTTCATTTTTGAATTGTTTATTAAATTTTATGTCAGAAACATGTAAGACGTTAACACTTTAAAAGTGACTATTACAGAGTTATTGTCGTTTTTTGATATGCTTTTGTTAGTTTTTGCAAAAAAGTAAATTTTTTCAAATGGATCACCCTGTATATTATTTCATTTTTGAATTTCCTATTAAATTTCACATCAAAGGTCGCCCAAATCATTCAACAATTTCTCATTTGACGTGTATTAGGAGAACATAAGCGTGTTCGACACATTTCTTGTAATGCTTTCTAATAAACATTTCTGCATTTGTTATAAACGCAAGCAGCTAATGAAAGTGAAATGAACTAATTCATTAAAGACGTAAGTCGAAATTAATTTGATATGTATATATATACATTATATGTTTGAATAATTTTTACATAATATTCATTTGTATCCTATTGAGGCCCGGTAATGACCAACATAATATACAGGAATATCAAGTTTTGAACTCACACGCGTTCCATTTTGAATAATATTTTTGCATTTGCATTGTTAATTTAGTTCGAGAATATGCGCAACAACTCCTCGAATGATATGTTTCACATTATTTTATTTATACGTAATCTATAGAGCAAAGTTTTCCATCAATGTTTTCCTCTTTAACATAAACTGCATGCAACAGTTATAGAAACATCAAAATTTATTAAAAAATATTTGCAATAAATTGTGTTTATAAAATACCTTACTAACTTTTGACGAAGTAATACTTAGTACCTACATCATAAATAAAAATCAAATCCATAATTTTGGACATGCAATTCTGCTTATTTGTTTATAGCAATATATGAAATAATCATCGATACAACTTATATAACGTCATCTACAAGAATTATAGTGACATTGAAATTAAAACGATTCGTCATTACTAGGTCGCCTACAGAATTCCAACTATGCATATATAATTCTTTAACTGCACAAATACGAGTAAGTATGTACCTACATACAAGTGGAAAAATGTCGATGTTTTTGTAGGAATTTCGATAATTATTAGAGATACAGAAAAAAATGACCTCTTTTTTTTTGAGAAACATTTATTGGTGAAAACCAAAATTGGCTATGCTCTTTGGTTTTCGATTTATTGCCAAAAAATGTATTACGGTTATATATTCCTTATTTGGCAAAGTATATATTACTGATGACTGATAAGAATTAAGTGGCGCAGTTAGTTTCTTTTATAAAGTTGTCGAAAATGGAATTGCTCTAACTTAAACGAGGATTTTTGTTCTTGTTGGTGATACATAATAAGCAAGATTAATTTCTAGTTTTATACAGTTTTTAATAAGTTTAATAAAATTGATTCTAATTGTAAATAATCATTGACTATTCTCAACCAAACACCAATAAAGGTAAATACAAGCACCAGTTAATTTAAAAGAAATATAAAACAGTTTACACTAAATATTCAACACATAATTAACATCGCTTTGAGAGGTTGTAAACTGCGTTGTTATTATTTTCTTATTATTATGTAGTTGCCGAATGTCAAACCTACAAAATATATTTTGTTGCAGTATCACAATGTTGGTAGTTTCATTGACAAAATCACATTGAATTCTTTTTTTGTCATTTTGTCACTTGTCTGTTGCTTCTATTTAGTGTAAGAAGTACAAAATAGCTTACGAAAATTACGAAGAATTTGATATTTGGAATTTTTGTTTGGAATAATAATTCTGAATTTGCAAGTTAAGCCTATTTTAGTCGTTACCAAGAAAGAAGGCAACCTAATAAATCTACTTTTAGACGATTGAAAGAAAATGTCATTAATTATTTATGGATCATTTGAGAAAGCTAGAACAAAGAAATATAAAATTAAAGATACTGTGGAAGTTGCCGTAAATGTTATTAAAATGACAACTGCAAATCTTTTAATTTCAATTCGTAAAATTGAGAACATACTCTAGTAAGTGAATATAAGGTGTTGATCATTTAAATAAAAATTATCATTTTATCAGTACGATGGATACTATGGCATTGATAAATGTAATTTGCGAAACTTTTAAATGCAAAATTTGCTTCGGTGTCATTCGAACACACGACCCGGCATTCGCTGGACGCATGCTCTGCAGTTACTCTGAAGTTATGTGCATATTAGGTACGACAGTAGCATAGCTATATTGTGACAATGGAAAACATGTTCTTACGCTCGGATTGGCTACCACGTTGCAAGCGTTTGGAAGAAAACTAACTGTGCACTCAAATTTGTGAATTTTTGGTTCTAGTTGGTCTTAATATATTGTTTGAAGATCAATAGATGATTGTATAACGATAGATTTTAAATATTAATAACTGAATTAACGCGATATTCAATCGGAAATCAACGTTTTTCGTGTAATTAAAAAAGCCAGTTTTAAATATGTTTGAAAAAAAGTAAAATTATACAATCATGCTTTCATAATTGCTGTTCAAGAATCCAAAATAAAAATTGAAAAAATTGCAAAAGTAAGTAATCAATTTTCCCCGAACCCGTTGCGAGGCAGTATTTAGGCACTGGGAAGTGGCGCCCCCTGCATGCAAAGCAGAGTTCGCCAGAAATTACTTTTGCAAGTATTAAAAGAAATTGAAGGGGCCCAAAAGATAAACTTTCGTGTCGTTCATTATTTATGCTGCTATTTTTACATATGAAACTAGCAAATTCCAGGCAAACCGGAATACAAAATTCTTTTTATCTTACATTAACGGCTGTTGATGTATGCATGTACAGTTCTGTGCAATAAAGTGGTGTACATGTCTTATTGCTAATTTTGACATTATTTTGTCAATGTCAAAATTGCTTATTTTATCCTGTATTTGAAAGGTTAAATAATTCCTTCATTATTGACATTGGTCATCAAAATGATTGGTTCTAATTATCTTTTATCTTGATTATTATTATATTTGAAATTATTGTTTGTAAAGATATTAACATTAAATAAAACTTATTATATTATATAATTATTTAATAATCAACACGCAAAATAAAATACAAATAAAAATAAATACAAAAACAAAATAAGAAAACATTAATAAATTAATCATACTGCCGTTTTCTTCAACGACTTTATTTAAACGATGGGCATTGAATTAGTTAATTTTCATCTGCCTAATGATTCACTGAAAGCAAATATTTGCACAACACCATTAACTATCTTCTCACTATTATAAAAAAATTAATCCAATTTAACAAGACAATATTTATTTAAATTAATGATGTTCAACGCCCGCAAATATTCTCACATAGTACTTTTAGAGTACGTCTTACACCATCAATTATGTAAAATTGAATATTCATTTCAAAAAGTTACTTAAGTTCATTATACAATTTGTCAAATTCCATTTTACTCATGTCCTCCATTTTGAGAAATGAATTTGTACTAGTGTATAAAACCCCTACTCTCATTCCTTTTACTATCGCAAAAGATCTCAAAAATTTGTACTTCTAACAAGTTCAAAGGACAGGATTCATCTCCCTCTCTATTCATATTCGCGGCCTTATATAATTTAAAACAAAAGATAGCTACTTATTCACAGCGCCACGTCTCTTCAATTAACATTTATGTTGGTATCGCCTTGTTCATTCTTACTTCCTTTAAGGCTAGACGCCCGCTTCAAGCTGAGTTCGATTTGAAAGAGGCGTACCACTGCTTTTCGTGCAAATGTAAATAAAAGACAAATGTTTAAGGGTCCGCGTGCTCTGTCTTATGCTGAGGAAAAAGATAGAGAAAAGAACTTCTCACCTAATCTAATCTGCCTGTAATTTATGGCTGCGTTATGGTCTCAGATAATCGCCGGTTGGCCCACATGTTTGGCAATCGGGAAGCAACCGCCCCTAAATTATACAATCTATATTTTCTCAAACACACAAAAAAAGTGAAGCTGGATATGTAAAATCACCTGCCGGATTCAAATTTTGAGTTGGAAAATAAAATCGAAATCGCAAAAAGGTCGAAAAATCGTTTTTTTGTGTAAATTTTAAAATTTTCATTTTCTTCAATTATTAATACTTATCTCGTGATATCTCAGCAATGCAGAGAGCTAGGGATCTGTTTTTTTTTAAGGTTATACCCTAAAGTATTTGGATGATACTAGTGTTTTCGATTTTTCTTTATGGTGTGTAAATTTTATAAAAAAAAAAAGTTTTAGTAGACCACCAATTTGTGTAAGATGTTTTTCAGCTATCGAGTAACTAATCTTATTTTTCAGAATTTACCCATATATATGTGAAACAAAATAAAGCCAACATTCCAAAATTATTTTTTGTGCAAGAAATAAATTTCTAGATCGTTTCAGAAGCAAATTATTGCGAGTCAAATATAATAATTATACTCTCTGCCCGCAAGCCGTGTGAGTCCTAGCATGCGCTTCTAGCAGGTATAGCGTTAGGGACGGGAAGAGATATTGCTTTTACTTTCTGATACGTAGTATAAGGAAGTATTGTGACGCTGACACTGTATATGTACACTATATTGTAAAGAAAATATCAACGGTTTCGATAAAATAATGTCCGAGTAACGATTACTTTCTTAACATACACCGATCTCAGAAGTATTTTACAAGCTGCGTAGAAACTGCCCGAAATGGTAGGCGGAGCTACCTCTCGACACAATGCGCGAGCGTACCACATACTCTATTTATAAAGGCTTGTTTTTTGAAATTTCTTACATTTTTATTCTTATTTAGGGCCCTTTGGACAATTTCGAAGAAATTACGATTTATCCATTGAAAGGCATTTTTTCTTAAATTAGCGTGTAAATTCGGTAAGGTTTTCATGAAAAATACGATTAGGAAATGGGAAAAACGATTTCGAGGCCGGGCGTATAGCCTTAAGTTTTCTCAATCACATAAACACATATCCTGCATTTGACAGTTAATGTATATACAAATGGCGTTACTCAAAAATTATCTATTGGAAGTTCACGCACACTTGCTATTCTTCGTTTTCTGTGGGTATGTTCTTCTTTTTTCTTAATACCATCCCTCATTATACTTGTATACGAATGTATTGCCTCTCTCATTGTTAATTATATATTTCTTTTTCCCATTGATTAAAGTTATTTTTATCTTCTTTTTGTATATACCTTTGTTGAATACAATCGGGAACACGTTATGTACCACTGAAACTTTCTTCATGAAAACTGTATTACAAAGAGTACTCGCATCCACTGCACTGCTTCCAAGCTCTATCCAGTTTTTCTCTGCTTCTAGTATATCGATTTGCAGACAACTACAAACAATATTAATGTTATTTCTTCTTTGGAGGCTTTTTTAAACCACACAGGATTTGGTCTGCTATCTTTGAAGACATTGTGTTTATGCATACAGAACTTCTAAAATGTATTTTGACTTCTGCATTTATTAAAACATAAAACTTATCAATGTTTCGTCTCGAATAAAGAGTACTTTTCCGTATATATCCTTTTAATGTTTTTAGATATAAGAATCAGGTATTTACTACACGTTTAAATATGATAATAAAACTCTCTCATGAATTGAGATTATTGTACAAGTCTAAAATCTATTTTTATCCATTTAAATTAATGTTTTCATCATAAATTTTATATATACATTTTCTTAATAACATCACATAAAACAATTTCTCGCGACTGTACCTACTACCAATCTATATTTGTAAATGGTCAACATTTACGTTGCCTTTCTCCTCCTTCTTCTTCTTGTCCTCTATCGCCTGTTTTATGTAATCGGGATCTCTGATATGCATATTTCTCGTTTTTCTTGGATCCACAAGTTCAGGTAAAAGACAATTTTTATAAAACGAAACTAATTGAAGTTCCATTTGTGTTTTCCAAAAAAAATCGTCTCGAAAAATAGTTTCTGTTTTTACGCCCTGAGGCGTCCACACTGCGAAAATGCAATATGACCGCTTGGTAACGTGTAATTGTCCCTGGATCTGATAGTACCATTTGTGACTGGTGTTCACCTGGTTGTTTATCCAAAAAGTTATTTTCTTTTTCGCAATTCCTTCTTCAGGAGTAAGCTCTCTCGCAGACCAGGGACATTTAATTTCCACAATCCCCCTCTCTTTTATGAGGCCGTCTGGAGATGCTCCCAAGAAAGGAAACTCTGAGTCTATGAAAAAACCGCACGGTTGTATTTGCTTGCCAATAATTTCTTGTAGTTTTTTCTTGGCAACCTCCTCACTTTGTTTACCGTGTTCGCAAGATGCACTCGTAAATTGTTTCGGGTAAATTATGGACTCAACTATAACTCTGCAACTAGTTGTCTCCCTCATTCTGCATATGTCGCCAAATCTCGATGCTGTCAGTCTTTTTCGTCTTTCGAGGTACCACACTTCACACTGCTGCTGACCGCGAGTAGTAAATTCAATTTCTTTGATTTCACTTTCAGATTTGTGTAGCCTTTTTAGAAATGCTGTCTTTTCTAAACTAAACTCTCCTGGAAGCATATCAGGTTTTTCACAGTTTTCGCCATAATACTTATCACCACTTTTTGGTTTTTCCCCACTAGTGTTATACTTTAAGTACCTTCGAACGGCGGGGGATTTCGTTTTTTTCTTTATTTCTAATTTCAATTTTCTTTGCAAATTTCCCCGGACTGACTCCACACCCCAGATGCTTTTTCATTGTATATATCGGTCTCTTTGTGTTGTGGCTTACCACGGCGGCGGCGCACCTACTTTTATATGATCTTTTCTTGCAAAAATTTACTCTTTTACCACCAACAAACTTGGCAATGATTGAGTTGAATTGTTCAACAATGTTGTTGTTAACGTCATAAATTAGACTTGATGCATGTCTTATGAGATGATTTTTATAAGTCAGAAGTTTGGCATATAAATCTAAAAAAAAGTATATTAAACATACACAAGCCTAAGCATACAAATCATATGAATTTCGTACTTGTTCCTTTAATGGATGACATTACACAGCCGTTAGGAACATAGGACTCTTCGCAGAAGTAACCAATCTTCTGGCAGTCTTTATGTTCTCCAAACACATGGCTCAACGAATTGTCAATATCACCTTTCAAGCGATTTATTTTTTCGCTAAGTGGAACTTCTCCGTCTTTTCTAAATGTTATTGCTTTGCTTATTGCCCAACCTAATCTTAAGTGATTTTTCTAAAATGAAAAACATCACTATTGTGCTTCTGTTAACGATTCTGTGTTGAACATTGCTAACATTTTTATTTTTTTTTGCTATGACCTCAATATCCAATGACTATAACACAATTTTATATCATTTGCGTTTTGATTTGCCCTTTCACAAGGAAAGCTCATAGCAATGTACAAGACAGAAACGCAGTGAATGTACTTAGGTACGTATTGATAAAACAGGAATGAATTTTTTTACCTGAATTTCTTGGCGAAGGTTTAATGGTCCTGCAGTAGTGTCTTTACATAATTCTCTAAGTTTCTTGTAGTAGTTGCGCATCAAATGATTTTTACACTCAATTTTCTTCACGACAACAGTATCGTATGGATTTGAATCCAATATTTTCTTATAGCAGTTGCTATCCCCGTCAGCAATTACTTGATGGTAGATCAGGTTATACATCTCCTTACTCTTAAGGAAACCTTCTGTTAAAATATCGGCCTCCATACTTGAAGAAGATCCAGTCCAGTTTTTATAACATTTGTGATCTTTTGTAGGTAAATCCGCCTTTTCTGCCAACTTGCAAATAGTGCAAAATTTATTTCGAACGCCAAGAAAGAGAACTTTTTTTCCTCGGTATCCCATAATTGTAGCAGCTCCCGACAAAGAATCATATTTACTACGATATGACCTTTTGGCCCAACAGCCGTCTGCCACGACAGTAATCATCGGAGTGCCATCTTGATCCACATCTCCAGCAGCAATAGCTAACGCCCTCTCTTCCTCAGCTGCTTCTCTCATACTTTCCAAACATTTCTGCTCCCACGCATCTGAAATCTCATTATGAACAGCGTTATACATACGGGCGGACATGCAAGGCAAGTCTAAGGAAGATGAAATTTGTTCCAAATGTGAAAAACCGGACCCTATTGTCATAATCCCAAGCACAGCGTCTTTGTTTACGTCATCATTATTGTCGTCACAGCTATGTATTTTTAATGTTCTATTGCACATATTGCAGTGGAAGACAAGAGTCGATATAAACCCGGTCATTTCTTCTTTTATTAATCGCAAATTATTTAATGAGCAGTTAAACTTGGGACAGTGATTGTTCAACTCAAAAAGAGACTTCAAGAAAAAATTTATATTCACAATTCTGCGACCTTCCAACACAAAATTCATTTTTTCACTTCTATGCGAACGTTCTTACAATTTTACAGAGAATAAATCCTTTTCGTGTTATTATGTATCTGTCTTCACTATACGAGGCTAGGCAATTGGACAGTCAGTAAACTTACCTCACCAATCATTTCTCTTCTTTCTTCTATTTCACTGCCCATAACTTCATCGAGTGTAAGATCTTCAGAAACAATCTAGGAAATAATGCTTCCGTTATTAATTGCAATCCTATTTCATCTTCAAGCCTGGAAATACATACCTAATACGAGGCGAGTTTCACAAATTTGCGGCCTAACTTATAGGTAAAATGAATATTTTTTGTTTATTTTCAACTAAACAAACAAACCGTACATATATAATAATAAGCTATATACCGTCAACTAGATCATGTATCAGCCCGACATTTATTTAATACCTAAAAGAAACTTCGACCATATGTATGAATGATTATTCGTGTGCGCTCAGTTTTTGATAGCAGTTCCGGTCAAATCGGAAGTGACATTAATTTTGAATTTTCAAATACAACATTCATTCTTTTTCAGTTCATATTCGGTTTCTACTGAAAATTTTGACATTTTTGTCAAAGGTGGCGGTATCTATCAAATTTATCCATTAAAGTGAAACCGCTTCCTAACAATTGCCGAACCAGAAAAACCACCAAATAACCTATTTCTCACATTTACACGTATTGGCGAAGGAAACATTTATTTCACAATAGAATTACTATACAACAAAAAATTTTATTGTTAAGTTGGTTTGAATTTAGACTACTTTTAGAAAATTTTAGATTTTCTACTATACCTATCTACCACTAAACCACAGCATATTTTATATCACTTGGAAGCTAAAAATTATTCCAATTATGGCGGTGCAATAAAAAATAGATGTTACAATTAAAATAAAACAAGTAAATTTAAAAAAATAAAAAAAAAAATTTATAGTTTAGATTGTACTGGGGATGCATGAATTCGTCATTCGTTGCTAGGAAAGAACGCAAAACAGGTAGAGTAGAGGTACAGTCTAGTTATTTTAATTCTCCTATCCTCCCTTATAACAAAACGGAGTCCACATTTGTATAATGTGCCTATATAAATTTTACATTTTTAAATAAACTTTTATAGTCACAAATATTTTACCCTTTTTAAAAGTATGGTTTATATAACACTACAGTGGTCAAGATGTTTCGAAAAGTTTCACAGCACTACAACCTCAATCTCTTGTATGGTAATTTGATACGCTTAATGTAAATATATTATATACTTTATTTTTTAAAAATATTTGTTGAAAGGTCATCGTTGGCAAAGAGCGGTACAGTTCAGGGAGACTAAGTAGACAAATAAACTTCCTTTAAAAAAAGGAATTGCATTAGGCCGCAAATTTTTCTAATTGCTCTCGTACCTTAGCTAATACATATAGATCCATACCCAGGATAATTTCTACCATTAATCAAAAAACCACAAATGCTTACCGTATGAGATTTTGATTCGAAAGTGCGTGATTTTTCACCTCCATCCAACGACAACACCTGTTGTTCGATTTCGCCAATATCTTCGTCAACGTCCTAACCCAAAATTAGTTTAAAAATAGGAAAAGGTAATTCAGAACGAAAGCTTATAACAAACCTTTCTTTTTAATGGAAATGTTTTACGTTTTATTCTTGACGCATTTAGTCGCAGACGAGTTTTGTTACCCCTACGGTAGTTAGCATCGTTTTTTCCCATAATCTTACGAATTAAAACGCTCTCTCTGCTAAGAATAAGAAATAGCCCTCAGGCGGTCCGGATCTGTCAAGCACTCTCATAAACTACAGTGCGCAGGTATTGAGCGCATATTCACCCCACTCTCCTCCACATCGAACTATCTCTGTCTCAAGTTAAAAGGGGTTCAAACGTTAACGTAACGACACTTCGCATGAGACAACGATTGCTGTTCCCCGCACACTTGCCCCGCCAACCAATGCAAGTGATTGTGAGAGAACAGCCTTAAATAAACATGTTAAAACTTTTAACAACTCTTCCCTCTTTACTATCAACATTGGTGTATTTTACTTTGTAAATATTTATTTATAATTTTTAAAGCGATTTAAAAGAGTATGACATATTTTTGGAAAGTGCCTTTGAAAAGCCATTAATTACATTAAAAATACCATAATACTTGAACTTAAAGCGAGATTTTACTTTTGCTTGTAAGTTATAACACATCAGCTATAGTCGTTCGGTATGTGTAGATTCTAAGGTTTTATGTCAGGGTGCAACAAAGAAATCAGTAAATTTTAATAATATTCTTATGTGAACACAAAAGCATTTTGTCGCACAGAGATTTTGACTTTTAATGTTTTTATCTCTGCATCTTTCAAGGCAGTCTATTTATAAACAAGTCGGGATTGTTTTGTCACTTTGACAGCGATAAAAGTTTACTTTAAGGCTCCTCACTACTGAAATGGCAATAACCGAAGGATGTCGGAGTACCTATTACACATAAGGAATATATAATAAATATTTGAAATAATAACTCAATTTCTAAGCGAGTGAAAATTTATTTATGATCAAATATTCACACATTTGTAACCGCGGGAAAGATTTTTACCAGAATAACATACACTGTAATGTGGGTTGCCTAATTTTAATTTATTTTATATTCATTTAAAACAAAGTAAAGAATAGTTGAACGAAAAATAAGTGCAGAACGGGGTATGTATTGTGATGATGAAGTTTTTCGACCTCGAGATTTTTGCAGATGTCCACGTTTTAAAGTCCCCTGATACCGAAAAAATGGTTTTTTAAAAATGTCTGTGTGTGACCACGATAGCGGTCAAACCGCTGTAGATATCAATTCCAAATTTTGTATTTAGGTGTATAATCTCCCTATTGAGATCTGATTAGTTTTTCAGTAAAATCGGTAGACCGGAAGTAACAGTTTACTTTAGTGAAAAAATCGAATTTTGCCAATATTTCGTCAACTACTAAGTTTAAACAAATTTATAAAGAATTCATATGTACTTAAAATTAAAATTGAGAACAATTTTATTTAAAAAGTGTTTCGAAATCCCTACCGGAAGTAGGTCTTTTAATCTTATCGAAAATCAGTTTTTTTGCGAATATTTCATGCTTTTTAGACAGGTACGTTACGGGAATGAAAGTATTTAAAACATAATTTTCAATATCTTTTGTATAAAAAAATGTCAAAATTCAGACCGGAAATACCATTTTTACTCTTATCGAATAGCGATTTTTTGCAAATATGTCGTAAGTTATGGATTCTATATATATTTATCAAGAGTACAAAAGTATTTAGTGCTAGATTTGCAATATTTTTTGTGTATATGAAATTTCAAAATTCGGACCGTAAGTAACACTTTTATTCGAATATCTTGCAAAGTATGTATTCTATAGCGATTTATTAAGAGATTAGAAGTATTTAGAATAGGATTTTGAATAATTTTTGTGTAAAAGAATTCTTAAAGTTCTATAGTTTGGAACGCTGATACGTATAAGAAAGTCGTGTGGTGGCCCCACCTCTTTTTTCATTCAATTTTTAACGTGAACTAAAGCAAACAAATCTGCTGCAAAGGATTTTTGAGAAAACTCGTTTTAAATATTTTGACATATTAATTAATTTTCTTCAATCAGATAATTTTTTTCTAAGTTTGATTATTCAACGGGGTAGATTACTAAATTCTTCATAAGTTGACGATGAAAAGGTTTTCTCCAAATTTAAAATCAACAAAAATACGTATCTTGCATCAAAAATCTGCTATTTTCCAACTATTCACAGATCCACTATCGAGGACCCTTAACTTTTATATTGGCAACAAAGTTGTTTACCTTTGGTTGCCCCGACAACGATTTGTGTTTTCACGTTATGTCATAAAATCAACGAACTCATTGTCACTTATAATTTACACGAGAGCTTTCTCTTTTCCGGATAAATTTTCAGCTTTTAACGAAAATTTTTGTTGCTAGGTAACTGTACGAAACAAATTGCCTGATAAAACGAAGGACGAGTCGTTTTATGGAAGAGGCGATTTATTGAGTTCAGTTACCATTTAGCAACTAAATTTGAGTTTAAAAATGGAAAATTTATTCGGAACTAAAAAGAAAGCTCGAATGTAATTCGGTAAGATATTTACTAAATGTGTAAACAATTACTGAAAAATGTATTACATAGTAATCATACTATTTAAAAATACAATTATTAAAAACAGAGTTGTTATACATTTTGTGAAGATTACTTACAATGAGTTTGCAAATTTTGTCATAACAACACTTCACAACGAACACTATGATGTTAAAGTAAGCAAATTGAAGTCGGGTCAACCAAAGATAGTACGCAAAGCTTAGGGCTGCTTCGACTTTGACATTTCATTTTGACAGTGAATTCGTTAATTTTATGACATAACGAGAAAACACAAGTTGTAGTATAATCTGCCTCTTGAGATCTGATTAGATTTTCAGTAAAATCGGTAGCCTGGAAGTAGTACCTTACTTCAGTGAAAAATCGAATTTTGCCAATATTTCGTCAACTACTAGTTTAAACAAATTTATAAAGAATTCATATGTATTCAAAATTAAATTGGAGAAAAATCTTATTAAAACAGATTTTCGAAATTCCTCCTGGAAGTAGGTCTTTTACTCTTATCAAAAACAGTTTATTGCGAATATTTTACAAGCCATGCTTTCTACGCAGGTACATTACCAGTACAAAAGTATTTAAAACATAATTTTAAATACCTTTTGTATAAAACAAATTTCAAAATTCGGACCGGAAGTAACACTTTTACTCTTAGTGAGTAGCACTTTTTTCGAATATCTTCAAAGTATGCTTTCTATAGAGATTTATTAAGAGAATAGAAGTACTTAGAATAGGATTTTGAATAATTTTTATATAAAAAATTCTTAAAATTGTATAATTTGAAGCACTCATACGTATAAGAAAGTCATGTGGTGGCCAAACCACATATGGTCAAAGTAAAAGACACAATTAATTCAGTAACTCTAATATTATTTTTATATAACAATGTAATGCCATTTTTTTATGCATAAAATCCGCTTTAGAAAAGATATAGTATCGTATATTTAATTTATTACCAAATATAAACTGTTGGATATGAAAACACTGGAGATAGGTTGTAGTCAATGTGATGAAATGAGTTTGAAAGTCTACTTGTGGCGTACATGTATACAGACAGCCATATTTGCAAGTATAAGTCTGGACAATTTGAAAATTGAGGATTAATTTCACGTGGCATGTTATGAACAACATATGAGATACAACATTACATCTCGAGCTGACAATTTACGATCCTAAAGAAGTTTACAGTGGATGTGGGATAGAAATTTTACACATTTCTTTCCAATTACGTTCTTATGCTTAACAGTTTAAATATTTTTTATTCTCTAAACATTATTGACTAACGAAACCTAAAAATAAAATTAATATTTGTTTAAATATTTTAATATTGCATTAATTTTTGATTTGTGAATGCCAACCTATAATTCTAAAATAAAATTCAAGGGCCATAAACTACAGGAATACTAATGGGCGATATTAATCACATTAAAAAAGTATTCTTGTTCTTAGCTGTTAAGTGCTATCAAGTTTGATTTATTTGTTATTTTATTGGGTATATTATTGTAATTGTTGGCAAAGACCTTATGCATGATGTGTATGTTCAAGGCTGATAATAGTAACTGTATTATTATTTTAACGTTATACTTATTCCTATATCATTACAGGTGATCCTACTGTGTATGGTAATCTTTGTCCATCAGAAGAAACTATTAAAGCAGTATTGGATGTAGTAGCAAAATGTTCCTACAACGGTTATGGACCTTGCGTTGGATTCGACTCAGCTAGAGAAGCTGTAGCAACGTACTTGTCGCACGATGGTGTTCAAGTTGAACCAAAAGATGTTATTTTATGCAGCGGGTGTTCATCATCTCTCGATTTATGCATATCTGTTCTGGCCGATGCAAGTAAAGGGCACAATATATTAATGCCCAAGCCTGGCTTTCCTATATACAGGACACTGGCCGAAAGCATTGGAGTTAAAGTAAAAACTTACAATTTGCTACCGGAAAAGGGATGGCAAATTGATCTTCTGCATTTAGAATCGCAAATAGACGATAAAACGGTAGCTATTATACTGAATAATCCCTCAAATCCTTGTGGTTCTGTCTACAATGAAAACCACTTGAGAAATTTTCTGAATATAGCTAAACGCTACAGAATCCCCGTTATTGCAGATGAAGTATACGAACGATTAGTTTTCCCTGATAAAAGATTTGTTTCTGCCGCTTCCTTAGAATCAGACGTCCCAATATTAGTATGTGGTGGTTTGGCAAAGAGATTTTTGGTACCTGGTTGGAGAATGGGTTGGATAGTAATCCACGATCCTATAAATGCTTTCGATGAAATCAGAAAAGGATTAGGCTGCCTCAGTCAACGAATTATAGGAAGCAACACTATAGTGCAGGGTGCTCTACCAGAAATATTACTTAAGACACCACAAACTTTCCACGATGACTTAGTAAATATTCTATGCGAAAACGCCAAAATTGCTTATGATGGAATTAAAAATATTCCAGGGCTTCTGCCATACATGCCCGATGGAGCAATGTACATGATGGTGAAAGTTGAACTGCAAAGCTTTCCCGAATTCGAATCTGGGTTACATTTTATAAGGCGGTTAATGGAAGAAGAATCTGTATTTTGCTTACCCGGAGACGTAAGTGAATGCTATTTCAATATTACATATTTATCCAAAATATATACAGGGTGTCCAGAAACTCTCCTGACAAACGAAGGCCGGAGATTCCTCAGATAATTTTAAGACAATTTAACCCATTTCACCCTAGTCTCTAGAGCTCTTTGAAAATGGCGCCTTGTAATTATTTTTTTTAATATCTCCCGAACGCTTCTATTTAGAAAAACAAAAACTGGTATGCTTATTTATACTCCAGAGATGAATCGATTCCATCAATTGCGAATTTCTAGTACCGGTCATAGGCGTTCGTTTTGGGTAGGTAAACGGTTATTTTAACGCATAACTTTTTTGTCTTTAACTTTTAAGCATTTGTGACACTAGATTATTAAATTTTCAGGTATTCTAGTACTAAAAGGTACTCTTACTTTAAGTCGGTAGGATACACCGTTCTCTAGAAAAATCGGTTTGAAAATTTTTTGTTTTTTCGTCATTAAAATTCAATTTATTATATACCTACTTATTTTTAGCGACGAAGTTGGCTAGGACTATCAAGGCATGGATGAAAATTAATTTAATAAATCATCTTTTGTTTCAATAAATGCAGCACACAATTCGTAAAAAAAAAGTATTTATTACAATGGAACGAAACTAACAAAAAAAGAACAAGTATCAAAGGTAGATAGTTACAAAAGATGCTCGATGTGATGACCATTAGTCTCTATGCATAAATTTACCCTTTTGCTAAGAGAACGCCGAATTCTTGCAAAAATTACAAAGTTATTTCTAAATTCGTTGCAAGCATCTTGTATCCTTAGCCAGAGTTGTGCACGATTTTGTATCGGAACGGAATAAACAAATGCTTTTATGTATCCCCAAACACAATAATCGCAAGGATTTAAATCCGGCGACCTTGCTGGCCAAGCAACTGGACCGCCTCTTCCAATCCAATGGTCTTCGTAGTTATTATCTAGAAAGTCTCGTACATTCCTGCTAAAGTGGGCCGGACAGCCGTCCTCTAGAAACCATAAGTTTTGCCGAATATTTAAACGCACCTCATCTAACAAATCAGGTAAAATATTTTGCAGGAAATATAAGTAATCAACACCATTTAAACGATTAAACGAGCAGGTAATTCCACAGGTCCAAGTAGATAATCGTCAACTACTCCAATCCAGACGTTTATGCTAAACCTATGCTGATGCTTAAATTCTTGAACAACGTGGGGATTGTCACCAACGTACGAATAATAGTGTGCATTATGTACATTAAAAATTCCATTTTTTGAGAATGAAGCTTCGTCACCAAACAAAATGTACCTGAAAAAATCTTCATCTTGATTTCTCTGATTTTGTAACCATCTAGCGAATTCTACACGAGCAGGAAAATCTCCTTCTAGCAGTGCTTGCACCTTTGTAAAATGAAAAGGATATAAATTTTCTTTGTGTAAGATATTTCCTACGGAAGATTTTGAAATTGTGGGGTACATGGCAGATAGTCTTCGAACGCTAATTTCTGGATTTTCCTCAACTTCCATTAAAATAACATCTTCATGTTCTGCTGTTACATCATTATGTCTCCCTGTTTAATTTTTTTTTTGGGACCACTGAACCTGTTTCTCTTAATCGTTGATGAAGAGCTGTAAATGTTGAGTGAGTGGGATGCTGACGATTGGAAAATTTTTCAGCGTATCTACGTTGCGCTGCTCGAGCGTTACACCTCATTTCGCCATAAACTAAATGCATATCGGCGTATTCTTTATTAGTAAAAAACATTTTTTTTTTAAATTGAAATCGTGTTTGAATGCTACAAAGTAAAAAATTAAAAGATAAACTTCGCGAACTGACAACAATTTGACAATTAAAAACGTAGGTTTTATTTCTGTTGGCAGTTCAGAGCGAACGAGTGCAAAAAATAATAAATTGAATTTTAATGACGAAAAAACGAAAAAGTTTCAAATCGAGTTTTCTAGAAAACGGTGTATCCTACCGGCTTAAAGTAAGAGTACCTTTTAGTACTAGAATACCTGAAAATTTAATAATCTAGTGTCACAAATGCTTAAAAGTTAAAGACAAAAAAGTTATGCGTTAAAATAACCGTTAACCTACCCAAAACGGACGCCTATGACCGGTACTAGAAATTCGCAATTGATGGAATCGATTCATCTCTGGAGGATAAATAAGCATACCAGTTTTTGTTTTTCTAAATAGAAGCGTTCGGGAGATATTAAAAAAAACTAATTACAAGGCGCCATCTTCAAAGAGCTCTAGCTCCCTTAGGAAGCATTTTCGCACTAGGGTGAATTGGGTTAAATTGTCTTAAAATTATCTGAGGAATCTCCGGTCTTCGTTTGTCAGGAGAGTTTCTGGACAGCCTGTATATAGGCTGTTATAATTTTTTTTTAAATTTAGGTGATAACTAAATAAAGTTCATTCTCACTTTCGTTGGAGTGAGCCGATGTTTTTCACTAACGTTATCTTTGATGAAGTTTAAATACGCTTATTAATTTCAATAGATCTTTCCCCACATCATTTCGCTTTTCGCTTTGGTCCTGTCAAAAACCGCCAGAGTTGCTGTTTTTGCTGAATTTTTGCAATAAACGTACAAATATAATAATGTAAGTGATGTTAAATCTCTTAAGGGAGTGCAAAGCTGATTGCAGTACAAGAAAATCCCTAAAGAATATCAGTTTTTCGATGCGGCAATGTTCTATCTCATGTTGTTTCAGTTACCGTTTCTTGTATCTTTTCTGCTTTCTTTTTAATTTCCTCTAAAACAACTTGTACGAGTTGGCCATTTTTGATCAACTTTGAACTATCTTCCTTTATTTTAATTAAATGGTCCATAGCAAGTAAATGATTTGCTACGTGATGAAGTTCTCTTCCTTCTGTTAAAAAGTTTCCATCACACATAGCAGACCTTCAAGTAGTCGAAGAAAATTGCTTATAATATTTTCTTTTTACAAATAAATAATATTCACTTGAATTTTACTATGTATTAATCGAAAGCTTGAAAATTCATGAATTATCAATAGATTGAAAATATCGAAGTTGCTGTTTCTAAAAAAAATATTAAAACATCAAAATTTTATTTATAATTTTAGTTGGAATAGAAAATCGTCATTATATGTATTTACTTTACAGCAAAAATTAAGTATATAAAAATAAAATTATTTAAAGTTTTCTTTGTTTGGCGGGAAAAGGATTGAAGTTATTTAGTGTCACAAAAGAATTTACAGGCATATACAGTTTCTACTAGGCCTGGGAATCTTAATCGATATTTCGATATTTATATCGATATATCGATTAAGATTCCTCAATAAATCGAATTTCTCCTTATGATAAAATTAAAATACAAGAGGCTGATTATAGAGTAACAATTTATTTCAAAACTTGAACATGTAATGTATTACATATATAAAAAAATAATATATAATTATTAACAAGGTCAACAACTTGTATGTACACTTCTGTGCAATAAAATTAAGCACAGTAAATATTTTACAGTTAAAAGTGGACATGATGAGAATATGTAAATGTGTCAATTTCCGTAATCCGAAAATCATCCTCATTTAGAAAATTCCATAATTCGAATTGTAACTAAAATAGGAGGAGGAATTGCTCAATTGATGTTTTGTCATTTATTGAAACTGCTGCTAGTTAATAATAATAATAATAATAATAATATTCTTTATTTGTCCAACAGCACATGCCAATTACAGGACAACAATCAATTCTTGATAGCATTTCCTAAACTAAAACTAAAAAAAAAAAAAACACACAAGTAACATTACAATAGATGACAAGTTATGGAACACTTCAAGCATATATAAATGAAAACACACGCATAACCTGAATTGAAAAACTAATATTAAAATCTGATACAGTGGTTCATATTGTATTAATAACAATAATAACAATAACAACAATGAGTATAAACCTCAGCACATTAGACTAAGAAGCAAATATTTAATAATTAGTACATCATAGCCAATGCGTTCAGATTAAATTAAAATAAATAGTGTTACAGACATATGCATTGAGTCAAATCGAAAGACATATTCATTTATCGATAGAGTGAGGCTTTTGAATAAAAGGAAAGTGAAAAGGATCAGGGCATAGTTCGTTAGCGTTCCTAGCCATATGCGTAAGAGGTGTATTAGCAAAAACATTTGACCTAGCTCGAGCCACCACAAAAGTATCGCTTGAACGCGTACCGTATCTGGGAACCAAAAAATCCACAGCGGAGAGTATATTGGGGGCATCAATTCTGTTACTAACCAGCCCAACCATAAAATTGGCACTTGCGATCTCTCTACGCTCCAAGAGGGAAGGAACGTCATGTTCTAATAGCAGACTCTCATAGTCAACGCCTCTAGGAGGATACGTGCCTCGAGCCCTGTACGAAAAGTACTTCAAAAATCTCTTTTGTACTCTCTCAATCAAAAGGTTTTGGTAAACGTAACAAGGATACCAAATTATAGAGGCATACTCCAGTCTGGGTCGCACCAGTGAGAAAAACAGTATCTTCAATGTATCCGGATTCATGAACTCCCGGCACGACCTGACAACAAAGCTGAGTGCACGTGAGGCGGAGTTGCATATCGAATATATGTGATTAGAAAAATTCAAACGTTGGTCAAATAACACTCCAAGATCCTTCATTTGTGTTTACCTGGGAATAGGAGTTTGATCCAATACGTAAGGGAAAACTAGTGGCTCGATTCGTGTGGTATATGTAACTACCGCACATTTATTAACGCTGATTTTTATTTTGTTCCGCTGGCACCAGCTGTTAATAACACGTAGATCATTCTGTAGGGCTTCACAATCGCAGACTGACGAGATCCTTGAATAAATCTTTAAGTCATCAGCATAAGCTAGGACGCGACAGCTGAGAATAGACAGTAGATCGTTAATGTAAACGTTGAAGAAGAGTGGGCCCAGGTTTGATCCTTGGGGTACACCTGAAGAAGCTGTAAAAGTGTTAGAATGAAATCCATTGTAGTAAACATAATTAGAACGATTGTCCAGGTAAGAGGCAATCAGATTAATGACAGGTGACGTAAGACCCAGGGAACTCAGCTTTGAAAGAAGTATTGTGTGATCAATAGTATCGAACGCCTTGGCGAAGTCTGTGTACAACACATCCACCTGCTTTCGAGAGTTAATTCCAGAACTGATAAATTGTGTTATTTCAACCAAGTTACAATAGACCCTAATTACGCAACTAAAATTTTGTGATAAATAATGGTAAGAGTTTTGCTTAATTTTATTGCACAAAAGTGTACCTACCTACGTTAGAAAAAAAGAGATTTTATTTTTTAACAAGACTTGTCATAGATAAAAATATCAACTGCTCTGAGTGTTCAGACGTTAAAGGTGATCTGTTATCTGTAATGACTAGCCCACCTTTGTTCAAACGGCTCTATAGTCGGAATATTTCCATAGCGACTAATTTCACTTTCATCCGATTCAGTAGACGCTTTTAGGGCAGTGCCCAAAATTAGACTGAGTCCAGTTGCCCTAATTTTCTTTTGAGGATGTTGCGGCTGTGATTTTGTATTTTTAATTTTTACAAGAATTGCCTTTTGTACTTCTGTTGTTAAGCCGGCCACTATTTTTAATGTTTTAAATAATGGATCTAGAAATGTACATTTTTCTAAATATAATTTTGTTTCTAATGAATTTAGATACCTGTTGTGGATATAAGAATTGATTTGTTCGACAAAATATACTTTGATGATATTAGGGACACTCCTAACATCAATGGATTCAATATTAGCTAACTTGTCTTGTAATTCCCCGTATATCGGAAGAATAGCAGAGGCAGTTACGTATTTTTCACAAGCCATAACATCCGAAATTTGTTGTATAGGTTTTAAAATGTCAATAACAACTTGTAGGTTATCAATATCAGTCATAGAAAAGATTAGGTCTTTATGTTTGCCTTTTTGGTAGTTTTGCAGCAAAGATATCAAAGCCAATTGTTGTTCAGCAATAACTTCCATTAATTTTAAAAAAGACCACCATCTCGTTTTAGGAAAACTGGGAATTTTTTTCTCAGGTAGATTATATTGTTTTTGATAAAATGATAAGTCGCTAGCAATTTACCAACTATGGGCAAATAAATTTTGAATTAGTTTAATTTTTTTTTGAACGGTTCTTTTAAGTTTTCTATTTCCAAAGCTTTAGTAACTGCTGTATTTAATACATGACCCAAACAACTTATACGTTGTATATTTAAAAAATCAACACATTTAATTGCGTTTGAACCGCCATCAGTGGTAAATGCAGCCCTTTGACATGCTGAAATTTGCCATTCCTCAAACAATTCAAGAATTACATTAGACCAATTTTCTCCGGAATGATCTTCAGACAACAACACTGTATACATATTATATTTCGCACACAATTCAATATGAAAAACTATGTACGTAATTCTCCTTTCGCCGACTTGTCGAATAAGATATATCGATAATCGATAATCGAAATATCGATAATCGATATATCGAGTATATCGATATTTTCGATATTTTTTCCAATATGACCCACCCCTATAGTTTCTACTACCAGTCAAGGAATTGTAGCAAAAGTGTAAGTAAGGTCATTTGAAGCTCGACTTGAAATGTATACATGTATACAGAAGCAAAAGCCATTTATTAATGTTGTTTATCATTGTTTACGTTAAATGTATTTGTTTTGATGTTTTATACTTTGTAAAGATTAAATTATAAGCACATAGTAGCACACTAAACAAATATTATTTACGCCTTTCATCGTATATACATTTTCTTAATTTGTTAGGTGATGAGTTATACGAGGGTAGTCTGAAAAGTTTCCGACCTCAACATGAAGATGGCAGTATTCGTTGACAAAAGTAGTGGAGCGTGTTTATGCATGTTTTGACATGTACGCACCAAAACTTCAGCCACCTCGGACGCTCGAACGATTGTTAAATTGTTTGAGTAAGTTGCTGTGAGTGTTTTTGTGAAAATGGAAAAACTTGAGTATCGAGCTGTGATTAAATATTTATTTTTGAAAGGCAATACGCCTACACAAATCAAGGAAGAGTTGGACGCTGTGTACGGGAACTCTGCACTATCATTTACCACCGTGAAATTTTGGGCAGCTGAATTTAAAAGTGGCCGTACCAGCTTGGCTGACGATGAACGTTCGGGACGTCCGAAAACTACAACCACTGACGAGAACATTGCTAAAGTTCACCAAATGGTGCTAGACAACCGCCGAATTAAAGTTAGAGAGATAGAAGAAGCCATGAAAATATCAAAAGAACGTGTTTGTCACATATTAAATAAAGATTTAGACATGAGAATGCTGTCTGCGCGTTGGGTGCCGCGGTTGCTCACGTTAGATCAGAAACGTGTTCGAATGAACATTTCGATCGCTCTTTTGGTGCAATTTAGGCGCAATAAATCAGAGTTTTGGCGCCGGCTAATTACTTTTGATGAAACTTGGATACACCACTACACCCCCGAATCAAAAATACAGTCAAAACAGTGGACTGCCAAGGGGGAATCGGCGCCAAAAAAGGCAAAGACTGTTCCTTCGGCTGGGAAAGTGATGGCCACTGTTTTCTGGGACAGTCATGGAGTTATTTTTATTTATTATCTGCAAAAAGGGAAGACCATTACAGGAGAATACTACGCATCATTACTTGACAAACTGAAGGCAGAAATTGCGTAAAAACGGCCACATTTGCAGAAAAAAAAATCTTGTTCCACCACCTCACACCTCAACGGTTGCCATGGCAAAAATCCACGAATTACGGTTTCAACTGCTTGATCACCCACCTTACTCACCTGGTTTAGCTCGCAGCGACTTCCTTTTGTTCCCCAAATTAAAAGTTGCACTCGGAGGACAGAAATTTTCATCAAATGAGGAGGCCATCACCTTTGTAAACAACTATTTTGCAGAGAAAGACGGCAAATACTATTTGGACGGGCTAGAGAGATGGGAACATCGCTCGGTGAAGTGTATAGACTTACAAGGAGACTATGTAGAGAAATAAAAATAATTTTGTAGGAAAAATGTCTTATATCTTTGTTAGGTCGGAAACTTTTCAGACTACCCTCGTAACTGTGATGCTTGAAAATATAAACTTAGGCCATGTTTTCCAATACATCTATTTTTCAGCCATGAAAATATGAACACTTAGAATCATGCGTTTTCAACTAATGTTATAAACTAAGTTTTTGGTTTTAATAAATTTTCAATACAGAATAATAGCGATATTTTCAAACTATGCATAATTTATGAATTATTTATGTCATTTCATACAGTTTAAAATTTTTATTAAAATTACCTAGTTTTTCAGAAAATACTCATATTTTGAAATCAAATAATTGTAATATGGTTTATTGAGATATGATATTCTATAGGTAACTTTTACAAAATTTCCGTTAACTGCGAAAAATTTTTTTCTGCGCTCTTAATGTAATATAAATTTATGATGATTCCTGGTTCTCGAACACTCTGTAGTTCCAAAACGAGAACATTTTATGATACACTTCTAAGATTTGATTAAGTTTTCGGCATTTTATGAGAAATAGGGATTTTTTGGCAATAACAGTATGTACAACTTTTGAAAAAATCATATGAAATAACGAGTAACGATTCAATAACTATTATAGACTTAATTAGTAAAAATATCATTCAACTACGTGAATTTAATACATACTTGTGTCGGCAATAAATTAAGTGCGCTGAACTTCTAAAAATAAGTGTGAACATTCTGTACAAAACTTATTGACTGCAAAATATGAGGGTTAGCCGAAAAACGTTACTTATATATCTTTTTCAAATAAATATGCAATTTCAATTAATATTTTAAAACGTATGAAGTGACAACCTTTGGATTTTGTCGTTTCGCGGATTCGCGGGATCACTCTGTGTGCAAATATTTTTTCTGAATATTATTTCACACAAATGATTTGTTTTTCTTCGTAATTATAACCATTTCGAACACGACATTTAAAAGTTTATAACTTATAAACCAAATGTAACAATACTTGCTATAAACAAAATACTTAAAGTAAAATATTGATTGACCAATAATAATTGGTAATGATGGTAGGTATATTAAAATAAAATTGATTGCTTTATCGACGTCATAACTTTCGCTAAATTTTGTTTCCTTAGACACCAACATTAAAATATGATTACTACAATTACAGGCTGCCCCACCGAAAACGAAACAGATTGAATATCTCGAAGGAGAAAACTTTTTTGAAAAAACGCAAAAACAGGTCGATATTTGATCCAAGGGGGACACCCTTCCATCATATCTTCAACAGTGATACGTCATTCCCCTCCCCTCCATCACTCTAACCATTACAATTTAAATAGGGAAAGTACTAAATACGATACATTACTGAAAAGGTAATTGTACGGAGAATTCAGAAAAGTGATTTTTGAGTGCGCTATTTTTGATTTTAGCGCCCTCTAGCCGGAAAAAAACGGTAACGTATTCCACAATGCGACACATCATTTCAAAGCTAATTTTATTAGCAATTTAATGCACAATTGAAAAAAAATTTAAATAATTGAAAAACCTTGCAGAGCTCTAATATTAGAAACTACGAACTTATTACTCTGCCTGAGGAAGGGGTCAGGTCAGCCGGTCCCAAGCCCGGATAAAAGAGGAGGGTTGGGGGTCAGGCTAGCTACCTACCCCTGGAATTGCTCAGAGAACCAACACACATGCCTCGGAGAACGGACGGATACAACGGAATAACGACACGGCGCGGCTACGGAAGAAACGAGAATGGAAAACGAACATATTAAGAGTGAGATGTTGGAACATTAACTCCTGGAATTCAAAGGACCAAGAAATCCTTGTGGAAGTGCAGACTCCGATTGGATATATGTGCAATATCTGAAGTGAAAAAGAAGGGGAAAGGAACAACAAAATACAACAACTACATACTTATCTATAGCGGAAAAGAAAGAAACGAGAGAGCCAAATCTGGTGTGGGACTTTTGATACACGAGAAGTATGAACAGCACATAACGAACATAGCCTACATAAATGACCGACTAATACATGTAACATTGGAAATGCAGAGGAACCAAATTGATATTGTAAGCCTATACGCACCGGACATTAGTAAATCCAAAGTCGAACGGGAAGAGTTCTACAGCCAGCTAGAAGCCCTACTAAACACCAGACCCCGAGAAAATAAACTCATCTTAGCCGGAGACTTCAACGCTAGGATCGGTAACAAGGTCATCGACGGGATTACGCAAAGATTTAATGAAGACGCATCAAATGAAAATGGTGAACTCCTACTAGGAACATGCAGTCAGTTTGAACTACGAATAAATAACACATTCATTCCCCACAAGATTCAACACAAGATAACGTGATCCAACTCTAGAGATCAACAGTCCACTATAGACTACATCATAACCAATAGAAACATCCACCCAACGCAGGTCCTGGATGTGCGATCGCTTGCCTCTCCGGACATGGGAGGTGGACACAGACTGGTCCTATGTAAGATGAGACTAGAGGTACAACTAATCCGTAAAAAACCACCAGTAATCCGTGAAAAATTCAACATAGAATCCTTCGACAACGACAGCTCGAAGGACTTATACAAATCACGATTAAAGGTAAAAATAACAGCAAATCCAATAACAGCTGGGGATACAGTCGATACGGCTTGGTCCAGAATCAAAAGTAATATCATAACAGCGGCAAAAGAAGCGATCGGCAAAAGAAAGGTCAATGTGAATGCAAAAGTCAACAAACCATGGTTTACTCCGGAAATAAAAACCCTCGCTGCAGACAAAAGAGCAGCCTACATCAAATACCTCACCAACAAAACAGATGAACAACGTCAGCAATACATCACCGTAAGAAACAAAGCCAATGCTAAAATAACACAAATCAAAAAAGACTCTTGGGAAAAGTTCTCCACCGATCTGTATGGAGGACAACGGAGAATATAGAACTTCATTAGATCTCAGAAGAAATCAGTTAACGAACAAATCGCAGTCAATATTACCGCTGAGGAATGGACATACCACCTCAAGAGGCTGTACAACACCGAAGAACAAGTGGATCTATGGACCATGCCCAACGATATCGACAACTACATTATAAACAAAACAGAGATTAAAACAATAGCCAACAAATTGAAGAACAGAAAATCACCAGGTCCGGATAAAATAACAAATGAAATGCTCAAATATGGGGGCGACGAGCTGATGCTACAACTGTCACATCTCTACAGTATGGTTATGTCCACAGGGGAAGTACCCCAGGAATGGAAATCTAGCATTACAATCCCTATCTACAAGAAGGGAGAAAAGAAAGACCCAAGTAACTATCGAGGCATAAGCCTGCTCAACACCACCATGAAGCTGCTCACCAAAATAATAACCCAACATCTATCAAGCACAGTCAGCATCAACGAAGAACAACAAGACTTCAGGCAAAATAGATCAACAATCGACGCTATATTCATACTGCGACAAATCATCGAGAAGTCCATAGAATTTAACAAACCTGCGTTCCTCTGCTTTGTTGACCTAACGCAAGCATTTGATAGAGTGCAACTAAAGGATGTGCTAAAGATCCTGCAAGAACGAGGAGCCAACAACAATATAATCCAGGTAATAAAACAACTTAATACCAACAACAGTACAAGAATACAGTCAGACACCGCAACCACAGAGGAAGTGAAAATATCGATAGGTATCAGACAAGGAGATAGCCTTAGTCCGATGCTCTTCAGCCTGGTAATGGACCGCATCATAGACCGGGTAAAAGATGTGGGACGAGGTTACAGAATGGGACAAACCGAAATCAAAATATTGTGCTATGCAGACGATGCGGTTCTCATAGCGGAAAATGAGGACAACTTGCAGCGAATGCTATTCGAGCTAAACCGGGTCGCAAAGAAATATAACATGAGCATCTCGATACCGCAAACCAAATCCATGACCATAAGCAAGGAACCGATACGATGCAAGCTGGCACTAAACGACCAACCAATCGAACAAGTGATGAGCTTTGAATACCTGGGGATAATAGCCTCGAGCAGTCGAAATACGTACGACGAGGTGAAAGCACAAGTAAATAAAGCAGCTAGAGTGTCTGGCTGTCTGCATAATACTATTTGGAAAAACAAACACATGTCAATAACCAGCAAGGCTAGGATCTACAGAACAGCAGTGAGACCCATCCTCACCTACGCAGCGGAAACGAGAGCAGACACCAACCGGACGAAGAGAGCACTACGAACGACCGAAATGAGGGCCCTGCGAGCGATCGCAGGCGTCACATTGAGGGACAGGCAGCGACGTAATGGGATCCGGGAACAGTGCGATAGGATGCCAGATGTTGTTGGATGGTCACGGGGAAGAAGAAGAGAATGGAGAGAGCATGTCGACAGGATGGAAAACGATAGACTCGCCAAGGCCGCATACAAGGAAAAACCGAACACGACCAGACCCTTAGGAAGACCACCAAAAAGATGACCTGACTCCTGGACCTCGTCGTCACAGGACATTGAATAAAAGTTGGAGAAACAGGACATAGTCCTATTAAAAAGAACAAGAAGAAGAACTTATTACCTTACAAAAGACCCTGACAGTCTGTACTTGACAATGATGACAAATAAATGTCAAAAACTTTACGTATTTACTTGCTAATTAAATTAGCTTTGAAATGATGTATCACATTGTGGAATACGTTACCTTTTTTCCCGCTAGAGGGCGCTAAAATCAAAAATAGCGCAACCAACAATCACTTTGCTGAATTCTCCGTACAATCACCTTTACAATGATATATCGTATTTAGTACTTTCCCTATTTAAATTGTAATGGTTAGAGTGATGGAGGGGAGGGGAATGACGTATCACAGTTGAAGATATTATGGAAGAGTGTCCCCCTTGGATCAAAAATCGACCTGTTTTTGCGTTTTTTCAAAAAAGGTTTCTCCTTCGAGACATTCAATCTGTTTCGTTTTCGGTGGGGCACCTGTATATCAATAATAGTAATATAATTTTAGATTGTTTGATAACGCACCCGTTATAAGTTAAATTACAATTTTCATGTTAGCAATAAACCTTCAAATGCATTTGAAATGTTGGTCTTTAAAGAATCATGTAAAATTTGGGAAAGCTTCCGCACTTTTTTTTGATTTTTGAATTAACTGCTAGAGTATGGTTTTGTTCTCCTTCTACAAAACGTTTTGAATTTTTTCAGTGTTTCGAACTCCCAGGCTATATGAGGATAGTAATCACTCTACCTGTAGAATTGATGAAGGAAGCGTGTGAGAGAATAGCTAATTTCTGTAACAAATATTTTAAGTAACTGTTATTGTATTTAGTAAGTTTGTACTTACAAAATGATTGTATTATGTATGTGATTATAAATGCGCAATATAATTATTTTTTGTTAATAAAATAGTATATAAATTTTCTTTTTTGATCTATCATTTGTTAGTACTGTAGAGAATATACAGGCTGAGTTTTTTTGAATGTTTAGCATTGGGATCTCAGAAACTACTGGAGATAGAAAAACGCTTACATGGGGAAAGATGCGCAGTTTTACGAGTTTGATTTAAAACTGCTTTTGTTTCTCCGATAACTTTCATGGCTTATTAGATATTCGAAGAAAACTAAATTTTACGATTTTCTTTAAACATGCTTAGCATCGTTAATAGTAATTTTAGAGAAAAAGTGTTTAGACAAAAGTTTTAGATAATTTTACGCCACATAAAACTATGTAGCTAATATTTTTTTTCGTTCACCATTATCGAGTTATGACACAAACTTGTGTTTTTTAAATGGAAACCATAGTTGGTTTTGACATCATTAAAAAGCTTATTTTTTGCTGATTACAATGATATAAGGTTTGATATGGTTATATTAAAAAATAAAGAGGATATAGACATTTCTATGATTGTTCACTTTATAAGATATAAACTTTAAATGTTTGGTGTTTTGTAACTCAAAAAACGAAAAATCTGAGTTACAATAGTGTTCGTTGGAGCAGTCGAGATAAATATACTAACTTTGCTTTCACGTTGAGTCACAGAAGTGAGAGCTGTTAATTTTTACTTTTAAGTCAAGTTAATTGTCAAACATTGACAATTAACTATTAATTAATTTAATTGTAACTTAACTATAAGCGGTGCAAACGGCCGTTAATCATAAGTTTGCATTGGCTATGGAATTTTCTAACGTAGAAAAGCGTGATATGGTTGAATGTTACATTCAGTGCCAGAAAAATTCTGCTAGAGCTGCTGAAGTTTATTTTGAAAATTATTTTGATCGACGTCAGCCGTCGCTACCTACTTTTAAGAGATTATGGGATAATTTAACACATTATGGTTTGTTCGTTAAACCAAAATCAAAAAAAAGGATGGATGAAGATAGAGAAATAAACATATTAGCATGTGTCGCTCAGAATCCATCTACATCGACCCGACAAATTTCAACAGAAACGGGCTCCTCTCAACGCACTATTGTCAGAGTGTTGAAGAAGCATAAATTTCGTCCGTACAAATTATCAGTATCACAAACTTTACATGAAGGTGATAACATCAGACGAATAGCTTTTTGTAGATGGTTTAAAGACCAGTGTCAAAACGATCCACACTTTTCAATAAGAATATTATGGACTGATGAATCTCGTTTCACAAATTGTGGAATGTTTAATAGGCACAATGAGCACATATGGTCTCAAACAAATCCACTTCACGTTGTGCATAGGAGACCACAAATAAATTTGGGTTTAATGTTTGGTGTGGTGTTATAGGATCAACTTTTCTTCCTCCTTTTATTTTTGATGGATCACTAACTGGCAATCGTTATCTTAATTTTTTACAACAAGATTTCGAGGAAATGTTAGATAATTTAAATTTAAGAACCCGAGCAATGCTGCAATAGTTTCAACATGACGGAGCGCCTCCGCACAATCAACTGAATGTTAGAAATTATTTAAATTTGATCTTCCCTAATCAATGGATAGGACGAAATGCTCCCATTGAATGGCCGGCTAGATCTCCTGATTTATCAGTTTTGGATTTTTTCTTGTGGGGTGTACTAAAGGACACAGTATACAAAAGAACATATGAAACAATCGACGATTTAAGAGAAGCTGTCTTAGTTGTTGTGTGCCCTTAATAAAAGTTCTTATAGTTTTCATTTTATTACTACATAAGATTTCAAAATAAGTTTTAGTTTGGTTTGTATTTTATCAGTTCGAAATTCAATTGTTTTCCATAAAAACCATAAAAATGTCTATATCCTCTTTATTTTTTAAAATAACCATATCAAACCTTATATCACTGTAATCAGCAAAAAATAAGCTTTTTAATGATGTCAAA
Organism: Amphimallon solstitiale; assembly: GCA_963170755.1. Taxonomy (NCBI): domain Eukaryota; kingdom Metazoa; phylum Arthropoda; class Insecta; order Coleoptera; family Scarabaeidae; genus Amphimallon; species Amphimallon solstitiale. The sequence continues at coordinate 17,314,935 of OY720679.1, forward strand.
ACCAACTATGGTTTCCATTTAAAAAAACACAAGTTTGTGTCATAACTCGATAATAGTGAACGAAAAAAAAATTATCTACATAGTTTTATTCAGCGTAAAATTGTCTAAAACTTTTGTCTGAACACTTTTTCTCTAAAATTACTATTAACGATGCTAAGCATGTTTAAAGAAAATCGTAAAATATAGTTTTCTTTGAATATCTAATAAGCCATGAAAGTTATCGGAGAAACAAAAGCAGTTTTAAATCAAACTCGTAAAACTGCGCATCTTTCCCCATTTAAGCGTTTTTCTATCTCCAGTAGTTTCTGAGATCCCAATGCTAAACATTCAAAAAAACTCATCCTGTATGTATAACATATTACATACAATTGAGTATACTTAGGTTACGATTTAATCCCTTGTCATGGTTGAATTAGAATTTTTGTTTTGAAGTTTTCTTATGTTTACAAATGGGACGTTATTTAATTTATCCACACTTTATCGCAAGGTAGTAAATTCACCACGTTAAATTTAAATATTATGAGAAACGCAAACATTCCGTCATGTGCTGGAGTTGTGAATCATGTAGTGAATGATTTATGCTTATTTATAAAACTTCACAACATTGCTCTATAAACTGGTCCTAAAATACTGGAAGGAAGTTCAACTTTACGTATTTCTCTAAATAAAAATGTAAACTTTAGATTCACCCAAAAATATGTTTTAGAATTACATTAGATTTGTAGTTACACGACATACATAACTAATCTGACAAACATATTAGGCTGAGATAGAGAGACTAATTTAAATTTCGACAGCTGAAAAGGTTTACCATTACAACAGACGCCCCTGATCTAGAACTAAGAAGGTTGTTAATCAAAATATGAATAGAAATTATCTGGTGGGTGGAATTTACTTAGATTTCTGCAAAACTTCTGAAGTTTTACATGATCCACAAAATTATACAATTATTAGAAGAGCGGGGCTTGGTTTCAGTTTATGAAATTTTTCTACGAACTCAACAAGTCACAATTCACTACTATTCGACTTCTTTGTAGTAGTGTAGTTCAAAGATCGGTGCTTAGGAGCAGGAGCGGCTGGTGAGTTCGGTTAGGTAGGGCAATTACATAGACAAGACTGATTCGTTTAATATCGGTGATATATTCCCAGATGCAGAACATATCAGCGATAATAAACGAATCAGTCTTGTCTATGTAATTGACTCACCTAAACGAACTCACCTGCCGCTATTGCTTAGGAGTTAGGCCAATACTATTAATTTCGTGTGGAATTAATCTCAGCATTCCCGGTGATATCGCTTGCACTGTTGTTGACTTAGCACTTTCCGGTGTCCATTTGGCTGAGGATTGAGGTGTAATAATAACTATAGACCGGACGTACAAGGTTGAAATTACGACTGAGCAAAGAAATAATGTAAACATCACGCAGTTACTGAATAGCACTATTCATATGGTGAATTGCAACATCTGTTGTTGTCGCGAAAACGACAGCAAAAGAGTGGATTTTACAGCTAAATTCCTTTCTTCATTAGCGTAGGTATAAGTGTGAGGGGTTTTTAAAATTTATTATATTTTGTAAGGTAAATAAAGTACGGAAAGTTTACTTGATTTGAACTACAAAATGAACAAATAATAACGGATTTTGTATTTTATAGATCACCACCCACTTGTTATCCAATTATATAAATAAATTTAAACACTTTTGAAAAATACAAAATTTCAATAGTGCGCCTGTGGGCTCATCAACCTCTCGCGCCCGGTCTATAATAATAACCATAGCTTATTAAATAATAGAATGATGCGTGTAGTTCTCTTTGAATATAGTAAGAACAAACCGATAGCTTGTGTGTTTTTGAATTTACAGGCAGATTCTAAATTTAGGTATAATGAAATTACCACTGCCAAAATAGAAAAAAATGCCCACAATTTGTGACTACAAATTTAAAACATTTGCTAAACTTGTAAATTATATTGACATAATGCTTTATATTATATTTTATTACACATTTGCATCTTAATATTTTTTTAACTGATTTATTTTTATTTAGTGAACCGGTAATTAAAGAAAATATTAGAATCAGATTAACAATACTGCAAAATTTTACGTTACAATACTTTATTATAGTATTTAAAAACGTAGATAATTTAGTACATAGAGCCTTATTTTGAAAAGATTTCAAATATTTTTACTGTGAATATTTTCTTTAAAATATAAACTATCCCTAGTTTGTAAATCAATCAATAAAGGGCGATTCAAAACATTCTCCTGTTAAATAAAGCACGTACATTATTAATGTGTTCTACGTAGTGAAAAAAATTATGATAAAAATACTGTATTACTAGGGACAATAACATTGATCTAAAGTCTATTGATTTCATATTTAAAACCTTAAGGGTCTCTATCAGTACCGAAAATGTATACGCGAAAGCACCAATTCTTTACTCGTAAATAACATCTTCAATTTTCAATTCTACAGGGAGATCCATATTTCTATAGGATAACAATAGTATATTAAAATACAAGTTTCATAAGACACGATTTTTGCGCACGCGTTCAAGTTTAGAAAACGAGCCGCTAGGCGAGTTTTCTAAAGAACAAGTGCGCAAAATGTCTTATGAAACGTGTATTTTATACTATTTTTTCTATTTCGGTTATTAAAAGTTCAAAAAAGCTTAAAATAAGAGACATGTTTTGTTCGAATATTTTAGAAATTTTGCTTTTTTGAAGTTGGTTACTCTGATTTTTAAGTAGAACGTTTTAAATATTTGAATATCGGTGGTGCTATATGTAATTGTGTTTAAAATTCAGACTGATTTATACAATAAATTATATCAAATTATCAACAAAAAGGACGAATAAATAACTGTACGCGCCCAGAGATTGGCAAAATAGCAGAAGACAATTTACAAAATCTTTCGTCCACAAACTCTCTACATATTTATCAAAACAAACTTTTATATATAACAGTTGTACTATTCAACATGGTAAGTAAATGTCAATAGTAGCATCCGAAAACTTATCATCCAACTCTGCTTAACAATTTATATTGCTAATTAGTAAGTGAAATGTTAGCATGTGTGCTTTTTATTCTTTGTACAATTTTATTGCACATTTTTGTTACTTTAAAGGCTTATATTTTGACATTTAAATACGATTTGGTTCCATTTTTTTTGTTACCAACTTCAAAAAACTAAAATTAGCGTGCGATAAAGTAATACTTTATGCAACCAAAACGGGTGTCGTAAAGTGAACTTTATAGCACTGGAATAGAAAAAGTTGTTTTCTAGGTCGAACTAAATTAATTATTTCCTAATTTTGTTCCTAACACTTTTTATGGTTGAATAATTGACAAATTGTAAACACGTTCTTCTCCAAGACTTTACATTTGATATTCTTCAGACTTACACCAAAATGACGAGCATGCTGTTAGCAGGGGCGGACCAGATTTATTATTTTAATAAATGTTTTAATAAAAGTCTAATTCTCGGTTTAAAAAAAAAATAATATGCAACCAACATAACTTTTGCATCCAAAAAGTCTTCTTCGAGACGTGATTTATGAGCTCTCATAATTTCTCTTGCCCCCCTGGAGAGAGGTCGGACTCGTTAATCCATCAAGCAGGTACCGACACGACAATTTGTCTGTGGATTTTACCTACAAATAGTTACCTATTTAGGCAACGTATTATTAAATTTAAGTAAATGATATTTAATGAACCCCAATGAATCTGAGGTCATTTGTTGCTTGTAAATTGTTTTTATTATTTTCAACTTGTATATTTAAAAAGGGTACAATTTAATAGATTATTGTTAAGTACTTTATAAATATTTGTAATTATAAATTTATTTAATGTAAAAAAACTGCATTCCGGGTCTAGTATGTACGTGATTAATTTACTAGTTGTACAGTCAAACAAAAATTATTTTATTATTAGATGGTAATTGTTCACTGATTAAAGAAAAATAGCATATTATTCGGAATATGAAACGTAACTCTTGTAATTTCCGAAATTGTTCTTGGAATTTCTCCCTAATTGGTCGGACCAAAATAACCTGTTCTCTGGGTTTTCCGCTAAGCTAAAGGATTATTAATGATTAGACATAACAGTTGTTCATTAGAATTAGAGGTACAATAGAAATATGCTTTGTTTGTTTTTATTTCAACTTAGTTTGTGTGCGTCCATAGTGATTATAAGTTGAGTTGAAGTAACGTTCTAAAAATGGGTATCCATGGCAAGAATAAGATTCCTGGTATTATTCGCCGGAAAAGCATAAAAAGAAGAATGAAAGCATTGCGTAATAAGAGGTAAATATAATGGTTTTATTTTATCTATCTGACTGACAATATTTGTCTTACTTTTGTAATTAGTATAAAATTATGTATGATAGAAAGCACCAAAGAATCCACCTTCGTCGTGAAAATCCATGATGCAATAGTTGTAGTACGTCAATGTTAGTATTGGATCGACGAATAAAATTTACGATTTCTGAAGTTTACTTCGAGGTTATAGTTACATCAAAATTTACCAAATTTTCTGAATGTAAATTAAGTACTTTTTGCTAAAATAAAACAATGTATTCTGTGAGCATAATGAAATAAAACTGCATCTTGAACTCACCATTTCATTTAATGAATAGCGAAAATAAAAAATCAAACTCTTCGTACTTTTATTCTCTGTAATTATTTCTTAATACTGAAGACTTAAACAATGGTCGTATAAAGTGTATATTTTAGGAAGCAAGTTCTTTCAATAATTCTTCATTATTTAAAATTCTTCAAATCTGATTTCAATTTAAATTAATGTCATATTTTACAATTAACTTGTTTCAAAGTATTAAGCTTAACACAAATTAACTCATCACTACCCAATTTATAATAAATTATTAATGATTCTTCAACTTAGAACATATACAAGTACAACAAAAAGAAAGTTACAAATGTTACAAGCAAGTAATAAAATGTAGATATTTATTTTTATATTTAGTGTTTCTTCTTATAATTCGTATAACATTGAGTACAAAATTTAAATCAGTATAAATTTTTAAAATCAGTATATGTAGTCCATTTATTATATATTGTACACTTTCTTTTTCTTATAAATTTAATTAGAAGTAACAATTAAATAAATTAATTGATCTTTGACTTGAAACTAAAATTCTCTAAGTTGTAATAAAAATATACTCAAAATATCTACATATTTTTATACATTTACAAGACATATTATGAAATATGCCACTCTCTGCCATATAAGCAAATATGAGCACATAAAATAATAAAACTACTGGTAATATGAAACTTTTTCAATTTAGAGTACAAAAATAAATATTAATTTGATATGTTGTTTGTGCTATTTCCATTGCAGAAAAAACATATCACATTATACTACATACTAAATTAACTCTAATCGTTAATAATTAGATCATTAACGTCTAAAGTTCACTCACATTGCTATATTGTATAATAACTACATATGCTCAAAATATTTTACTTCTGTAAAAAAAGACAACTTATCTGTTTTATTTCAAGTTGTTAATCTTCAATTTTACAAATTAATTATAGTAATATATTAAAAAATTATCAGAAAAGAATTGTGGATTTTACAAACATTCTTGTTCATTATCACTGTTTTCGCCCGGAGGTCTGCCTCTTTTTGTGGGCTTGTTTCGTTACAATATTTTGTAAAAAAAATAGTCACTTGCAACCTATTTCCATCGGTTTATACTTTAAATAACTTTTTTATTTGTTTCAATACATTATTTTTATGCTTTCTAGATCAGCTGAAGTAGTACCAGACATTGAGCCCATTGTTTGCGATGAAGTAAACGGACAGCTACAGGTGGAAGCCACAAATAATCTCCCGGAATGCGCATTGTCAAAGAAGATCCAAAGCAGCAAGTTGGTAGACTAAAGGGCAGACGTGTTGTAGACATACAATATTTTTTAACGACTTTAAAAAAACTAAAGAACGATGGGTTTGACTGCAGCTTTTTTGATATTGAAATTTTGTCTGAAAGAAGGTATGGACTAAAAAGCATTTTCACAACAAAATGTGTCAAATACTGTTGCAACAGAAGCTGATTCAAATGTCAGTGTAAATAAAGCCGCCGTTTGTGGCTCGTTGGCAGTAGGTCTAGGATATTCTCAATTTAGAGAATTGTGCACCTCTCTAGATATACCGGCCATAGCTCCTAATACATTTTCATCACATGAAAAATCTTTATCTGACGTTATTAATCATTGTACAGATGACTCTATTATAGAGGCAGGTAAACAAGAAAGAGCGTTGGCTGTAGAAGCGGGCGACCTGGATATTGATGGTGTCCCTTACATTTCTGTAAATGTTGACGAAGCATGGTCTAAACAGTCTTACAGGACGAATTACAATGCTTCTTCTGGTGTTGCTTACATAATTGTTCAAAACAAAATTGGTAAAATTGGAAGCTTCACGGAAAATTTTTGTTTGAAAAGTAAGCGTACCTACTAAAAAAAGCAGTTTACGAAAAAGAAAATTATTTACCAAGCTGATGCCGATTACGGCACACCCACTGTTGACGATTTAAGTGTTGATGAATTTCAAAGCATTAAAAAAGAGTTTTTGATTAATATTGAAAATGCCAATTGTGAAACAATTGAAGAAAATACTCGGGGACAATCTTTAAATCCAAAATGGCTGCAAGAACGTATATATCGATTAACTTCCAGCAATTTTGGAAAAATTTGCAAGCTTCGACCAACCACTTCGACTGCATCGACCGTGAAGCAATTAATTTATAATACAAATATTATACGCAGCGCACCATTACAACATGGCATTGTCCATGAAGCAACAGCTCGAGGAATTATTGAAAATATGTACAATTTACAAGTGAAAGAATGTGGCATGTTTATTCATCCAGAATATAATTTTTTGGCTGCTTCTCCGGATGGTCTTATCGATCAAGATGCTATTTTGGAAATAAAATGCCCATACGCTGCCCGAAATATGGTTGTAGAAAATGCAGTAAAAAACAACATAATTGACTACTCTTACATTGAAAATAATAAAGTTACGCTAAAAGAAAGTCATAGTTATATGTACCAAATTCAAGGTCTCTTGGAAATAACAAATCGAAAATATTGCTATTTTTTTATTTATACTTTTAAGAACTGCCATTGCGAAGTTATTGTAAGAAATAAACAATTTTGGAAAGATCAAATGGTCAGTAAATTGGAAAAGTTTTATTTTTCTGCATATTTATATGAATTATTAGATTCAAGATACAATCGAAACATGGCTTTAAGAGACAGAGGTTTATAATTGATAGTCGTGAATATGCAATTTTATTTTATCGTCAATGATGATTTGTATCCCTATAGTACGCAGAATAATGTACCTCTTCTTTGTTTATTTTATTTGTACCTAATAAAAAGCATAGTTTTACTATTATAATTGGATGAATAGAGTGTATTTTAGATTTTTTTTTATAATATATTTTATTGAAATTGTTTGTATCTAATAATAATTATTCTATCGTGCCTTTCTTTAATTTTGATGTAATTTTTTATTATGTATTTAATTAAAACTTTATTGAATAAAGAAAATACAAGTTGATATTTATTGTAGCTTTTTCTCGCTCTTCCTGGCCAAATTTTATCTAAGTACATTTTAGCATTCTCTAATATATTAAACACAGGCTTCAGGGGAACCCTCTATAAAGTGGCTGGTAAAATAACCGTAGATTCATGGGTCAAGTAAAATCCCAGTGTGTGGTACACTAATCTCTTGATTGACAGCTGTTAATTTTACCTGAGTGCATTTTGTATGGTTGGTTGTATAATTAGGCATTGGAGTAATTGAAATATGATAACACAACTGCAGCACCAGTAAAGGCAATTCTGGAGAGTGGCTAGATTGGTAAACCAAAAATCAGTATTCCATATATAACAATAGAAGCAAGATAAATTCCAACTGCTTCTATTACGTTTGGATTCTGAAGAGCACTTCTTCAGAATCCCACAGTTAGTCAGTATTTTTAAATGGCATGTTACGTATATGGTAAACGGTATATGTGTAGACCTGATTTAGGGAAAGGTCGCATGGTGTCAGAATATTAGAAAATTAACCAACCAATTTTCTAGAATAACATCGTATAAATAATGTCTTATGAGTATAAATATCATTAAATAATTCCAAAATTTAAACATATATTTATTAAGGAAATTGAATCCTCGCACCTCTTGTAATTTGTGGATATAGATGGCAGTGTAATGGTGTAAAAAGAAAAATGTGTATCTTAAGTTGTTTGTCAAAATTTTGTATAATGTGGGTCTTTAGTGATCCAAACATGATATGTAAAATTTTTAATTTTATATTTTTTTATTTATATTTCTTTCGGAATCGGTATCTTCTTAGTAATATTACATTACATGATTTTGGTTTTTTAAAGACAGATACAAATCAAAACAAACTTAAGAGGAGCGTTTACCTATGGAAAACTATGGCCCTGCAAGGCATCGCCGTTTTGAGTTTTTAAATTTATTTTGTAATTTTAGAATCTCAAATTTGGGTTAGCGATGCAAAAGGCATACATTTATAATGTCAAGATCAGTTTTTGCATAAATTTATTTTCGTAAAAAAGTTATGTATCTTAGAAGTAACCACAAAAATGCATACATTAGGTTAATGTCTACTAACTCAGGCCGGTACACAAAAGAAAAACACAACCTCTACGCGCTAGCTGCACATTTGATGTACAATATAAAAAAAAATCAAATTTATGTAATTATTTTTGAAGATAAAAAACATTAAATAGTAAACATTGTCACACACATTTCACACGAGATTTTTCGAAGTTATCGCGTCGTCTATCCCCACTTTACGGTATCTCTACCGGTCCTAGCGAAGACAAAAATCTATCGGAATCGGTGGGGTATTGCAGATTTAAATCCGAGTGTATAATAATATAACAGTTATGGGCAAGCGAAAATTGGCTTATTATAAAACATCAACAAAACAAAAAAAGGAAATATGCAAGTGGAATGAAAAATCAAAATACGAGGTAAGTAATTTTTAGTCTACAATTTTATTTACATTATTTTGATATTTGTTAATTCCATTTAGTTTAACTAAGTACATAATACCAATATGCGAGTAGATTTCAGAATTTAAATATTTGACGATTCATTTTATGTATATATTAAAATTTTCAACCCACGACATAATCTGAAAATAAAACCGAAGCGCCTTGCGTCTACCCGTCCCGCTAGTAATATAAGTTGAATAAGTTTCTATTTGTTGGTAAACGCCCCTCTTAAACTTCAAAAATACACATCAAAATTCAAAGTTAAATTTAAAATTTAAAAGATTACATATTTTTGATCATTTTCATGAAAAGCTGTTCTGAATTTTGCCAAAAATAATATACTTTATCAGAAGCACTTGATCTTTTCAAATATGCATTGCAAATTTGAACATTTTGTAGCCCATTTTAGTTTTCAAATACGTCCTACATAGAAAAGTATCTCTGCTAGGCAGCACAAAATACGCAGATGTATGTAAGTGGGTAGATGTTTCAATTTCATGGCAGTAATGCTATGATTGTAAAATATTTAATTGTTGTTTACATTAGTAATATTAATTATAATCAAATATATTCTAATCCTATTGCACAAAAAACTTATATAAAAGAATCGTTTCTTTTCAGAAAGATACACGCTTTAATAGTTACGAGTTTATCTTTACTAACTTAAAGTAAAAGTATTATTTAACATAAAATTAACATATAAAGTGGGAAATATAATAATATCAGTGGCGGCTCTTTAATGAGAGCAAGTGAGCAATTGCACCCCTGGAATTTTGAAACAAAACAAACCAAGCGGCGACTAACTGTGAAAGTATTTATTTATTACGTATTCATTGTTATTGAACAGGAACGTGGAGTGTACGGCACGCGAAACAACCTACATGCACCGATCGTAGTCATAGATATAATGACGACTAAGACTAACAGCGCACGGATGTAAAGACCCCTTCCACCGAGAGAAACATACTCATGTGCAAAGCGCTACTGTTGCTGCGTTAAGCCATTAAACATTACATTGAAGGTGGGGAGAACTGTATTTTGTTCTAGTTCCATATCGTATAATACATAGCATGTGAGCAAGATTCCCGTCGGCTCAACGCTGTTGTAAGATGAATTTCGTGTCTGCGATGCATAGTAACAGGTTTTCGCGGTTAACGTATGATGAAAAAATCGCAATAAAAATCTTAAACGGCCGATGCCTCAATTATGTTTAGGAAATAAACAATCTGTTAAAGGTAAAGACGTTATAAGAAAATTCAAAATGAATATTTATCAGAAAAATGACTGGATTTGTGGGTGTGAAATTAAAAATACTTTGTTTTGTTTTCCGTGTCTTTTGTTTGGTGGTGAACCGTCTTGGTCAAAGAACGGAATAAAAGACTTAATTCATCTTAGTGCTAAAATTACGAAACATGAAAATTCCGAAGGGCATTTGAAAAATATATTTAGTCTAAGAATGTTAGGAAAAAATAACATTCAGAATGTTTTAGATCATCATATAGAAAAGCAGTTTGACAACACAATGAACAGGTAACAAAAAATAGGCATGTGTTAAATTTAATAATAAATTGCATTAGATTTTGTGGCGCGTTTGAACTGGCACTTCGGGGTCATGATGAACGGCAAACGTCGAATACCAAGGGCATTTTTCGGGAATTGATAAATTTTACGGCAGAATTAGATAAATCGCTCAGAAATCACATCGAAGCAGCACCGGTTTTTAATTGAATTTATAAATGATTTCCCAAATTTTAATGAAAAAGTGATAGAACTGTTCTGCAAGTCAAAGACACGCAAAATGGACTTCGTTTATCGTCAGATGTAATCAAACTGTAGTGTTATATTTATTATTCCCTCAAAACAAACTGTACAATGAACAGTACTTGTCTGGAACAGTATGTCGGTGAAACTTATAAAGATTGGGTAAGCGTTCTTGTATTATACTTTTACTTTCTTATACGTAGTATAAGGAAGTATTGTGATGATGAAAATTTTCGACCTCGAGATTTTTGCAGATGTCCACGTTTTGAGGTCCCCTGATACCAAAAAAGTGGTTTTAAAAAAATCTCTCTCTCTCTCTCTCTCTCTCTCTCTCTCTCTCTCTCTCTCTCTCTCTCTCTCTCTCTCTCTCTCTCTCTCTCTCTCTCTGACCACGATAGCGATCAAACCGCTACAGATATCAATTTCAAATTTTGTATTTACGAATATAATCTTCCTCTTGAGAACTGATTAGATTTTGAGCAAAATCGGCAGACCGGAAGTAGTAGTTTACTTCAGTGAAAAAATCGAATTTTGCAAATATTTCGTCAATTACTAAGTTTAAACAAATTTATAAGGAATTTAAATGTACTCAAAATTAAATTTGAGAAAAATTGTATTAATAAAGTTTTTCGAAATTCCGACCAGAAGTAGGTCTTTTACTCTTATCGAAAATCAGTTTTTTGCGAATATCACGCAAGTCATGCTTTCTAGGCAGGTAAATTGTCAGTATAAAAGTATTTAGAACGTATTTTTAAATATCTTTTGTATAAAAAAAATTTCAAAATTCGGACCGGAAGTAACACTTTTACTCTTACCGAATAACGATTTTTTGCAAAATATGTCGTAAATTATGCATTCTATATATATTTATGAAGAGTACAAAAGTATTTAGAGTTGGATTTGGAATATTTTTTGTATAAATGAAATTTCAAAATTCGGGCCGGAAGTAACACTTTCATAAGTATAAGAAAGTCGTGTGGTGGCCACACCTCATTTTTTAATTTTGAAATTATGCACTCCCTATGTGAACCACCCCGAGCCGCCACTGAATAATATAATGTTAGAAGTACATTGTATTTTAAAAGAATTAATACATATCTAGGCAATCCATTATACAGGACGTTATTTTTTTAAATTCTTGTTGTTATGTTTATTTTTTCTAGGAGCATGTACAACCGGTTGTACATTTTCTTTTAGTTTTATCTTATAATGCTTATTAATGCAACGTATACCTGTAAAAACATCATAGAATTTATTTACCAATAATTTATATGAATTGTTTTGAATCAAATTAATTCTTTTGATTAAAATTAGTTTTTGACATGATGGTAATCCTAAAATATTTGGGGTAATTGTATCTACTACATAAACCTTAATTCTATAATTTTGATTATTATAATTACAATCAGTACCTGAAACAACAAACATAACACTCGTAAAATGAATTGCAGAAACTGACTGCACGCATGTGAAAGACGTAGTTTAAGAACTTCTTTAGACGTCATTTTTTCAGAAAGTAGCTAAAACTAGCTGTTGAAATTTGTAAAGCTAAGAATAGATTGTAGAAATCATATAAGCAAATCAGACTTATTGCTACTCGCTGATTTACATTAAAAGCATACGCGAATATTTATACTTATGCCTGATAATGTGCACCATTCTACCAAGCGTATCATCATTTTTCTTGTGAAATACTATGTTTTCATAAAGCTTGGTTATTTAAGTAATTATTAGCTCAAAATTCCTGATGAAATTCACGTCTTCTCAAAATCGACTTTTTGTATACCCTGAAACACTGTGCGGCGCTGAGACTTGTATTATCGTTGGATAAAATGTGTTTGGAACAACGGGAGGGATATTTTTTCATTATGTCTACAATAAAATCATGTAGCCCCACTCTCCATGGCGAATGTAGAGAGGCACCAACTTAAGTCGCACCCCAGGCACATAATAATAATGGTTTCGCATATATCTGTAAATGGTATTGAGTCATTAGGGAATAATGAGAAATGAATTATTATTATTATCATTGATTAACAACATCTAATATGTTTTACAACAAATTTACAATGGGTGTGAGTTGAACACACAACCTGCCACACGCTCTGGCATATGAGCTACCTACCAAATCAATGTATTCAAGTCCTTTATACATCCACAATCATATCACGGAACAAGTTTACTCCAGTTATATCCTGTCTCAAATAAGCAGGAGTCAGAAGTTCAGAATGTAGTAATTTGTCAACAATTTTACATTTTATTATTACTTTCGTATAGATAGTAGAAAGAAATATGTGTTGAAAATTTTCCACCTCGAGATTTTTGCAGATGACCACCTTTTGAAGCCTCCTGTTACTGAAAAAGTAGCTTTTGCAAACATCACTCCTTGTGTGTATATATCTGTCTGTGTGTGGTCAAGATAGCGGCCAAACGGCTATCAATACCAAACTTGATATTTATGAGTATCGTCCTCTTGAGTTCAGATTAGATTTTCAGTAAAATTGGTAAACCGGAAGTAGTAGTTTACTTCAGTAAAAAAAAATCAAAAGTTGAGACAAATTTTTAGAGATTATAATACAGTTTTAATAAAAAAGTTTTTCGCAATACCAACCTGAAGTAGGTCTTTTTGCCCTAGCGAAAAACAAGTTTTTTGCAAATATTTTGCAAATTATGTGTTTCATACAGATTTATCTAGAATACATAAAAGTCCGAATTGGAAAAATTTTTGTTTACAAAAAATTTCAAAGTCCGGATCGGAAGTAACAATTTTACTCAGAGTATTATTTTATTAAGAAGATACAGAATTTACCTTACGGAACGACATATATGAAAGTCATGTAATGCCCACACCTCATTTTTTTCTGACTTGTAAAAATAATGATTGTGATATTGTTCACAGGCGCTTGCCTCTGCCAAAAGAAGAAACTATCAGATATGTTTCCACACACTGTGAATTTATTGGAACCATATTTATTTATTTGAGAAGTTAGTTTCTAGAATCTGAATCGCGATATTATATGAACATAGTTATTATGAGTTATAAAAATTAATATACGTTTAGTTGGGGTAAAATAAAACTATGGTAAAGTATAAAAATGTTTTTATTATAATATATTTATTAACTACTTAATAATTGTTATACAACAATGAATTATGAATTACAAACACACATGTACAAAAGGAATGCAACAAAGTTTAACAAAAAAAAAAAATGGATAAATGGAAATAACAAAGGTTCTTAACAAATAACCTATTTCACCTAAGCTTTACTTTCTTCACCAAAATAAAAGGATCATTCAAAACAGGTCCTCTTTCTTTCTAAACTAAAGTGTAGTTAGGTAGTTATGATATTCTGATTAAATTTTTACAGCCACAGCATTATAGGTAGGAGTATTAAAGTGTTCATAAAAAATATACGTTCAAAATCTTTATATCTCATTAAATCCTTGACTAGTGATCATAGAAAACAATACAATTCAAAAAATAAAAAATTCTTAACTTATTTATGGGAACATTAAATTAATAATTTCGTTTGTGCTATATGTATTTAGATTATTGAATTTGTATTATGTTCTAAATAAAAAATAATATTGTGTATTCGAAAATCTCAAGAACAAGTCAGTTATCTTTTTTATTGACTTTGTTGTGTAATAGTCAGAAAATATTGTAATATTTAAATACTGATTGGGTAATTGATTTGATTCAGTTGCGTTTTAGAAGACTAAGACGGTAGCGGAAATCCATAATAAATAAATATTTCCTACATTGAATTTCCGAAGATTTTTACTTTCATGGTACAGGCCAAAATAAAATAGTCTATGTAAGACTATTATGGCAGAAAGAGCTATGGAGCTTTGATTAAATAAAAAGCGAAGTTACTACTTAACGCTAGAATAACAGTTCTGTAATTCACAATTAGTTTTATGACAATTACTGCTCAATATTATACAAAATTTGTTCATTTTGAAAAAGACATACCCGAGTAGTGATAAACCATATTGTTGTAAAATCAGTTATTCAAAAATTAGACACTTAACAAAGTCTATTTATTTTAGCTATACTTTAAAACTTTGTCTGTATTTCCGAAACTGTTTCACTCTTCTTGTAAAAAGGCTTGAATTGATAAAGTTGTAATTTGTTAGCAATAATTTGAAGAATCTTGAAACAAAAACGCAGTAAGAAAACTACCTTATTTCGAGAAGAATTCTGAGGAAAATGTAACTGCAATATAAAATAATTTTTGAGGAATTCTTTTCAATGGTACTTTTATCTGGATTATACCATCTTCCCACAAAATAAATGTAAAATTAATAAGTTAATCTTTTAATTCAAAATGGAATAAAGAAATTACATAAATTAAATAATCAATTTGACTTAATAACTAGAACAATAAAATTCGTCTTTGTAAAATATCACAACAAAATTTTTTTTCACCTAATGCCACCGCTATAGAAGATCAACTATAACATAAAATATATGTAATCCTAAATCGAATACTCATAAGACAATCTTAGCCCATTCTGAACTTAATTATCCTATATACAGAAGTTAAACAAGTCCGCGTGGTATACCCACTATTATTATGTATACATCAGTGGCGACTCTTTAATGAGAGCAAGTGAGCAATTGCACCCCCTGGAATTTTGAAACAAAACAAGCCAAGCGGCGACTAACTGTGAAAGTATTTATTTATTACGTATTCATAGTTATTGAACACGAACGTGGCGTGTACGGCACGCGAAACAATCTACATGCACCGATCGTCGTCACAGATATAATGACGACTAACAGCGCACGGATGTAAAGACCCCTTCCACCGAGAGAAACATACCCATGAGCAAAGCGCTACTGTTGCTGCGTTAAGCCATTAAACATTACATTGAAGGTGGGAAGAACTGTATTTTGTTCTAGTTCCATATCGTATAATACATAGCATGTGAGCAAGATTCCTGTCTGCTCAACGCTGTTGTAAGATGTATTTCGTGTCTGCGATACAGAATAACACGTTTTCGCGGTTAACGTATGATGAAAAAATCGCAATAAAAAATTTTAAACGGCCGATGCCTCAATTATGTTTAGAAAATAAACAATCTGTTAAAGGTAAAGACGTTATAAGAAAATTCAAAATGAATATTTATCAGAAAAATGACTGGATTTGTGGGTGTGAAATTAAAAATACTTTGTTTTGTTTTCCGTGTCTTTTGTTTGGTGGTGAACCGTCTTGGTCAAAGAACGGAATAAAAGACTTAATTCATCTTAGTGCTAAAATTACGAAACATGAAAATTCCGAAGGGCATTTGAAAAATATATTTAGTCTAAGAATGTTAGGAAAAAATAACATTCAGAATGTTTTAGATCATATAGAAAAGCAGTTCAACAACACAATGAACAGGTACCTAACAAAAAATAGGCATGTGTTAAATTTAATAATAAATTGCATTAGATTTTGTGGCGCGTTTGAACCGGCACTTCGGGGTCATGATGAACGGCAAACGTTGAATACCAAGGGCATTTTTCGGGAATTGATAAATTTTACGGCAGAATTAGATAAATCGCTCAGAGATCACATCGAAGCAGCACCGGTTTTTAATTGAATTTATAAATGAATTCCGAAATTTTAATGAAAAAGTGATAGAACTGTTTGCAAGTCAAAGACACGCAAAAAGGACTTCGTTTATCGTCAGATGTAATCAAACTGTAGTGTTATATTTATTATTCCCTCAAAACAAACTGTACAATGAACAGTACCTGTCTGGAACAGTATGTCGGTGAAACTTACAAAGATTGGGTAAGCGTTCTTGTATTATACTTTTTAATTTTGAAATTATGCACTCCCTATGTGAACCACCCCGAGCCGCCACTGGTATACATAATGGGAATATTCTATTATTTTCTAGAGTGCATAATATGTAAATTACTCACCGTTAAAGTGTCTAAGAAATTTTCAGTAAAACTGTAATTGGTTTCTAGATTATATGCGAGATGGATGTTATATGAAATAACAGACCGTAGATGATGAACCGTGTTCGATTTTATGTGCCTAGTGTTTCTTGCACGAAGCAAGAAACTAAACCTGTTTTAGATATGTATTTAACGTATAAGAGACGAAGAAAGGTAAACCTTCCAAGAAAGAAAACATGTACTATTTATCAATAGTAAACAATGCTGCATATTTGCAGGTGGAAAAAGTCTCTCAACAAAGAAAATTTATTATTGGGAAGTATTGTTAACAAATGCCAAACAGATACAGCAATTATGTAAAGAGAAACAGCTACTGTTGGTTAAAACAACAAGTATGATACTTGATAACTTTAAAGGTTACTTCACTTGGATAGATCAAAATAAATTGGCAAACTTACATTGAATAATTCTGCTAGTACATCATTCATTATGTCTAGATCTTGAAGTAGAAAACAAATACATAGTGTTTTCAATTAATAATTATTTGTAAAAATCTAATAATTAGTTTCTTGGTCAATTAATTCACTTATAAATTTCAAACATTTCCAATAAAAATATATAAAATATATACAAAATAATATGTAGTTCCTTTGATTATTAAAATACGTGGTAAACTAATAGAATAGAAGAATCGACAGAACTTACTACTAACATATTCTTAATTTATAATTGATTTCAATGTTTTACTGTTTTTTTGTATAAACTATTAAATGGATATTGTCAGGTGGTTTTATAAAATATTGAGTTAATATTCGGTTAACCTTTGAACATCCTCGTATATTCGTCAAATTAATATACCGCGAGATTAAAAATTATATTGATAAAGGTTTGCCATGGAATGTAAAACGTTTATCTTAAGTTATATCATTAAGTGTCATACTGGCAAATATCAATGACAGTATGACAGTTAATGATATAACTCAAGACAGACGTTTTACATTCCATAGCACACCTTTATCAATATAATTTTTGATCTCGCGGTATTATTTAATCGACTGATAGTTATTGTTACATTTAGTAATATATGTGATGTATAACGTGCGTGGCTGGATTTATTGGAAATTACTACCAGAACGGCATTAACAATCTTCTTGAACCTCTGTTTTTAATAAATTAAATAACATGTCAAGTACTGGACATTTTCAGGTGCCGTAAATACTTCTAACATGGCCGAATGACTACTGAAACAATCGGGATAGGCGGTTTTACATACCCTTTAAAGCACGGTAATAGCTCAAAAAATGTTCGAATAGACAAATTTTCTGATGATGTAGTCGGGAATTAAACCCGGGAAAAAAGGAACACAGTAATATACTTATTATTTTGATTATAGTAAATAGTCTCGCAGTCTTCGAGAAAATTAAAAACATTAGAAGTAAATAATTTGTTTATTGTGACAAATTATTACTGGAATACCTGTGCTGTCAGTGTTCAACACACTGAAATAATATAATTAAAATATATCACTGACACTATATTATATAAAGAGATTAAAGCATTTAATATCCAATTAGTAAAAAATTTTCAAGCTGGATTGGAAACCTACCTATATTTAACACCTCTATTACCACTTACCACGTATGTACGACTAAAAAATACATTTAAATAAATACTTTCAAGAATGAATATACAATATTCAGTATTAAATTTCAACATAGTGAACAATAAGAAACTTGATATATAGAATTGGATTGTATGTTAAACAGCATTTATTAGACTTAAATTTTGCTATAAATTCTTTTTTTGGTGCATTTCAACACTTATTGTCTGTAATAGGCGGAGTGATCGTCGTTATAGGTAATATTATATAATGACTTCTTTCAATTATATGCCAAATAAAGTAAAATATAATAATATTTGAGGAGAAAGAATTTTAAATGAAACGTCTGCAAATCGCTTTGTACAGGGTGCGGCAAAACAAACAGTGCAGTTGCGATGGGCGACTACATCCGCTGTGGTGAGGATGGGAACCTGGGAGGGGATTCATTGTGTCCGGTAACTCACCCCGTTTTCAGTCGTAGCAATGGTTTGGAACGGAGAGCATCGCGGCTTCGCCGTTCGCACATTTTTTGAAACCGGTCGTTTTTTCATCATCACTCAGCGGACCTCCCGACGGCACTTTAACATTCCACGTCGTGATCCCGTTCCGCACCGCAATGTTATCGCGAGTTGGGTTCGTGCGTTGGAAGAAACTGGTTCAACAAAAAGGCCTAGGGGTATGGGAAGACCCAGAACAGTGAGAACTCTCGAAAATGTAGCTCTAGGGAGAGCAGCTGTTGAACAATCACCAACACGCTCTGCCCGGAGATATGCAACTGCATTAAACATGACCGATCGCTCTGTAAGGAGGATTTTGCATAAAGATTTATTCTTCCATCCCTATAAGATTATGCTGGTTCAGGAGTTGATGCCTCCAGATTTCCAAACCGTGCGAATCGCACCCAAGAAATGTTAGACCGTATCCCACCAAGGTCAACGTTCTTCAGTAGTGATGAAGCCCACTTCCATCTCTCTGGAGCCGTAAACAAACAGAATTTCGGACAATAACCTACGACAAGTTAACGAGAGACCTCTCCACTCCCCGAAAGTCACTGTATGGTGTGCCATTTCCAAATTTGGGGTTATTGGACCATACTTTTTTGAGGAGGATGAGCGTGCAACAACCGTCACCGCTCGGCGTTATGTTTCGATACTCGAAAATTTTTTTGAGCCACAATTGGCACGGTTGGCTGAAGAACAAGACCTTGGGGATAGTTGGTTCCAAAAAGACGGGGCTACGGCCCACACAGCGCAGATTTCAATGACAAAACTGCGGCAGATGTTCCCTGCGCGCCTCGTCTCTCTGAGGGGCGACCTGGGGTGACCGGCGAGATCACCGGATTTGAGCATTTGCGATTTTTTCCTGTGGGGCTACCTCAAGGAAAAGGTTTTTCAGAATCGTCCTCACAATTTGGAAGAACTGAAGATCCGTATTACAGAGGAAATCGCCGCCATTCCGATCGATATGTGCCAGAACGCAGTTGAAAACTTCAGAAATCGCCTACATCAGTGCATCGCTTCTGGTGGACATCATCTTGATGATGTGATCTTTAAAACTAATGTGAAAAAATGGGGTGTAGTACTGACTCAAGCAGAATAAACCACTTTTTTTTAATAGCCCATCAAACCTGCACTGTTTGTTTTGCCGCACCCGGTATAAAAACATGAAGGTGAACAAGTAATTATTGAAGCAATGCGTAAACACATCCTTATGAAGAATAGGTAATTTAATAACACCGCTATATACGACATTTGACAATAAGCCAGAACAAAAATATATTATGAATGCTTTTAATAGTTATTTACGTGGCAAGCTTAGTAAATTAGTCTTCACGGGTGAGCCGGGAAGATTGTGGGGCGAGCGACGAAGGAGCGAGTCCCATAACCCGGTGAGCCCAGTAAAGACTAATTGCAAGCGAGCTGCGTACAACGTTTTATTTCCTCTTGTAGAAATAGATAAATATAAATAAATGATACAGTAATACGAAGCCAGTCTCTGCACTGTAGAAAAATTAGTTTGCTGTGATGGTAACCAAGGAGATTCGTATGTTTTGTAATTAAAATTACAAAAATACAACCCTTTGTCGCTCTTTGTAAAAAAAGTGTTATTGTAATGGACTTAATCGCGGATGAAGACTTTCGGGGAGATTTTACTGCTGTTTGCAAAGAAATTGAAGATACGGTAAACGCAGCCAATGCCTGCCTAATACCTAAAAAATCCAAAGAACGGTATGAGAAGCAATTTAGGGTTTTCAGTGAATGGCGAAAAGAGAAAGGAATCAAAGGTGTTAATGAAAATTTAATTATGAGCTTTATTTATGAAAAGGTAAATAAAAATTACGTTTGTATGCCAACACATCTGATTATATTCCTTTTATTAGTCACTTAAGTACAAACCATCGTCACTGTGGGCTTTTATGTCTATGCTGAAGACCACGTTGTTAGTGTACGAGAACGTTGATATTGGAAAATTTACTAAAGTAACCAGCTTTTTAAAAAAGAAGTCATTGGGTTATCAACCGAAAAAGTCTAGAAATTTGAGCAGACAAGATATTGATAGGTTTTTGACAGAAGCACCAAATGACAGATATTTAATGATAAAGGTATGTTTCGATAACTTATCGGCGTAGTTATCTAAAAATATCTTACTCTACACACAGGTGGCAACAGTATTTGGTGTAAATGGAGGGTGCCGTCGTGAGGAATTGTATAAGATGCGAGTTAACGATATTAAGGACAAAGGAGAGTATATTGTTATTGAAATTCCTGATTCGAAAACCCATGTGCCCAGAAAGTTCATTATTGTTGCCGATGGAGAAGGTTTGAATTGTTTGGAACTCTACCGTCAATATGCATCATTAAGACCGTGCCATGTTGATCACAATCGCTTTTTTATCTCCTACCGTCATGGAAAATGTACCGTACAACCGGTAGGAATTAAAAGTTTTGGCAAGTTCCCGAGTGTCATAGCATCGTTCTTGGGATTGGAAAATCCTGAAAGCTACACTGGCCATTGTTTTCGCCGGTCTTCAGCGACCATTTTAGCAGATGCAGGTGCTGATGTGTTAACCTTAAAACGCCATGGCTCTTGGAAGTCATCGTCTGTCGCTGAAAGTTACATGGCAGAGTCTGTTACAAACAAAATTAAAATTGCTAAAATGATACAAGGAGACTGAACAGTTAAGAGTGCATCTGCATCTGAAACTTTAGATATACATAATTCGAATAATTATAACGATCAGCTGCAAAGTACTAGCCACTTGACTGTTCCTGGCGCAACATTTAATTTTCATCCCGAATCGAAGTGTACTGTTAACTTTTATTCTTGTAAACATTAATAACATATTTTATTAATTAAATTATAAATTATTATAAATAGATAAGAATTGTGAACGTTAAAAATTGTACAATATTAAAGGAAGTATTTATTATAAATGTTTTTTTTTTTGAAAGGTCTTGACAGACAGAAAGGGCCTGTAAAGACGCCATGGCAACCCTTTACAGGAACCGTTCCTGTAAAGAGTCGTCTACTTAGGTAGTCTAGACGACTGTAATTGGTATCTAACAAGACAAGAGGAAATAAAATACTATAACTGGTAACTATAATTAAACAAATAAAATAATAAAGTTACTAATGGCATGGAAAAATAGGCAAAGTACGCATTAAAGATGACGATTCAATGCCACTATAAATTCCCATCGAGCAAAACAATTACAGATCAATAAAATTAAAACCAATTAATTAATATTTCAAAATATATAGCTTTCGCTAGTAAAATACTATTACATGAAAGTCAGTTACAAATTGAATATTACAACCAAAGTTATTAAATTTACCTATATTAGGTACCTATATTTTATTTAATACTTGGCTTTCTGCTTAATAGATTAGGAATATTGGCAAATTTGTATTATTTGGATGACAATTTTGTGTCAAAAGGTGTATGAATATTAATATTTATCACAACACTGAAATGGCCTTTTAGGTTATATTACTTGATAGCGAAAATTTTGCAACATCTCAAATTTGACGCCATTTTAATTTATTTGGGCATGTCGGTTGGTAAAGCGATTCAACCATATACAGGGTTGCTCATTAGTGCGTCAAAGTCCAATATAGGCGTTATTAAATAGTACTGACGAAATTTATTTTATAAAAAGTAGCACAGTAGCAAGAAACACACATTTTGAAAATAATTTGAATTATACAGGGTGATGCGTTAAAACGACACACATTAGAATTTTTTTTAATGAAACAGCCTGTATATCTTTTGTTTTCCCTTAGCTACTTTAATTTGTGTTTTCATCGATATCTGGGGTTTTGGTTTTGGATGACGCATTGTTGAGTTATTAACGAAAATTATAAAAAAAATGGTTGCGACAATGTTTACCACAATAATTCTATGCGGTAGTATTACGATTATCTAAGGCAGAATTATTTAATCAGTATGTAGCCAAGAGATGTGTTGAATCTACAAAATAATCAAACATTCATTTCATTATACAGGGTGTTTGATACGATGCAATCAATTTGGCTATCCTCAAAGAGCGTTTACTGATTTTTTTCAAATGGAACACCCCGAATATTATTAAATTTTTGGAATGATGCGTTAATTGCGCTTAATTTTTGTTAATAATGTCCTATACCCAAACCCAATAATTCCGGAGTTATTTTTAATTTTTCATTACAAACCGCTAAATTATTTGTTTTCTGTTCGATTTAGTGTACTGGGTAAACGATTTGACAAACAAAAACAAATAAACGTCAACAAACATCAAAAATTAAAATTTTATTGTTGCTGTTAATTAGGTGTAATATTAGTGATTTCTTAAGTTTCTGAGTTTAGTATTGTCATTGTGTTATTTATTGATTGGATTAGTGGATAGGTAAGTACTTTTCTTGTATATTTGTTGTTTGCCACATATTATTATTACGGTTTTTAGTTAAGTCAATATGCAGTTTGAAAGCAACGAACTCGTTCACATGATTTTCATTATGGGATCTGCCCAAAAGAATTGTCTATTAACCGAACGAATTTATGCGCAAAGATATCCTGACAGAAGACAACCTTCAGTTAGAAGTTTGGAAAGACTTAAGGAAATATTCATTAGAACAGGAAATGTGAGTTATGAAAAGCTTGAAAGGACAAAGAGGGCAAGTGACGAAGATAAATTGAAAGTCTTGTTATCAGTAATTGAGGAGCCCTGTACTAGTTCGACCAAAATATCAACAGAAACTAACATACCACGATAGACTGTTAGCAAGATTAAAAAATAAATAAATATCATAACTACAGTATTTCCTTTTATCAAGAACTGTTGGGGCCTGATTTAGAGACTAGAAGGACGTTTTGCGAATGGGGATTAGAAATTGAAAGGATAACACCTAACTTCTTCCAAAAGGTATTACTTACTGACGAATCGACTTTTACTCAGAGTGGTAGCCCAAACCGTCATAATCTTCATCATTATGCAATAGACAACCCAAGAATATTAAGAGCGATAGATAAGCAGAGGCAATGGACTATAAATGTTTGGGCTGGTATTATGGGCAACTTTATAATTGGACCACATTTCTTTCACGGACATTTAAATGGTGCGGAATATTTGAATTTCTTGCAATATGACTTGTCTCAACTTCTGCAAAACGTTTCTCCAGTTTTAAGAGAAAATATGTGGCTTCAGCACGACGGTGCTCCAGCACATTTTGCACTAAATGTCCGACACTATTTGAATCAAGAATTTGAAGGTAGATGGATCGGCCGCGGTGGTCCCATTAGTTGGCCACCTAAATCGCCAGATTTGACCAAACTTTTTTTTCTATGGGGGTACATAAAAAATATTGTATACCAGACACCTCCAACTACAGCAGACGATATGAGGCAACGTATAATACGTGCTTTTGAAACAGTTTCCATTGAAAAGTTGCAACACGTAAATAGGTCCTTTCTGTCAAGGCTGCAAATGTGTTCTATTCAAAATGGGGGTCACTTTGAAAATTTCTTATAAATATTGCTTCTAACAAAGTACAGTTTGATACTTTTAGTCGTTTATTTGTTTTTGTTTGTCAAATCGTTCAACCAGTACACTAAATCGAACCGAAAACAAATAATTTAGCGGTTTGTAATGAATAATTAAAAATAACTCCGAAATTATTGGGTTTGGGTATAGGACATTATTAACAAAAATTAAGCGCAATAAACGCATCATTCCAAAAATTTAATAATATACGGGATGTTCCATTTGAAAAAAATCAGTAAACGCTCTTTGATAGCCAAATTGATTGCATCGTATCAAACACCCTGTATAATAAAATTAATGTTTGATTATTTTCTAGGTTCAACACCTGGCTGCATACTTACTAAATAATTTTGTCTTAGATAATCGTAATACTACCGCATAGAATTATTATGGTAAACATTGTCGCGACCATTTTTTTTATAATTTTTATTAATAACTCAACAATGCGTCATCCAAAACCAAAACCAGATATCGATGAAAAGACAAATTAAAGTAGATAAGGGAAAACAAAAGATATACAGGCTGTTTCATTAAAAAAAATTCTAATGTGTGCCACTTTAACGCATCACCCTGTATAATTCAAATTATTTTCAAAATGTGTGTTTTTTGTTACTGTGCCACTTTTTATAAAATAAATTTCTTCAGTACTATTTAATAACGCCTATATTCGACTTTGACTAATGAGCAACCCTGTATAATGTTCTTTATTTGTTGGAATTAATGCACATATATCAATTTGTAATATTCATAAATATAATTACAAGGTATTATCCATAAGCTAATAAAGCACGTCTTAATTTGACATATTCACATACCTATGTGTACATAATTGACAATTAAACACCTGTTCCTACACAGGCCAAGTAAAAAGCTAATGGAACAGCACACTGCTGAAGTTATCTACTATCTCAAAAATATGTTCCTATATTTTACGCATAAAATGAAGTTTTTATAAAATATAATTTAGTTATACTTACCACATACTCGATTCAGATTTGCGACATAGTCATTTGACAAACTTTTGAATTTCAAAATTAACAAGATTTTGTTTTAAATACAAGTGGTTAAACGTATATTGTAAATATCAATATGTACCAAACAATATGTAGGACATACCGACAAAAGGATATATTGCCCTAAATAAGTTTTGCAGTGTTCTTTTCATTTTGTAGCACAAAATTGGTCGGAATTTTTATTTGGCAATGCATCTCGTTGTTGGTCAATTTTTTAATTATTGCTATGTTTTTACTTTTTGCTAAGCGTCACCGGTAATGAATTTTAAAGGTTATGTTATTATATGTATGCAATAAATTGTAAAATATGACATTTCATTTTGACATAACATCTCCTGACAGCACAGTAAAAAATTCAGGTATGCCATCTCCATGAAATATGTATATTTGAGTTTATTATGACATAAAATACATAAATGCAAATACATGTATGATATTGTAAAGATACATTATAGACACAAGGTATAATTAACAATGTTTCGTAGTTTATAATAACTATTTTGAAATTTTCACGCCATTCGTTACGTAATTATGACGTGCATTGTCAGATACAAAAACTCAACCATAGGAACTTTATAACACTGCAATTTTTTTTTTTTGAAGTTGGTTACACTTATAAAAAAGAATCATTTCAAATTAAGTTAATGTGGAATAAAAACGTTAAGTAATAATTGTAAGATGATATCTTAATGTTACCTGAAATAATTTATATTTAAATTAGGATAAATTTTAAACTTAAAAAAAAAACAGGATGATCATAATAACCCAGATTTTCACATCTTTTAAATGGTCAAGTTAAAAATCAGTGAACCAACTTCAAAAAAACTAAATTTATAGCATTTTTGAACATGTTTATTATTTTAATTCTCCTGCAACATCTTTTATCCGAAATAGAAAAAAATAAAATACAGGTTTTATAAAATATTTTGCGTACTGCGTAAAAAAGGTGTATCCTAAACTTGTACGCCAAAATATTGTCTTATGAAACTTGTATTTGAATAATACATTACATCAAATTATGAAGCCAGCAGCTGGATGATGTCCAGTCTGATTTGTTCGAAATATACAATTCTTAATGCTTTAATCTATTCTAGAATTACAAGTCAAGTCTGAAATATACAGCAATCTGAGACAGTCAGTCTTAATTTTGAAAATAATAGGATAATAATAGAACCATAAGGCATTTGTGTAAACAACTAAAAACAATTTTATACAGTACCTGTACGTTTATCCTTTTATTCTAAGGTACTAATGCATTATTATTATTATTGCAATATGAGAAATTTCAATGAATATTTATACGTTATACCCATAATGCTTAGTCTGTTAAAGTAACTGAAAGTACTGTTTACGAAATACAGGTAACTAGTTCATACTTCTTAAAAACCTGATGGACAGAAAAGAAGTAGTATGTAATTTTATATAATATTGTGAAAACACATTTTCTTTAAAATAATTCATGTATGTACTATTCAATGGTTTTACATCAAATATAATATTTTATGAAGATACGAGTATACATAAAAATATTTAGGTACTATATTAAAAAAATACATTTCTACAACATTCACTAATTTCCAACCCACTCAAAAGTTTTCTGCCCGTCGCTTTCGATAACGGATTTGTATTAATATCTTACGTTCTAAGAGGGATCTCTACTCCCAGCCGCTGGGGCCACTGTAGACAGTTTGATTTCCCCATAAAATTACCCGTAAATATTAATCAATTTTTAATTTTTTTTATACCAAATGAAAGACAATTCGAATATCTATGTACGCCTAGTAATATTTTTTCTACAAATATTTTATAAATTGTCATAATTAGTAGCAGAAGTAGGTCAATATTAGACATTTTGTCGAATTTATTTTGAATTAAATAAAAAAAAAATCGAAATTTTACTACTAAGCGTACGTAAATTTGAGTTTTTTCTACAAATTGATGTAATTATTTATAGCATTGGTTGAAATTTGATCTTAATTTTAAGGGGAAATCGAAACCCCTGCAGTGATAATGTTTATGATTTTTGTACATTGTCAAATGGACTGGCCCGTCCAGTAGAGATCCCTCTTAATATGTAACATTCCCGCGAGGAATTTTGGTTTGGAAATTTATCTTATTACTTCCTACTTCAAATAATAAAAGTATGTATAATATCAAACTATTTATGGAAACACATAAGAACAAACCAATTTATAACCAAAAGAAATAAAGGTGGATTTAGACTTACGATACTCTTGGTTTGGGTATATTACCTATATTTTTAAATACTCGCTTTTTAGTAAGAAGCGATAATTATAAGAAATGTTGGGAATGGTTTGGGAATTTTAGTTCGAAAGCTGTTAATTCAAAGAATTTGCAATTTCAGGAGAACCCGGTTCGAACACTTTTTATGGGGACGTTCGCTTAAAACCCATCTTTGGTCAGGTTAGCATTTGTCAATCAGTTTTTGTATGTTGAAGATTTATAATTATTTCAGATTCATACACGAAATCAAGCAGTGTATGGAAAACAATACATTGCGTATACAAGTACAAACGTATGGTGTCGAAAATTGAAGAATGGAAAAGAGGAGGCAAATGATAAACCGCTAGCAGGTGTATTGGGTACTGCATCAACAGACAACAATATTGCACCTATGGAAAGTCTGATTAGAGAAAATAGTTAAACTTCAATAAGAGCGTTGCAAAAAATATTCGTGTGAGTATAGGGTCTGTCCATAAAATTGTAAATAAGCTGGGTTAGAGCAATGTTTGTGTGCAATGGGTTCTTCGTCTCTTGTCTGAGGGCAAAAACCCCTAGCAGATGAGCTTGTCTTTGCAGAACCTCACGGAGTACAGTTCAAATATGCTCTTGTCAATAATTGCGGACGATAAAACTTGTTGTTATTATTAAGAAGTATCCAGTAAGTTGCTATCGATCCAACGAATACATCAAAATTCACCACCACCAAAAAAAAAATTATGCATAGCCTTCTGAAGGCAAGGTGATGTTGAAACTTCCACGGCCATGAAGGAGTTTCCTAATACAAGTTCAAAAGAAGCTGAAGTGAATATCAATTCAAACTTAGGCAACGAAACTTTGAACAAACTTCATTAAGCAATAGTTCAAAAACTTGTTGTCATTAATGGCACCAATGTGGTAAAAAAACATTTGCAACAAAAGAACAGGAATTTTAAGGAGACACATCCTGTAGTTCAGAATTATCGTTTTGTGTTTCCCACTTTTGTGGACTACTGAAAAAGGCGGTAAAAAGTAATAGTTTCCAGTCGAACACAGAAGTACCAAAGAGTATGAAAGAATTCATCAACTAGTAGTCATAAGAATTGCAAGAGTAGTATATACACTTAGTTGTAAGAAAAAGTTTCCACTAACCACATTGGAGCGGTGATATCCGAAATTTTAGTGGATTTTTTTTGCATTAAAGTGTATATCGGTTTGTGGAACAAAGTTTTGATTGTGATGGTAATTATTTGTAAATATATTTCTTATTAAGGTATTTATGGACCAAAGATATGTTTCAAAGGAACATCCGTCGTAATTAATTGACTAGAACTGTGTAGGACTGGGATTTGGTTGTGATACAACTTAGTATATGTAATATTGATGTTAAATTATTATAATAAAAAAAATAAATAATGACCACTAACAGTGCAAAAACCACTTTGGTTCCAGGTAAATTAATATAATTTTTCCTCCTTTCGTTGATGTGTACTAATTTATCATTTACTATTACTTTTATGTATATTCATCTTTATACATTAATTTTTCCAAAATTATTTCTTGGTTGATAAAATAAATTGAAATAACAAAATTATGCAATAAGGCAATGTATTTGTTGTTGTTAATATTTTGGGAAAATATTGAATATTTACACTGCCTGTTCAATGATTTCTTTAAATTTATGTCAGTCACATACCCTAATAAATAATAACAGAGATCACATAAATAAATATAGAAATTAATCATGTCATTTTGCAACTAATCGTATCCGTTATTGCAATTATAAGTTTCCAGTTGCTTCATCAACATAATTCAACTATATTGACTTTATCAATTTGTATTTATTCCTACACGACCTCATGCGGAATTCAACAGATGTTATGAATAATGCTTATCTTCCGGTACGCACACGAACAATTTGGCACAAACATCATTGAAGTTATTGAAGGCGCGTTGGAGCCAGTCGGGTTTGGTCTGCCATCCTATCGTCACGTAATATATAGGAATTCCACTGAGAATGAACACCACGGCAACACTTACTTCTTCAATGCTAACGTAACACGGAAAAGTCACTAAGAATGCACAAATAACGAAAAATATTATCGGCAGAGTTATGTTCACTTTAATAGGTCGTTCCGCATATGGCCTTGTCTTCCTCATGTACAACAAGCCAGTGACGCTTATAGTTATGAAGAGAGCTTCAACGAATGACACGTAGTTTATTAGAACATATACGTCTTCAATTACTACCATAAGTAAGGTTATTAGGCACTGAAAAAGAAAATACTATATTACAAAATTATAAATAACTATGTAGTCTGTTAAAAAAAAGATTGGATATTTTATAGTTTATAGTATTAATCAAAACAAACAAACAAAAGGCAACACCGTATATTCAGTGTTTCAAACGTATAACTAATTATGTATTTTAATCAATAAACAGTACCATATCTTGCCATATTTTGCTCTTGAACAAAAAATGAAAATTTTGTCCTTGTTTATTTTTGATATAAATCATTTATTAATATAATTGCATTTCTGTTAGTTTCTGATTATTTTTAGTAATAAGTCTATTTTTCGTAATAAAAGAAAATAGAATTTTATATACATATATTCAAGAGTTCACCTTTATGAACATTACGTACGACTGCACTTGGCAGCGTTCAAGAAGGGTCTACAGCATGTGTGAATTTCCATTAGCCATAGGCGATTAATCCATACAGTACGTGGAAACATAGTAGGTACGCCTTCTTTCCTTTCCAATGCCAGCACGACCGATGCACGCTCGTAAATACAAGTTAGCGTGGTTAGCAGTAACTCTTCGACCACCGGCTTGGGTGTTTGTAATGCGTTCAGAAATAATATTTACGAGTTGCAAGGATTTGTTTTTCTTTTTCCTTTCAGTAAATGCAGAGAATTATTAAGCTGCGTTCACGCTGCATGACACAAACAAAAGCGTAATTCTAATAAAATTAAAAATAAGGTAAATAAAAAAGGATTCTGAAAATAATAATAAACTACTAGATCAGGAGATCGCGGCGGCCATTTGATGTTTCCCGTTCCAGTAATAAGACGCGATCTCTATAATTTTCAACGGATGTAATGTATTTTTTGGCCTGATTATAATTTCAGACTAGTTTTTTAGTGTTATTAAATATATATAAAGGAACTCGTACGTTAAGTTAGGGGCGAAACGACCGGGGTCGAAATGGCGCCGGGGTGAAACGTAAATGCAGAGAATTATTAAGCTGCGTTCACGCTGCATGACACAAACAAAAGCGTAATTCTAATAAAATTAAAAATAAGGTAAATAAAAAAGGATTCTGAAAATAATAATAAACTACTAGATCAGGAGATCGCGGCGGCCATTTGATGTTTCCCGTTCCAGTAATAAGACGCGATCTCTATAATTTTCAACGGATGTAATGTATTTTTTGGCCTGATTATAATTTCAGACTAGTTTTTTAGTGTTATTAAATATATATAAAGGAACTCGTACGTTAAGTTAGGGGCGAAACGACCGGGGTCGAAATGGCGCCGGGGTGAAACGGCTAGAGGTAAACGGCGGGGGCAAAACCTTCGGGGGACAAAATGTACCGATCCACTTGATGACACCACACTTGAATATAAAACTTTGACAACAATTCAAAAAAGCAATACTGCTGGTCAACAGTTTGGAGCCAACATGACTGTTTATGACTATACTGTTCAATTTGTTTTCTGTTTTAAACTGTTTTTCCACATGCTATTGAAAATCAATGGCTACATATCATTCGGTTAACTTCTTTATTATTTGAAAGATACCTCAAAACATAGCGATATACAAATATTCCGACATCCAACATTTTCATGATCGTGATGCTCAATACATAAAGTAAAAAATTATGGCAACTTTAGTTTTGTCGTTGTTATTGAATTTTTGAAGTGAATACCTCAGACAGTTTCTCAAAGTTTTATTAGTTGCGAACAAGTTCTCTCAAAAGCATAAATAAATGATCTAAAGTTTTTATTTTGAGAAGAATTATTGCCAGTAGTATATGCGAAACGTAATATTTAGGGGAAATGTGGGTAAAACATACTTGATAATACGGGATACCGTTGTTCTTGTGTAAAATACGTATCGCTATCCACCTCTGCGTGTCTGAAACAATTACAAAGTCACATATACCAATGGCGCAGAAGGTGTAATTCGTGCGATGATAGCTAAAAAAGTGGGTAAGTTTTTCAGTTTTTCACACTTCTGTTATAAAGACAGCCTTTTAAAAACGTAAGGATTGTACTCACAAATCCTAGCAGACTGGGGTTTATAATTTTTTACGATTAATAGATATCTAAACAAACATTTTCATTATGACCACTTCGCGATTGCATGTGAGGTTAGAATTTTTTCGTCAGTCAAATTGGCCGGCATGCATGAATTTAAAATGAGATAGTAGTATCCCGCTTTACCCTAATGAAGAAATCAGATCGTTTTACTTCGTAACTTCCAAATTCAGCTGTTCATTTCAAAAAAATGGCCGGAAAATATTCTCGAACGACCAACCGCCAGTCATGGACAGAAGAAGCTATGTCTAAAGCAATTGAGGCAGTTTCTACTGGTCAATGTGGTTACTTAAAAGCAGCGAAAATGTATTCAGTGCCCAAACGCACTCTAAAGCGGAGAGTTAAAGGACAAAATAAATGCAAAACCGTAACAGAAAAGTGCTTGGGAAGCAGGAATTTAACATTTGCTCTAGAATTAGAACTACAACTGGTGGATTATATTAAAAATATGGAGTTCATGCTCTTCGGGTTGACAACTAGGGCAGTTCGTCGCCTTGCTTATCAAGTAGCCGAAAGGAATAACTTGAAGCATTACTTTAGCACGAATAAAGAAATGGCTGGTTGGTCATGGCTGCACTCATTTTTAAGCCGACACAAGTTCTCAACCAGGGTTCCAGAAGCTACTTCGGCATCTCGTGCAAGAAGCTTCAATCAAGTAAATGTGAAAAACTTCTTTAATATATTCGAGCCTATTGAAGAGCAACAAAAATGATCAGCATCACGATTGTAACGTTGATGAGACGGGATTAACTACGGTTCACGGACGTCTTTCAAAAGTAATTGTATTGCAGGGAAGGAAACAAGTTGGCACCCTAACATCACCCGAACGTGGAACTTTAGTCTCTGCGGTAATATGTATGAACGCTGCAGGGACATACGTTCCACCCATGCTTATATTCCCACGAGTGCGCATAAACGCGGTATTTCTTAATGGGGCTCCACATGACACAATAGCGGCTTGTCATCCAACAGGATGGAAGCAAATGAACCTTTTCGAAAAGTGGTTCGATCACTTTTTAACATTTACAAGAACTACAAAAGAAAATCCAGTTTTATAGGTAATGGATGGCCACAAAACATCGCAGTGATAGATAAAGCCAGGTGCCATGGAGTAACTCTGAAATGTTTGCCTCCTCATTGCAGCCATCGGATGCAACCTCTCGATGTCTCATTTATGGCCCCTTTATCAACGTTTTATAGTCAAGAAGTGGAAACATTTCTGAGGAATAATTTTGGACAAGTAGTGTCAATTTACCAGGTTGCTAATTTATTCGGCAAAGCATACTTAAGAGCGGAAACTCCATTGAATGCAATACACGGTTTTGCAAAAACTGGCCTTTATCCCTTGAATCGTCATGTATTCACAGAGGAGATGTTCGCTGCCAGTACTCCTACTGATATGCTAGAAATTGAAGGTGAAGGCAGACATACCCCTTTAAAAGCACTAATTCACCAAACTCCACCACATCATTTGCCTGTCGAAAATAAAGAGCAGTCAATTCAGCAATTTCTTTCACCCTCTTGCATGCCAGTTGAAGATCAAGATATGTCGGCCCCCTCATCAAAAGCTTCATCGTCCAAAGGTATTTCTCCTAAACCCGGGCCGTCTCGACTAATTTTACCGCAGACTCTATGCCCGTATCCAAAAGCTTCGTCAAGAAGTAAGAAAACAGCAAGCAAAAATAGAGGCAAAGCAGCTGTATTATCAAGTACACCTTATAAGGATGAGTTAAATGCTTCTTTAAATGCGAAAAAGGAAAAAGGAAATAAGGAATGTAAAAAGAAAAGGAAAGCAAGGTGTGTCAACAGAAGAATAAAAGAAAAGCACCCGCTTGCAAGATGCTAGAAGCCAAGCGTAAAATATTATGCCGATTGAAAACGAGGATAGTAGCAGCTCTGACGAAGACGACCCTGCATGTTTTTACTGTGAAAGTCTTTATTCAAAAAGTAAAAGCGGAGAGGGATGGATTCGCTGTTCATTATGCCAGAAGTGGATCCACGATGCCTGTGCTGGGGTCGAGAACGATGAAGAAGACTTCACATGCGACAAATATAGATATCTTTGAGTTTGCAATTAAAAAAACGTTTGAAAATTTGTTATTCCTATATTACACATGCATATACCTATGCCCTATCCCATTTTAGAATAATACACTATCCCATTTTACCAACATATATAGGTAAAATGGGAAATTAACAGATACCTTAAAAATATTTATATAATGCAAAATGTATATTAAACTTTAATTTTTTATGTTCTTCTCAACAATTCATAAAAAACATGTTTATGCTGTCATGGATGTGGGTACTTCTATGCAAATTTTCAAACGTTAAGTATCCCATTTTACCCACATTTCCCCTACTATTTTCAAAAACTTAAAAATTAACTCCTATAATTTTAAAATAATTTTCTACTGAAGTCTTGAGAAGTTGGTTCCAATGGGGAAAAAAATTCTACGCCATTTGTGGTATTCAGAATGAATTTAATTTATTCGTATTTGTAGGTCCTCAAACGACGAACTTAATGTTCTAATGCGATAGTCAGAATTTGAAGAGCTCTAGAGCTACTGTGAATGGTCTAATATCAAACTATATAGTATACATAACGTCGGAACTATTATAAACAAGTAGATATACAAAATAATATATTATTAAAATGTATTAAAATGTCAAGTTATTATTTTTTTTTGATAGTGTATAATATAGCACATTTTTAAAGAATTAATTGTGTGTAACAATAAAGAAAATAGATATGGTTTTAGATAATAAAAAAATATTCGTTTTAAAGTTTAGTATTGTGTATATCATTTCGCTTTTGCAAAAATTTTATCTTTGAAAAAATATTGCGCTAAAATAAAATTGGAGAAATGTCTGGGAATTCTAAAAGCAGATTTTCTTTTACGTTTAAAAACAAATATATCCGTACATAAACTGAAGGTCGGTAACCTCTTTTTGCGTATTTTGTGTACTATAATAGTGCGGATAAATATATTTTATCGAAAGTGATCAATATATACAAGAAACTGTTTGATGATGCAATTTTGAGCTCTATTATCGATATATTTTCATAATTGCAACTGCAAATAATTTCTTTAATCTCCTTTGCAAACATTTATTTCCGATAAAAATAAATTTTGCGTAAAATTTATTTCTAAATAATATTAAAGAGTTAGCTGAACTTAAAAAAATAAAAGGGCAAATCTTTTTGACATCAAAAAGTCCTTTAAACTCTCTCTAGTTGCGACAAATATCTATTTATGCATACAAAGCAAATTTGTATATGTATTTGTTTCGTATATCACAAAAGCAAAAGTGGATATTTTTAGATCCGAAGGAGATTCACCTCAGATATATTGACTCAAACTTGTCACTTGAAAATTTTTCATGTGTTCCTCTTTGGCTGTTTATAATAATAATAATAGTAATAATAATAATAATAATAATAATAATAGTTTATTCGTTGTAATTGCTATTACAAGACAGTCAATAAATTAATTAAAAATGCACAGTTAGCTCTATATGACAATAAAACAAACAACATCAACAGCAACAAAAACAATAATATGTACCGGGTGGCCAACTAAGAATGGCCGCCGGCTATATCTCAGAAACCAGTAGTCATATTGCTTCCGGGTAAAAAAATTCTAAGTAAGAGTGCCCAAGAGAAAATGCTGGAAATTATTTTGGAGTTTGTAAAATGTCCGCAAGGGGGC
Source organism: Amphimallon solstitiale (assembly GCA_963170755.1). Taxonomy (NCBI): domain Eukaryota; kingdom Metazoa; phylum Arthropoda; class Insecta; order Coleoptera; family Scarabaeidae; genus Amphimallon; species Amphimallon solstitiale. The sequence continues at coordinate 17,350,548 of OY720679.1, forward strand.
GTAACAGTCAGGATCAATGTTAAAATTTAGAATTTCTTCATATTTTTACTAATTAAGGGGTATTGAAAATTTCTAAATTTTATTCCTTACACATTCTTTAATACTTTTAGTCTTACACATTTTTTACTATCTAGTGAAATAAAGTGGTGGGGGCAGTTCAGAGGTTTTTTTAAATAAACTAGGATTACTTCCGTTTGACTTAACCGATTTGAATAAGTTTGATCTCATTTAAAAGAGCCTTGTTTGCTCTACAAACTGAACTTGTGTTTTTGTATCTTGGACTTTTGCTGTCACCGGTAGATGGCGTTATCTGAAATGTAAGCAAATATTAGGCTTTTTTTTCAAAAAAGTTAAATACAATGATATGTTTATTTTTACATAAGCTAATAAAGAATTAAATCCTCTACATTTCGGTAAAAAAACCAAATTTGTATGTTTTTTGGAACAGGAGATATTGACAAAAATAGATCAAAATTCATAAGTTCTTTGTTTTACTGGCCTTTTTTTTATGAAGCTAACAATTTTGAGCTACATATATGATTATTATCTAACATATTATTATTATCAAGAAAAATGTTATACCATTTTGAAAGACCCTGTTTAATAAAGCAAGATTTTTTTAATACTTATTTTAATCCAAAGAATATACCATTGAAAATAAAAAAGTAAGCTATGAAAAAAATAAAACAATAACTCTGTGTTAAAACGACCAATTGTGAAAATAATAAATATTATTGTCAGTTTTTGATTGATTCCGTTTACTTTTTTGTGTTTGGGAAAACTTCTCTTTTAGTGAGATGCGGTTAGCGAATGAAGAGACATTCGATATGATTGGTGTCTATTTCGAATGCATGCGAAATGCTACATTTGGGTCCAGAGTGTATGCTACGCAGTTCCCTAGAAGACGACATTATGCGAGCAGTGTTTTTCGTAGGTTAATGGAAAGGCTTTGGACCACCGGAAATATTAATCTTCCTGTGTATAGAAGGCAACCTACTGGTCGAACCGAAGAAAATGCTATAAAAGTATTAGAATATATTGAATTTAATCCACATGTAGTGACCGAAACCACAAGTAGAGAGTTGGGCATTTGTAGAACTACGGCCCCAAATATATTGAAAGATTTAAGTTTAAAATAAAACAAACTTTATTTCGAGATTTTTTGTAAGGCCTTTGTTAGATTTGCTTTATCTCCTACCGTTTGTTTTAGTACCTTTAAGCATTAAGCATAACAGTTGCTTTTAACGTTTCGTACTCGGTTCCCTTAAGTTTAACTCATAGATTCATCTGCCTATTTATTGTCTGTTTACCGGTCACGGCTATTTTTATCCGATACCGTTTATATAGACCACAGTAATACTTTATAATAGTAAGTTACCTAAAACAGTGTCTAACAAGTTTGAATAAATTTGATCTCACAGTTTCGTTCACATTTGCCATATTATTTTCAGGATGTATCCTTATTACATGGTTCTTCATCAAGCTTTAACGGCTGAAGATTTCGATCGCCGGATTGACTATTGTCAATGGCTATTAAATATGGTAGCGGAAACCCCGAAATTCTTTCTCGCGTCCTATGGACGGATGAGGCAACATTTAATAGCAATGGTGGTGTGAACTTGCACAATATGAACTATTGATCCAGGACAAATCCGCGTTGGATGCAGGAAGTTTAGCATCAAGGCCGCTGGTCGGTAAACGTGTGGTGCAGTATTCTAGGCGGCAAAATTATTGGACCCGTTTTCTTTAACCGACATCTCACTGGAGAGGTTTATTTAAATTTTTTTATGAATGAGCTGCTCCTACTAACAGAAGATGTCCCTCTGGACGTTCGTCGTGATAAGTTTTTTCAGCACGATGGGTGCCCGGCGCATTTTGCGGCAAGCGTCGTGGATTTCTCAGATTAGACATATCCTGGCAAGTGAATTGGACGGGGTAGTATATTTCCCTGGCCCGCCAGGTCACCAGATCTCAACATTCTAGATTTTTATTTTTGGGGGAGAGTTAACGACATTGTTTTTGAAAACCGGCCTTCAACAAGACAAAATATAATGAAGAAAATTATAGCAGCAGTACGAAACATATCGGAGGCGGAAATTGAAACTTCGGTTTTATCCACGCGGCAAAGGTTGCAGGCTTACATTAACAATGATGGGCGCCATTTTGAACAATTAGGCCGTCATTAAAAATTTTGCAAACCAATCTTTACAGTAATGTAATTGTAGTTATTTTAGTGTTTAATATTAGTTTTATTCTGATAGTGTTAGTATTAATTGTTAGTATAGTAAATCATAGTATGTGAAAATTTGAAATACATGATTTTCGAACGTTTACATAAAATTACAAAGAGAAGACAATTAAAACAAGAGAATTCATGCATTTTCATCTATTTTTGCCAATATCTCCTGTTCTAAAAAACATACAAATTTCGCTTTTTTTACCGAAATGTAGAGGTTTCAATTCTTTATTAACTTATGTAAAAAGAAACATATCATTGCATTTAACTTTTTTAAAAAAGGCCTAATATTTGTTTACATTTCAGTTAACGCCATCTACCGGTGACGGCATAAGCTCGAGATACAAAAACACAGCTGCAGTTTGTAGAGCAAATAAGGCTGTTTTAAATGAGACCAAACTTATTCAAATCGGTTAAGCCAAACAGGAGTAATCCTAGTTTACATAAAAAAACATCTGAACTACCCCCACCACTTTATTTCTCTAGATAGTGAAAAATGTGCAAGACTAAAAGTATTAAAGAATGTGTAAGGAATAAAGTTTAGAGATTTTCAATACCCCTTAATTAGTAAAAATATGAAGGAATTCTAAATGTTAACATTGATCCTGACTGTTACGCCCCCTTGCGGACATTTTACAAACTGCAAAATAATTTCCAGCATTTTCTCTTGGGCACTTTTACTTGAAATTTTTTTACCCGGAAGCAATATGACAACTGGTTTCTGAGATATAGCCGGCGGCCATTCTTAGTTGGCCACCCGGTACATAATGTAAATTCCTAAGCATTTAAAAAAAGTGTTTAATGTTTTAAGTAACATTTTAGGAAATTGTCTATTGAATAACAACTGTGATGACTCAAAATATCCTCCACTTTATGAAAAATTTGTCATAATATGCCCCAGTGGTCTACATAGTGTTGGGTTGTTTGCAAACGGTGATAAAAATTTCATTTGTCATTTGATACAATTCAAACTATATTATTGACAATATGTAAAATATTCAGTTAAGGAAGTGTACTATGAATGAAATTATAAATTAAAATATTATTATATCTAATGTTCGTAATAGAACATACTTAATATAGTTATTTTAGATAAGTGATTGTTGAAATATATATTCAAAAGGTACATTACCATTTCAATTTTAATTATCGAATCTTTTGAAATGAAAAAGGTAGAATATAAGTAACTTAAAAGAGGTTTAATAAATATATAACAGAATACAAATACCTTTAAAAGAACAATATTAGAGAAAATGACTAACGACAATTAACAAAAGTAACTCAAATAAATTTAAAATGTTTGGGTGTAGAATTAACAAACTGCAATGGTCAAGCTAGAAAAGTAACATACATAATAAACTATTCTTGTTTCCTATTGATTTTGCAATATTCTATAGAACAACAAATGCGTGAACCTGGAAAATTCATCATGCGATTTATCTAATATAAAATTTGAACAAAGTCCTATATTTACAAAAAAAATTGTAATCATTATTTAAAAACTCTGCATATTGTTGGATATAATTACTATAAAACAGAAACACTTTGATTCGAATATTTCGGTTGGCCGATCGCAAATAAAAGGTATGGTTTATCTTTGAAATTTTGAAATGTTTTACATTTAAAAGAAATCGTCATAAGAAATAGTAGCATATAAAAGCTATGATGGGATGTTTAAAAAAAGACAAGATTTTTCAATAAGTTTAAGTTATAATCTTTGAAGTATCCTATCCTACGAACAGTACTCCTTTCAGTAATATACATATCTCTTAATAAGTTTTTTTCACTTAGAACCTTTTTCCGCACATTGCTCATATATTGGCCTCAAAGATTCGATAAAATAAGCTTTATTAAAAGGTTAATTTAATTATCTTCAAAATGAACAAGTTTTATACGCTCGTATAATAACCGTTGCAGCACTGCGCCCTAATGGATTTTCAATACCCCTTAATTAGTAAAAATATGAAGGAATTCTAAATGTTAACATTGATCCTGACTGTTACGCCCCCTTGCGGACATTTTACAAACTGCAAAATAATTTCCAGCATTTTCTCTTGGGCACTTTTACTTGAAATTTTTTTACCCGGAAGCAATATGACAACTGGTTTCTGAGATATAGCCGGCGGCCAGCCATTCTTAGTTGGCCACCCGGTACATAATGTAAATTCCTAAGCATTTAAAAAAAGTGTTTAATGTTTTAAGTAACATTTTAGGAAATTGTCTATTGAATAACAACTGTGATGACTCAAAATATCCTCCACTTTATGAAAAATTTGTCATAATATGCCCCAGTGGTCTACATAGTGTTGGGTTGTTTGCAAACGGTGATAAAAATTTCATTTGTCATTTGATACAATTCTAACTATATTATTGACAATATGTAAAATATTCAGTTAAGGAAGTGTACTATGAATGAAATTATAAATTAAAATATTATTATATCTAATGTTCGTAATAGAACATACTTAATATAGTTATTTTAGATAAGTGATTGTTGAAATATATATTCAAAAGGTACATTACCATTTCAATTTTAATTATCGAATCTTTTGAAATGAAAAAGGTAGAATATAAGTAACTTAAAAGAGGTTTAATAAATATATAACAGAATACAAATACCTTTAAAAGAACAATATTAGAGAAAATGACTAACGACAATTAACAAAAGTAACTCAAATAAATTTAAAATGTTTGGGTGTAGAATTAACAAACTGCAATGGTCAAGCTAGAAAAGTAACATACACAATAAACTATTCTTGTTTCCTATTGATTTTGCAATATTCTATAGAACAACAAATGCGTGAACCTGGAAAATTCATCATGCGATTTATCTAATATAAAATTTGAACAAAGTCCTATATTTACAAAAAAAATTGTAATCATTATTTAAAAACTCTGCATATTGTTGGATATAATTACTATAAAACAGAAACACTTTGATTCGAATATTTCGGTTGGCCGATCGCAAATAAAAGGTATGGTTTATCTTTGAAATTTTGAAATGTTTTACATTTAAAAGAAATCGTCATAAGAAATAGTAGCATATAAAAGCTATGATGGGATGTTTAAAAAAAGACAAGATTTTTCAATAAGTTTAAGTTATAATCTTTGAAGTATCCTATCCTACGAACAGTACTCCTTTCAGTAATATACATATCTCTTAATAAGTTTTTTTCACTTAGAACCTTTTTCCGCACATTGCTCATATATTGGTCTCAAAGATTCGATAAAATAAGCTTTATTAAAAGGTTAATTTAATTATCTTCAAAATGAACAAGTTTTATACGCTCGTATAATAACCGTTGCAGCACTGCGCCCTAATGGAGAAGCAAAAGTTGGTAAGATATTACGTACTAGATATTTGTACCCGGTAACGTGAAATGTTTGGATGCTCATGTCATCAACAGTCAATGTTTAGGATTTGTTTCATTTTCCACGAGCCATCTACGTATGTATATACAACATACTCGAGATTTATGCTTACAACTATATTAGGCTTGTGAAAAATGTATTAAATTTAAACAAAATATGTAAGTAGCTTACCATGAAAATTAAGGAAGGCACTGGAGTAAATCTTTTAACGTCTATTAGTGCAATGGCTTGCGGAAGATGACCTTGTCTAGCACCTACAAAAAACAACCTTGATGAAGCAAATATCGCTCCATTCAGAGACCCGAATGTAGAACAAGCGACGAAGAACGGCATAAGAAAAGAAAAGAACCCCAGCATTTTGTCTCCGAAGGTTACTGCCACAGCTTCCGATGCCAAAATTTCTTCACGAGTCAATACCACGAAGTAGGCGATGTTCGTGATCACATAAGTGATTGTCACTAGCGGCATTGATATACAAATAGCTCTTGGTAAATTCCTGAAAATAGTAAAAACATTTGTAAATAACATTATTGCAATATTATAATTGAGTATCACGGTGATAAATATTTTATTTAGTATTTTATACTTATTTAAGTACATATACAGGGTCCGGCAACGAAGCGGGGACGGAAGATTACATGCTTATTTGAAAGTTAGTCAAATATTTAGTCATCGGTTATTCTTGCGGACCATCAAGCGCACGTTTTAAAAATATTTTGGTTTATACAGGGGGTTTCAGATGGAAATGCCAGACTAAAGTTGCTTTTTTTTTTAAATGGAACCCCCTATAGATATATAGATAAAATGTTCCGCGCTTGAAAGCTGGTTACATCGATATAATGGTGTATGGGTTTAAAGTTGATAGTTTCTGTGTTAATAATTATTTTACTTGATAAATTAATACATTTCAGTAGGCTATTCTGCATAAGGAAAAACAAAAGATTCGAAACCAACAGAATAGAATATTTTTTACTAGTATTGAGTTTCGTTGCTAGGTGAAATAAATTCTGTAACTGTTCGCGTTATACAGAGTGTTCACAATTTCGCAAAATCGAAGAAATCTCGTAATTTTTAAACGGAACACCCTGTATATTTTCAGCTTATTAAAAAGCCCTTTTACTACGCTTTCTATTGATACTTCATTTAATGCATCTAGGATAGATCATTTGCTAGTTATTTCTTTTTAAAGTTGAATTAATGAAAATTAGTAGCTAATTTGCACTTTCAAACCTTCTGTAAGGTCGAATATTCAACAAATAATCCATAAATGGTCTATAACAAGAAGAAACCCCATTTAGTATGAGAAACAGTTGATTTTCACTCAGCGGTGAAAGCAAACATTAAATTAATATAAAGTAATATAGCATTTTCAATAGATTCACTGCTCATCAAGTTATCTGGTGTCAGTTTTAAGCTTGTATACATATTAACCAAGTTGTCAAAAATTTCGTTTCGTGTTACAAAGTATTTGGTTCAGTGTTTAAAAGAAATTGCTATAATGAGTAATTTTAGTATTCTAGAAATGGTTAATATCAGTGGCGGCTGCTGCAGGGAGGGCAACGGAGCACTACCCCCCCTCCCCCCGTGACAAATTTCTTTTAACAGATAAACTAATTATAAATACCTAATTTGTATGTAATTTTTCTGATTTGTTTGATAACAAATAATATGTTTTCGGAAGTAACAGTCCGTCTTTTCATTGCTTTTAAAAATCGCAGTCCGACGTAGGCTCCGGGGCATCTCGCGCGACTGCCCCGTCTGTATTAAGAAATCGAGCGCTGAAACTGGCGCGGGTAGCGCGCGTATATATGTAGGCGGCGGGGCACTACTCTATGGTGCCGGGTGGCGGTCCAGTATGTAATATACAGCGGTGAGTGTATGTTGTAATTTCTATCAGTGCAAATGCAACTATGAATTGCGTTAGTAACATTAAGACAGAATTAAAAAATCTAGGTCTTCCTAGACCAGATTTATTGATTAAACTAGAAGATCACAATTTGAAAACTAATAAAACCGTGACGAGAAAATTCAACAGAAGCTCTTACAGTTTATGAGACTGGTTGTGTGGGTGTAATGTGCAAAATGTTTTTTTCTATTTCGGTGCTATAAAGTTCACTTTACGACATCCGTCTGAATTTTAATGATAATTACATATAACACCGCCTATATTCAAATATTTAAAATGTTCACAAAGTTGGACGAAGACAAGGCAAAGCCTTCATCGATATTCCTAAGACGTCCGAATACAAACGTAGTTGGCCGAAGACAAGGCAATGCCTTCACCGATATTCCGAAGACGTCCGAACACATACGAAGGTTGCCGAAGCCAAGGCAAGGCCTTCACCGACATTCCGAAGACGTCCGAACCCATACGAAGTTGGCCGAAGACAAGGCAAGGCCTTCATCGACATTCCGAAGACGTCCGAACACAAACGAAGTTTGCCGAAGCCAGGGCAAAGTCTTCATTGACATTCCGAAGACGTCCGAACCCATACGAAGTTGACCGAAGTCAAAGCAAGGCCATCACTTACATTCCGAAGACGTCTGAACACGTACGAAGTTACAGTTTCCATAGACGTTTTAATCATAATTACATAAACACCGCATATATTCAAATATTTAAAATGTTCGAACGAAACATGTCTCTCATTTTAAGTTTTTCTGAACTTTTAATAACCAAAATAGAAAAAATCAAGTGAACGGTGTTTTTCTACTTTGAAGAGAATAAAAACATTTTCTAGAAATACCATGCGGGAAAGCAGACTATGTGCCTTAGCAATATGTTCCATTGAAAAGCAATTACTGACATCAACACCAAACTTCAATGAATGAGTTATTAATCATTTTGCTGATCGTAAGGAATGGCGGATGGATTTTATTTTCAAACAAGTTAATTAAATAGCATATTGAGTTTATTTTTTGTCTGTTCTTAATTTTTGATATTAAACATTCAGACCCCCGATGCCCTCCCGTCCCAAAATGTCACGGGCCGCCACTGGTTAATATGATATTTATTCTTGAGGAGTGTACAAGAAATTGTCTCCTAGCAAGTAGAGTATATGCAGAGAGATTTTCAAACCTTGAAAGAAAGCCAAGACCGGAAGCATTTAAAAAGTTGTTAGAGGGATTTATAGAAATTGGTAGTGTAACCTACAAGAAGAGAGAAATAAATAATCCGGTAATCAATGAACAAAACAAACTGGCCGTATTATTAACAATACAGGAAAATCCACATATAAGTATAGACGGTATTTCAAAGGTAACAGCTATTATTGAAGATAGGAGCGTACGGAGAATTTTAAGAAGTCATAAGTATCATCCGTACCATATGAAATTAAATCAGGAATTGCATGATGATGATTTCATTAAAAGAACAGACTTTTGTGGTTGGTTGTTAAATAAAATGCGAGAAATGCCAAATATTTTAACAAAGATTTTTTTAGTGATGAAGCTTCTTTCAAAAGTAATGGCGCGGTAAATAAACATAACATTCATTATTATGCAATAGAAAACCCGCATTGGATACGTCATGTAGACAATCAGAATAGATGGTCCCTTAACATCTGGGGAGGTAAAGTACTTTTTCGATGCAACCGTTACAGGCAATACGTATTTGGCATTTCTGCAGAACGAACTGCCTAATTTACTTGAGCATGTGGATGCTGACACCCGACAAATTTTCTGGTTTCAACACGATGGTGCACCTGCTCATTATAGCCTTAACGTTAGGAAGTTTCTAGGGCGATGGAAGGAAGACGAATGGATAGGATGAGGTGGTCCAATCGCTTTGCTTCCACAAAGTCCAGATCTTACTGTATTAGACTTCTACTTTTGGGGATATGTCAAGGCTCTGGTTTATGTGGAAATTCCTACAACAAGGGAAAATATGATGGAACGCATAAGAGAAGCATTTAGAAATGTTCGCCAAGAAACATTACAGCATGTTCAGCAGAATTTCTCCAGACGGCTTCATTTATGTATTGAGAGACATGCAAGGAAATTTGAAAGTTATCTTTGATTTATTTACATTTACTATTTACATTTCCTTTATCTTTGATTTACTGTGCTATACCTTTCGTTAATTAAAATTTCTGTTGTGGTTTATAATTAGTATTTATTTAAAATAGCGCAAACTTTTGATACTACTGCTGAGTGAAAACCAACTGTTTCTCATACTAAATGGGGTTTCTTCTTGTTATAGACCATTTATGGATTATTTGTTGAATATCCGACCTTACAGAAGGTTTTAAAGTGCAAATTAGCATTTTTCATTAATTCAACTTTAAAAAGAAATAATTAGCAAATGATCTATCCTAGGTGCATTAAATGAGGTATCAATAGAAAGCGTAGTAAAAGGGCTTTTTAATGAACTGAAAATATACAGGGGGTGTTCGATTTAAAAATTACGAGATTTCTTCGATTTTGCCCAAATTGTGAACAGTCTGTATAACGCGAACAGTTACAGAATTTATTTCGCGTAGCAACGAAACTCAATACTAGTAAAAAATATTGTATTCTGTTGGTTTTGGATCTTTTGTTTTTCCTTATGCAGAATAGCCTACTGAAATGTATTAATTTATCAAGTAAAATAATTATTAACACATAAACTATCAACTTTAGACCCATACAGCATTACATCGATGTAACCAGCTTTCAAGCGCGGATCATTTTATCTATTAATATACAGGCTGTTCCGTTAAAAAAAAAAGTAACTTTAGTCTGGCATTTCCATCTGGAACATTCTGTATAAACCAACATATTTTAAAAACGTGCGCTTGATGGCGCTCAAGAATATCCGATGACTAAATATTTGACTAACTTTCAAATAAGCATGTTATCTTCTGTCCCCGCTACGTTGCCGGACCCTGTATACAATTAACGTAAAATGGTTATATGGACATTCAATATGCTGCGAATATTGTCAAGGGCGCATTTGAGTGTGCATAAGTTGCATGCTTTATTATTAACGATAAAACGCAAAGAGAACAACCTCTACCTCCAATACATTAGGGGTTATAACCGGAAAGAGATATTTTAATAAAGAATTAACTGGTACAACTACATTTACTCCGACCATTTTCGAAATGTAACACAAACATTATGGTTTTTAAAATGGGAGCAATAGTGGGCAATAACACTATTCAACATCATGTTCGAAATTCTGCGCATTTGTATATAGTTCTATAGTCAGACACCTGAGCAGGTAGTTATGAATTAATTCTAGGGTCTATACATTAGTGGAGCGGATATCAAACTAATCCAACTTTTGGATACATATTCCAAATTCATGAGAGGTTCTTTAACAAATATCCAATATACCCAATATTTACAAATGATCATTTTTGCTGCATTTCGAGATTAAAAATATTGAATGCATTATTTGCAAGAAAGCTTTTGAATAAAATTGAATTTAATGCCAAAAATGTCAAGGCTAGGCTTATGAAGAGTGTAGAGATAGTCAATGGAGAAATTATAAATGTGACCTTTCTAAATAAAATGATTATTATAGAGCTGTTAAATTACTGTGCGTTTTTAACCGACGCATTTTATAGAAGGTAACATATCTATTTTATAAATGACATAGGTACATCAACACGCTCAGAACTAAATTTTAGATAGTTTCATTCCAAGTGTCCTATTTAATGTAGACACATATTGTAACTTCTGCGTAATATTCAATGAAGGTGTAAGAAGCAAAAGAGTTTAAGTGCACTTTTTTTTTAAATGAGTTAAGTACATGATCGAGTAATTAACTGTACAGATTGTGTTGCAGCAAAAGGATATAAGTGATTATCTCACCTTAAACACCACTTAAAAGAGATTGAAGATACTGTGATAATAAATGATTCAAACTTCATTATAAACACGGTGCAAGTGCACTTGTATCGTTTGCTAGAAAACTAAAACTGGTGGTGTGACTAAGAAATTGCAGGGATATTCTTTAAAATGAACGTGACAAATACTACTGTTTCATACTAAAACAAGTCAGTAATAGGTTTATAGTAACATAACCTATCAATTATACTGTTACACCGTTTCTCAATGTTATAAACCTGATAGTACGGGGTGCATTCAAGTTCTGAGGTCTCCAATTTTTTTTTCTCCAGACTGGAAAGAAATAGAAATATGTGCATTGTTTTAAAATGAGCGTGTGTTCGTTGTCAATACGTCACAGAGATGGCAGCACTGTACGACAGGTCGAATTGTAGCGGCAGCGTCGAGAATGAGAACTGTTTTAGATACTTAAAATTGCTACGTTTTCCTTACTTGAACAGCGTGCAATCATTCGTTTTCTGAATTTGCGTGGTGTGACACCAATTGAAATTCATCGACAGTTGAAGGAGACATGTGGTGATGGAGTTATGGATGTGTCGAAAGTGCGTTCGTGGGTGCGACAGTTTAATGAAGGCAGAACATCGTGTGACAACAAACCGAAACAACCTCCCCCTCGCACAAGCCGGTCTGAAGACATGATCGAGAAAGTGCAGAGACTTGTTTTGGGGGATCTCCGAATGACTGTTGAACAGATCGCATCCAGTGTTAGCATTTCCGTGGGTTCTGTGCACACAATCCTGCATGACGACCTGAAAATGCGAAAAGTGTCCTCCAGGTGGGTACCACGAATGCTGACGGACGACTACAAGGCTGCTCGTGTGGCATGTTGCCAAGCAATGTTGACGCGCAACGAAGGCATGAATGGGACTTTCTTTTCGTCGATTGTGACAATGGATGAGACGTGTATGCCATTTTTCAATCCAGAAACAAAGCGCCAGTCAGCTCAATGGAAGCACACAGATTCACCGCCACCAAAAAAATTTCGGGTAACCGCCAGTGCTGAAAAAATGATGGTGTCCTGTTCTGGGACAGCGAGGGCGTAATCCTTACCCATTGCGTTCCAAAGGGCACTACGGTGACAGGTGCATTCTACGAAAATGTTTTGAAGAACAAGTTCCTTCCTGCACTGCAACAAAAACGTTCGGGAAAGGCTGTGCGTGTGCTGTTTCACCAAGACAACGCACCCGCACATCGGGCTAACGTTACGCAACAGTTTTTTCGTGAAAACAACTTTGAAGTGATTTCTCATGCTCCCTACTCACCTGACCTGGCTCCTAGTGACTTTTGGCTGTTTCCAACAATGAAAGACACTGTCCGTGGCCGCACATTCATCAGCCGTGCTGCTATTGCTTCATCGATTTTCCAGTGGTCAAAACAGACTCCTAAAGAAGCCTTCGCCGCGGCCATGGAATCATGGCGTCGACGTTGTGAAAAATATGTACGTCTGCAGGGAGATTACGTCGAGAAGTAACACCAGTTTCATAGCTTTCGGGTGAGTAGTTAGTTAGAAAAAAAAATCGGAGGCCTTAGAACTTGAATGCACCTCGTAATACCTCTAATAGTGAACTCGGTCTGTCTGAAACTGATAAAGACAGGCACTATCGTCCTTGCGTCTCAGAAGAAGCAAGTAGTACAAGTACGGAGATACGGCATGTATCTATAGTACAATGAGCTCATGGTATTATTATTCAGTTATATAATTACCTACTAAATAAAATATCAATAATTTATTTAAAGTACACCAATGAGACCTAGGAACAGACATGGAAGAGTGAAAGTATGGAAAACAATGAAAACCCCTCTACAAGACTATACGGAGAAGAATATAAAACTGCCAAAGAAGAAGAGATTAAAAACAGGGAGACGAAAACTTACAATCACACTTTCACACAACTGCAAAACAATTTCATAGCAAAAGCGGTTAATCATATTTAAGACTTGATGCTTATGACTTACAGTTTATTGCCTCATGTATTGAAAAAAACTACCCTAAATAGAATAAGAGTAGGCTTGTTTCACACTTACCCGGCTGTCATTTAAACGATACCGTGTAGACTATAATCGACACGAAGAGTGTACCAGAGTTGTCATACTTGCCCGAGAAATGTCGTGGTCGGGTAAACGACAATCGGCTGCCGTGCTATTGCTGTGGGAAGCCGGCAGCCACCGCTGCAATGGACGACTGCCGGTGTCGGCGAAAGAAACCGATGAAGGCAGTGGGAGAAGGGACTAATGACGGAATACACATCAAGCATCTCGTTTGCATTTTCCACGATTGTTTTCTGGTATTGCTGTTATTGTTTTTGTGTTAAATCAGTTCAAAGTTTTTTTATCATGGCCAAAGTTGATCTTGAAGTACCGATTACATTAGTTAATGATCGGCCTACTTTATGGGATAAAACACAAGAAGCTTATAAGAACAGAATCCAAATAAGAAGTGCTTGGGTCGAGGTTTTTAAAGAGTTAAATGATGGTTTTGAAGAGTTGGTCCAACAACATTGTTACTGCCAACATCTGGATGGGCTGAATACATTCTCTAAAGGATGTGTTGCGGCGTTGTATGAAATCTTTGATCTTACATTTAGATCATTAAAAATTTGTATACTCATTCTAAAATAGTTAAAAAAAACTTGTCACCATCATTTCTAACATCTTCAAAAAGTAAAAAGGATGCCCCAACTTCGCCTCTTCGCATATTGATCAGATGAACCCAGTGCATCCTACTTTTTCTCCGCTTCTTCGAACGTCTGTACAGGATCATACACGCTATAAACAGAGCCACTTTCGTGTCGGCGTCGGCTATGTCTCGCCTAGATGTCGGTTATCCGACAGCCGGGTAAGTGTGAAACAAGCCTAAAAGTGTGTTACCAAGCTATCACCAATGTATGTAAGGGTATGCAAACAGTTTTTATTAAACATGTTATCAACAACTAATCAAAGATTCACAGAAGTATGAAATAAATTTATGAAAACTGTTCGACAAGAAAACACATACTTTCAAGCAAAGCGGTACCCAAGAAATCGGATCATGTTTGTTGAAGCTAAGGCTGCCCTGCAATGTCATTAGATTTCTTTAATAATTTTTAGTACATTCACAGAATATAAAAAAAATATAGTGAAACTCTTCATTTTTTGATTCAGTGAACAAAACTAAAAAATAGGCCATAAATTAGCATTGAGTTGATCAATCAAGAATTTTAAAGGCGAGAAGATGTCAGCAACCGACTTCATTTCATTTCAATATTTACACAACGTTACGAAAGACCCAAAAGAAGACACTGAGAGGTATCCTCTAAAATAGGAGGCTGAGTCTTAAAATGCAAATTAACTTCTAAACGCCTTTTTACCAACATTAAAATAGCTTAATTCAATGGAAAAAGTTTAAGACAATGCTAGAATCTATGCCATCAATTTAACAAAATTTCCATATGTCCCATAAAAATCAAGACAATTAAATGAAAAACGTGTAAAAATTACTAAAACGCTGTAGCAGCAGCTATTACCTATTTTTATTTTTAAATAAAATAGTAATAATCCTTATAAAAAAGATGTAAGTGTTTTTTTTTTGATTTTTTGCTTTGCAGCAAAACGGTACAAGTGACAAACGTTTGTTTCCGCACTTATACCCTTTTGCTACTGACCCCTTCGTTATGAACATTTTTGCAATTTTAACAATAAAACTCTAAAGTGTCTGGTGTTACCCCACGTGTCGCGTTAAGTTAATTTTCTCTAAAGACCTACCTTGGATTGAATATCTAATGCCTCTACATATTATACAACCATAAATTTAAGATTTTAAATAGTAAGTGGACAGCACCCTTTTAGCAGGGTAAATAAATAAATATTTCATAGAATACTAGAATAACTACATTTCACTGAAGAATATTACCTGTAAGGGTCTTTCAATTCTTCTGTCACATAATTTAAGTAATTCCATCCGGAATAGGAGAACAGTCCTGAATAAAACGCAAGGGCGATATAACCGGGCGCTGTTTCCGTACCTGCCATTGGATCTTCAAAGTGTTCAACATGTCCAATACACAAATAATATATACCCGCAACGACGATTATAGCAAGAGCAAATATTTTAGTGACTGTAAACACATCTTGCACCCTTGTTACCCACTTAACATTATAACAGTTTATCACAGTCAAAAGGCATGTGGTGACGGCCGCCAACAATCGAACGGCACCGTATGGTGGTGCACAAACGGGCCAAAGAGGTTGTAAAATGTACTGTGCAAAAGTTATTGCAGTTATCGCATTTCCAGTTGGCACGAGAATAAAAAGAGCCACCCATAAATAAAGAAAAGCAGGTAAGGGACCGAAAGCTTCACTTATGTAAGCGTAATCTCCTCCAGATTTGGGTATCATAGTTCCTGCAAAAAAATATAATGAAATTAGATTCTACATTATTGGAAAAATTAGAAATGCTATTTTGCACAATATTTTAGGAACAACGTTAAAACAAAATAAACATAAGGCTAACATAATATAACATAATCTCGATTTTAAGTGGGCGCGTCCTGTATTTCTCCGATTATTGTACACCGACATACGTTTTGGACGGTCATGCTAATCGCAGGTGGTGTAAAGAAGATGAAATATTCGTGTTAAGTTGCAGCTGTAAGGCACTCTGATTTATGCGTGCACCGTACGTTTAATTTGTTAAAACAGCACTAGATCGTAAAACCCTTATCTATGTGTCTCTGTTAGTTCTCAGAACCGATAAATCTCGTATGACGAAACTCCACCTGTTAGCCGAAACTGTACAGTGTTTCACTTTAAAATTTCGCCAACAATTAGCCTTGCAGCAAATACTTTAACACGATAATACAGGAAACAACTTGAGCTGAAGTGGTGACATAATGAAATTTTGTGGTCGGACGAAGCTCAATTTAAATTAAATGGGCGCATCAATAATCACAATTGTGTGTACTGGTCCACTGAAAATCCGCATATCACCATTCAAGAAGAATTAAACGTGTCTGGATAACGGTATGGCTTGGTGTTTGCGCCTTCGGAATCGTCGGCACCTATTTCTTCGACAATACTGTAACAGGTGTTGCATACCTCGATTTGTTGATGGAACTACGTGAAGAACTTGCCAATAACCCAGTGTTTGCTGGTCAATGTTTAACTCTTCAACAAGATGGTGCTCCAGCACATTACGCTTTAATTGTTCGCGAATTTCTCGATGAATTTTTCCCCGGATGGATTGGAAGAAGAGGTCAAGTCGAATGGCCTCCGAGACCTCCGGATGTAACCCCCACTAGATTTCGCTGTGTGGGGTATTTTAAAGGATAAGGTATTCCATCATCAGTTGCCGGATATTGAGACCATGAAAAATGTTATAACCGAAGAAGTCGCCAAAGTCAATGATGACAAACAATTACGTCCGCGCATTTGTAACGCGGTTAAAAAGCGATGTCTGAGATGCATTGAAGAAGGTGGAGCACACTTCGAACATAAGCTGTGATCCCAAAGAGTCAGTTTTTGTTCAAACATATTTGTATTATTTTTATTATAGAAGAATAAATTTTGTATTTGTACTACACAATTTCATTTCTTTTTTTTTCATTCGGTTGCGCGACTTTTGGGCCACACTGTATAATTTGTAAAAGTAATAAAATATATTCCTTCCTTTATATTTTTTATTATGTGTGTATAGAGTATATACACAACATACATGACATATACATATGGATATAGGTATGTACCAAACTTAAACATACAAGAGGAATATTATCATTAGAGCCCGGAATTATATGCATGAAAATTGTTCAAAATATGCCCATATTTATGCACAAAATTCTGCGAAAATATGCACCATTTCTATGCAAATATGGACGATTTTTGTGCAAATATGCACTACTTTTATGATATTCAAAATAAGTACGTATCATTTGCGCAGTAAACTTTAAACATTTAATAGGTTAATATAGTAGGTTAATCAATAAAAAAAAACTACTTCAAAAAATAACATTTTATTTCGTAAAACAAAATCACATTTATTTATTAGTATTACAACTATATTTTCAAGCAAAAAACTATGTCTTCTATCTGATAAAATATATATATTTATAACTGAGAATCTTCTTTCTAAATCTACAGATGTTATTGTTATTTTTACTTATATTTTGACCAATTTTTCCTCGTACTTGATTAACGTGTTTTTCAAATAGCTCAACTAATTCAACAGACTGAGTTAAAGGCATAGCTTGTGTTTTTAAATTGAGAATAATGTTGGTAACAAATTCCTAGTCTGATTAAATGCTAGTTCAGTTTTTAATGAAGCTTTTTCTAAAACTGCCTTACATTTTCTAATGGTAAGACTAGCTCCGTCGTAAAAATCCATTATTAATTCTTTTAGAGGAAAATGTTTGGCATAAAAAATTGCGGCATTAAGCCATGTACCCCATCGCGTAATTACAGGTTCTGGTGGCAAAGGAATATTTGGCAACTTTTCTTTATACAATTGAATCCTGCATGGAGATTTTAAAAAGATTTTCTTAACATTGCTAATTAAATCATTGACATCTGAAAACTGATTTCTAATTTCTTCTGCTACTCTATTTAAACCGTGAGTCAAGCAGGTCGTATGAATTAAATTGGCGTACAACATTTTAAGTTGCTGACCTGCTTTAACCATAGAATCTGATAGCATCGGTAAATTTCTTTCAGTTGGTACAATTTCAGGAAGAAAAAAAATCATCAACGATTCATTTACAAATCGTAAAATTGTAACATTATATGTTTTCTCTAACTGTTTACATGCAATTAAATAGGATTTACTTGGACCTGAGTTTAAAATACCAATCAGCAAATTTGCAATGTATCTACCGCAAGAATCGGTAGTTTCATCGACTACAAAATAAATATAATTATTTTTCTCTGTTTAATGTTTCGAATTTTGTCCATATATACGTCGTTCACATAACACTTCCGCATAGTGCTTTCGTTCGGTACATTAAAACAATTTTTTTGTAAAAAAAAATTCAGCACAGGATTTTGTAATTTATGAAAAGGAATGTTAGCCGGAAGTAAAGCTGTGCACAATTCAGAGTTAAACACTTGTTGTTCATTTTTCTTGGTTCATGCTTTAAACGCTTCATTCAAAGACTGCTCTACCAGTTTAGTATAATTCAATTGTTGCATTTTTTCTTATGCATGTTGGTAGCAACATGTTGAGTGATCTGAAACTTACGATCACAAGTTATCTGTAATAAAATAACACGTTATTTAATGAAATGTGGCATTGTAAAAAATAAAGAAATGAAGAGTGAATGTATCCAAGCTTGACTTTTTAAAAAATCTAAAGAGCATTACCATTTTTTTAAAATTTGGTTCAAAAACTTTCATTATTCAATTAGTAAAAAATGCAAACAATGATAATGAGAAAAATTAAAGCTTACCGTTTTCAGCTTGGAGAATAAGCTCTGGGAACTCTTTAATCCAAGATGCCAAAAAAAGTTTCCAACTTTCGGCATGTTTGAAAAACACGTATACGTATACTGATCTTAACACCTTCGCAGCGAATTCAAAACTGGTAATTTTTCAGGTAAATTTATCTTAGTCTTCTATACCTTCCCGTTGCGTGTAGAAAATTATTCGGTCTACGTTAAGTAAACAGCTCGGCATCCAGACATACTTTTTATAATTTCTTGAAAGCTACTCTGTTCTGAAGAACGGCGATGTATTTTCTTATTTAACCGGACACTTCTTATAAATTTTAGCATGAGGTAATTTTAAAAATAATTTGATTTCCATAATAATAAATAGTTTAAAAGTAAACTAATATGAGATTTCCCCTAAAAGTACTTTACGTCGTATCTTGCAATATTGAAAAAAAAACGAATTATTAAGTAACACAATTAGGGCGTGTTTTTATGTTATCTACCTAGCCATGAAAAAAAGGACATAAGAGAACAAAAAAAAATTATTTTTCTACATAACTCCCTTCAACACTAATACACTTATTCCATCTTTTTTCCAGTTGCCCCATACCCTCAGAAAAAAATTGCTCCGGTAACCCCGCAAAATATTCTTCAGCTTGTTTGAGTTCTTCATCAGAAACAAAACACTTTCCTCTGAGATGCTTTTTTAAATTTTTGAATAAGAAGAAGTCTGACGGAGCGAGGTCGGGGCTATAAGGTGGATGCCTTAACTCTATAAATTCACAGTCATTGATTATCTGCTGAACTTTGTTTGCCTTATGAACCCGACAATTGTCGTGCAGCAACAAGTTTTTTTGTGGATAAGAATGCGGGCGTTTTTCCTCCAGAGTAGTTTCTAATTTTTTAATTGTGTTCCCGTAGGCCTCTTCATTTATGGTAGACCCTCTCGGAATATATTCAATAAGCAAAACTCCTTCAGCATCCCAGAAAACAGTTGCCATCAGTTTTTTTCCAGAAAATTGTGTCTTGGCCTTTTTTGGTGGTGGAGAGCCCTTATGAACCCACTGCATGGATTCTTGTTTAGTAGGAGGGTCCCAGTAATGTACCCAAGTCGGTAATAATTCGAGATAAAAATGTTTTGTCCCTTTCCAACTTGACCAAGTTTTCTTGAGAAACTTCTTTTTCTGCACAGTTTTTGTTCAAGTGTAAGCAATCTGGGTATCCACCGTGCAGACACCTTCTGCATACCCAAATCGTCATGTAAAATTTTGAGAACACTTGTTTCGGATATACAGACTTCATTGGCAATGACAGAGATCTTTACACGCCGATCTTTCAGTACCAAATTTTTGACTTTTCGCACAATGTTTTCAGTTCGAGCTTCAACGGGTCGTCCAGATTTTGGGTCATAATTGATTGACTCTCGGCCCCATCGAAAGAGTTTAGACCAATATTTTACTTGGAAATAAAATGGTTTATCTTCCCCATATACACCAACCATTCTTTCATGAATTGCTTTTGGACCATTGCCTTCCTTTGTCAGGAACTTTATTACGCTGCAATGTTCAACTTTAGTTTCACTCATTTTATCGAGAAATGGACAGTCTCAAATGTCTATACACAGCATAAACTAAACACAACGTAGCACATGTACTTCTAACAGTGACAGCAATTTTTCAATAATTTGTTTGACATCGTCACTCTTTTGTTTCATGGCTAGGTAGATAACATAAAAATACGCCCTCGTATTGTGTTTTGGTAGACAGTAATAATAATAAGATCAAACCATAATTCTAAAATTTGGTTGGTATATTACACGGCCCGTGTTATAGGAATTTAACAAGCGATAGACCGGTATAGAAGACTCTTAAATAAGTATGTGTATCTATCTGTCTCCACTAAAAGAACAAAAATTCTCATTTTTTAGGTCAATCATGACCAACTATTAGTGTTACATATACCAATTAGATGACACAGATTTACAACCTGTGTTTACACAAGAAGTGAAAAACGCCAGCAAGATTAAAGCATTAATCCACTGTCAACAATTACTACAGTAAGTCAGACTTTAGTAATGACAAAAACGCAAACTAGTTGGCATTAAACTTAAACTGGCGCGTGCCCCTTAGAAAAACCGGAGACTGTCGAATAACTATCACTAATTCTCTCTACGAACAAACCTAATATTTCCTTATACTACGTATAATAAAGTAAAAAAATAGATTTCACATTTAATAATAAGTTAATCAATACGAAAGTGCAAAACGTGGTTCTCAAGGGATATTCTACACACCATTTTATTGTAGTTTTCAAGTAATTCTCCAATAAGCTTCTCAAAACCATTATTTTTTTACCACTTAGTTCAACGTTCTTGAAATATTGTTTAGACTGCACATATTTCAGTATTTTTCTTATTTAAGCTTAGTAGCTTCACGCTTTACGAAAAACAACGTCATTAAGGTAGTTCAAAACAACATCAATGCTGATACAATTTTTTTAATAATAGCAATTTTGTATTCAATGGTTGGTAACAAGTGTTTTTAAGGGACGGCTAAAAGGATTGGCTTATGTTTATTCATTTCTCTCAGGACGTTTCTCCAACAGCCGGAGCGCTATCCTCTTCTTGCCACGTTCTACTAGTCTCACTCTCCGGAGCGCTTACTAAGAGTTACTGTGGATATCTAAGATATTACAGTTTTCTAGAGACTTCGCTGGTGTGGCCACTTCTTTTCCACATAACGTCCGATATATGTTATTAAAATTTGCTTTATTTCTTTTTTCATCAGGGAAGAAATCGTGTTGTTGAATTTGTTTTCAAGACACATTCACGGCGATGCCTTAATTTTCGATAGGTAAACGCCCCTCTATAATCCCTGATCCGTTAAGCGCAAATAGAGTTGTTACTTCACTTCAGGGAGTTTGTCGACACTTAATTTTGTTTTCCCCATAATTTATTTTCGAACTTCCCAATTTTTTTTCTGTTATAGGGCTAAATATACCAAAATATGCACTAATATGCTAAGAATGGCAAAATATGCAAAAATTAATAGGCCTCAGTCAATTGCAATTGTCATAATTCGCCTAAATACTGACAGGTTTAGTTGTCATATAAATAATAACCGATATGCAAATTTCATAAATTCCGGGCTCTAATTATCATACATTCATATATATTTGTTTATTAATGTACGCGAACAAATTATTATATTATTATTATATTATATATTAATTGGTTATAAATTAGCATGTCTTACACTATACAAATACCTAAAATGTATTATTTACCATTAACAATAGATCACTAAACAAATTGTGCAAATATTGCGAATAACAGTGAAGTCTCAATACGATACGTACAGGGTCTCAATTTGCGCGGGCTACTTTCCGAAAGGAGAGACGCATATTGTAAACATATTATCCAATACATATAAATAAACTAATTAATCTTTAATACACTTCATGCTAATAAGATCAAATGTCCCATATACAAATGCAGTCAAACATTCGAACTGCGTCGAGTAAAATCGATATTCAGTCATTAAAATTATATCCTAATAAAAAAACTTTATTTTATCAGAATTATAACTATTAATTAACACATAAAGTCTTACATAGTAAAAATAAATAAAATTCGAACTATAAAAAATTATCTCCATCATTTTAACTTCAATTTTACTTTCTTATTTGTATTGTGATGACGAAAATTTTCGACCTCGAGATTTTTGCAGATGTCCACGTTTTGAAGTCCCCTGATACCAAAAAAGTGGTTTTTAAAAAATAACTGTGTCTCTCTCTCTCTCTCTCTCTCTGTGTGTGTGTGTGTGACCACGATAGCGGTCAAACCGCTGTAGATATCAATTCCAAATTTTGTATTTGCGTGTATAATCTGCCTCTTGAGATCTGATTAGTTTTTCAGTAAAATCGGTAGACCGGAAGTAGTACCTTTCTTCAGTGGAAAAATCGAATTTTGCAAAAATTTCGTCAACTACTAAGTTTAAACAAATTTATAAAGAATTCATATATGCTTAAAATTAAAATTAAGAACCATTTTATTCAAAAGTTTTTCGAAATTACTACCGGAAGTAGGTCTTTTACTCTTATCGAAAATCAGTTTTTTGCCAATATTTTGCAAGTCATGGTTTTTAGACAGGTACGCTACGAATATAAAAGTATTTAGAACTTAATTTCCAATATCTTTTGTATAAAAAAAATTTCAAAATTCGGACCGGAAGTATCACTTTTACTCTTACCGAATAACGATTTTTTGCAAATATGTCGTAAATTGTGCATTCTATATATATTTATTAAGAGTACAAAAGTATTTAGAATTGGATTTGCAATATTTTTTGTATACATGAAATTTCAAAATTCAGACCTATACAGTATCAGCGATTATACAATATATAAAGTGTGGTTATAACATAAAAAAAGATAAAAGAAAGTGAAATGCACAAGAAACATATAAATTGCAGTACCATAGAATAATGGAAAAATATCGTTTGTTGTTCGGAATTTCCTTGGATATTTTAATGTAGTTGATCGACAAGAGTAGCATATTAATACACATTCATAGATCCAAAAAATGAGGTGTGGGCACCACACGACCATCTTATACATACATGCGTTCCGAATTTTTTATAAAAAAGTTTTCCAAAATTAAGTTTTAAATACTTGGACGTAAGTAAATATATAATGAAACTGTGAATAAAATTGCTACTTTCGGTCCAAGTTTCGAAATTTTTTTATACAAAAATTATAAGCTTTATTTTCATAATTTTGATATGTCTGTCTAGGAAGCATTCGCAAAAAACTATTTTTCGATCAGAGTAGAAAACCTACTTCTGGTAGAAACTTCCAAAAAATTTTGTTATTACTTGTTAATACATTTGTATTCTTTGGAAATTAGTTTAAACTTAAAAGTAGACAAAACACTAATGTTTTTTTTTAAATTCACTTCTGAGTACATTTACATTCTTTAAAGATTTGTTTAAACTTAGTAGTTGACGAAATATTGGTCAAATTTAATTTTTTCATTTATGTAAACTACTACATTCCAGTCTACCGCTTTCAGTGAAAATCTAATCATATCACGAGAGGAAGATTATATCCATAAAAATGTTGGTATTGGTAAATAGAGATGGGGAGAAGAGAGGGGGGAAGTGCGCGAAAGAGAGAGAGTGTAAAATTGGTAAAATCGGAAAAAGTATTTTATGGTTTATTTCAATTTATAAGAATATAACTTTGAACGGCTCTAATGCCTGCGGCAATAACTACTTGGCCGCTCAATACGATTATCTTTTACGCAAACAAACTGCTGAGGTCCGTAATGACAAAATTTCAGTAAATTGTAATTACTGCAATTTAGATGAAATAAGTGCTTATATTTATTAAAGAAAATTTAAGTAAGTATAGTTAGGAAAGTTGGTATATATTACATCTAATATTAAGTCTATTTATCATTTATTGTTAATCTTTACTGCTGTATACATATTTGATTTTTCTCTCTTTACTTCACGAACATGTGGCGACCTTTTGCTGAAAGTATTAGTGAGGATGATGTGGATAGTGATAATACTGTTGGAGGATGAGAGAGAAAGATGCAAAAAAGATAATTCGCAATGTCTATCATACCCTAATGGAAGAAAATAACGAACTACAAACTCAGAACATTCAACGAACGTCGCAATTAACCAAGGTGCCTTTTGGAACAATATATAGGACAATTAAGAATAAAGCAGGGCCTCGAAAGCAAAGAAGTGATAAAGGAGCACCGAGAAAAATTGAAGAGTATGAAATTGATACTATTAGGCAGCAAGTATACTCCTACAGAGGAAGTGTTGTATCTACACTTAATTGCTTACATAAAAGAATCAGTGATGAGCTTATAAATATTCAGTGTTCTAAAGCAACCTTGTGGCGGACGCAGCTGGTTTTAAGTTTGGCACTATAGATAAACGTCGCACAATTGTGGAAAGCCCGATGTTACAGAAACTTCGATATGAATACTTAACGGCAGTTAGAAGGTATAGACAGGAAGGACGATTCATATGTTATTTAGACGAGACGTGGTATGACACCCATGACACAATTTGCAAAGGTTGGCTGGATAGTTCAAGTATGTGTCAGTTGGACGCACCGGTTTCGAGAGGGAAGAGAATTTTATTCTTCATGCTGGGTCAGAAAAATGATGGATCGGATACCCGCTATTATCTGCTAAAAATGTTAAATCCTCAAGTTTAGATTACCATGAAGATATGGCGTCATCTTTATTTGAAGAATGGTTTTGTGACATTTTGCTGCCAAATTTACCAAAAGATAGTGTGATAGTGATGGACTACGCTCCGTATCATTCTCGACAGCAAAACAAAGTTCCTACAAAATGTAATAATAAGAAAGATATTAAAGAATTTTTAGAAGCTAATTTATATTTTGAGGATCATTATACAGAAAACCAATTAAAGGATTATTATGTGGACCACAGAGCCAAAGAAGCAGGACATACAATTTTGCGTTTACCACCATACCATTGCATTTTCAATCTCATTGAATTGATATGGGCCCAACTAAAAAATACTATAAGACGAACAAATCAAACACCGAAATTTAGTGAAAGCAGTGTAACACACATAAAAAATGCTATGGAACATATAACTGCTGTAAATTGGAAAAATGCTGTTAAACACGCAATAGCAAATGAGGACGAATATATGCTCATGTACAAAATAGTAGCACCTTTGATTATAAATTTGCAATACGATTCAGACACAGACACCGATTTGCAAGACGACTCAATCATAGAAGATGACTTATGAAATGCGGGTGATACATACAAATTTTATTGTGTATTACAAACTAATTACCTTTATATATCTATATGTATCCACTACACATGTTGCCACACGATTTGTAATTTTTTCTTTGTATATATGTAAACCCAATGTATAGATATTTTTTATTATATACTTGAAATTAACAGCGTTTTATTATTATCTTATCGGGCCCTAATTTATAGTCAATACGGCCCCTAGATTCATACGTTGCAAATAGGTAAACCGTACCCGTTCAATAAGGAGATTAGGTATAATAATTATCGTCACAGAAGGTGGTGCAATAAAAACATTAGAGCCGTTCAAAGTTATATTCTTATAATTTGAAATAAACTATACTTCAGTGACTAAATCAAATGTAAATAATATCTCGTCAGCTACTAAGTTTAGACAAATTTCTAAGGAATACAGAAGTACCCAGAAGTGAATTTCAAGTACTAAAAGCTTGATTTTGAATAATGTTTGTATACAAAGAATTTCAAAATTCGGAAATTCTTATGTAATAACAATTTTTGTCAAATGTTTCGCAAATTATGCATTCTGTACATATTATTTATAAAACTATTTAGAATTGGATTTAAAATAATATTTGTATAAAAAAAAATAAAAAAACAAGACAGGAAGTAAAAAAGCTTCTCAAAATTTCCTACCCAGAGGTAGTTCTCTTACTCTGACTGTAAAACAGTTATTTTCGAATATCTCCCAAGACATGCTCTCAAGCTTAAGCTGCTGAAGCCTTACTCTTATATAATAGCAGTAATTTGCAAATATCTCGCAAAACATGCATTCTATATTGTCCAAAAGCGTTTAGACCTAGATTTCGAACAATTTTATTATACAAAAATTTCAAAATTCTGACCTAAAGTAACACTTTTAGTGACAGGTTTTATTTATTGAGGTAAACGTACGAGGGGTATTCAGAAAATAAGTTTCCCTATCCAATAAAAAACATAAAACAAATCTGAACACTTTAAAAACTATTTATTTATGATTCTGTATATTACATTATGTTTCAACATAATTTCCATCCCTTTTTAAACACTCTTCATATCTATGCGACAGCTTTTTTTTATCCCAGCTGCATACCATTCTGCCGCCATTGATTTTAACCAAGTGCTGACCTCATTTTCGAGTTCATCATTGTTAGCGAACCGTTGTCCGCAGAAACTCCAGAAACGTGTAAAAATCACTTGGGGAGAGGTCCGGAGAATAAGGAGGATGATAAAAAATATCCCAATGAAATTGTTCAAGGAGTTGCACTGTTGCATGAGCGGAGTGTGGTCGTGCGTTGTCATGAAGAAACAGAACTTTCCGTGACAAAAGGCCACGTCGCTTGTTCTAGATAGCACGGCGTAACCTTTTTAGCACGTCTCAATATCGTTCTGCGTTTATTGTTTCACCACGAGGCAGATAGTCTACCAGTAAAACACCACGACAGTCCCAAAAACCGTGGCCATCACCTTGCCTGGTGATTGAACCGCTTTGGCTTTTTGAGGAGCTCGTGCGGACGCTTTTCGCCGCTCCTTATGCACGTTATTCAGTAAGCGAGGCACACACCTCGCACAAACCTTTGACAGCTGAAGCTCTTCGGTCACAATGCTGTACACTGATGTACGGCTTAATTCAATGTTTGGTGGCAATTAATGCATGATTTCGTCGAGTGTGATGCGCTTGTCGGCATCAACAATGGCTTGCACAGCAGCAATGCAGTCAGGTTGCCGGGACGTTGAAGGTCGCTCATCATCGTGCACATTTTCCCTTCCTTCCAAAAACATTGCTCGCCAACGACGAACCATTTGTACGGACCTGACATGTTTACCATACACATCACAAATCTGACTGTGAATTTCAGTGGCAGACAAATTTCTTGCAGTCAAAAAACGAATCACACTTCTAACCTCACAACTGGCGTCAGAACGCAATGGAGTCTCCATGGCAGTCGTTTATCAACTGAGATGTGTGCGGCGCATGGTCACCGCACAGCGCTCAGCCGTTGCCACTACAACAAAATTAAATATCCCTGACCGGCGCGCTACTCTGAATCACTTTCTCTTCGATTCACGGAGTAGGGAAACATACTTTATGAATACCCCTCGTATTTAAAAAAAAAGTCGTGTGGTACCCACGCCATATTTTTTAAACTCGAACTGGCATTCCAACTACCATATCTTATTGCTTAAATCATTTATTTATCTATCTTCTGTTATCGACGTTCTCTAATTGTATTTTATTAATAAAAGTTTCGGTAATAATATTATTTTGTTAGGCATAACTTAGTTTATATTATATCTACCACAAAGTACTATATTTGATAACATAAAGATAACAGAGCATCCGCATTGGTAAATAAACAAAGAATGTGGGGAATGTTTGCTTTGTTCGCATAAAAGAAATAATGTCAAGTATATAAAAGCGTATTTATTACATGCATAGTATGTTATTTTCAAACTGTATAGTCTACTACGATCTTACTCCATTGATCAATTGTCATTTGGATTTGGTCACTAAATAAGCTAATGGTTTTTACATAAATAGGTGTTCAACGGAAAATTAGTTCATATTAGCGATTTGTGAAAAAATAATGAGGTGTGCCCACCAAACGACTTTCCTATACGTATGAGCGTTCCAAAATATGTATAACCAAGTCGTTCTAAAGTAGGCTTGAAATTCTATATCTTCTTAACAAAATAAAGCTCTGAGTAAAACTGATACTTCCGGTCCAAATTTTGAAAATGTTTAATTCAGAAACTATCCTAAATCCAGTTCAAAGAAGTTTTATTTTCTTTAAAAAACTCTACAGAATGTATGTATAATCTGAGAAATATTTGCAAAACACGACTTTTCGATTAGAGTAAAAAGTTACGGTCCAAATTTTGAATTTTTTTATTCAAAAATTATTCCATGTGCAGCTCTAAATACATTTGCATTCTCAATAAATGTACAGAATGTAAAATTTGGGAGATATATGCATAAAAACTGCTATTTGATAAGAGTAATTTTAATAATTTTAAAATTTCTTCTATACAAAACTTGTTTCAAATCTAACTCTAAATACTTTTGCACCTATCATAAATCTGTATAGATGTATAATTTGCGAGATTTTCGCAAAAAGCTGCCACTATATAAGAGTAGAAGTGCTACTTCTGGCCGAAATTTTAAATTTTTTGTAGACCAAAATTGTTCCAACTCGAAATCTAAACATTTGTTTATTCTAGATAAATCTCTATAGAATGCAGAATTTGCCAGAAACTCTTTTTTGATAAGACAAAAAGACCTAGTTCCGGTAGGTATTTCGAAAAACTTTTTTTATAAAATCTTTCTAAAATTCATTTTTTGTGACAAATAAGTGTACCAAATTGTGTGGTAGTGCGATGAAACGGAAAACAGATGATTTGGGGGACACCACGCATGCTCATCTTTCTAATCCAATCTTAGGTAGACTATCATCTTCGAAATTATTTCGTTGATTCTTTCCAATTTTCCTTATTATGTACCCTAATAGAAAGAAGTCCAATTGGGTGAGATCAGTAGTAAAATATTACATCTGGTCTTAATTATATATTTCTTTTTATGCTGATACAGAAAAGAGATCATTCGAAAACACTTTCTTGATCACAGCACTTATAGGAATGTAGAAATCATAACATGAAAAACAAATGACAACAGAAATAAAAAACCTGAAAATCTTTTCGCCTCTTAATTAATTGTCACACTGTACGTACAGTACATACATATACATATACGTAGTGAAGTGGAAATAAATACTACTATGTACATGTATGTATGTACACATCTCACGAAATACTTATACTACGCGCGAATTCAATTCGTTGTTCTCATGATAACAATCTCGCATTCTCCGGTTAATACGAATACAAAGGCTTTGTCAGTAGGGTAAATTGGACAGTTCTGGCTCCACCCCCCACCACATTACCTCCACC